>CM040426.1:14040292-14758393 GCA_022702705.1 Papilionanthe hookeriana x Papilionanthe teres | reverse complement strand
AATTTAGGGTGTGAGGGAATATATTTAGCTCCATGTGATGACATGAAGATAAAGGTATGCACTACGCTCATAGTTATCATAGTGGATCTTATAGTGAACTCAAATTGGGATAAATTGGTGTGATTTCAAAAGCTAATTTTTTTAAGAAAATAATTTTGTCTCTTTTAGGTGATAGAAGGTTGAAAGTGAATTTTTTTAATAAAAAAATTAAATGAAAAGTCTCTTTTTTTTTCAAAATTTATTATCCAATCTCATAACACAAGCAATCAAAAATATTTTATATTTCAATACAACCATCAAGTATACAAAAATATTACAATGATAAAAAAGAAAAAAAAATTAGAGTGGCAAAAAAAGAAATTTAAAAGGTGAAGATCTAACATTCCACTATAAAAATTGAAGTACATAAATTTAAGCTAAATTGAAAAGCTATATATTTAAGTTAAATTGAAAAATTATATACTAACTGTCTGTTTGGGGCAGGTGTAACTTATTGAAAATATGTTGTGCAGTAGCTTTGCCAGGAAGCTGCTGTGAAGAAGCTGTCTGTATGGGGCAGGTGTAACTTATTGAAAAGATGTAGTGCAGTAGCTTTGCCAGAACGCTGCTACGAAGAAGATGAATGTTTATTTATTTTTTGTAGTTTTTTAACAGCTGTGTTGTAGTTGTTTTTGAACAAATGACATTTTTGCCCTTATAGTTTATAACAAAACAAATCATGCTAGTGTATTTCATACTTGAAAACAAATATCAGTTCGAACATTACAAAATAAAAACAGACACCTCACTAAATAGTGAGTAACATGACAATCAAAATTAAAAAAATTGAATATTAAAATAACAATTAATAATATGATAATATTGTTTTTAAAATGCACTAGATTAATGTCATGAGATAATTTTTCCTCCAAGGAAACTCTCCACGCCTGATCACTATCAGTGGTGTAATCCTCCAACCCAATCGACCACCGAAAAAAGTCACACCTTTATGCTTTTCTCCTTCGGCACCTGCAAAACTGTCAATCATAGCTATGTGGCAGTCGTGAAGTAAGTAGAGAACATTATAGTCCATAGTAGCAGTACAATGCTCTGGAGGTACTCGAGCTCATCTTTTTCTTAAGGTTTAAAACAATTAAGCACAAACCCTTAAATTTAATATTAGTGAAAAAAATAGTATAAATAATCAATTAAAGTTTTATGAAAATGTGAGATCCCAGTGAACATAGTATAAACCGATGAATCTGTCACTACAAGAAGACACCGTACTTTATAAAAAAGGGTTCTTGGTTGTCTTTAAACCGTGTAATAACTAACTTGTATGCGTCACATATGCATATCACCAATAAAACCATCCAAAAGAACATCAAAAATCATAGGACTGAAAAAGGAGAGGAACTTGGTTGTCTTCATTTAGATTTCATAAGTGTCAAGAACAAATAACTACATATAAACTATCCAGAAGAACCCATAAGGTCGAATATCTCATCATAAAGCTCTAAAACAAAAAATATAAAATCGAAATTTAGATTACATATTATATTCGTGGTTTTTTTATCGATCATTCAAATGGAAAGCAATACATGCAAAAGAACTTGATAAAATTGAGATTCAAAATATGCATCATTGCAAAAAACATCGTTAAGATAAACAATAAATATTTTACGACACATTACAAAAAAAGTATCAACAAAAAAAATAAACGATCGCTCCATTCGGCCACCAATGATGGAATTTTTAATTTGCTCTCTTAACTCTATCATCTCCCCTGCAGCTTCCTCATCCTTGGTGCAAATCTCTAGAAAATCACTTTCAATCTGTGATAAAGGTTTTCCTAAGCAATATTCATATGCTCAACAGGAACATGTGAATGATCTTCATTAGCTATATTGAAGTCAATGTCCCAACGCGAATGATACTGCTGAATAAAGTTATGGAGAGCCATCGTGACAACCACAATCTGCACTTGTTTAGGAATCAGATATGTCATCATATCCCGCAGTATGACCCTTTTTTTATTCCAAACTCTAAATTTTCTTTCAATGATGCCATATAAGGATGAGTGTCTCTTATTATATATTTTATTTCATACCTCAAGAGAGATTTTTAGCTCCTTCAAAATCCGAAATGTTGTATTTAGTATAGGAAATGGCTTTAGAAACCCTCTTTTTAAGGGACAACATTAACCAAATAGTATGTATCTAGCATAAAAATAATATTAGTATTGCAATGAAAACACTATCTCAGTAGTGGAGACTCAAGTAAACCTGAGGGTGGGCAAGGAAAGTTGTATTTTTGAGTTCTTGTAACAAATTTAAATATGTGATTGTCATGTGCACTAAATTCTTAACCAGTCATAACAGAAGTGAAGCACATGTTAAAGTCACATACAACTATAACACTTTGTGTTGGTGATCAGCATCGCCAGATGAATGAAATCTGTTCATTATTCGAAACATGTGTATGCATTTGTGTTCCATCGATCGCTCCAATATAATTCTAAAGAATTGAATAAAGGTATCAAAATTACTCTGTTCATTCGAATTCTAAAAACATATAAATAAATATATATATATATATATATATATATATATATATATATATATATATATATATATATATATATATAATTATCTTAAAATATGACATAAACTATAGGTCCGTGAAATCTCTAGGGGATCCTTTCAAATGTTGGGTCATCAGGTTTAATAATTTCTGATGAGAAACTAACTAGAGAATTCAACTTAATTAAAAAAGTCTACTTATTGTTTTCATGGCTCCTCTCATAAATTTATTCTGTAATAAAATGTTAGAAGGTTATTGTTACCACTTTGGAATTCATCTTTGAGGATTCATGAAGTTTATAATGTCTATGTAGTTTTTTCAATAGATTGATGAATATGGGTTGTGTCATGCGAAACAGATTGATGAATCTTGTTGGGTGCCCTACAAGCAACTGCCTAACACACTTATCGCCAATGTATGAAGAAGTCATGCAAGGAGAGAGGATTATGTAGGATTTATGATACTCATAGATCAAACACAACACAACTATATTCTTCTTCTGCATATTTCTATTTCCATGTTATTTATTTTCTATGTAGATAACACATATAAGAATCACTAAGTTAGTTATTCTCTTAAAATTATGAGCAAACAATCATAAATAAAATTTGAAGAGCCAATAACAAATTGTATGATCCATTATATCTAAATTATATTCAAAGCAGCATAGATAGTGTCTTAATGAAATATAAATATAGATTGTCCAACTAGAAAAAATGAACTTCAAACATTCCTATTATCATTAAAATAAAGTAAATAATTGACCCTACGGTAAAGGTTCATTGTCATAAAGAACTCTCTCTAGGTTAAGTCTTCAAGCAACTTCATAGAGAATAAATACAATGATATGTCCTCATAAATTTCTAAAGTTGCCTCCAGAATTGCTTAACTTACTGAATGGAAGTTGCTTATGATGTTTCAGGATCATTGGTGCATAAAGTAACTAACTCTGAAATTTGGCTTATAATGAAAACAACGTCTTTTTTTTTCTTTTCCTCAACCCTCATATGCTTTGATAAGCTAGTGGATTTAACTTCATTGAGGTTCGAGCTTGGGCCTTCATTGGAATTGGTTGATTTTTTGACATCCAAGTTCTCAACTATGCCAACACCCTTGCTCGCTAGAGGCCCATGCATGATCACTCGTTGCTACGACTCTAGCAAACATACGATCTAACTTCTCTTCCAACTCAGGTTTAATGCCATTGAATTTAATTTTTTTTTTGCATTTGGTACTACCTACAAAGTAATGGAAGATGGATATGATGATGTATCTGAAAAAATAAAAACTTGAAAAAAGGAGTTGACGTTACATAGATTATCACATCCAATCTCTCAGCCCACCATTCTTCTTAAGCATCAATTATTCACTTGATTGGATCCCAACTCGAGCTCGTGGAACCTCGCTTCATATCATTCTAAAAATTACGTGCTTTTTTAATTGATATCATTGTTTTTCAGTTTTATCTTATCTTATTACCTTCCTATACTTTCCTTGAACTTTTCATAATATTTTGCTAGCCCTTCTTATTAAAATAAGTTATTAGCTTATTTTTCAATTCCATCTTCTTAAGGCAATTATTACAAAATATTAGTTTGGCATTTTTATCCCACATAGCAGATGAATCAATTTCTTTCTCCTTAACCATAGTGTCACTAGCTATCGAATGTTTTTCCTATAAGGTAGAAATATGTGAGTTTGGTTTAATTTAATATATATATATATATATTGATTTTTTTTTGAAAATAATATTTTAAATTTGGAAAATACAAAATCAAACTAATCTCATATAAATGATAGTTTTAATAATCGAGCACTTCACTACAAGACATGTATCTATCCCGAAGAATAGATACATGGCTTGGTGGTAAGGCTCGATCAAATAAACTACATAATTCATGACATCTGTTCAGTCAAACCATTTATATTAACCTACAATTTCCCCTATTTAATATGAAGGAATTAGATAGAGTTTATATTAATCTAGGGTCTTTAAGTTTTCTATAAGGGCAAGCCCCTATAGTTAATTACAGCTTAGATAACTGAAGTCACCTAAGAAAAATCTTTATATAAATCAGGAAATATTGTACTCATGACTTCCAAAGGGTAAGGTTCTTCAAGAAAGAGTGGTAATAGTAGATCCAATAGGTGAGTGGCTCAAATTCTGGGATAATTTTTGTAGGAATCCAAAGGAAGGAGAGACTAGGGGAAAGACATAGAACTCTTGGTGATTTTTTTCCGAACTATCATATGGTTTGGCTTTATTTTGAGATAGTTATGCGGTGTTTCATCCTACCAATTTTATTATTTAGGGATTATATTCACTTGATACTGATCATGTGAATGGGCTGGAAGATATGATGGTTTATGTCATACCCGATGACGACCTCGGAATCCTACAACGAGTTCAGTCTTATATTGCACAACATGGTCATGTAAAAGTCTAATGAGATAAGGTGAGGGTTTATACTTCACTAGGAAAGCTACCTTGAAGTCTTATGGCTTGTGTTTTAGTTTCTAAGGAGTTTTCTTTTAAAGATGACCGTGCTGCCCATAATGCATGCTCTAAGCTCCTCATCGTAGCAGGTTTAGTTTAAAGAAGTGTCAGTCGAAGAAGAAAAGAGAAGTATCATATTTTGGAAGTTTTGAATTGAGGTGTCTTAATGTCTTATTTAGGGGAATATTAAAGTTGATTATAGTAGCGACACTGGTTAGGATCTCACGGTTCCCTCCTTCTAGTACCACTATTTTCTTCAGATTCACTTAATGCAGATAAATTTACTAAACTCAACTTACTGAGTTCCATACTTTCATTTAAACCATGGGAAATCTTGTTAGCAGCCGTAGGTTGCATCCTTCGAGGTATTCCCGATCATCCAATATAGATGTTTTAATTTAGTTTCAATTATAATTTTTGTTTTGTTTGTGATTAAATTTTGAGTTGTTCTATATTTTTATTATTGTAGCGGTGAATTTTATTTTGTCTTGTTTTAATTTAGTTTCAGTTTTAGTTTTCATGCAGGGTGACATTGTTATTTAACATGCAAGTTTGTAAGCAAGCAAAGTAAAGGTAATATTGAAAAGAAGGTACTGTAAACTTGTAAAAGTATACCTGGCGAGTCTTCTCATTCCTCCACCTGAGACTTTAGTATCTTTTGCAATAAATATTTATAATTTATAGAAAAGCTTATAAATAGGTTCGTCACAAGCTTATCAAACCCTATGTCATAACTTGGCGGGTCCTATTCATTTATTTAAGAGATTTCTTCATTTGATAAATATGATAGGTCCAGTTGTTCTACAAGGTGTCTAGAAGATTTGTGAGAAGGGCCTAGGAGATACCTAGACATTTCACAATCCTTTTGAGCTTCCTTGAGTTCATTTTGAACTTATCATAATTATTAAATGATTCATCTATTTCATACCCTTATGTTTAGTGCACTAATGTTTCAATTATCCCAATAGGTGGCGTAAACATCACTTGATATTTCACCTAGGAATTATGTAAGTGGGGCCTTTAGAGGCAAACTAATTTATGGAAGAATTTAATCAATTTTGATGGTCTTGTAGTGTTTCAAAATACTTATAATTAATTGTGTTTCCTTTTCTAATCTTCATTAGTCAAATTTTCAATTAGGCCTAGCTCACTATTAAACCCTTAAGGTTTAATAGATAAAATTGCAATTTTTGAAAACGATGAGTTAAATGATTTTTAATCCTTATTAAATATTGAATTATCACTAACCATTAGATTAGGGGTCCCAAATTAGAAGTTATCAATTTCCAAAATCAAACCACGATCATTTAATTTAAAATTTTGACACACCTAAAATATATAGTATTTTATGCACATTTTTATACCTATTTTTAATGATATTGCACTTTAATGGAAGGTATTTTATGTTTTTCTTGTAAGTATGATGAAAATGGATGGTCATGATGAAAGGAGCAAAATTGGATCAAATTTGGAGCAAAAAAATGAAAAATCGAAAATTTGCAATCTGCGCTAAGAGCCATCGGCCGGCGCTTAGCCGCCATAGTTAAAAATCGAGATTCAAATGGATTTGGCACTAATTTCGAAGGGGATGGGATGCAACTCTTGGTGGTAACGTCCATAACTTCCTTTGGGCGGCAAGTTTAAATGAAGGGGTGCGTTCCTTGGTAGATACATCGAATCTGGACACATTTTGAAGAGACACCAAGGCACCTTTTGGTTTACTATTCAATGAGTCTCTTATCAAAGATTTAGAGGAGGCAATTTGAGGAGACTCTTCCACTGCATTTTGAAGAGTACTTCCATTGTTCTTCCACTGCATTTTAAAAGTTTTAAAACTCCAAAATACTTTTCTTTCTACTTCTTTTCTTTCTTTTAATTTAGTTTTTATTGAAAGTCTGAAGTCTGTATTCTGAGTCAACGGAGTTGGGAGACTTGCTCTGAGAAGTAGTTTAGCGAAGAGTCAAAGTTTCAGAGGAACTTCCTTAGTCTTGTGGAGAGGATTTTCAGATAAGTGTTTACTTTTATTTAGTTTATTAATACTTGTTTTCATTTATTATTTTTCTTATCGTTGTTTTTAATTTCAAATCAATGTATTTTTATATTTTCTTAATGCATTCTGAGTAGTTTACTTTATCTTTTTCTTTCTTAAGTGGAGAAGTAATTAATTTAAAGAGAATTGTTGTGGAAAGTATAAGTGTTTAAAAGTTGGAAGAAGTTGTGAAGATTGATTCTAAAAACTTTGTTTACTTCTTAATTTGGCCTGTTAAGTTGTAAAATTTCTTGAGATTATGGAAAATCCAATGCGGTATTGTTTCATAAAAGTTAGTACGAATCACATGAAATTATATGGGTGAGAACTGTAGTCCATATAATTGAATATAATATTAGAAGAAATTTTTATAAAAGGGAGTAAATTAGAGGATTTGAGAGTGACAGGCTAAAACCCCCTAATTTGGTTTAACAATATTTAACATTTCTTTTTTAAGAACATTTTTAACTTCAATTTTTTCATTATTACTATAAATTTTAACTAAATTCTTTTATTCATTTATATATTCAAAATTTTGTTTCCCTAATATAACTTCATATAGATAATTATTTTCAATCAAAAACTAAATTTATTTTATGCATTCTTGAGAACAAATAAAATTTTAGATTTTTGAAAAATTTAGTTTTTTAAATCCCCCCCAAACTTTAACTTTTAGTGAGGATAAAAACATTTAAGCATAAGAAATGATACATGAGTGGGAATTAAAAAAAATGCTTGCAGGAATTTCAATATCCTTAATATGCAAGTATAACATTTTAAAGATAAACTGGAGTAAAAAGAATTTAAATTCAGTTTTTCATAAAAGAAAAATTTCAAAAGACTTCTACAGTAGTGAAGGTTTTTAAAGAAACTACACACCAACTTAACATAACTAAATTCCCAACAATAGTAGATAATAATTGGTAGTAGATTTTGAAAAGTTTAAACATTCAATTTTCAAATAGTGGTTTTTAATAGTGTTCTAAATTTTCTAATAAATTTGGAATTAATTTATACTCTATTAAAAATTTAAACACTAAATACACATTTAAAACTTTTACTACTACACATATATCACAAATTACAACATAAAACATTACTTTATCACATAAACATCTGAACATACATAAAAAGAAATAGTCCAACTATGCTCTATACAAAATCAGAGTTCATATCATAAATACATCACACAATAATCAAACATAACATCACATATAATAATATCAAAATAAAAATATAACTACACATAAGAAATCACAAATCAAAACAAACTAAACACAACAAATCTAATCTTCATCCTCATCATCATCTTCTTCAGCCTAGTCTCTAGATGGCACATAAGGTATATAAAATGGATGAGGGGACATCTCGGCATTATGATCACCTCTAATCACTTTATCCATGTAATGCTGATAATTCTCCTCATATTCATCATGCTTAACAATATACCTTTTAATATTTTCAATCTTACCATCCATATCTCTAACATGTTCTCTGGTAAGACTCACTTTCTTCAAAATCTTCTTCAATAGTCCAGTTTGTTAATCACTAGATGATGATGCTCTAGAAGTAGTGGCACGTGAAGTAGAAGCAGCAAAAGCAGTGGAAGTTCTAAATCCTCCTCTACAGCCGAACTCTGAATGTACAGTGTAAGCACCAACAGTTACACTGGTAATAGATCTTAATGGCTGAATAACTTGCTCCCATGTTTTAAACTTAACACCAGATCACTCACAAATTAAATGAATTAAGGATGGAAATATCATACCTGAAGTAGTAGCAGATCTGGCACAGTTCATCACATAGTCAAAAATAATAGCCCCTACATCAATAGGCTTTCCCAACTGAATACAATGATTCAGAACTGCTCTCTCCCTTGTAACTTCACTAGTATGACTTGAAGGTAATAGTTTATATGAAATAAAGTAATGTTATGCCTTTGAAATGTCATTCAACTTAGAGGCCTGAAAATTTAATCTTCTTTCACTTTTTATCTTCCATAAACATCTTCCATCAGTCAGAAATGATATGATCTCATATAATTATCCTTTAGTAGGATGATAATTAGCATAAAACAAAACACCGCAGGAGGCAAGTGGTAAAAGACATTGATTATCGTAGGTGAAAAATGTACTTGTTCACCTCTAACCATCACCAAATTTTCTTCTGCTACAGGCAAGTTTGCATAAAACTCTCTGACTACAGAAACAACAGCGACAGCTGAGAAGTAACAGTAATTTTCCCAATTCCTTCTAGTAATCATTTCTTCAATAACTTCTCCTGGCTTACTAAACACTCGTTCCGGAATCAATTTACGTGACGATAGTGCATCAACATATCGATCGTCAGCTCTTGCACTTAGAAAATTGTTGGAATCAAATTTTGCTTTATCTTTTGATCTCTTTGACTTTGGAGCCATCTCTAAAAAAATCACAAAAATTCACAATAAATTCCAAAATCAAACTAAACATGCTAATTTAACTTCCAAAGGTAATTTCCACTAAATTTAAGAAATTTTTCATGCTTTTCCTCTAATTTCACAATAGATAATGATCTTAAGATTTTTCAATAATGCACTCAAAATATATGGTGAAAATCAAAAAATGTTTACTTAGGAGTAGTGCTTATACCTTAATCTGACAAATCTAGTTGAAATCAGCTCTTAATTGATCCAACTTAAGGATGCCCTAAATTCTATTTCGTGACTTTGAGAGGTTGAGGGTGACGGGAGGTGTTCGAGTTTTTAACTGCAGAAAATCAGTTTTCGTAAACTGGCGCTTAAGCTCGAGGCTTCGGTGCTTAGCCGCGAATTCTAGTGCATAAGCATCTAAGTTTCGGCGCTTAGCCGCCAACATCCTTATTTTCACAATTAATTTAAAAATTCACTAAACCCTTTAGTTAATCCTCCTAAATCACTTTAAATAATAATTTCTCCCTTCTAAACTTTTCTAATTCTCCAAAAAAAAGTTAAATTTCTATCAATTCCAAACAAATTTCACACAAACACAAACTTTCATTAAAAACAATCACACTTAATACATACTAAAAATTTCTATCCAAACATTTTGGATGAAATTTCCCATTACACAATATTTCAAATATATCAAAACAAAGATAATTTTACATCACTAAGATGTAATAAACACACATTTAAGTTCAATAAAACACAAAAATATAACACTCAACACTAAACACTATCACATAAAACCACAATACTAGACTATACTCAAATTAATTCCAATTTTCATTAGGTTGAATGTATCCAGAACCACCTTTAGTTCCATTTGAACCATCTGGAATATAGATCTGATAAAATGGATGGTTGAAAACTCTTACATCTTCCTTTTCTAACCATTTGTTTTTCAGAAACATCGCCTTATCTACTTCTTCCACATGTCTTGTATGTCTGAATTGCATTTTAAGTTACCATCCCATATGTGCTAAATGAGTGTTAGTTTCATTTTCCTTTGCTTTAATTGACTCCACGTTGGCTTCAATCTTTGTAATCCTTTCTGCAATACCTTGAATACTAACTGCTAGGAATCCGTTGTATAACTCTTACGCACTTTCACTGATAAATTTCTTCTTATTGGCTTCCTCCTTCTTCTTAATTTTACTCTCCCAAGAAGACATTTTTGAACTTAAAATACTCTTCTTAAAATTCAGAAATGGAAATAGAGATTGGGGCAAGTGTTTCTCTTAATCCAGGGCCTTTTTATAGACATGGGAAGTGTTAAAACTGACCCTAGACATTTTAAAAATCCAAAATAAATCCTAAAACCACTTCCCCACGAATTTGGTCTCTATAAATTCATTTATCACGTTTTTCTTAACTGCAGCTGTTGACCTCATTTTTGATGAGGTCTTCTCTTCTTCTTTTTAGTACTTAGGATCTAGCCTTAGGCTTTTCCTTTGACTATCCTAGAGGATTAGAATTGGGGCCCACCACTTAGAAACTCAAACCACTTCTTAACTCCCTGCAAACTCCACAAACTTGATTGTAGACCCCTAATTACTTAGAGGGTTGAGATCAGATGTGAAGGTTTAAAGGATGAGTTTCCTATAGGACTCTTTGGCCTTAGGACTGCCCTGGGTGGCCTGGTCTGGTGAGGGCTGACTTACACACACACAACACTTAAACACTACACTTTCACACACCTCCTAAAACCACACCTATACCCAACTTGATCTCCTGACTCATGAAAGTGATCCACATGGATGGTCCTTAACCCCTAAGCCCTTGGCTAGAGGTTAGTGAACAACATACGTGGATGCCTCAAATGAGTCCCCTCATGGCTCATGTGGGCTTGATATGGCTTCAAGGCTCAACCAAAATGATTTCATTCCACTTACATTCACCCAATCTTCAATTTTCTAAATTTTCAATTTTTGACCCCCGGGACCCTACACCCGCCTAGCCTACCCGAAACCCTTGAAATCCTCCAAAATTTCCAAATCACCCAAAATTCCCCAAAATTAACCTTGAAAATTTCCTCACCAATCAAATTGATCATCCATGCCCAAAAATACCAAAAATTCCAAAAATACCTCCCAATACCCTCCAAATACCCAAAATACCCCTCTTGACCCAAAAATCCAAAAATTTTGAAAATTCCCAGAAAATTCCATAAAATCCCAAATATTTCAATTTTCATTTTGTTCAACTACACCATGGGCCAATTTTGTCAATTTACCCCACTTTTGTCAAAACCCCCAATTTGACCTATTTTAACCCTAAGTGAACCCAATGTCAAGCCAAAGCTACCCAATTGACCCAAATCCTGGTCCAATTCAATTCTAAACTTCAATTCAACATTCCCAACACCAATCTAGACCAAACCCAAGTCCAATTTGATTGACATTTGGATCCAATTTCACTTTTGGCCTTAAAGCCCAATTTGGACCCATGACCCAAACCTAACCCAAACTAACCCAATTCAACTCCAATTAATCCCAAACCTTTTCTAAACCTTCCTTAACATCCCCAAAAACAAAACACTAACATGATTTGCCCAAAATTTAGACCCAAACCCCACTCAAATTCAACCCAAAGCTAAAAGGCCCAATTTTGACCTAAACCCAAACCTAACCCAAATGAACCCAAACCCCAAAATCAAAACTCAACCAAATCCAAAACCTCTTTGAAACACTCCCATAAACATTTCCCAACATTTATTTTACATCAATTTCAACCCTAGCCCAACATTGGCCCAAGTTAGCCCAATTTGACCTATATTGGCCCATTCACCAAGGAAGCCCAAATTCAACCCAATTCAAACCCAAATCACTCCAAACTCATTTCAAATCACTTATGAAATATCCCTAAACCAAACTCAATAATTATTTGGCCCAAACTTATACAAAATTACCATCCATGAATTCATTTTGAAACTTAAAAGCCCACTTACATGAAACCTTCCTAAAGCCCATCTCCACCAAAATCCAAAGGGCCAAAATCAATCCAAAACCCATATGACAATTGCTCTACACCATATTTTCAATTAAATCAATCCCTAAGTTTCAAAACTCATCATGAAGCCATTCCAAATTAAGCCCCATACAGATTCCCATCACAATACCAAAATTTTCTTAAACCCATTTCCATGAAATTGACTTAACTTTTCCCAAGCCAAAGATGAGCCATGAAGCCATGCATGAGCCACATGGAAGCCATGAGAGCCTCTTTACATGTCACCATGCCATTTTGCACAAAAGAAGGAGACTCTTTCCTTAATCTCCTAAAGTCATTAGCCTTAACCATGATTCCCCCTAACCCAAATTTAATCCAAATATATTTGGATAAGGACTTCTCCATGTCAAACCAGCTGATTCCCTTGATTCCTCACAAGACCCAAAGCCACCTCGAAGGGTGAACCAAGCCCAAAGGGTGGACTCGACCAAATCAAGCCAAAATTGGCCCTCTCCCATTCCATTTTAAATCAAGCTTTTGACACATGGCATTTGCCAATCGCCCGCACTAATGCCAACCCCGACCCCACCGGCCAAGATGGTGACTCGAGACCGGCCGGCCGACCACCGAGCCGCCGTAAACGCCATGCCCGAGAGTTCACATGTGAGCCCAACATCGGAATTCTCCCTCGCTCGAGTTGTCCCATGCCCAATGGCCACCATGGCCGTTCTTCTCATGCCCAGAGCAGACTGATCCCAACCCTCGGCCATCCCCGCGAGGCTCTCCAGCCACCTCTATTTAAACACGACCCCCTCACGACCATGAGAGGAGAGTTGCACAAACCTCGCCGAAACTCGCCAAAATTGTTCCAAACCCTACTCCATACTTAGAGCAGCTTGATCCCCGGTGTCAATTCGCCCTAATCCCCACCAACGAACCCAATTTCCCAACCGAAATTTCACTCAAAAACCAGGACACTTTGCCACAGTGAGCCAATCTTCAAATCGATCGGTCCTACACCTTCACTAGACCAAGAGGAGAAGTTTCCCACTGAAAGCCCCATCTCCAGGCCACCCAGTTGTTCCAGACTCCAAGCTTTGTGATCGGGCTTGGTCGAAGTCATACCTAGGCGACTCACTAGACTCAGAGACTTCATCCGGAGCTTCGTTGGGATCCAATCGAAGGTGACACAACCCTCGATCGAAGCCACACTTCTCTGAGCAAAGGTATGAGCTAATTCTTCATCCCGAGCTTCTGGAGATTCTCCATTTCAAATGCTTTAATTTCAATACATGATCACCGTATAGATGTATTTGTCTCTTCAAGACGAATCCATAGAGCACAAGAACACGAAAATCCGTTAAGTATTGAGTGAGATATTAAGGATTTAGTGTGGACGGTTCTCGGGCTAGGAGGCTTGGGGACGATGAACGGATGCCGTTCATTTAATACACGCGCGGACGGATGGCCAGGATCGCACCGGATGAGGAGACGGAACGACACAGCGGGCCTCCGGAGCGCTGAGTTGGATGGCGGCGCTTAATCAGAAGGCGACACGCGGCGTTTCGGAGCTGCCGAGGTTGACGCGGCGCCGCGTGGATAAATAGAAAATTAGGGTATTTTTCTATTTATTTAATTCCCTAAACTTCAAAAATCCATAACTTTGTGTAGAAAAATCGAAAAATAAAATAAAAATACCCTCTCGCTCGAGTGAACGGAGGAGAATAATGTGGAAAAGAAATCATTTAATTTCATCAAGTATTTTATTTTTAATGATTTATTTCCCTCTGCATTGTTTTAATTCTCCATGCATATAGGAAATTCACCATGACATGAGACCATAGGGCTTTTGAAGCCTCCGAATTTGGGAACATTCCCTAAATTTTCCAAAGTCGGAGGCCATCCCTATGAGAAGTTATTGATTTTTCAAATTCATGTTACTCGTTTTGAGTATTTTAAATCCAATAATTAGCATGTTGTAAAATAAATTCTAGGAAAATTTGGTGATGTCTCTTATGACCAGAGGACCCTAGGAAAAATAAGTTTTGAATTAATTCATTTAAAATAACCGTAATTGGCTTAAACACCCAAAATAGGTCCTTAATTAATTAGAGCTAATCATACATCAAATTGACTTGAAATCAATTCTCCACTCGACCTTTAGGATCGGAGGAACCCACCATAAAAATTTGAAGTCAATCGGACTTGGTTAGCCCTACTAAATGGGTCGATTAAGCCATTTAGCCAATTTAAACTTTAAAAATTCATAACTTTCAAAATACTTTTCAAAAATTCACCAAATTAGTTTTGGAGCCTCTCTGATATCAGGGGAATTTAAGAAAATTAAAATTTCAATTTTCTAAAAAAGTTGATTTTTTGGTATTATTTTAATATTTTAATAATTAAAAAATAATAAAAATCACAAAATAATAAAATTCACCAAAATGTCACATTTTGAATTTTAATCACTTAGGACAAACCCCATATTTTTCTTAGGTCTATTTAATGAGATATTAAATTTTAAAGCCCTAAGGTAATTTTAAAATTAAAAATATATATATTTCTAGTATTTCTACTAAAATAATTCTAATAAATCAAAGAAAAATCAGAAATATGTAAAAATTGATTCTCTGATTTCCTTGATATCAGAGAGATTTTTGAAAAATATAAAATTCATTTTTCAATTTTTATTTTATTTTAAAATTAATTAATACTCCAAAACTCAAAATAATTATAATAAAAAGAATATAATTCAAAAAATCATCAAAATTGGTCCAAGTGGTCCTCTCGGTCATTAGGAATGTCCCATAATTTTCTTAAGGACAGAAACTTTCCCTTGGTCATATTATTAAATTTTCCTTGGAAATCCCTATTTTCTACCAAAAATAATTACATAAATAAATTAAATACAGAAAAATCACATTTTCTCCTCTCATGTCTTTATTGGCGTAGGAGTGAAGTCACATAAAAATTTCAAGTTCATTTAAGCTCAATTTAGTGAGTTATGAAATTATTAAGCTTGAAGGGGCAAAATGGTAATTAAAATTTTAACCCTTGATTAAAATTTTAGGCTTAATAAAATTAAAAAGTAAAATATTTGATCTTAATATGATTTGGATGATTGAAATTTAGATAATTAAAGGGTAGAAACCTACTAAACAATTTAAAAATAATTGAAATGAACCTTAATTAAATAATTGATTAAATTTGGAAGAATAATAAAATTGAAATTATTAAAATAGGGACATTATTAGGAAGAGATTTGTTCTTTAATCTAAGGGTCCCTAAATTAATCATCTCAATAATATTCAATCCCCAATTAAAATGATAATTCAAATTTAAGTTTTAAAATGTTAAAGGATCTAATCATTAAAATCAAATTAAAGTCAAATTATTAAACTCTTTTTAAATTTTCAATTAAATTAAAATTAAAATTAAATTAAAGATTAAATTAAATTAAATCAAACAAATTAAATTAATTTAAATTAAATCAAATCAAATAAATTAAATTAAATTAAATTGAACAAATTAAATTAAATTGAATTAAATTTAATTAAAATTAAATTAAATTAATTAAATAAAATTAAATTAAAAAAATAATAATTAAATTAAATTAAATTAAATTAAATCATATTAAATTAAATTAAATTAAATTAAAATAAATTAAAATAAATAAAATAAAATTAAGTTAAAATTAAAATTAATTTAAATTAAACAAATTAAATTAAAATTGAAGCTAAACCAAATCAAATTAAATTAAAGTTAAATTAAATTGAATTAAAAAATAACATCACCTAAGACATAAAGAAATTCAAAATAAAGCATCTTGAACACTATTCCAAATTTAAACCCGTTAACTGAGATTAAATTAAATCACAAACTATTTGAACACCAATTTGCCCTCGAAAGCTTTGGTTATCATAACTCCTAAATATGACGTTAAATGAAATGTTACTTCACCTATAGGATATTCAAATGTCCTAATTCACTGAGCAAGATAACAAAACTTGAATTCCCGGACGATTAATTTATTTGTATGATTAAATTCATTCGGACTTAAAACAATTCTAGCGAATATTGAAAAGATGTTTAAGATTCTTCTTAAGCACTTCCTCAATATGACGGGATGTTTATAAGAACAACTAAACTTAATTGTTCTTCGATGAAGAAAATCGTCCTCAAACCAAAACACAAGAACCTAGACGTCATAGGAAATGACTAACTATAGGATTAGGAATTTGGTAAAAACCATAACCCTTCCCTTAGCTTTACCTAGGAACTTGCTTAAATATTCTAATTGTGTTTTAAGTGCAGCTTGGGATGACGGAAGACCCTCCGGGTACGCTTTTATTTTATCGCAATTTACCTTATCGCAATTTATTTAATCGCATCGCACTTACTTTTCTTGCATGATAAACAACTCGTTGCATGAAAACCCACACCTTTAGGATAGTCCCTAAAACTAAAACCAAAACTAAATTAAAAGTCATTACAAGATAAAATTCACCGCCACAACATCTCAAAATATAAAACAACTCAAAATTTAATCACAAACGTAACACAAAACCGCAATTACAACTAAATTAAAACATCTTGTTGGATGATCGGGAATACCTCGGATGATGTAACCTACGTGTTGCTAACGGGATTTCCCACGGTCTAAATGAAAGTGTGGAACTCATTTAGTCGAGTTTAGCAAATTCATCCGGACTAAGTGAATCCGATAAAAATAACGATGCCGAAGGATGGAACCGCGGGATCTTAACCGATGTTGTTATAATCAACTTTAAGATTTGTTTTAATTAAAACATAAAAAAAACACTTGGAAATTAAGATTTTCTCTAAACCAAAACACTTTTCTCATCTCCTCGATTTATGACTTCTATAACTAAACCTCTGCAACAACAAGGAGCTCGGAGCATGATGGGCAACGACGGCCATCGTCATCAAGAAAACTCCGAGTCTACTTCAAGAAAACTTTCCTAGAATTAAATAACCAAGCCATAGGACCTCGAGGTAGTTTGCCTAGTGCAACATAAATCCTCAACCTTTTGTTAGGCATTTGCATGTTCTTGTCATGCAAATTAAGCCCTAACCGGTCTTAGGATTCCGAGGTAGTCGTCCGATACGACATAAACCCTCACATCTTCGAGGCTATTTGCATGACTGCGTTATGCAAATATAAGTCCTAATTAATTAAAATTGGCAAGATTGAAATACTAAATAAACATTAGGGCCTTCCTAAATTCAAGCCAAACAATAGGATAGTCGGGAAATTACCGAAGTTCGCTTCAAATCTGTAATTTCTCCTACCTTTCTTCCTTTGAATTCCCAAAACAAAATGTTCCAAATTTAATCCACTCCCTATTGAAATTCCAAAATTCAATCCTTTGAAAACTTAAACTTTGAAATTCTTGAGAGCAGAATTACTGATTATTATCGAGAGTTTTCTTAAGTGATTCCCGTCATTTAAGATGTAATTAACTATAGTGGCTTGCCCTTATAGGGAATTTTAAAGAACCTGTGTAATATAAACCCTGTTTAATGCTTTCATATTAAGCGGGGAATTTGTCGGCTTATAAAATTGGTTTGCGGACCAAACGGATGTCACAAACCTTTCTAGTTTATCTAATCGAGCCCCATTATCAAGCAGTGTGTCTATTCTTCGGGATAGATACACGGTTTGTCGTGCGGTGCTCGTTTATGTGAACTATTTGGGATGTGAAATCAGTTTGATTTCATATCTTAAAATTTTTAAACTTAAAATTATTTTCAAAATCAAATGCTACTTTCTAAATTATATATATATATTTAAATCAAATTTAAAATCTAAAATTCGCCGACAATTTCTGTTAGGCGACCCCCTTTTCAAAATAAAACACACAAACCTAAAAATATGCCGACAGCAGCGCTTAGCCGCCAGTGCACATTTTTGTACAGGTCTGCCAAATGTCCAAATTTTTCATTCTGACTTTTTCTAGTTATCCTTTAATGTCAAATAAACACACTATAACAATTCTCTTCAAAATACTACCATATAATCATAAAAACAAACCAACAAACCACACAAAGCAAGCCTAAAGAAAAGCACAACAATAAATATTAAGTAAAGCACACCTATAAATATGGGTTGCCTCCCACAAAGCACTTGGTTTAATGTCTTCAGCCTGACATACCCAAAACTTATTCTGAGTGACCCAACATCAGATTCTCATCAGCTTTAGGTTGATCGACTGAAAAATAAGGTTTAAGTCTATGACCATTAACTTTGATTATTTTTCTAGTCTTAGGATCTTGAATATCCACAGCTCCATAAGAATAAACTTTTATCATAATAAATGGGCCCATCCATTTGGACTTAAGTTTTCCAGCAAAAATTTTTAACCTTTCATTATATAACAAAATTTTTTGTCCAGACTCAAGACTTTTAGTAAGAATCTTTCGATCATGTCATAACTTCATTTTCTCTTTATAAATCTTAAGCATTTTCATAAGATTCATTTCTTATCTATTCAAGCTCATTTAATTGCAATAATCTCTTCTCAAAGAACATCCTTTAAATTATAATTGAACTCTTTAATAGTCCAATATGCTTTATACTCAAGTTCAACAGGCAAATTACAAGCTTTTTGATCTATAAAAAAATACCTACTTCTTTATGTCTTAATTCTTATTAATTTCTAAGGATATTATGCTTTAATGAAAGGTATTTTTTGTGTTTTTGGATGTAGGTAATGTAAAAAGGTCTAAAAAGGAAAAATGAGAAAAAAGGAGCAAAAATGGAGCAAAATACAAAAAGTATAAAAAACTTATGTCCTGGCACCTAAGCGCCAGACTCGATACAAAAACTGTCAAGTTTTTGACAACGTTTGATCAGTTATTTTGACAGAGTGAGCGGTTATTGGACATTCTAGAAGACTGGTAGTTGTTCCTTGATAATAGGACATGTGATACATTGCATTTAGATGCTGCAAAATGGTTTTATACACG
The DNA here is from genome assembly GCA_022702705.1 of Papilionanthe hookeriana x Papilionanthe teres. Taxonomy (NCBI): domain Eukaryota; kingdom Viridiplantae; phylum Streptophyta; class Magnoliopsida; order Asparagales; family Orchidaceae; genus Papilionanthe; species Papilionanthe hookeriana x Papilionanthe teres. The sequence goes on along the minus strand of CM040426.1, from coordinate 14,738,905 downwards.
AAGAGGTGCGAGCCAAGTGAAGAGGTGCGAAGAACTGGACGCGGTGTCCGGCGCCTAGGCGCCAGACCGACCTTCTAGAAGATTCATTGAATGTGGACATGTTTTGAAGAGGTACCTCAAGGCAACCCTTGAAGCCTATAAATAGGGGTCCATTTCTTTAGAAAACGTGCCCCTCCCATTGTAAACCTTTCTCTTATCCACTTTAGGATCTCTCATCCTTAGAGAGAGAAATAGAGAGAGAAATTTAGGGCCACTTTTGTTTAGTTTAGTGAGTTTATTTTCAAGTTGTTGCATCTCGGAGTTCATTACACTCGTGGAGTCAGTAGGAATCGAAGATCCGTAGAAGAAATATTTGAGATAAGTATTTTTATATTCGATTCAAAGTTTAATTATCATGTTTTGCTATTTATTTTCAATGTGTTACGAGTAGTTAGTTTACTTTCTTCCTTCAATTATGAAGAGATAGATAAGATAATATAAAGATTCGATGGAGAATCGAAATTCAAAATATTTTCAAAATATTGTGATGACATTAATACCCGATCTTACTTTACTTTTTAAATCGACCATTTGAATTGTTAAAACCCGTCGAAGAGTTTTGAGACCTCAAGGAGAAGAACTCTTAACTTGTAAATGTCACATGAATCCTCGGGTAGTCAAAGGCCATGTGCGGGCTATTCAAGGTGAAGTGCAAATAAATAGGAAGATAAGATTTAAAAGGCGTAGAATCGATAAGTTTTTAGAGTGACGTACTAAATTCTTATAATTTAATTTATAGATTAGAAAGGGTCACTAAGTAGGGCCGACCATACCACCCTCGAACATCTGTAAGTGTGAGCCTCAGATTAACCCATTCTACTAACAATACATCCGGACCTATTCTGTAAATTAGCCAATGTTCTTTGCGTACTGGATTAAAGGGTAAAGAATAGAATGCTTCTATTCGCACAATACTATAAATCAAATTCTCCAACAAATATTAAATTATCTTAAAAATCTTAGATTAATTGAATGAAAGAAAGTTGTTTATTTTATATAGATTTCATAAAATCATTTTCTTATTATTGTATTCTTTATTTGCATATAGTAAATTAATAGTAATTTATAATTAAATTAAAAGATAAAATAAAAATATTTTTTTATTTATTTTATTTTATTTTATTTTATTTTATTTAGAAAATTTATCACTATAATTCTTCTCCGTGGTATCGATACTGGGGTCTTTGTTTCAAAACTCTATATTACTTGAAACAATACGTATACTTGCGTAGTACCCATAGTGTGTAAAAATATTTTATAAATTTACATCATATTAATTTTATACACTAGCCGCTATTTATAAATTGAGTCAAAGTTTTTGGCTATCTTTTGGAAGCAAATATTACTGCGTTATTTGCGGTCGAGTCAAGTTTTTGGCGCTGTTGCCGGGGAAGAAAGAAATAAAATAGTATAAATTTTCTTACGAAAAAAATAAAATAATAATAATAAAAAAATAAAAATAAATATATATAAATAAATTATTATTATTAAACAGAGAAAAAAAGAAAAAGATATATATTTTATTCCTTATTTTATGTGAAGATTTGGTTCTAAAGGATTAGTATCTTTAGATTCTGAATTGGAAAGAACAATTAGAAAAATTAAAAAGGGAAAACAAATTCAAAAATTTCAAGAAATGGCTACTTTACAAATGCAATTGAACTTAATGATCAAAATGTTTATAAACTATTAAGGGATTATGCTAACCCTACAGTTGATGAACTTCATAGTAGTAATCAAATACCCACTGTAGATGCTAATTCTTTTGAACTTAAACCGTCTATTATTCAAATGGTGCAAAACAATCAATTTGGTGGATCACCAAATGAGGATCCAAATTTACATCTTGTTAGTTTTTTAGAACTTTGTGCTACCTTTAAATATAATAATGTTTCTGATGATGCTATTAGACTTAGACTCTTTCCTTTTTCTTTAAGAGATAAAGCAAAAATGTGGTTAAACTCATTAGCGACTGGTTCTATTAAAACACTGGGCTGAAATGGCACAAAAATTTCTTGCTAAATATTTTCCTCCTTCTAAAACTGCTAAATTATGAAATGATATTACTTCATTTAGTCAATTTCACAAGGAGACAATATATGAAACTTGGGAAAGATTTAAAGAACTATTAAGAAAATGTCCTCATCATGCTTTACCTGATTGCTTGATTATTCAAACATTTTATAATGGATTAATCGGATCTTTAAAATCAATTATCGATGCCGCTGCTGGAGGTTCTTTAATGTCTAAATCATTCGAAGAATCTTACACTTTAATCAAGAAATGGCTAATAATAATTTTCAATTGCCTTCCAAAAGGATTAACCCTAAAAAGATGGCCAGTATTCAAGATAATGAAGCCTTTTCTATCTTAGCTTCACAAGTTGCGGCAATGTCTAAGAAATTAGATAATTTTGCAATTAATATTTCGCATAATAACTCTGCTAATATTAAAGATTCTCAAACTATTGAAACTTTACAAGCTATTGCAAGTAAAAATAATCCTTATTCAAATTATTATAATCCTGGGTAGAAAAATCATCCTAATTTTAACTAGAATAATTCACAACAACAATGGGGTAATAATCAATCTCATCCCATTGGAAATTGGAATAATCAAGTTAATTCAAATTATAAACCTCCTGGATTTAATAATCAACAGAAAAAATTATCAATGAAGAATTAATTATGCAAATGAATAATCAATTACAAAATCAAAATACTTCTATTCGTAATATCGAAAATCAAATGGGGCAAATTGCTACTTTAATTAATAACGTACATGTAGGAACACTTCCTAGTAATGTTGAAATCAATCCAAAGGAAACCGGAAAATAACTCGAACAAGTTAAAGCCGTGCAACTTGAAGTGAAAAGGAATTAAAAGAAAGATTGCAGAATGAAATCGAAAAAGAGATTGAGGTCGAAGTGATTGAAAAACCTAAAGAAACTCTCTCTCCCAACCAAGATCGATCGTTATACTCGTTAATGCGGAAGTTGAAAACCACCACCAACTTTTCCTCAAAGACTTAAACAGCAGAAATTAGATCATTAATTTTCTAAGTTCTTTGAAATTTTTAAGAAACTTACTATTAACATACCTTTTGCTGAAGCTTTGGAACAAATGCCAACTTACGCAAAATTTATGAAGGATATTTTAAGTAAAAAATGAAAATTTGAAGCTTTTGAAATAGTTACCTTAAGTGAAGAATGCAGTACAATAATTCAAAAGAAATTACCTGAAAAGCTTAAGGATCCTGGAAGTTTCACTATACCCTGCGCTATTGGAGAAAAATTTTGCGGAAAAGCTTTATGTGATTTAGGAGCAAGTATTAATCTCATGCCATTTTCTATCTTTCGAAGATTGGATTTAGGAGATATTACCCCCACCAATGTAACTCTTCGCTTAGTCGATAGATCAATCACTTATCCTAAAGGAGTTATAGAGGATGTCCTTGTTAAAGTGGATAAATTTATCTTCCCCGTAGATTTCATAAGTACTTGATATGGAAGAAGTTAAAGAGATACCTATTATTTAAGGAAGACCTTTTCTAGCTACCGGACGAGCTATGATTGATGTGCAAAAAGGAGAATTAACCATGAGAGTTAATGATCAAGAAATTAAATTCAATGTTCTTAAATCAATGAAGTACCCTAATAAAGAGAAATGTTATCGAATGGATATAATTGATTATTTAATTGAAAAACATTATCAAGAAAAATGTAAAGTTATTTCTGAAGAAAAATTTGAATTTTTAACTGATGAAGATGACGTAGTAGAACAAGAAGATACTCATTTTATTAAAGATAATTGGGAAACTTTAGACGTAACTCAAAATGATATACTTTTACCCTTAATTAAAAAGCACCTGAACTAGAATTAAAAATGTTACCTTCCCATTTAAAATATACGTTTCTTGGAAATTCGTTAACTTTACCTGTTATTATTTCTTCTGAACTGAGTGAAGATTAAGAAGAAAAATTACTAGGTGTGTTAAAGAATTATAAGAAAGCTTTTGGTTGGACTATTGCTGATATAAGAGGAATAAGCCCTTCCATTTGCATGCATAGAATCTTAATGGAAGAAAATTTTAAACCTACTATAGAATCACAAAGAAGATTAAATCCTATTATGAAAGAGGTTGTTAAAAAAGAAATTATTAAGTGGTTAGATGCTGGTATTATTTATCCTATTTCGGATAGTCAATGGGTAAGTCCTATTCATTGTGTTCCGAAGAAAGGAGGTGTAACTATCATTGTTAATGATAAAAATGAACTTATTCCTACAAGACAAGTTACTCGGATGGAGAATTTGTATCGACTATAGGAAACTAAATAAAGCCACTAGAAAGGATCATTTTCCTTTGCCTTTCTTGGATCAAATGCTCGATAAATTAACCTGGACACTCATATTTCGTTTTCCTGGATGGATATTCTCGGTTATCATCAATTACTTATTGCTCCCGAGGACCAAGAAAAGACAACATTTACAAGTCCTTATGGAACATTTGCTTTTAGAAGAATGCCTTTTGGTTTATGTAATGCACCCGCAACTTTTCAAAGATGTATGATGTCAATATTTTGTGATTTAATCGACAAAGGAATTGAAATATTCATGGACAATTTTTCAGTCTTTGGAACTTCTTTTAAATCTTGTTTGGAAAACATAGCCAAAGTTCTGAAAAGATGTGAAGAAACAAATTTAGTTCTTAACTGGGAAAAATGTCAATGGTCACAGAAGGCATTGTACTTGGTCACAAAGTATCACAAAAAGGGATGGAAGTAGATCAAGCAAAAGTGAAAATTATTGCTGAATTGCAACCACCTACTATCGTTATCGATGCGAGAAGTTTTCTAGGTCATGCTGAATTTTATAGAAGATACATAAAGGATTTTTCTAAAATTGCTAAACCTCTTTGTCATTTATTAAAAAAAGATGCAAATTTTGAATTTAATAAAGAATGTATTAATGCTTTTAATATTTTAAAAGAAAAATTAATAACTACACCTATCATTGTTGCACCTGACTGGAATAAATCTTTTGAACTAATGTGTGATGCAAATGATTTTGCAATTGGAGCTGTATTAGGACAAAAATATGAGAAAGTTTTCAAAGTTGTATATTATGCTAGTAAAACTCTCACTGAAACACAAAGAAATTACACTACCACTGAGAAAGAGCTTCTAGCTATAGTATATGCCTTTGATAAATTTAGACCTTATCTTCTTGGTACTAAATGCATAGTTCATACTGATCATTCAGCTATTAAATATCTATTATCTAAGAAGGATTCTAAACCTAGACTTATAAGATGGGTTTTACTTCTACAAGAATTTGATTTTCAAATAATAGATATAAAAGGCACTGAAAACCAAATTGCTGATCATTTGTCTAGAATTAAAAATGATATTATTTTGGAAGAAAATATAAATGAGAAATTCCCTGATGAATCTTTATATGTTATTCAAAGATGCAAAACACCTTGGTATGCTGATATTGTTAATTATTTAGTTAGCAATATTTTGCCTTATGACTTGGAAAACAAATTTATTAAGAAATTTAAATATGATGCTAAATCTTATATTTGGGAAGAACCTTATTTAAAATTGGTAAAGATTCTATGATTCGAAGATGTGTACCTTATGAGGAAACTTTTGCTATTATTCAAAAATTTCATGATTCTGATTTTGGAGGACACTTTGGCATAGATAAAACTACATTTAAAATTTAAAATTCTAGATTTTATCGTCTACCTTATTTAAAGATGTGAGACAATATGTGAAAACATGTGATCGATGTCAAAGGATGAGAAATATATCTAGGAAAGATGAAATGCCTTTAAACTATATATTGGAAGTCGAAATTTTTGATATATGGGGTTTAGACTTTATGGGATCATTTGTTCCATCATCCGGAAAAATTTATATTTTATTAAGCAATCGATTATGTTTCAAAGTGGATCAAGTGGTTGCTTTACCAAACTGTGATTCCAAAAGTGTTTCAAAATTTTTAAAGAAAATGATATTTTAAAGATTTGGAATGCCTAAGGTAATTATCACTGATGGTGGAAGTCATTTCAGGAATATAAGAATTCAATCATTACTACAAAAACTTGGAATCAAAAATAGAATTGCAACTGCTTATCATCCACAAACTAGTGGAATGGCTGAAGTATCAAACAGAGAAATTAAAAAAATTTTAGAAAAGACTCGTTAATCCTAAAAGAACCGATCGGGTTGATAGACTTGATTCTCGCATTACGGGCTTATAGAACAACTTATAAGACACCAATCGGAATGTCACCTTACCGGTTAATTTATGGTAAACATTGTCACTTACCTTTAGAACTTGAACATAAAACTTATTGGGCGATAAAGGAGTTTAATTTTAATTTGAATAAAGCAGAAGAAAAATGATTATTGCAACTAAATGAGATGGAAGAAATTAGAAACGAATCGTATGAAAATGCGAGAATTTATAAAGAGAAAATGAAGATGTTGCATGATAAGAAAATTTCAGGAAAAATTTTTGAGCCTGGACAAAATGTATTATTGTTTAATTCTCGTTTAAGACTTTTTCTTGGAAAATTAAGATCTAAATGGATTGGACCCTATTTAGTTGAGAAAGTATACCATTATGGAGCTGTGGATATTAAAGATTCGAAAACAGGAAAAATTTTTAAAGTAAATGGAGTAAGATTAAAGCCTTATTTGGGAGATATTAAGAAGATTTATAAAGAGGCTTATGAATCGAGTCAACTCGATTAAAGATTTACTTAAGTCGGGCCGACGACGTTAAACCAAGCGCTGTGGGAGACAACCCATAATTATCTTGTGTTTCGAGTGTTTTTGTGTTTTGATATAAGGTTATGCCTTCGATCTCGATTAATTTTATATTACTTTAGAAAAATTTGATTCTTATAAGTCTTCGATGACTTAAGCTAAAAATTATTTTCAAGTATGTAAAATTTAAAAATAGGATCACTCTATTCTGAATATCAGTAAAAAGGAGATCAAGTTAACCTTCATTATGATAGTTTACAATGTGAGTTATCGAGTCTAAATTACTCTTAGCAGAATAATTTACCTATCTTAGAGAACAAAATTTTGAAAATTTGACGATTAGGCGAAATGGAGTTGAACATAGTTCCGGCGCCTAGACGCCAGAATTCGGCGCCTAAGCGCCAAAATCAACTATGTATCAATAGGTCCGGCGCCTAGGCCCCAGATTTGGCGCCTAAGCGCCACAGTTAATGGGTCGTGCAAAAACTGAAAAATTTCAGTTTTTTTCACACGATTTTCCCCTTTAAATCAACCTATCTTCTTCCCTAACCATCAAGCACTCAAAATTACGTCCCTTGTACTTCATTCTTGAGAGATTTGAGAAATTTTTGAAGAAATGGAAGGAAGAAATCATGGAGAAGAAGCTAGGGACAAGGTTTTAAAAGATCATCAACCCTACTTCAATGATTTCATTGATGTAAGTTTAGAGAAAATTTCTAGTCGTTTAGATAAGTTTGAAGCGGATTTTAAAAGCATTGGAGATCGCCTTCATGAGATGTTTCATCAAGTTGAATATCTAGAATGGCAAATGAAACTTTAAATTGATCATTTTACGGCTTATCAAGATGCTCAAGTTGAAATGTATGCGAAGAACAAGTGGATTGACGAAAAGACAGCTACGGATTTCCCGAGAGCGTTAGTGTTCTTTCCAAGTGGAATGCACAATTTCCCTTGTGAAGATTAAAATATTCTGGTAATGAGATAATTATTATGGTTTGTTGAGTCGTTGTATCGATTTAGAGAATCGATTTTGTTTGTTTGTGTATTTGCTTTCATGTTCAATGTGTGTTGTTTTTGCTTGGAAATTGTTATGTTTGAGTGTGTATTAGGAACTTGAATCAAATATAATACTTATCTGGAATGTATTGAGTCAATATTGAAGGTTTTAAATGGAAATTAGTGAGTTTGATTGGTGGATTTAATATTTAATTTTTATAAATTTTTGAAAAATGTTGTGGAAGGTAGAAACTGAAGCTCTACTTTGATATGAGTAATTGGAAGTTGAATTTATGAATGTTGGTGGAAAATTAAATTTTAAAAAAAAATTTTTGTGAAAGGCGAGTCTGGCGCCTAGGCGCTAGAATTCGGCGCCTAAGCGGCAGTTCGGCCTGTACCCGAGAATTTACTTAAATAACCTCCAAAAACCATTTTTGACGCCTAAGCTTCATCTTCTTCCCCATTTTCGCGAAAATACATCCTCTGCATCCATTTCGAGGTCAAAACATCAAGGATTCGAGCGCGAAACCACTCGATTTCTTCGTCTCAAGGTCAGATCTACACTTTAAACCATTTATTTTCAATTTTCACGATAAATTTCCCTAGGTTTTGCTAAGAACCGAAAATTTTGAAAAAATATTTGATTTTTAGTGATTTCTTTAGATTTCTAAACTTATTTTAAGTTTTATAAACTTAAAAAGAGTTTAAATCTTTGATTCTTCTTGTTTTCTTTCATGTTGAGATGGCTCCAAAATCTAAACGCGGGAAGGCATGAGATAACTTTGATAGCAGCAAATTTTCTACTGCGGCTACACATTTTCGCTTCCATGAATTTGCGACGTCCAGAAAGTTCATTTCTGAACGAAGTTTCTATCATCCTCGAGAAATGATCGAAAACACTATTGTTGCACACAACTGGCAACGATTTTGTTATTTTATCGTCGTTGTCGTTATCCTGATTGTTCGAGAATTTTATGCAAATATTTTGGATGCTGAGGATTATGAAGTCTTTGTTAGAGGAATCAGAGTAGGATTTAGTCCATAAAGAATCAACATATTTTATGGCCTGCCACCGACTATTGAGTGCTATTATTCTAGATTATCACCATCTAAAGGAGATTTGGATATGATTATTGCTTATCCGATCGACGGCATCGGATCTTGGAAGATCAGGAACGAAAAAAGGTAAACTTCAAATCCTCTGAATTAAATGGTATATCTAAAGCATGACACTATTTTATTTCTACAAGATTGTTACCTTCCAACCACCTGGTGAAGTGACTAGAGATCAGGCGATCTTAAACTACTGCATTCAGAAGAGGAAGCCTATTGATGTCAGGAGCATTATTTATGATTTTGTGGATTCTACTGCGAGGGCCAGCACTTCTTTTGGATTGGGATTTCCATCTTTGATCTACTCACTATGTGTTAGTAATGGAGTCACTGCTGATATTTCTGAGGAGAAGTTAAAGTCTACTAAGCCAATTGAGCAGGAGAGGGTTAGTATCTATGCTCGTCTTCGAGGGAAGAGATCAACCGCTCCTACTTCTGCACATACTTCAGGTATAACTTCTACTTCTAGACCCTCTACTTCTGGTGAACCACCATCAGATTTCTGGGAATCAATGCATGATCAGTTTTTAGAGCAGTAGCAGGAGTTATTTCAAACTCACTGCAGGATTGATACTATCGATAGAAAACCGGATTATTTATCCGATTATACCCGGAGGAAGAGTAGTTATGATGCTGAGTATGATGAAGCCCTAGTCGATTTCCGAAGGGTGAACATGATGTTAGTTTTCCTACTTTTCCTAGCATTCACACCATTTGTTGATCCTAAGGACGTAGAATTTTCCTTTGGTGATGATGATGATGATGAGGCTGCAACTAGTGATTAGTAGTTATAGATCTTTATGTTGAGCTACTTAGTTAGTTTATTTTGTCTGTTTTGTTTGTTTAGTTTTGTGTTTGATGTATGTTAACTGATTAGTGTTAGGATTCTGTTATGTTGAGACTGAAGTTAGAATTAATTTATATTTTATTTTAGTTTAATGTTTAGTAATTAATTATTTTGCTCTGTTTTCATTCTGTTTCAAACTTAGTATCATCATAAAATTAGCCTAATTACTTTTTATACATGCTTAAATTTTATCTTAATTATTCATAAAAGCATGATAGAAGTTAATTTTTCTTTTTAAGATTGTTTTTACATACTTATTAAAATTTTTTTTTAAAAAAATTCTTATGATTTTCTTTCTCTCATACTTTCAAATTATCATAGTATACCAAAACTTAAGTTTGGGGGAATGAAAAATCCATTCAAAATTAAATTTTATTTGTCCTTAAAGAATTAATATTTTCATAAAAATAAAAAAAAAACTTTTTAACATAACTTAAGGAATGAAGAATTTATTTGAGATCACTTTTATTTTTGAAATTAAAAACAATTTAGTAAAAATTAACCAAAAGTTTACTAACTTTGATTGATTTTAAGAATAGAATTATTTAACTTAAAGAAGAATAAGATAAAGAATTTTTTCTATTCATGAGAGAAATAATAGATTTTAGAAATATTAAGTAAAAAATTATCACTTGAAAAAGAAAAGATTGGAAATCTTTTTGAATTCTTATTTATGTTATAATAATTAAGTGGAAATGTATAAGTTTTGAAAATATAAGTTAAGGATAGTGAAGTTCAAAACCATTAACAGGCTATCCAGATATAGTAATCCTCTCTATATATATATTAAAAAAAAGAAGAAGAAAAGGAAAAAAGAAAAGAGGAGAAGCTTGAGGAAATGCCTAATAAAAAATTGGCTTCACTTGAATTATCTTATAGGGAGAAAACTAGTTACATACTTTACTTAATGTTTATACATAAATATTTATTTCGAAAAGATTTTTCAAGAAGATCTTTTTCTTGTAAATAATCTATGAAAGCATAATATAATAGATTTCTATTATTTTCAAAATGCATGGAAAGTTTAAAATCTTATGATTTGATAGTTAAATATTCTTTAAATTCTTAAAATTAAATCTAGTTAGTAAAATTAGGTTAACAATTTACTAAAGACTTTATAAAATCAAAAATTAGGAATCTTAAATATTTATCTTTTATTCCAAAGGTTATATATTTTATATAGTAGGAAGAGTTACTTGATAACAAGTAACATTTAAGTTTGGGGGATTTTGATCTATAAAAAAATACCTATTTCCTTATGTCTTAATTCTTTTTAATTTCTAAGGATATTATGCTTTAATGAAAGGTATTTTTTGTGTTTTTGGATGTAGGTAATGTAAAAAGGTCTAAAAAGGAAAAACGAGCAAAAAGGAGCAAAAATGGAGCAAAATACAAAAAGTATAAAAATTATGGCTCGGCGCCTGAGCGCCGAAGCCGGCGCCTAAGCGTCGTACTCGATACAAAAACTGTCAAGTTTTTGACAATATTTGTTCAGTTATTTTGACTGAGTGAGCGGTTATTGGACATTCTAGAAGACTGGCAGTTGTTCCTTGATAATAGGACATATGATACATTGCATTTGGACGCTCCAAAATGGTTTTAAACACGGAGAGGTGTGAGCCAAAGTGAAGAGGTACAAAGAACTGGACGCGGTGTCCGGCGCCTAGGCCCCAGATTCTGGCGCTTAGCGAGGTGTCCGGCGCCTAGGCGCCAGATTCCGGCGCCTAGCGCGGTGTCCGGCGCCTAGGCGCCAGATTCCGGTGCCTAGGCGCCAGACTGACCTTCTAGAAGATTCATTGAATGTGGACATGTTTTGAAGAGGTGCCTTAAGGCAACAGTTAAAGCCTATAAATAGGGGTCCATTTCTTCAGAAAACGTGCCCCTCCCATTGTAACCCTTTCTCTTATCCACTTTATGATCTCTCTGATCCTTAAAGAGAGAAATAGAGAGAGAAATTTAGGGCCACTTTTGTTTAGTTTAATGAGTTTATTTTCAAGTTGTTGCATCTGGAGTTCATTACACTGTGGAGTCAGTAGGAATCAGAAGATCTGTAGAAGAAATATTTGAGATAAGTATTTTTATATTTGATTCAAAGTTTAATTATCATGTTTTGCTATTTATTTTCAATGTGTTATGAGTAGTTAGTTTACTTTCTTCCTTCAATTATGAAGAGATAGATAAGACAATATAAAGATTCGATGGAGAATTGAAATTCAAAATATTTTCAAAACATTGTGATGACATTAATACTCGATCTTACTTTACTTTTTAAATCGGCCATTTGAATTGTTAAAACCTGTTGAAGAGTTTTGAGACCTTGAAGGAGAAGAACTCTTAACTTGTAAATGTCACATGAATCCTTGGGTAGTCGAAGGCCATGTGCGGGCTATTCAAGGTGAAGTGCAAATAAATAGGAAGATAAGATTTAAAGGGTGTAGAATTGATAAGTTTTTAGAGTGAGAGACTAAATTCTTATAATTTGATTTATAGATTAGGAAAGGGTCACTAGTAGGGCCGACCATAGCCACCCTTGGACATCTAGAAGTGTGAGCCTAGATTAACCCATTCTACTAACAATACATCCAAACCTATTCTGTAGATTAGCCAATGTTCTTTGCGCCTGGATCAAAGGATAAAGAATAGGAATGCTTCTATTTAGCACAATACTATAAATCAAATTCTTCAACGAATATTAAATTATCTTAAAAATCTTAAATTAATTGAAGGAAAGAAAGTTGTTTATTTTATATAGATTTCATAAAATCATTTTCTTATTATTATTTTCTTTATTTGCATCTAGTAAATTAATAGTAATTTATAATTAAATTAAAATATAAAATAAAAATATTTTATTTATTTATTTATTTTATTTTATTTTTTTTATTTAGAAAATTTATCACTATAATTCTTCTCTGTAGGATCGATACCGGGGTCTTTGTTTCAAAACCCTATATTACTTGAAACGATACGTATACTTGCGTAGTACCCCTAGTGTGTAAAAATATTTTCTAAATTTACATAATATTAATTTTATACACTAGCCACTATTTATAAATTGAGTCAAAGTTTTTTGCTATCTTTTGGAAGCAAACATTACTACGTTATTTGTAGTCGGGTCACTTTTCCAAAAATTAGACTATATGGGGACATCCCTATAGGAGTTATGTAAGCAGTCCTATAAGCCCACAAAGCATAATGCAGTTTGATTGACCAATCCTTTCTGTTTGGATTAGCAGTCTTTTCTAATATTCTTTTAATTTTACGATTGGATAATTCAACCAAACCACTTGTCTGCAGATGATAAGTAGTAGCATTGCGATGGTTAATATGATATTTCTTTACTAACTTCTCCATAATCACATTTCTAAAATGACTTTCCCCATCTGTTATGATTACTCTTGGTGTTCTAAATTTGCAAAATATATTCTTTATTAAAACTTTGCAACACTTTGAGCATCACATTGAGGTAAAGCAACAACTTCAATCCATTTGGATACATAGTCTACTGCTATTAAAATATAGATCTTTCCGAAAGATGGTGTAAATGGTAGCAAGAAATATAATCCCTAAACATCAAATATTTCAACTTCCAAAATATAATTGAGGGACATCTCATTTCTTCTAGAAATATTGCATACACGCTGACATCGATCACAATTTTTAATATATGCATTAACATCTTTAAAAATTTTAAGCCAATAAAATCCAGATTGTAAAATTTTATAAGCAGTTCTATCAACTCCAAAATGTCCCCCATAATCAGAATTATGACATTTTTAAATAATTTCGTAAGTTTCTTCTAAAGTCACACATCTTCGAATGATCAAATCCTTTCCTTGTTTATATAAAAATGAGTCATCCCAAAAATATCTTTTAGCATCAGATAAAAACTTTTTCTTTTCCTGGTATGTCAAACCATATGGTATAATATCACTTACAATAAAGTTTACATTGTCGGCATACCACGAAATTCACCATTCATTAATAGTGAACAATTTTTTATCAGGAAAATGTTCATTAATTTCTTCAGTATCACTAAAAGATTTTTCAGTTTCAAGCCTGGATAGATGATCAACAATTTGATTATCAGCACCCTTCCTATCTACTATCTCAAAATCAAATTCTTACAAAAGAAGAATCCATCTAATCAATCTCGGTTTTGCATCTTTCTTCTTCATTAAATATTTGATAGCAGAATGATCAGTATGCATTACACATTTAATTCCAATTAAATATGATCGAAATTTATCAAAAGTAAATACTATAGCTAATAACTCTTTCGCAATAGTGGTATAGTTAATTTGAGCTTCATTAAGAGTTTTACTAGCATAGTAAATTACTTTGAAAATTTTATCATATTTTTGACCCAAAACAACATCAATAGCATATTCACTAGCATCACACATTAATTCAAAAGGTTTTTCCCAATTTGGTGAAATTATAATAGGTGCGGTGATTAATTTTTCTTTTAATGTTTCAAAAGCTTTTAGGCATTCATCATCAAAATAAAAAATTACATCCTTTTCCAATAAACGGCATAAGGGTTTTGAAATTTTTGAAAAGTTTTTAATGTAACGCCTATAGAATCCAGCATGTCCCAGAAAACTTCTAATTTCCTTTACATTTGTTGGACAAGGTAAATTTGAGATAACTTGAATTTTTGCAGGATCTACCTCTAAATCTTTTTCTGATATTCTATGTCCTGATATAATTCCTCCTGCTACCATAAATTGACATTTTTCCAATTAATGACCAGATTAGTTTCTTCACAGCGTTTTAGAACTTTAGATAAATGTTCTAAACATGATTCAAATGAACTTCCAAACACTAAAAAGTCATCCATAAAAATTTCAATCCCTTTTACAATTAAATCACAGAAAATAGCCATCATACATCTCTGAAATGTAGCAGGGGCATTAAATAAACCAAAAGGCATTCTTCTGAAAGCAAACGTACCATACAGACTAATAAAAGTTGTTTTCTCTTGATCCTCAGGAGCAATTTGAATTTGGTGGTACCCAGTATATCCATCCAGAAAACAAAAGTATTTCTGGCCAGCTAGTCTATCCAACATCTGATCTAGAAATGGGAGTGCAAAATGATATTTCCTTATAGCAAGATTTAATTTTTTTATAATCAATGCATATCCGCCACCCTGTAACTTGTCTTTTTGGTATAATCTCATTCTTCTGATCAACAGTCACAGTTACTCCTCCTTTCTTAGGAACACAGTGAATAGGACTCACCCATGCATTATCTGAAATAGGGTAGATAATCCCAGCATCCAACCATTTTAAAATTTCTTTCTTAACAACATCTTTCATAATAGAATTTAATCTCCTTTGAGGTTCAGCCCTAGGTTTAAAATTATCTTCCATAAGGATTCTATGCATACAAATTGAAGGACTGATTCTTTTAATATCAGCTATCGTCAATTCAAAGGCTTTCTTATACTTCTTTAAAACTTCAAACAAACTCTCTTCTTCTATTTTAGTTGAGAGGAAATTATCTCTGGCAAAGTTGAGGACTCACCTAGAAAAATAAACTTCGAATGATCAGGAAGCATCTTTAACTCAAGTTCAGGGGGTTTTTCAATTGATGGACCAAAAGATTCATCTTTTTCAGTCATGTCCAGCAGTTCAAAATTTTCATGAACGTAATTTAGATCTTCCTCATTAAAATCTTTAGAATGATGTAACTCCTCCTCTTGCTCATGTTCTAATTCTTCTCTTTCAGATTTATCTTCATAAGCTGATTTGAAATGACATTCACTCAAATACTTGATAACATCCATCCTATAACATTCATCATCTTTAACTCTTGTAGGATATTTTTTAGATTTTGAAATTTTGAATGTAACAATCTGATCATTAACTCTTATTGTTAATTCCCCTTTTGCACATCTATCATTGCTCTATCTATGGCTAGGAAAGGTCTTCCTAAAATTATGGGTATCTCTTTATCTTCCTCCATATCCAGCACAATGAAATCAACAGGAAAGATAAATTGATCCACTTTTACCAAAACATCTTCTATAACTCCTTTAAGATATGTGATCAAACGATATGTTAATTGCAGAGTTATAGTAGTTGGAGTTATTTCTCCTAATCCCAGTCTTTTAAATATTGACAGAGGCATTAGGTTAATGCTTGCACCCAAATCACATAATGATTTTCCATAAAATCTATCTCCGATTGCACATGGAATTGTGAAATTACCAGGATCTTTAAGCTTTTCAGGAAGGTTCTTCTGAATTATTGTACTGCACTCCTCACTAAGTGCAACTGTCTCATTATCTTAAAACTTCCTTTTTTGTTAAGAATATCCTTCATAAAATTCATATAGCTTGACATCTGTTCTAAGGATTCAGTAAATGGAATATTGATTGTTAGCTTCTTAAATATCTCCAAGAATTTTGAAAATTGCTTATCCAATTTGGCTGACGAAGTCTTTGAGGAAATGGAGGTGGTGGTTTTTCCAAATCTTCCTTAAGTGGAGAACTAAGTCTTTCCAAACCTTTCTGAGCATCCTCTTTTGGTTCTTCGATCTCTTCTTTCTCTACTTTATTTTCTCTTTGAACTCTACCTTCCAACTCTCTTCCACTTCTCAGTTGAATTGCTTTTACATGCTCCTTATTTTTATCTCTTGGATTTACTTCATTATTACTTGGAAGCATACCTTGGGATCTATTAATTAATGTATTGGCAATCTGTCCCAATTGATTTTCAATATTTCTTATTGTAGCTCCTTGACTTTGCAATTGATTTCCCATTTGTAACACCACTTCTTCAATAGACAACTTCTTCTCCTTAAATTGTGAAGCATTGTTATAACCTCGAGGATAGGTTTGTCTATAATTATTATTCCTTTAGTTATTCTAGTTCTCCAATGGGTTTACTTGGTTGTTTTTCCATTGTTGATTAATACCACCCTGATTATTGGTATTCCAATTAAAGTTTGGATGATTCTTCCAACCTGGGTTATAATAATTAGAATAAGTGTTATTAGGCTTACTTATAACATTCAAAGTTTCTGGTGAAGTATGAGAATCAACCATTTGACTTAATGAATTCTTTAATCATGGCAATTGGCTGAGAAAATCTCATTCTAAATTGGTCTATCTTCCTTAAAATTGCAGCAAGTTGATTTGCTAACATCGTAAAAGCATCATTTTCATGAATATTGGCTACCTTTTTAGGATTTAACCTTTCAGAAGGCTATAGAAAATTATTAGTAGCCATTTCTTCTACCAAAGCATAAGCATCAGTAAACTGTTTAGACATCAGTGATCTTTCTGCAGCAGCATCGATAATAGATCTAAGATATCCAACTAATCTATTATAAAAAGTTTAAATTATTAACCAATCTGATATCAAATGATGTGGACATTATATGAGCAGATTTTTAAATCGTTCTTATGCTTCATATATAGATTCACCTTCAAACTGACAAAAAGATGTAATATCATTTCTAAGCTTCGCAGTCTTTGATGGTGGAAAATATTTAGCAAGGAATTTTTGTGCTAAATCACCCCAAGTTCTGATAAATTTAGGTGCTAATGAATTTAACCATATCTTAGCTTTATCCCTTAGTGAGAAAGGAAAAAATCTAAGTCTAATAGTACCATCCGAAAGACCATCATATTTAAAATTAGCACACAACTCTAGAAAGTTGGCAAGATGTAAATTACGATCTTCAGTTGGTGCTACCCCAAAATGATTATTATACACCATTTGGAAATTAGCAGGTTTAGGCTCTAAGGAATTAGCACATACAGTAGGGTGTTGAATACTACCATGAAGTTCATCCACTGTAGGGTTAGCATATTCTTTTAAAGGTCTAAATTCTTGATGGATGTCAACATTTTGTTTTTGATGATTTGCCAATTCTTGAATATTTTTTATCCAGGCACAAGTCCCTCAGACATACAACATTAAATAAAATAAAACAAAACACACTAACAAAAGCAAAGAAAAGTAAAAATTTTAATTTTTCTTAATTTTATTTAAATGAAATTTTAATTAATTTTTCCGGCAACGGCACCAAAAGCTTGATGCCCGAATATTTATGCTTATGATTTAGATATGAAATTTATGATTTATAATATGGTATTCTACGCAAGTATACATATCGTTTATCAAGTAATATAAGACTTTCTGATTAAGCCCCGAGATATCGAATCCACAGGGAAATGTGTAAAAATTTAAAGAAATAAGAAAAATAATTTTCTACTTTTTAAAATTATTTTTGTAAGTATTTTTTAAGGTTTTAATTTAGAAAAGTTGTTTTTGATATTTTTAATAACAAGTTTAAGCAGGAAATGAAATTATCAATACTCTAAACACGATATAAAAGTTATAAGAATCAAATATCTTTTTCTTTCTTCAATGAATTAGTAATAATTATGAAATTTTATGTTATGGAAGTATTTAAATGTATTGTGCCAAATAGGAGCAATTATATTCTTTACCCTTATTTGGTTCTATAAAGAAAATTGGTTAATTTGAAAATTTGAAATTTTGTAGACGGGTTAGGGGGAAGATACCATCTCTCACTCTAGAGTTCCTCTATTCCTTCAACCTAGGGATTAACATCTCATAAAAAAATTTAAAATAACAAACCAAATTAGGGGGCTTTAGCCTGTCACTCTAAAATCATCTAATTTTACTCCCCAATAAAGCATATCTCCCTATATATATGCATTCGATCATATGGACTACAATTCTCACCCATATAATTGCATGTGATTCTTTCCAATTGTTGTTTGAGACAATAACGCATTGGATCTTACATAATCTCACAACAAATTTTAACATCTTAATCGTCCACATCAAGAAGTAAATTAAGTTCAAGGAATTGAATCATCACAATTTATTCCAGCATTAAGCACTTATACTTTCCACAACATTACTTCCATAATTTAGTTACTTCATCATTTAAGAAAGAAAAAGATAAACTAAACTACTCAGATTTCATGAAGTAAACACAAACTAAACTTGATATGAAAGCATAAACCATAATGAAAACACAACAATCTTACTTAAAAACAAAAATGTAAAAAAAAAGATAAATACTTATCTGAAAATCCTCTCCACCAGACTCTGAATGTTCCTTTAGAATTTTGCTTTCCACAATACAACTCTACAGAGGTTATTGCCAAACTCTGGGGACTCTAATAAAGACTTTAAACTTCAACAAAAACTAGATATAATGATAAAAAAAAATTGGTGAGAAGAAGGCTTCACACCAACCCTTTTTCCTTTCTTACTCTATACTCTCTACTATAGAAAAAAGAACTCTAAAACTTAACACTCTTTAATAACCACTCTAGTAACACAAACTAAATAATAACCCTTTCAACACACACTTGTAAATTATGAGGCTTAATTTTTATAATTTTTTAAAAGGTGCCTTGGTGTCTCTTCAAATCATGTCCAGATTCAATGTATCCACCAAAAGATGCATCCCTTCATTTAAATTTGCAGCCCAAAAGAAGTTAAGGAAGTCACCACCAAAAGTAGTTTCAAACAACCCTTGCAAATGGTGTCAAAATTCATTTAAATTCAATTATTAATTGTGGCTCTTAAGCGCCGGCACATTGGCGATTAGGCGCCAGAGGTTAAATTTCTCAAACTTCCTAATTTTGCTCCAAATTTTGTCTTTTTTCACTCCTTTCATCATATTTAATTATTTTCATCATACCTGTAAGAAAAACACAAATTACCTTTCATTAAAGTGTAACATCATCAAAAATAGGTATAAAAATGTGCATAAAAACTCTATATATTTAGGTGTATCATCGCTCCACCATTTGACACTGTGTTCTAACTTAGCTACTACGTGGTCTCACTTTATTTTTATATCTCTTATCCGTCAAAATCGCAGTCCTCCATTTAATACACACGTGATCCAACAACGTCTGGTCTTCACCCCAACTGGTTCGTCCCGTGAGCCGTCCACCTTCTAGGCTTAAGAACTCGAGCTAGACCTAACCAAATCACTTGGGGTTTGTTTCTATAGACTCATCTAACCTAGGTGAACCTATCCATATGGTTTATATGGTATGAAATACGGTCTATGCATGTATAAGATCAAAACAAGCTCGGGATGAAGAGTGAGTTCAATACCTTGCTCTGAGAAGTGAAGCTTCAATCAGAGAGTTTTGGCCGCTTTGATTGGTCCCAACGAACCTCCAGACGAAGCCTCTTACCCTGGTGAAATTTCTGGATCTGAATTCGACCAAGGCCGATTTCAGGTGTTGATCAAAGTCTAGTGTAGAGGCTCTCTGTGATGGGGCTTTTATGGGGAAACTTCTTTCACTCAGTTGATGGTGTAGAGCAACCTAGTTTGGAGTTTTATCCAGTGGGGAGATGCAATTGCAATTGTCCTAGTTTCAGCTGAAAATTCGGTGTGGAAATTAACTCAGGGCAGTAGGGATGAGTGGCTGAGGATGTTCGGCTTGCACTCAGAAGCTCTCAGGGAAGCTCTAAGAGTAATTTGGCAGAGTCTCCTTAGAAAATTTTCATCACCTTTTTGGCCATGAAGGGTGGCTTTTATAGCTATGGCCAATGAGCTGAGCTCAGGGCTTGGCTTTAGGTGGGATTTGTTGCTTAGGTGGAAGGCAGCAAGGCACAAGTTATTAGTGAGAGGATGCCACGCTGACAAGCCCAATTTTTGAATTTTGGGGGTATGGGGGTGCTCAGTTTTAGCTGTTCCAGTAGCCTAGGTCAGCCGAGAAGGACATGGATGGTGGTTGGCAGGCTGATGAGAGGTAAGAGAAGGGTTCAGTTTCATTAATTGGGTTGCTTACTTAAGGGTTAAGGGGAGTTATGTATTAGCCGAAAAGGGGAAGATCCATTGGTTCAAGGTGGCGGGCCTTTCGTCCATGGCTCAATGGGCTTGGGTTTGGTTAGCCTAGACCAGTCATAGGGGTCTTAAGGTTGGCTCTCATGGAGTTAATTTGGTCCATTTGGTTCAACTTAGGTGACATTGGGTCATATAGTCAATTTTGGTCAGTTGGGTTCAAGGTTGGGCTAGCTTGGGTTGAGCCCAATTGATTGAGCAATTTTGTTTTTATGATTGTAATGAAAATTTTAGAAAAGGATTGGTGTGGTTTTGAATTGATTTGGGGGTTCAATTTGGTTTAATTTGTGAATTTGGTTAATTTTGGGCTAGCTTGAGTCTAGGTTGGGTTAGCATGGGGTTTAGACCCAATTGATTGTTCAAAAAGGTCTAGGGGGATGTGGTGAAGAGTTCCCAACATAAATTGGATGACAATTTTAGGATTGGGATATTCCATTTGGTGTGATTTCGTCATATGTACAATTTGCAGGAAAATTAGGGATTTTTGGATGTGGGCTGACTTGAGTGAGACTTTAGCTCAAATTGGAGGCAATTAAATGTTGCATTTGGCCTAGGGGAGTGTCATGAGAGGTTTATAATTTAAATTTAGGGGAAATTGATTGACATTGGGTCTAATTTAGGTGAAATGGGTAACTTGGTCAAAATTGGATATTTTGAGTTTGGATTGAAATTGGGTTCAAATTTGGGTTGAATTTGGTTTGGATTGAGGCCATTGATGTTGAATTTTGGTTTGGAATTGAAATTGGGGAGAATTGAGGTCAATTTGGTAGACATTTGGGGTGATTTGGGCATTTTGGGCCTTAAAAGGCTATTTGGAACTTTTAGTTAAATTTTGCCAAATTGGGTCATGTGATAGTTGAGAAAAATAAAATTGGGAATATTTAGGAGGTTTTAGAAATTTTTGGGAATTTTTGGAATTCAAGATTTTCTAGGGGTACTTGGAAAAATTGGGTCAAATAGGTTAATTATGTCAAATTGGGTCAATGTGATGGTTCCAAACTAAAATTAGGAATTTTTGGAGAGTTTTGGGAATTTTCAGAATTTCTGGATTTTTTGGGCTAGGAGGGGCATTTTTGGTACTTTTACAAAATTTGTGGTTTTTTTGGAAATTTTGGTAAAATTTGGTCAAACTGGTCAATTTGAGTGGTGGGGAATATTCTGAAATAATTTTTAGAGGAAATAGGTACTTTCGGTAATTTTTGGGTAAATTTGAGTTTAGGGGTATTTTGGGCAGGTTTAGTGGTAGGGGGGTCAACAATTAAAATTTTGGAAAAATTGAGGTTGATTAAAGGTATATAATATGGAATTGTTTTGGTTGAGTCATGGACCAAGGGCAACCCTCATTTGGTCCTCTACGTGTTGGTAGTAACCAGACCTTAGCTTGGGCCTAAGAGCTTGGGAAAATCACACACATGAGTTTCCAAAGAGTTAGGGGATCAAAGTGGAATGTGCTTTGTTTAGGGTTGTGTGTGTAAAGTGTGTCTATTGTGTAAGCTCCAGACCTCCCATGATAAATTCTAAGGTCTGACCACCTGTAGGAGACTTCCACCGGGCTTCCTTATGCTTGGTCTCTTCCTCCCAGAAACTGGAGGTTAGGTCTTAAGCATATGAAAATTCCCAGTGTTGCAAAGAAGATTTGAATTTCTAAGGGGGGTGGTTCCAAGACTAGTCTTCTAAGAAAGTCATCAGGAGAATCCTATGGCTAGACTTTAGGCTATTCTAAAGAGAGACAATACCTCGACCAAAAGTGAGGTCAACAAATGGACCCCCAATAGGAGTGGTGTGCTAGCACACCGCACGTATTGGTGTTGACCGACAAGATCAACGAAATCAACACAGATGTTTGAGTCAAAACTCAAGACAAATATGGAATTTAGTGATGAATTTTTTGGTGGGGATTTTTTTTTTGGTTGGGAACCTTAAAGTCTCTGGAACTCCTGTTGGAGAAGGAAAATGGAATACCTTCATTAAGGAGCTATGAATTTCAAGTCTCCAAACTGTGAAGGAGTCTAATCAGAATCAAATTGAATTTGGAATGTGGTTTTGAGTTCAGATTTAATTTGAATTTGAGTTTGAATTTGGATTTGGAATTGATTTTAAGTTTTATGGACCTTATGGAAATTTTAGGATTTGTAGAATTTTTTCATTTGTGAAAATCTTTTTACTTTAATTTGAAAAATTTTAATTTCGTGAGAATTTTGAATTTCAAGTGAAAGTAGAGGGGGAATCAAAATTTTGGTACCGATCACAGAAAGAGGGAATCAGAATTTAGGTACTGATTCCAGTGGATGAGTACTAGAATTTATGTACTAGTTTCAGAAATGAGAATCGGAATTCTGGTACATACCTTAGAATTTTGCGGATGTGGAAAAATTTAGGAAATCTTAAAGAAATCAGATGACTATGCTCTGATCCTGGAATTTCATGGGAGGCAAAAAAATTCTCGGATAGGAAGTGCAAATATAAGGAATTTGAAAGAGTCAGACGTCTGTGCTCCGACCCTGGAATTTCATGGAAGGCAGAAAATTTTTCTGATAGAAAGTGGAAATATAGGGAATTTTGAGAAATCAGACGACTGTGCTCCGATCCTGGAATTTCATGGAAGGCGGAAAACTTCTCGGATATGAGGTGGAAATATAGGGAATTTTAAGGAGTTGGACGACTGAGCTCTGACCCTTGAATTTCATGGAAGGCGGAAAAATTCTTGGATGAGACGTGGAAATATAGGGAATTGTAAGGAGCCGGACGATTATGTTCTGATCACGGAATTTCATGAAAGGCAGAAAATTTCTTAGATAGGATGTGGAAATATAGGGAATTTGAGAAATCAGATGACTATGCTTCGATCCTGGAATTTCATGGAAAGTGGAAAATTTCTCGGATATGAAGTGGAAATCTAAGGAATTTTAAGGAATCAGATTACTGAGCTCCGACCCTAGAATTTCATGGAAGGCGGAAAATTTCTCGGATAGGAAGTGGAAATATAGGGAATTTTAAGGAGTTAGAGGACTATCTTCCGACCCTGGAATTTCATGGATGGCGAAAGATTTCTCAGATAGGAAAAGGAAATATAGGGAATTTGAAGCAATCAGACGACAATGCTCTGATCCTGAAATTTCATGGAAGGCGAAAAATTTCTCAGATATGAAGTGGAAATATAGGGAATTTGAGGGATTACATGACTATGCTCTGATCCTGGAATTTCATGGAAGGCAGAACATTTCTTGAATAGGAAGTGGAAATATAGGGAATTTGAAAGAGTTGGACGACTAAACTCTGATCCTGGAATTTCATGGAAGGAGAAAAATTTCTTAGATAGAATGTGGAAATATATGAAATTTGAGGAATATTTACCACATTGAGGAAAGCTCAGGGACTCACTTGCAGCTCAAGAGGTAGCAAAGTGTCACATTAGGAAGGAAAGCTCAGGGACTCATATCCAACCCCAGAGATGATGGAATGGAAACAAAATACAAACTACAAAAGAAAATACACCTTATCTCTTTCTCTTCCGTAATGCAATTCCCTTAAATTTCCTTTGAATCCTTTTCTATCTTCTTTGCAACACTTAATTCCCTCTTTAGAATGGAAAGGAAGAAGCAATCTCTCACTTTACTTCTTCTCCTTCATTCCTTAGAGAAGAATTCCTCTCAAATTCTTACTTCTACACTCTTCTCTCCTAAGCCCTAACACTCAAAATACACTAGACTCTCTAAAACACACAAGACACATACCAAAACTACAAGAACACACACTACGTTTTGTCCAAAAATAGTTACTTATAAGTTAGAAGCGAAATTCCTAGAGTTTCCATAGGCATCCCTTCAAAAAGTCGCCAAAACTATTTAAATTTGAAGTCCACCAACATTGGGCACCGGCGGTGCTTTATCGTCCAAATATTACCGAACTCTCTGGAAAATGGCACCGGTGGCGCCAGAAGCTGTTTTTCCTCCTTTTTGCTCCTTTTTGCTTCGAATTCGTTCATTTTCGCTTCTTTTCGCTCCAATCACCTAAAATCATCATACCTGCAACAAATCATGAAAAATATCTTTCTTTAAAGTGCAATATCACCAAAAATGGGTACAATTATATAGCAAAAAAAGTATATATTTTTGGTGAATCAAAATCCCCCAAACTTAACTATTACTTGTCCTCAAGTATTCCTTTTAATACATAAAAATATAACTCTAGGCAATGTACTTTTCACCTGTAAGATACTAAAATTTTCATTCAAAGAATATATTGGTTAGATCTTTAGAAAGAAATTTAGTAACTCAGGTTAAAACTACAGGTATAAGAATATTCAGCAATCAAGTCTAAGAGTTCTAGTCTTCTACTTATTTCAAGATGAACCATAATTTGTCAAATTAAGAGCGCCTTGAAAGATTATGTGAAAAAGCAGTTCATGCAAACTTCATCAGAATGTAGGCCAATACTTTAAATATAAATTCAGAAATGAAATCAAGTTCTCCCTTTAGGGCGACTCAAGTGAATCCAATTTTTGATTGGGCATCTCCTCAAGCTTCTACTCATACTTACTTTTTTTTTCTTTCTTTTTCTTCTTTCTTTTTCTTCTTTCTTTTTCTTTTTGAGATTGTTTTTCAATCCTTCTTTTCTTTTATTTTCTTTTTTTTTAAATGAGGATTACTATATCTGGACAGTCTTTAATGATTTTGAACTTCACTCTCCTCTTACTTAAGTTCAAACATGAGATACCTCCTTACTTTATAATTATGTATAAGCTTTATTATTCATCATAAAGTCACAATCTCTTCTTATCAAACGTCTCTTAACATTTCAAAAATACAGTTTTCTTTACTTTAAATAGTTAACTATAATCAAATAATTTCATACCAAATATCTTATTTCTATAAAATTAACCTTTATTACTAAAAATTTTCATCTAATCCTTCCATAATATTCAACTGAAATAAAAAGTTTTAGTTACCTATAGTAAGGTTCAACTGCCAGAAGTTATGCTAATAATTTTTGAAAATATAATAATTGGAACAAATAAGAGTTAATATTTTTCTACCTCCACCAAACTTAAAATTTTCAATAAATTTGAAATAGTCGAGAGTAAAAGAAATTAACCTTCTTGTGCTAGGATCTTGAAATCTTCAACAACTATCTAGTATTAGTCAAAATTTACGACTAGCAGGCATGATACAGTTAGTAACAGGGATATATAAATATTTTAAACATTTGCATGGGTAAAGAGAAATTTACTTTAGACATCTAAACATCCAACAAAACATCACAATATTAAACAACTATCACATCACAACACAGTTCTTTTAACAATTTCAATTTAACAGTACATCAAAGGTTTAGACATTACATGAAAAGCAAATAACTACTACATCACATCAATACAACACAACACAACACAACATAACAAGAAAAATAGAAATAGAAACAAACAATCTACCAATCTTAATCACCAGGATCACCAGTAGGGTCAGCAGGATCAGATCTAAACAGTGTATAGCTGGGGCAAGTAGGAAATATCACATCAGTCTCCCTCGTCATAAATATGACCTGAGCATCATAATAGGCAATATCCAAATCAACTCTCCTCTTCAAATAATCTTCATTCACATCACTTCTGGCTTCAAACACATCCATCCTACCATGGAGTCTATCTACACTATCACTCTGCAATCTCAGCTGCTCCAGAATATCAGATAATGTAGGGGGCTTAGATGTAGATGAAACGTCATAACTTGTAGTAGGAATATCAGTACTCCTACTCTCATCATGGGCTCCCACATGAGACTCATAATTACGGATAATAGTCTTTGTAATCGGTCTCAGTGGAATAGCTATCTCTTCAAAACTGCTGAACTCTACTCCATACTGAACACACAAGGCATGAACTAGGTCAGCATATCCCAATCCACCAGTGGTCTCACCTCTAGCAATGGTCTGAATGTTCTTGAAGATAATAGTTCAAATATCAATATTTTTTATCTTTTGAATACAATAGTTTAAAATTGCTCTATCCCTTGTAACTTCGCTGTGGTGATAAGAAGGTAATAGTCTCGCAGAGATGAAATAATGCCAAACTTTTGATGCAACATTTAACTTGGAAGCGGGGAAGTTAATCATCTGTTTTTGACTTACTTTCCATTCCCCTCTTCCATCCGTCAGAAAAGCAATCACTTCTCTCATATTTGCCTCTCGAGTATCAAAGTTCTCATATTCACAATCAATTGGTTCCCGAGTCTGATAGAATGCATTAATACGCTGAGGAGTAAACTCAACCATTTTTCTTCTAACTAACACATACTCAGTCTCATTCCAGGGCACATTAGCATAGAATTCTCTAACAACTCCCATAACAACATTCACAATAAAATAACAAAATTGTTTCCAATTCCGCTCTGTAATTAATTGTTCTACAGATCCACCAGGATTATCAAAAGCCCGATCCTGGATACACTTCTTATTGTAGAGGTAAGAGTTAAAGCAAAATTGCGCTTTAATATTAACAAACTTTTCTTCATCAAAACCTAATTTTCTCTTCCCTTTACTCAACCTTGGAGTCATGTGAATTTCTAAAATTTGTAAGAAAATTCTAATAAATTCCAAATCCACAATGTAACAAACTCCAAATACTATTATAAACAAGTAAGAGCAAATTTCATCATAGGAAATCTCAAAATTTCTTTAAAAATTCAAATATTCCAACCTAAGGAATGTGAGAGATTTCCATGGTGAAAATAAAAAATTTTTAAATTAATGTGGAGCTCTTACGAAGAGAAGTTTAGATCCAGTCTCGAAAAGCTTTAAAATCACTTCAAATCCGAGATCTAACAAGCCCTAGGTCTTCAAAATCACAAAAATGGAGGAGGAAGATGAAGGCAATGGAAAAAATCGCGGGTCCCAGGGTCAAAATCGTGAAAATGGAGGAGGAAGACGAAGGCAATGGAAAAAACCGCGAGTCCCAGTGTTAAAATCATGAAATAAAAGGTTTCTGGCATTTTTCTGCACTTAGGCGCCGACAGCGCTCTTTTTATTGAAAATGCTAAAACTCTCTGGTTTTGGGGGTCGGTGGCGCCCATTTTGGTGCCTACGGCGCCAGCCCAAAATTTTTTCTGGGTACGAAATTTTTTTCATAATTTCGATCGTTTTGACCTCCACAATGATATTTAACACTTCATTAAGCATCTACTTCATCACATAAGCAATAATTAACACAATTCTTTACACAAACAACACACAATATACTTTTATATATAAAATCCACGTTACATTATAAACACCAAATATGTTCCTTCAAACCAAACCAACAATTCTTAGTTGTTTAGTGTTGCCAGTATGCTACGATAAGTAAACACTAAAATCTAAGCACGCAATGAAAGTAAGCATATCAAATCCGAATTCAAATTACAAACCATAGCAAAGTAAATACTACACACACCAAATAATATTAAGCAAAGTAAACTAAACACACATCAAGCATAAGTAGACTTCTATAATCACTCTACATCAGTTTCAAAACTTTTTTCTCCTTTGATATCTCTGATAGATTGTTGATGCACAAACAAATTATAGAATGGAAGAAATGGGAATTCATCAATTGAATTCTCAGCAATCACCGCATTTTTCTTCATCAGATTAATCAAGCCCATCTCAATTTGACCACTGTGATCAAATTGTTCTTTCATCCTCCAGTCTATATGATCAAATAAATCAAAAATATTATTGATTGCATTCATAGCGTTCTGTACCTCTTTCTTCAACTGTTTGATCTTTTTCAGTATTATTTTGGAACTTTCAGTAAAATAGGGTTGAATCTGTTGTGAAGACTGTGTTGGTTGATTAGCAAGAAAATTCATATCATCTTCATCTCCCACTTTTTGGTAGTCATAAAGATTAGTTGGATCAATAGGCCTCCATGGAAAAAGAACCTTTTCGCAACTCTCATATGGAACTTATGATTGACTACATAACAGAAATATGGTGGATGGGTGTCCAATCCTATATTTAGATCCATGATCAATTAATCCCAAAACTGATTTCACAATTATATTACCAATGTCAATCAGCCTCCCAGTTTGAATACATAAATTCAAAATGACACTTTCCTTGGTCACCTTGTAATTTTCAAAGTTAGAAATAACTTTGCCGAAATAAAGTAATGCAACTGCTTTGACACCAGATTTAAAGATGCAGAAGGGAAACTAATATATCCATTTTCTCTAATTTCCCAATCCTCATTCTCATATGTCAAATAACGATACACAGCATTCATATTATCGCTGTGGCATTGAAATTAGAATAATGGCAAATAGGTACATTCTCAATTATAAAGAGATTGTTAATTCTTATAGGAGTGAACTGCACAAACCTACCTCGCACAAAGACAAATCCTTGGTTGATCCCATGAAGATTTGCATAGAATTCTTTTATGACAGGAACAACTACGGTAGTGGTAGTGTAGCAAAGCACTTCCCATTGTCTCTCCTTAATTATCTCTTCAATTCTAGTAGTAGGATTATCCATACCTCAATTTATGAAGCCTCTTTCCTTGAAAATCCTCCTCTTTATCATCACTTTGTTGAAAAATCTCTGCGCTTCGAAACTTATAAACTTCCTTCGATTAAAAATACGAGATTGAGGGGTTTCTATAGTGTAGGAATCCATAGGATACGAATTGGGGATGGTAGTTTTCATTTTTCTGGAGTTTGAAGTCTAAAATGGAGTTTAGGGAGTTATAAGGATGAAGATCCCGCTCAAAACCGCCAAAACTTGCATTTTGAAACTCTAAAAACTGTAAACAAGTTTTGGGCACCGGTAGAGCTCGATAGGACGTTGGTGGCGCTCAAACCTGAAATTCAGTAATTCTCTCTATAATTGGGTGCCTGCGGCACCCATCCTGAAGTGGTTGAAGGGTTGAAGGGAGAAAAGCTTGAAGTTGCTGAAGGGAAAGAGGAAGAAAGAGAGCTTTCTTCTCGCCATTATTCTTTACTTTTCCACTTTACTTTATCATAGTTTGTATTAGAATTTAGGAGAGTCAATGCTTAGAGTTGAGCGCCGACCTCTAATTAGTTATCTAGTGGAAAGCAAAAGTTTCAGAGGAACTTCAAGAGTCTTGTGGAGAGGATTTTCAGATAAGTTTTTATCGTTATTTTTACATTTGGTTTTTAAAACTTGTTGTGTTTTCACTATGATTTCTACTTTCAAATCAAATTGTGTGTGTGTTTTCTTCATGAGTTCTGAGTAGTTTTCTTTATCTTTTTTCCTTTCAAATGACGAAGTAATTAAATTATGGAAGGAAGTTGTGTGAATTATAGATGTTTAGTGTTGGAAGAAGTTGTGATGATTCCACTACCTTGCACTTCATTTACCTCTTGATTTGGCCAATTGAGATGTTAAAATTTGTTGTGAGAACATGTAAGAACCAATGCGGTATTGTATCAATCAACAATTGGAGTGAATCACATGCATTTATATGGGTGAGAATTGTAGTACATATATTTGAGTGTAAATAAATAGGGAGATATGATTTTTAACGGGGAGTAAAATTAGAGGACTTTAGAGTGCTAGGCTAAAGCCCCTAATTTGGTTTGATGCTTTAAATTTTGTTATGAGATGTTAGCCCCCAAGTGGAGGGAGAAGAGGGAACTCTAGAGTGAGAGCTAATATCTTTCATGCTAACCCATCTACAGGATTTTAAAACTTCAAATTAACCAATGTTCTTTATAGAACCAAGTAAGAGTAAATAATACATTTTCTCTTATTTGGCACAACACATTTAAATACTTCCGCAACGAAGTTCCATAATTATTACTGATTCATTGAAGGGGGAAAAAGATATTTTATTCTCATTTACTTTCAAATATATAGTTTTTATAGTCTTGTTAATTTTAGTTCCTTGGTTTACTTTTTCTTAAAAGAAAATATCAATAACAAATTTAATACTTTCTATCTTAAAACGTACTTTACAAAATCATTTTGACAGGTAAAAAGTTGTTTTTCTGCTTTCTTTAAATTTTTAGAATGTTTTCTTGTGGGTTCGATATCTCAGTGCTTAATCAGAAAGTCTTATATTACTTGATAAACGATATGTATACTTGTGTAGAATCCCATATTATAAAATAATTAATGTTGATTTCTTATTTTCTTTGGAATCAAGTTTTTGGAGTTCTTGCAAAGAGAAAGATATTATCATTGGGAAGAAATATAAAGTGACAAACGTAGGCATAAATATTCAGGGATCAATCCTAGAATTTCATGTGAAAAGATTTAAAGAGAATTTGATGTTTGACTTTCGAAGAAAGTTGGATTGGTATAATTCGACCAAGATTAGTAGCCATTGCGAGTTTTCCGAAATTTTGTGACGTTTGGAATTTTTGGGAAGTGACGTTGTGCAAAGTACCAAATTTCACTGTGTGCTTTGGAAATGAAGGATTTGAGGATGGGTGCGAAGACTCGGAGTCTCGCAAGAAAGAGATTCAGCTTATCATTTGTTTTCAATTTTACATTTTCTTTTAATTTGTTTTATCTTATTTCATTTGATATCATTTTGTTGTACTTGATTTCAGATTCAATTTTCTTTTAATTTTGTTTCATTCCATTTGATTTTGTTTTGACTTTTTTTATTCATTTTTATTTTTATTTTATTAAAATACATATTTTTTGTATCGTTCCTTATTTGTTTTAATTCAGGACCAATGTATGGTCCTGCGGCAGCCGACCGTCACGTCAAAAAGAGACACTTCTACAAAAATTCGGTGGGCTGAAACAAATCTTCATTAATCTTTTGTTGAAATCAGCAGTAGAACTTATCATATGCTGATGAACATCCTAAAAGTTGATCAAGCACTGACAACTGCTATGACCCGATGTAGAATGTAGTAGATATCTGTCATCTGAGTCTGCTCTGTAAACAAGCTAACCTACTATGGCTACACTCCAAAATAAAGGTCCCCTTGCGAATATGCAGAGGTACTACTATCACAACAGCAAGGGACGAAGGCTTTCCAATTCTAGATCTGGTTCATCGTAAAACAACGCTTTGTCCTCATCCATTCTCTGAAGGTTACTGACACCCTTTGTCCTGTAACTCATAAGATGTAGTGGTTCGCATGATCTGCCCCGTTCCCTTTTAGCAGCAGCACTGATCCGACTGGTAGAGGGATTTCAATAGAACCTTGGAACTATCCTGGTCTGATAATATGAATTTCTCGTCCGAACAAACTATTACTTTCACTTATAAAGGAGACCATGCAGAAGGGCCTCACAAAGTCATGGTGGACAATATGAGGTGGGATACAGTCCCCGTCCTCATAAATATTTGTAATGCAGCTGTTGGAAATACAGTCTGCAGGAAGAACGTGCCACTCGACCATCTTCTTTACCATCTTCTTGATCCGCAATGCCATTGGACCAACTTCATCGTGCTGTAGAATCCCCAGGGGATTGCCCTGTCGATCCTTGGTGAAATTGTAGCAGCACCCACACTGAATGGTGATCCTGCCCTTTCCTCTTTTCCATTTCATTAGCTTTGTATTTGTCATTTACTTCAGATGGTCCACTCTGCCAAAGTCTTGGAGAGCGAAGACACAATCCAGAATCTTTCCTTGATCATCCCTCAAAGCACATCTATGTATAGCTTGAGTCCCACTAAGATGTTGAAAAATCTTACTTGTATTTCTTCATTGTGCTGAAATTCCTTCTTTCTAACTCTTCTGATCTTTTCCATGACGTAATCTGGAACTCCTCACTGCGGCGGCAGTAGAACAAATTGTAGTACATAAGGCTGAACATCAGGATGCTCCTTGCTCCTGAGTAGCATCGAGGTGACTGCATATGCCTTGAATGTGCCATACTCCTCTAACTATAGAACGTGACACCGTGGGCACTCTGAAAACAGCCCTATCATTGAAGGCTGTTGGGATAGACTCGAATTGCAAGTTAACACCCAGTGAAGATTTCTTCCATCTGATCCCACATCGGTGAGGGGTCCTCAACGGTCATTGTCTCAATATCTGCGCGCGGCACACTGTTGTTGGTTTCATTTATTTCTGGTTCGTAAAATTCTTCTAGAATAGGCAGTAGCTCAATGGCTAACACCCGAGTCTGTCTCCTCTCCATCTTGTCCAGGAGGTGACGCTTGCAGAAGTTTGCATTTCTTCTCTTCGTGCACACCAATGGTGCCTCTGGAACTTTCTCAAATGAAACGGCCACAAGACCACCCTCCGGAGTTGTGATCATGAACGAAATCTGAGAGTGTCTCCCGGTGAGGAGGTGTGAGTCAACAAAACGTCCAGTGCCTCCATGTCCTGATGTCTGACCAGTCTCTTTACGACCACTTTTCATCATTTAGTTCATATTTACAACCTTCTTGTATGTGTCCTTTCTTTTCGGAATGCAAGGTCCAAGCCGTCTTTGAAAGTAAATGTCAACTCACGACCTGACACTTCCTTCATAAGAAAACAGGGGGAAATGTAAGTGGCTAGCACTTTGCATGAACAAGAATAATAACAAACTTATTATTAATGATTTAAGGTTTTCTTTTCGTAATTATCTTGATGAAATTATCTTATTTGGTATTATTTTACAAGATTTGGAATTATAAATTAACAAGTGTTTTTTATCTTGTAAGAAATTTATTTTTTTCCATTTAACTTTATTTTATTACAAAGTTTGGATCCAGTCACAGACATTGGCCATATGGCTATTTCAAAATTTATATCCTTCGTCAGATTTATTACGTCGCATAGTACTTCTTTAGATATCGTCCATTTATTGGCAACATGGGTCGATCCCCTTGAGAATCCACCTGCTGGTATGACCCTCCTGAGTATACTTGCTTTACCACGAACGGTCCTTCCCAGGTTGGTTCAAATTTTCCACCTATCTTGCGATGTGCAATAATAGGTCTTCTAAGAATGAGCACGAGGTCACCAACATTGAACGACCTTAGGCGGACCAATTTATCGTGGGCTTGAATCATATTCGCTTGATGCAGTTCCAAATTCTGCTGCGTGAGCAATCTCTTCCTTTCAAGACTTTCCAATTCCACACGTCAAATTTTAACATTCTCTTCCATTGTAATTTGGTTGGTGACAGCGACTCAGAGGGACGGTAGCTGGACTGCTAACGGAAGTATTGCCTCGGACCCTTACACAAGTGTGTAAGGCGTAGATTGCATCAGTGTTCTGAATGTCATCCTGTAGGCCCACAAAGCTTCCAGTAAATTATCGTGTCATCCCCATTTTTTCTCGTCAAGCATCCTCTTTTGGACCTGCACGAGTGTCTTATTGAAGGCTTCTGATGCGGACTTTTTGTTATGTAAAGATTTATGACCTCAAATTTATATATTTATAATGATTTTATAAAGTCATACATTCAAATGCAAGTATACGTATCGTATCAAGTAATACAGGGCTCTAATGAATTCTTGGATATCGATCCCACAAGGAAGTGACGAAGGACAAAGAAAGTGTTTCACAATAGGTAATATAGCACTGAAATCCAATTCTTAAATTTATATTAAATTTTAATGTTTAATTCTACTACCAAGATGCAGAAAACAGTAACAATTAAACAAACTACAATTACTTCTAATATCTTTTAAAATGGAATTAACTAGCAGACACACACTAAGCTATATGTTTGAAAGATTTTTTATATATATAAGAAAATTATCTTTCCTCTTGCAACGAGAATATGATGTGTGGATGATATGGAATGATAATCTATGATATTGTGTCGAATAGGAGCGTAAATGTTTCTTTACCCTTAAAAGAGTACCCCGTCTTCCAAGTATGAAAAGAACATTGACATATCCTAAGTTTAGTCACTAAATCTATTGCTAGGCTAGGAGGATACCGGCTCTCACTATGGAGCTCCCACTCACCCTTCACTTGAAGGCTAGCCTTCGAGTTTAGTTACTAATCTTAGGACCAAATTGGGGATCTCAGCCTGTCACCCTAAAACCTCCAATTTGAAGTCCATCAAAACACATTTCCCTTTTTATTTGCACTTAATTCCCATTAACTACACAATTCATCCATGGAATTCCAATGGATTCTTCATTATTATTGTAGGACACTAAATCCTTCAGAGTTAATGTTAAACAACATATTT
This sequence comes from Papilionanthe hookeriana x Papilionanthe teres, assembly GCA_022702705.1. Lineage (NCBI taxonomy): Eukaryota > Viridiplantae > Streptophyta > Magnoliopsida > Asparagales > Orchidaceae > Papilionanthe > Papilionanthe hookeriana x Papilionanthe teres. The sequence continues at coordinate 14,704,163 of CM040426.1, read as the reverse complement.
TAACAATTTAATTGGCCAAATCGAAAAGTAAATTAAGTTCGAAATGAAAAACCATCATATTTTCTTCAATACATTAAAGGCACTTCAAATCCACATTAACACATCATCACATCTCTATGCAAGAAGAAAGACAAAGGAGACTACTCAGAATTCATAAAGAAGATACTATAAAACATGAATTTTATATATAAAAGAAAAGTCATACAAACCACAAAAGAAAATACAACTTATCTCTTTCTCTTCCCCAAAGCAATTCCCTTGAAGTTCCTTTGAATCCTTTTCTATCTTCTTTGCAACACTTAATTCCCTCTTTAGAATGGAAAGGAAGAAGCAATCTCTCACTTTACTTCTTCTCCTCCACTCCTTAGATAAAAATTCCTCTCAAATTCTCACTTCTGCACTCTCTTCTCCTAAGTCCTAACACTCAAAATACACTAGAATCTCTAAAACACACAAGACACACACCAAAACTACAAGAACACACACTACTTTCGTCAAAAAATAGTTACTTGTAAGTTAGAAACAAAATCCCAAGTTTTTCCATAGGCATCCCTTCAAAAGTCGCTAGAACTATTCAAATTTGAAGACCATCGACATTGGGCACCGGCGGTGCCCGATAGGGCGCCAGCGGCATCCTATCATCCAAATATTGCCGAACTTTCTGGAAAATGGCCCCGGCGGTGCCAGAAGCTGTTTTTCCTCCTTTTTGCTCCTTTTTGCTCCGAATTCGTTCCTTTTCGCTTATTTTCTCTCCAATCATCTAAAATCATCATGCCTGGAACAAATCATGAAAAATATCTTTCTTTAAAGTGCAATATCACCAAAAATGGGTAAAATTATATAGCAAAAATAGTATAGATTTTTTGTGCATCAAAATCCCCAAACTTAACTATTACTTGTCCTCAAGTAATCCTTTTACTACATAAAAATATAAATCTAGGCAATGCACTTTTCACCTCTAAGATACTAAAATTTTCATTCAAAGAATATATTGGTTAGATCTTTAGAAAAATATTTAGTAACTCAGGTTAAAACTACAGGTATAAGAATATTCAACAATCACGTCTAAGAGTTCTAGTCTTCTATTTATTTCAAGATGAACCATAATTTGTCAAATTAAGAGTGCCTTGAAAGATTATGTGAAAAAGGAGTTCATGCAAACTTCATCAGAATGTAGGCCAATACTTTAAATATAAATTCAGAAATGAAATCAAGTTCTCCCTTTAGAGTGACTTAAGTGAAGCCAATTTCTGATTAGGCATCACCTCAAGCTTCTCCTCATAATTACTTTTTTTCTTTCTTTTTCTTCTTTCTTTTTCATTTTAAGATTTTTTTTCAATCCTTCTTTTTTTTATTTCCCTTTTTTTAAAATGAGAATTACTATATCTAGATAGCCTTTAATGATTTTGAACTTCACTCTCCTTTTTCTTAAGTTCAAACTTGAGATACCTCCTTACTTTATAATTAGGTATAAGCTTTATTATTCATCATAAAGTCACAATCTCTTCTTAACACACGTCTCTTAACAATTCAAAAGTACAGTTTTCTTTACTTTAAATAGTTAACTATAATCAAATCCTTTCATAACAAATATCTTATTTCTATAAAATTAACCTTTATTACTAAAGTTTTTCATCTAATCCTTTCACAATATTCAACTGAAATAAAAAGATTTAGTTACCTATAATAAGGTTCAATTGCCAGATGTTATGCTAATAATTTTTAAAAATATAATAATAGAGAACAAATAAGAGTTAATATTTTTCTACCCTCTCCCAAACTTAAATTTTTCAATAAATTTGAAATAGTAGAGAGTAAAGGAAACTAACCTTTTTGTGCTGGGATCTTAAAATCTTTAACAGCTATCTGGTATTAGTCAAAATTTACAACTAGCAGGTATGAAACACTTAGTAATAGTGATAGATAAATATTTTAAACATTTGCATGGGTAAAGAGAAATTAACTTTAGACATCTAAACATCACAATACTAAACAACTATCACATCACGACACAGTTCTTTTAACAATTTTAATTTAACAGTACATCAAAGGTTTACACTTTACATGAAAAGAAAATAACTACTATATCACATCAATACAACACAACACAACAAAGAAATATAAACAAACCCAATCTACCAATCTTCATCACTAGGATCATCAGAAGGGTCAGCAGGATCAGGTCTAAATGGTGTATAGCTGGGGCAAGTAGAAAATATCATATCAGTCTCCCCCTCATCAATCTGACCTGAGCATCATAATAGGCAATATCCAACTCAACTCTCCTCTTCAAATAATCTTCATTCACATCACTTCTGGCTTCAAACACATCCATCATACCATGGAGTCTATCTACACTAGCACTCTGCAATCTCAGCTGCTCCATAATATTAGATAATGTAGGGGGCTGAGATGTAGATGAAACGTCATAACTCGTAGTAGGAATATCAGTACTCTTACTCTCATCTCGGCTCCCGCATAAGACTCATAAGTACATATAATAGTCTTTGTAATCGGTCTCAGTGGAATAGCTATCTCTTCAAAACTTCTGAACTCTACTCCAGACTGAACACAAAAGGCATGAACTAGGGCAGGATATCCCAATCCACCAGTGGTCTCGCCTCTAGCAATGGTCTGAATGTTCTTGAAGACAATAGTTCCCATATCAATATTTTCAACTTTTGAATACAATAGTTCAGAATTGCTCTATCCCTTGTAACTTCGCTGTGGTCAGAGATGAAATAGTTCCAAACTCTTGATGCAATATTTAACTTGGAAGCGAGGAAGTTAATCATCTGTTTCTGACTTACTTTCCATTCCCCTCTTCCATCCATCAGAAAAGCAATCACTTCTCTCATATTTTCCTCTCGAGTATCAAAGTTTTCATATTCACAAATAATTGGTTCCCGAGTTTGATAGAATGCATTAATACGTTGAGGAGTAAACTCAACCATTTTTCCTCTAAATAACACATACTCAGTCTCAGTTCAGGGCACATTAGCATAAAATTCTCTAACAACTCCCATAACAGCATTCGCGGTAAAATAACAAAATCGTTCCTAGTTCCGCTCTGCAATTAACTGTTCTACAGATCCACCAGGATTATCAAAAGCCCGATCCTGGATACACTTCTTATTTTAAAGGTAAGAGTTAAAGCGAAATTACGTTATAATATTAACAAACTTTTCTTCATCAAAATCCAATTTTTTCTTCGCTTTACTCAATCTTAGAGCCATGTGAATTTCTAAAATTTGCAAGAAAATTCTAGTAAATTCCAAATTCACAAAGTAACAAACTCTAAATACTATTCTAAACAAGTAAGAGCAAATTTCATCAAAGGAAATCTCAAAATTTCTTTAAAAATCCAAAAATTCCAACCAAAGCAATGCGAGAGATTTCCATGGTGAAAATCAAAAAATTTTTACTTAAAGTGAAGCTCTTACAAAGAGAAGTGTAGATCCGGTCTTGAAAAGCTTTGAAATCACTTCAAATCTGAGATCTAGCAAGCCCTAAGTCTTCAAAATTGCGAAAAAGGAAGAGGAAGACGAAGGCAATAGAAAAAACCATGGGTCTCAGGGTCAAAATCGCGACAATGAAGGAGGAAGACGAAGGCAATGGAAAAAATCACGGGTCCCAGGGTCAAAACCACAAAATAAAGGGTTTCTGGCATTTTTCTGCACTTGGGCGTGGGCGGCACTCTATTTATTGAAAATGCCAAAACTCTCTGGATTTGGGCGCCGGCGGCGCCAGTCCAAAATTTTTTTCTGGGTCTGAAATTTTTTTCGTAATTTCAATCGTTTCGACCTCCTCAATAATATTTAACACTTCATTAAGCATCTACTTCATTACATAAGCAGTAATTAACACAATTCTTTACACAAACAACACACAATATACTTTTATATATAAAGTCCATATTACATTTAAAACACCAAATATGTTCATTCAAACCAAACCAACAATTCTTAGATGTTTAGTGTTGCAAGTATGCTACGATAAGCAAACACTAAAATCTAAGCATGCAATGAAACTAAGCATATGAAATCCAAATTCAAATTACAAACCATAGTAAAGTAAATACTACACACAAAAAACAAAATTAAGCAAAGTCAACTAAACACACATCCAACATAAGTAGAACTCAATAATCACTCTACATCAGTTTCAGAACTTTCTTCTCCTCTGATATCTCCGATATATTGTTGATGCACAAACAAATTATAGAATGGAAGAAATGAGAATTCATCAAATGAATCCTTAACAATCACCGCATTTTTCTTCATCAGATTAATCAAGCCCATCTCAATTTGACTAGTGTTATCAAATTGTTCCTTCATCCTCCAGTCTATATGATTGAATAAATCAAAAATATTATTGATTGCATTCATAGCGTTCTGTACCTCTTTCTTCAACTTTTTGATCTTTTTCAGTATTATTCTGGAACTTTCAAGAAAATAGGGCTGAATCAGTTGTGAAGTCTGTGTTGGTTGATCAGTAAGAAAATTCATATCATCTTCATCTCCCACTTTTCGGTAGTCATAAAGATTAGTTGAATCAATAGGACTCCATGGAAGAAGAACCTTTTCCCAACTCTCATATGGAACTTGTGATTGACTACATAACAGAAATATGGTGGACTGGTGTCCAAGCCCATATTTAGATCTATGAACAATTAATCCCAAAACTGATTTCACAATTATATTACCAATGTCAATCGGCCTCCCAGTTTGAATACAAAAATTCAAAAAGGCACTTTCCTTAGTTACCTTACTAATTTTCAAAGTTGGAAATAACTTTGCCGAAATAAAGTAATGCAACTGTTTTGACACCAGATTTAAAGATGCAGAAGGGAAACTAATATATCCATTTTCTCTAATTTCCCAATCCTCATTCTCATCCATCAAATAACGATACAAATAACTTGTGGCATTGAAATTAGAATAATGGAAAATAGGTACATTCTCAATCATAAAGAGATCGTAAATTCTTGCAGGAGTGAATTACACAAACCTACCTCACACAAAGACAAATCCTTGGTTGATCCCATGAAGATTTGCATAGAATTCTTTTATGATTGGAACAACTACGGCAGTGGTAGTGTAGCAAGGCACTTCCCAACGTCTCTCCTTAATTATCTCTTCAATTCTAGCAGTAGGATTATCCATAACTCGATTTACGAAGCCTGTTTCCTTGATAATCCTCCTCTTCATCATCACTTTGTTGAACAATCTCTACGCTTCAAAGCTTATAAACTTACTTCGATTAAAAATGCAAGATCGAGGGGTTTCTATAGTGTAGGAATCCATGGGATATGAATTGGGGATGGTAGTTTTCATTTTTCTGAAGTTTGGAAATCTAAAATGGAGTTTAAGAAGTTATAAGGATGAAGATCTCGCTCAAAACTGCCAAAACTCGCATTTTGAAACTCCAAAAATTGTCAAAAGGTTTTGGGCGCCGGCGGCGTTAGATAAAAAGCCGGCGGCGCTAAATAGGACGTCGGCGGCTCTCAAACCCGAAATTCCGCAATTCTCTATGTAATTGGGCACCGGCGGCGCCCATTCTGAAGTGGTTGAAGGGTTGAAGGTAGAAATGATTGAAGTGGTTGAAGGGAAAGAGGAAGAAAGTGAGCTTTCTTCTCGCCATTTTTCTTTACTTTTCCACTTTACTTTATCAAAGTTTTTCTTAGAATTTAGGAGATTCAATGCTTAGAGTTAGGCGCCAACCTCTAATTAGTTAACTAGTGGAAAGAAAAAGTTTTAGAGGAACTTCAAGAGTCTTGTGGAGAGGATTTTCATATAAGTTTTTATCGTTGTTTTTACATTTGGTTTTTAAAACTTGTTGTGTTTTCACTATGATTTCTACTTTCAAATCAAATTGTGTGTGTGTTTTCTCCAAGAGTTTTGAATAGTTTTCTTTATATTTTTCCTTTCAAATGACGAAGCAATTAAATTATGAAAGGAAGTTGTGTGAATTATAGATGTTTAATGTTGGAAGAAGTTGTGATGATTCCACTGCCTTGCACTTCATTTACCTCTTGATTTGGATAATTGTGATGTTAAAATTTGTTGTGAGAACATGTAAGAACCAATGCGGTATTGTATCAATCAACAATTGGAGTGAATCACATGCATTTATATGGGTGAGAATTATAGTTCATATATTTGAGTGCAAATAAATAGGGAGATATGCTTTTTAATGGGGAGTAAAATTAGAGGACTTTAGAGTTACAGGCTAGAGCCCCTAATTTGGTTTGATGCTTTGAATTTTGTTATGAGATGTTAGCCCATAAGTGGAGGGAGAAGAGGGAACTTTAGAGTGAGAGCTAATATCTTTCATGCTAACTCATCTACAGGATTTCAAAACTTCAAATTAACCAATGTTCTTTATAGAACCAAGTAAGAGTAAATAATATATTTGCTTCTATTTGGGACAACATATTTAAATACTTCCGTAACGAAATTCCATAATTATTACTGATTCATTGAAGGAGAAAAAAGATATTTTATTCTCATTTGCTTTCAAATATATAGTTTTAATAATCTTGTTAATTTTAGTTGGTTTACTTTTTCTTAAAAGAAAATATCAATAACAAATTTAAAACTTTCTATCTTAAAACATACTTCACAAAATCATTTCGAAAAGTAAAAAGTTATTCTTCTACTTTCTTTAAATTTTTAGAACGTTTTCCTGTAGGTTCGATATCTCAGGGCTTAATCAGAAAGTCCTATATTACTTGATAAATGATACATATACTTACGTAGAATCCCATATTATAAAATAATTAAAGTTGATTTCTTATTTGCTTTGGAATCAAGTTTTTGGAATCGTTGCAAAGAAAAATATATTATCATTGAAAAGAAATATAAAGTGAAAAACATAGGCATAAATATTCAGGGATCAATCCCAGAATTTCATGTGAAATGATTTAAAGAGAATTTGATTTTTGACTTTCAAAGAAAGTAGGATTGGTACAATTCAACCAAGATTAGTAGCCATTAAGAGTTATGTGAAATTTTGTGACATTTGGATTTTTTGGGAAGTGACGTTGTGTAAAGTGCCAAATTTCACGGTGTGCTCTGGAAATGAAGGATCTGAGGATGAGTGCATCTACTCAGAGTCTCGAGAGAGAGAGAGAGAGAGAGAGAGAATCAGCTTATCATTTGTTTTCAATTCATCATTTTCTTTTAATTTGTTTTATCTTATTTCATTTGATATCATTTTGTTTAATTAAATTTAAGATTCAATTTTCTTTTAATTTTGTTTCATTCTATTTGATTTTGTTTTGAATTTTTGATTCGTTTTTATATTTATTTTATTATAATACATATTTTTTGTATCGTACCTTGTTTGTTTTAATTCGGGACCAAAGTATGGTCCTGTGGCTCTCGATCGTCACTTCAAAAAGAGACACTTCTACAAAAACTCGGTGAGCTGAAACAGAAATATTCATTAATATTTTGTTAAAAGCAGTAGTACAACAGATCATATGCTCAAAAAGTTGATCAAGCACATAAGGCTGAACAAAACCATCATATCATATCCTCGGTACAAAAACGATGACAACTGTTGTGACCCAATGTAGAAGGTAGTAGATATCTGTCATCTGAGTCTGCTCCGTAAACAAGCTAACCTACTAAGGCTACGCTCCAAAACAAAGGTCCCCTCGGGAATACGCTGAGGTACTACTGTCACAACAGCAAGGGATGAAGGCTTTCTAATTCTAGATCTGGTTCATTGTAAAATAGTGCTTTGTCCTCATCCATTCTCAGAAGGTTTCTGAAACCCTTTATCCTGTAACTCATAGAATGTAGTGGTTTGCAAGATCTGCCCCATTCCCTTTCACCAGCAGCACTGATCCGACTGGTAGAGGGATTTCAACAGAACCTTGAAACTCTCCTGGTCTGACAATATGAATTTCTCGTCCGAAAAACTATTAAATTCACTTATAAAGGAGACCATGCAGAAGGGCCTCACAAAGTCATGGTGGTTGATATGAGGTGGGATACATTCCCCGTCCTCAAAAATATTTATAATGCAGCTATTGGAAATACAGTCTGCAGGCAGAACGTGCCACTCGACCATCCTCTTTACCATCTTCTTGATCTGCGACGCCATTGGGTCTACTTCATCGTGCTGTAGAATCCCCGAGGGATTGCCCTCTCAATCCTTGGCAAAATTGTAGCAGCACCCACACTAAATGGTGATCCTGCCCTTTCTGCTTTTCCATTTCATCAGCTCTGTATATGTCCTGTGCTTCAGACGGCCCTCTCTGCCAAATTCTTAGTGAGCGATGACACAATCTAGAATCTTTTCGTGATCAACCCTAAAAAACACATCTATGTATAGCTTGAGGCCCTCCCAGATGTTGAAGAATCTTACTTGTCTTTCTTCATAGTGTTGAAATTCCTTCTTTCTAACTCTTCTGATGTTTGCCATGACTTATTCTGGCTGCGGCAGCGGCAGAACAAACTGTGGTACATATGGCTTAACATCAGGATGCTCCTTGCTCCTGAGTAGCATCGATGTGACTGCATATGCCTTGAAAGTGTCGTACTCCTCTAACTGTAGAATGTGACACCGTTGGCACTCTGAAAACACCCTTGCATTGAAGGCTGTCGGGATAGACTCGAATTGCGATTTAAACACCCAGTGAAGATTTCTTCCATCCGATCCCATGTCGGTGAGGGCTCCTCAATGGTCTCTGTCTCAATATTAGTGTGCGGCGCACTGTCGTCGGTTTCTTTCATTTCTGTTTCGTAAAATTCTTCTATAATAGGCAGTACCTCAGCGGCTAACACCTGAGTCTGTCTCCTCTCCATCTTGTCCAGGAGGCGACGCTTGTGGCGATTTGCATTTCTTCTCTTCGTGCATGCTAATGGTGCGTCTGGAACTTTCTCAGCTGAAGTGTCCACAAGACCACCCTTCGGAGTAGTGATCATGAACGAAATCTGAGTGTGTCTCCCAGTGAGGAGGTGTGAGTCAACAAAACGTCCAGTGCCTCCATGCCCTGATATCTTTCCGGTCTCTTTACGACCACTTTCATCATTTACTTCATATTTACAGCCTTCTTGTATGTTTTCTTTCTTTTCAGAATGCAAGGTCCAAGCCGTCATTGAAAGCAAATGTAAACTCGCGACCTGACACTTCCTTCATAAGGAAACAGGGGGAAATGTAAGTGTCTAGCACTTTGCACGAACAAGAATAATAACAAACTTATTATTAATGATTTAATGTTTTCTTTTCATAATTATCTTGATGAAATTATCTTATTTGATATGATTTTACAAGATTTTAAATTATAAATTAACAACTGTATTTTATCTTGAGAGAAATTTATTTTTTTCCATTTAACTTTATTTTATTACAAAGTTTGGATCCAGTCACAGACATTGGCCATATGGTTGCTTCAAAATTTATATACTTCGTCAGATTTATTACGTCACGTAGTACTTCTTTAGATATCATCCATTTATTGGCAACATGGGTCTATCCCCTTGAGAATCCACCTGCTGGTATGACCCTCCTGAGTATACTTGCTTTACCACGAACGGTCCTTCCCAGGTTGGTTCAAATTTTCCACCCATCTTGCGATGTGCAATAATAGGTCTTCTAAGAATGAGCACGAGGTCACCAACATTGAACGACCATGGGCGGACCAATTTATCGTGGGCTTGAATCATATTCGCTTGATGCAGTTCCAAATTTTGCTGCGCGAGCAATCTCTTCCTTTCAAGACTTTCCAATTCCACACGTCAAAGTTTAGCATTCTCTTCCATTGTAATTTGGTTGGGGACAGCGACTCAGAGCGACTGTAGCTAGACTTCTAACGAAAGTATTGCCTCAGACCCTTACACAAGTGTGTAAGGCGTAGACTGCATCCGTGTTCTGACTGTCGTCCTGTAGGCCCACAAAGCTTCCAGTAACTTATCGTGTGATCCCCATTTTTTCTCGTCAAGCATCTTCTTTTGGACCTGCACGAGTGTCTTATTGAAGGCTTTTGATGCATACATTTTGTTATGTAAAGATTTATGACCTCAGATTTATATATTTATATTGGTTTTATAAGGTCACAATTTCAAACACAAGTATATGTATCGTATCAAGTAATACAAGGCTCTAATGGATTCCTGGATATCGATCCCACAGGGAAGTGATGAAGGACAAAGAAAGTGTTTCACAATAGGTAATATAGCACTGAAATGCAATTCTTAAATTTATATTAAATTTTAATGTTTACTTCTACTACCAAGATGCAGAAAACAGTAACAATTAAACAAACTACAATTAGTTCTAATATCTTTTAAATTGGAATTAACTAGCAGACACACACTAAGCTATATGTTTGAAAGATTTTTGATATATATAAGAAAATTATCTTTCCTCTTGTAACGAGAATATGATGTGTGGATGATATGGAATGATTATCTATGGTATTGTGCTAAATAGGATTATAATTGTTTCTTTACCCTTAAAAGAGTACCCCCTCTTCCAAGTATGAAAAGAACATTGACATATCCTAAGTTTAGTCACTAAATCTAAGGCTAGTCTGGGAGGATACCGGCTCTCACTACGGAGCTCCCACTCAACCTTCACTTGAAGGCTAACCTTCGAGTTTAGTTACTAATCTTAGGACCAAATTGTGGATCTCAGCTGTCACCCTGAAACCTCCAATTTGAAGTCCATCAAAACACATTTCCCTATTTATTTGCACTCAATTCCCATGAACTACGCAATTCATCCAAGGAAATCCAATGGATTCTTCATTATTATTGTAGGACACTAAATCCTTTTAGAGTTAATGTTCAACAATCTATTTTAACAATTCAATTGGCAAAATCAAAAAGTAAATTAAGTTCGAAATGAAAAACCATCAAAATTTCTTCAATACATTAAAGGTTCTTCAAATCCACATCAACACATCATCACATCTTTATGCAAGAAGAAAGACAAAGGAGACTACTCAGTATTTATGAAGAACATACAATAAAATATGGATTTTATATATAAATGAAAAGTCATACAAACTACAAAAGAAAATACAAATTATCTCTTCCTCTTCCCCAATACAATTCCCTTGAAGTTCCTTTGAATCCTTTTCTATCTTCTTTGCAACACTTAATTCCCTCTTTAGAATGGAAAGGAAGAAGCAATCTCTCACTTTACTTCTTCTCCTTCACTCCTTAGAGAAGAATTCCTCTCAAAATCTCACTTCTACACTCTTCTCTCCTAAGCCCTAACACTCAAAATACACTAGACTCTCTAAAACACACAAGGCACACACCAAAACTACAAGAATAGACAATACTTTTCATCCAAAAAAAGTTACATATAAGTTAGAAAAGAAATCCCAAGAGTTTCCATAGGCATCCCTTCAAAAAGTAGCCAAACCTATTCAAATTTGAAGTCCACCGACATTGGGCGCCGGCAGCGCCCGATAGGGCGTCAGTGGCGCTTTATCTTCCAAATATTGCTGAGCTCTCTGGAAAATGGCCTCGGCGGCGCCAGAAGCTGTTTTCCTCTTTTTTGCTCCTTTTTGCTCTCAATTCATTCCTTTTCACTTCTTTTCATTCCAATCACCTAAAATCATCATACCTGCAACAAATCATGAAAAATACCTTTCTTTAAAGTGCAATATCGCCAAAAATGGGTAAAATTATATAGCAAAAAAAGTATATATTTTTGGTGCATCAGCTTCTGCCAAGCTGTTTGCTCTGGGGTAATAGATTGTAGAGTATCTCCAGTCTATCTCATGTAATCTGGCAAAATTGTTGATTTTTGTACTCTTAAAAGCAGACCCATTATCTAAAATGATTTTGCGCGGAACACCGAACCGGTAGATGATCTGATTCTTGAAGAATTATAGAACCTGCTATGCTGTGACTTCCCATAGCAGAACTACCTCTGCCTACTTGGAGAAGTAATACGTAGAAGCGAGTATAAACTTGTGTCCTTTCGAAGATAGAGAGTATATCAGACCAATTATATCCTTAAACCAACACTCGAACGACTACGAGGCAATCGTGGGGTGTAGAACATTCGGAGGTTGGTGCTAGACCACTCCATGCACTTGGCATTGATGACATTTCTTTGTTACATCCATGCATTCTGTCATCATTGTTGGCCAGTAGTATCTGAGTTGTTTGATTTTGATTTTCATCTTTGGCCCTGACTGGTTGGTGATGGTGACTCGGAGCGACAATAGTTGGACTACTAACGGAAGTATTGCCTCAGACCCATACACAAGTTTATAAGGCGTAGACTGCATTGGTGTTCTGACTGTCGTCCTGTAGGTCCACAAAGCTTCCAGTAACTTATCATGTCATTCCCTTTTGTTCTCGTCAAGCATCTTCTTTTGGATTTGCATGAGTGTCTTGTTGAAGGCTTCTGCCAAGCTGTTTGCTCTAGGGTAATAGATTGTAGAGTATCTCCAGTCTATCTCATATCGTCTGACAAAATTATTGATTTTTGTGTTCTTAAAAGCAGACCCATTATCTGAAATGATTATGTATGGAACACCGAAGTGGTAGATGATCTGTCTCTTGAAGAATTATAGAACCTGCTGTGTTGTGACTTCCTATAGCAGAACTACCTCTGCCCACTTGGAGAAGTAATACGTAGTAGTGAGTATAAACTTGTGTCCTTTCAAAGATGGAGGGTCTATCAGACCCATTATATCCATACCCCCAACACTCGAACGACCATGAGGCAATAGTGGGGTGTAGAACATTCAGAGGTTGGTACTAGACCACTCCATGCACTTGACATTGATGACATTTCTTTGCTACGTCCATGCATTCTGTCATCATTGCTGGCCAGTAGTATCTGAGTTGTTTGATTTTCATTTTCATTTTTGGCCTTGATTGGTTGGTGTTGGCGACTCGAAGCAACGGTAGCTGGACTTCTAACGGAAGTATTGCCTCAGACCCGTACACAAGTGTGTAAGGTATAGACTGTGTTGGTGTTCTGACTCTCGATCTGTAGACCCACAAAGCTTCCAGTAACTTATCGTTTCATCCCATTTTGTTGTCGTCAAGCATCTTCTTTTGGATCTGCACGAGTGTCTTGTTGAAGGCTTCTGCCAAGCCGTTTGCTCTGAGGTAATAGATTGTAGAGTATCTCCAGTCTATCTCATGTTGTTTGACAAAATTGTTGATTTTTGTGGTCTTAAAAACATACCCATTATCTAAAATGATTCTGCGTGGTACACTGAAGTGGTAGACGGTCTAATTCTTGAAGAATTGTAGAACCTACTGTGCTGTGACTACCCATAACGGAACTACCTCTGCCCACTTAGAGAAGTAAAATGTAGCAGGGAGTATAAACTTGTGTCCTCTCGAAGATGGAGAGTCTATCAGACCCACTATATTCATATCCCAACACTCGAATGGCCACGAGGCAATTGTGAGGTGTAGAACATTCGAAGGTTGGTGCTAGACCACTCCATGTAGTAGGCATTGATGACATTTATTTGTTACATCAATGCAGTCTGTCTTCATTGCTGGCCAGTAGTATCCGAGTTTTTTTATTTTGATTTTCATCTTTGGCCCTGACTGGTGAGCTCCACACAATTCGGCATGTACCTCTTTGATGATTTTCTATGCTTTTGCTCTGCTGAGCATCCGAGCCACATTTGGTCGAAGGATCTTCTGTACAGAACATTATCAATTAAGGCATAGGAGAGAGATCTCTTCTAAATTTGATGCACTACTGATTTGTCTTCTAGTAGTCTTCCTATTTACAGATAATCTATTATCGGTCGACATCAATCTTCTATATCATCTAACATGGTAGCTACCACTTCTTCTTTTCCAATCTTGTGCAAACTGTCGAGGTCAATCTGTGACAAAATCTGACATCCTCGCACCATAATATCTATAGAATCTTTAGGTGGACAAACCAATTCTTTATCAAGCTTAGCTCTAGTAGCTTCATCATGAACCAGTGGTATTCTTCTAATCTTGGTTTCAGAATCTTATATTGTCCTGCCACTTGCTGGATGACGAGTTGTGAGTCATTATATATGGAAATGTCTGTAATTTCCATTAATATTGCTAATTCTAAACCAATGATTAGAGCTTCATATTCTGCTTCATTATTGGTATACGAATTTGTCAAATGGTAGGAATATCTTAGTATGGCCTGATCTGGTGTCACGAAGATTAAACCGATTCTTGTCTTGCCTGGTATCACTTTCTGTTGTCCTTTGTGTCTTCTGGCTGATGATGCTCCATCGAAGTATATTTTCCAGCATTGAGTATTGGAATCTTCCACTTTCATTATCTGTTCGTCTGGTAGATCATCGTTGAGAGCGGATTCAGCTGGTAGTGGGTGCGCTGCGAGAAAATCTGCGAGAATTAGCCCTTTGATAGCGCTAAGGGGCACAAAAGTTATATCAAATTGTAATCATATCATCGACCACTGATGTGGGAATTATAATTTTGCAAGACTTTATAAACTCAAATTTATATATTTATAATGATTTTGTAAAATCCAAGCACTCAACGCAAGTATAAATATCGTATCAAGTAATATAGGGCTCTAATGGAGTCCTGGTTATCTATCCCACAGGGAAGTACGAAGTATAACAAAATGTTTCACAATATATAATATAGCACTGAAATCTGATACTCAAATTTCACTTAAAGTTTAGTACTTACTTCTACTTCCACTATGCAAAAAACAGTAACAATTAATTAAACTACAATTACTTCTAACAACTTTGAAAACAGAATTAACGAACAGACACACTGAACTTTGTATTTGAAAGGTTTTCGATATATGAGAAAAGTAGCTTTCTTCTTACAATGAGAATATGATGTGTGGATGATATGGATCAAATATCAATGTTATTGTGCCAAATAGAAGCATAAATGTTTCTTTACCCTTAAAAGAGTACCCCCTCTTCTGAGCATGAAACGAACATTGACATATCTTAAGTTTAGTCACTAAATCTAAGGCTAGGCTGGGAGGATACCGACTCTCACTACGGAGCTCCCACTCACCCTTCACCTGAGGCTAACCTTCGACTTTAGACACTAATCTTAGAACCAAATTAGGGATCTTAGCCTGTCACCCTGAAACCTCCAAGTTAAAATCCATTAAAACACATTTCCCTATTTATTTGTACTCAATTCCCATGAACTACTCAGTTGATCGATGGAAATTGAATGGATTCTTCATTATTGTTGTAGGACATTAAATCCTTTCATAATTAATGTTCAACAACATATTTTAACAAATCAATTGGCTAAATTAAAAAGTAAATTAAGTTCAAAATGAAAAACCATCACAATTTCTTCAATACATTAGAAGCACGTCAATTCCACATCAATCCATCATCACATCTCTATGTAAGAAGAAAGACAAAGGAGACTACTCAAAATTCATGAAGAAGATACAAGAAAACACTGATTTTATATATAAAAGAAAAGACATACAAATCACAAAAGAAAATACAACTTATCTCTTTCTCTTCCCCAATGCAATTCCCTTGAAGTTCCTTTGAATCCTTTTCTCTCTTCTTTACAACACTTAATTCCCACTTTAGAATGGAAAGGAAGAAGTAATCTCTCACTTTACTCCTCCTTCACTCCTTAGAGAAGAATTCATCTCAAATCCTTACTTCTACAAACTCTTCTCTTATACCCCAACACTTAATACACACCAAGACCACCAAGAGAGAGCAAGAGAAACCAAGAGAGCCCCCTATTTTTGTCCAAAAATAGTTACTTATAAGTTAGGAACAAAATCACAAGAGTTTCTATAGGCATCCCTTCAAAAAGTCTCCAAAACTCTTCAAATTTGAATTCCACCGACTTTAGGTGCCGGCGGCGCTATCGTTAAAATATAGCTGAAGTCTTTGGAAAATGGCGCCGGTGGCGTCCATTCTGGCACTAGCGGCGCCAAAACCTGTTTTCCTCCTTTTTGCTCCTTTTTGCTCCGAATTCGTTCCTTTTCGCTTCTATTCGCTCCAATCACCTAAAATTATCATAACTGCAATAAATCATAAAAAATACCTTTCTTTAAAGTGTAATATCACCAAAAATGGCTCAAAAACCGTATATATTTTTTGTTCATCAAAATCACACAAACTTTAACTATTATTTTTCCTCAAGTAATCCTTTTACTGCATAAAATTATAACTCTAGACAATGTACTTTTAAACTGTAAAACACTAAAATTTTTCATTCAAAAGAATATATTGGTTATATTGCAGAAAGAAATTTTGTAACTTAGGTCAACACTATAGGTATAAGAATATTTGACAATCAATTCTAGGGTTCTAGTCTTCTATTTATTTCTAGATGAACCATAATTTGTCACATTAAGAGTGCCTTGAAAGACTATGTGAAAAAGTAGTTCATGCATACTTCATCAGAATGTAGGCCAATACTTTAAATATAAATTCAGAAATGAAATCAAGTTCTCCCTTTAGGGTGACTAAAGTGAAGCCAATTTTTGAATAGGCATCTCCTCAAGCTTCTTCTCATAAATATTTTTCTTTCTTTTTCTTTTCTTTTTCTTCTTTCTATTTTTTTTTTCGGGATTATTTTTTAATCTTTCTTTTCTTTTCTTTCCTTCTTTTTTTTAATGAGGATTACTATATCTGGATAACATTTAATGATTTTGAATTTCACTCTCCTCTTTCTAAAGTTCAAACTTGAAACACTTCGTTACTTTATAAATAAGTATAAGCTTTATTATTCATCATAAAGTTACAATCTATTCTTAACACACAATACTTTAAGTCCCTTAACATTTCAAAAATACAGTTTTATTTACTTTAAATAGTTAACTATAATTAAATCATTCCATACCAAATATCTTACTTTTATAAAATTAACCTTTATTACTAAAAATTTTCATCCGATCCTTCCATAATATTCAACTGAAATAAAAAGTTTTAATTACTTACAGTGAGGTTCAACTGCCAGAAGTTATCCTAATAATTTTTTATAATATAATAATTGAGAACAAATAAAAGTTAATATTTCCCCACCCTCCCCCAAACTTAAATTTTTCAGTAAATTTGAAATAGTAAAGAGTGAAAGAAAACTAACCTTTTTGTGCTAGAATTTTGAAATCTTTAACAACTATCTGGTATTAGTCAAAATTTACAACTAGCAGGTATGAAACAATTAGTAACAGTGATATAACAATTTTAAATATTTCCATGGGTCAAGAGAAACTAACTTTAAACATTTAAACATTCAACAAAACACTACAATATTAAACAAACTATCACAGTATTACACAGTCCAGCAAACAATTTCAATGTTTCAGTATAACATAACAGTACACTAACAAGGTTACACATCACATGAAAAACAAATAACTACTACATCACAATAGTACAACACAACACAACAAGAACAACATAAATAGAAACAAACAATCTACCAATCTTCATCACCAGGATCATCAGCAGGGTCATCAGCAAGGTCATCAGTAGGGTCAGGTCTATATGGTGTATAACCGGGGCAAGTAAAAAATATCGCATTAGACTCCCCCCTCA
Organism: Papilionanthe hookeriana x Papilionanthe teres; assembly: GCA_022702705.1. Lineage (NCBI taxonomy): Eukaryota > Viridiplantae > Streptophyta > Magnoliopsida > Asparagales > Orchidaceae > Papilionanthe > Papilionanthe hookeriana x Papilionanthe teres. The sequence continues at coordinate 14,686,648 of CM040426.1, read as the reverse complement.
TGAATCTGACTGAGCATCATAATAGGAAATATCGAACTCAACTCTCCTCCATAGATAATCTTCATTCATATCACTCCTCACCTCAAACACATCCATCATACCATGGAGTCTATCCACACTAGCACTCTATAATCTCGTTGCTCCCTAATATCAGATAAGGTAGGCGGCTCAAATGTAGATGGAACATCATAACTCGTAGTAGGAATATCATTACTCCTACGCTCAACTCAGGCTCCCAAATGAGACTCGTAAGTACGGATAATAGCCTTTGTAATTGGTCTCAACGACTACTGAACTCCACTCCAAAATGAACACACAGGGTATGAACTAAAGCAGGATGCCTGGCGGCACTCAAACATGTAAGTTTAGTATTATATCTGTGGCGCACATTCTGACGCCGGCGGCTCCAATGGTAAAAAATTCTCACCAAACTTTGTTTGGCCCAAAATATTCCAATATTTCAATTCGATCCACTATTTATCAATTTTTAAAGTATTTAGGAGTAATTAGGATTCAAAAACAACTATCTAAAAAGCACAACTACATCGATTAAGCAAACACACCACAAAGATACATATGGGTTGCCTCTCATAAAGCACTTGGTTTAACGTCGTCAGCTCGACAAAACATTCAGTTAATCGAGATGACTCAGCATTAAAACCTCTTTGAAATTAGGTTGAAACCTTTCAAAGTAAGGCTTTGATCGATGCCCATTAACTTTAAAAATCTTTCTAGTATCGGGATCTTTAATATCAACAGCTCCAAAAGAATGAACTTTTACAACTGTAAAAGGTCCTAACCATCTATACTTTAGCTTTCTAGGAAATAACGTCAATCTTGTGATGTATAATAAAACGTTTTGTCCAAATTCCAAGTTCTTTTTCAATATCTTCCGATCATGCCACAATTTCATTTTTCTCTTTATAGATCCTATCATTGTAATGAGATGCATTTATAATCTATTCTAATTAATTCAATTGCATAAATCTTTTTTCTCCAACATTTTTCAAATTAAAATTCAACTCTTTTATCGCCCAATATGCTTTATTCTCCAATTCAACCGGTAAATGGCAAGTACTACCAAACACTAGTCTATAAGGAGACATTCCAATAGGGGTTTTAAAAGCAGTCCTATAAGCCCATAAAGTAGTATCTAATCGAGCAGACCAATCTAATTTATGATTATCCACAGTTTTCTTTAAAATTCTTTTAATTTCACGATTAGACACTTCTGCTAAACCACTAGTCTGGGGATGATAAGCAATAGAGATTCTATGAATAATATTATATTTCTCAATTAATCTCTTAATTCGATTATTTCTGAAATGCGATCCACCATCAGTTATGATCACTCTCGGCATTCCATATATTGTAAATTTATTTCTCTTTAAAAATTTTGAAACACTCCGAGCATCACATCTAGGTAAAGGAATAGCTTCAATCCATTTCGAGACATAATCAACGACAAACAATATATATAAATTTCCAAATGAAGGAGAAAATGGTCCCATAAAATCTAATCCCCATACATAAAAAATTTCAACTTCCAAATTATAATTTAGAGGCATCTCATTTCTTCTAGAGATATTACCTACACTCTGACATTGATCACACGATTTAATATATCTAAAAACATCTCTAAAATGAGTAGGCCAATAAAATCCAGATTGTAGAATCTTAAAAGAAGTTTTATCAGCACCAAAATGACTTCCAAATTCAGAATCATGACATCGTTGAATAATTAAATTTGTTTCTTCTTGTGGCACACATTTCCTAATAATCAGATCCTTACACTGTTTATATATATAGGGATCATCCCAAAATAAAATCTTGGATCATATTTAACTTATTTTATTGTTACCTTGTTAAATCAAGTGGTACAATATCACTTCCAATATAATTCACAATATCAGCATACCAAGGCAAATTGTTTCTCATAATAGTATAAAGTTGCTTATCAGGAAAAATTTCAGTAATTTCCTTTTCAAATTCAGATAATTTATCATATTCTAATCTTGACAGATGATCAGCTATTTGATTATCAGATCCCTTCCTATCAACTATCATAAAATCAAATTCTTGCAGAAGAAGTATCCATCTAATTAGTCTAGGTTTCACATCCTTCTTTTGCATTAAAAATTTGATAGCCAAATGGTCTGTATGCACAATTCTTTTAGCTCCAATTAAATAAGGTCTAAATTTTTCAAAAGCAAGTACTATAACTAATAACTCCCTTTCAGTTGTGGTATAATTAATTTGCGCCTCATTATGAGTTTTACTAGCATAGTAAATGACTTTGAAAACTTTATCATGCCTTTGCCCCAATGCTACTCCGATCGCATAATCACTTGCATCACACATAAGTTTAAATGATTTCTCCCAATCTGGTGAAATAATTATAGGTGAAGTGATTAATTTATCTTTCAATAATTCAAAAGCACTCAAGCATTCATCATTAAAATCAAATTTTCTGTCATTTTCTAAAATTCGGCACAAAGGTTTAGTAATTTTAGAAAACTCTTTAATATATCGCCTGTAAAATCCAGCGTGTCCTAAGAAACTCCTCACCTCTCTCATAGTAGTAGGTGGCAGCAATCTCTCATTCGCTCTAATTTTAGCAGGATCGACCTCCATACCATGTTCAGAAATTTTATGCCCAAGCACAATTCCTCTTGCAACCATAAATTGACATTTCTCCCAATTCAAAACTAAATTTGTTTTCTCGCAAAGCTCCAAAACTTTTGCTAAGTTTTCTAGAAAAATTTCAAATGAAGTCCCAAATACAGAGAAATCATCCATAAAAACTTCTATTCCATTATCTATCATAGTACTGAAGACAGACATCTGTTGACCTCATTTTTGATGAGGTCATCTCTTCTTCTTTTTAGTACTTAGGATCTAGCCTTAGGCTTATCCTTTGACTATCTTAGAGGATTAGAATTGGGACCCACCACTTAGAAATTCAAACCACTTCTTAACTCCCTGCAAACTCCACAAACTTGACTATAGACCCCTAATCACCTAGAGGGTTGAAATCAAATGTGGAAGTTTAAAGGATGAGTTCCTATAGGACTCTTTGGCCTTAGGACCGCCACAGGTGGCCCTGGTCTGGTGAGGGCTGACTTACACACACCTTACACTTATACACTATACTTTCACACACCTCCTAAAATCATACCCATACCCAACTTGACCTCCTGACTCATGTAGGTGATTCACATGGATGGTCCTTAACCTCTAAGACCTCGGCTAAGAGGGTTAGGAACAACATAGTGGATGCCTCAAATGAGTCCCTTCATGGCTCATGTGGGCTTGATATGGCTTCATGGCTCAACCAAAATGATTTTATTCCACTTACATTCACCTAATCTTCAATTTTCTAAATTTTCAATTTTTGACCCCCGGGACCCTACACCCGCCTAGCCTACCCAAAGCCCTTGAAATTACCCAAATTTTTCAAAATTTCCAAATCACCCAAAATTCCCCAAAATTAACCTTGAACATTTCCTCACCAATCAAGTTGATCATCCATAGCCAAAAATATCAAAAATTCCAAAAATACCTCCAAATACCCTCCAAATACCCAAAATACCCCTCTTGACCCAAAAATCCAAAAATTCAGAAAATTCCCAGAAAATTTAGAAAATCCCAAATATTTCCAATTTCATTTTGTTCAACTACACCATGGGCCAATTTTGTCAATTTACCCCACTTTTATCAAAACCCCCAATTTGACCCATTTTAACCCAAAGTGAACCCAATGTCAAGCCAAACTTACCCAATTGACCCAAATTCTGGTCCAACTCAATTCTAAACTTCAATTCAACATTCCCAACACCAATCTAGACCAAATCTAAGTCCAATTTGATTGACATTTGAATCCAATTTCACTTTTGGCCTTAAAGCCCAATTTGGACCCATGACCCAAACCTAACCCAAACTAACCCAATTCAACTCCAATTAACCCCAAACCTTTTCTAAACCTTCCTTAGCATCCCCACAAACAAAACACTAACATGATTTGCCCAAAATTTAGACCCAAACCCCACTCAAATTCAAACCAAAGCTAAAAGGCCCAATTTTGACCTAAACCCAAACCTAACCCAAATAAGCCCAAACCCCAAAATCAAAACCCAACCAAAGCCAAAACCTCTTTGAAACACTCCCATAAACATTTCCCAACATTTATTTTACATCAATTTCAACCCTAGCCCAACATTGGCCCAAGTTAGCCCAATTTGACCTACATTGGCCCATTCACCAAAGAGGTCCAAATCCAACCCAAACCTAGCCCAAACACTTCCAATTTATTCCAAATCATTCATGAAACATTCCTAAACTAAATTCAACACTTATTAGATCCAATCCTTTGCAAAATTCTCATCCTAAAATCAAAAAAAACCCACTTCCATAAATCATTTTAAAAGCCCATCTAAAACCATTTCAAAGAGCCCAAAATCTACCCTAAAGCCCACATGACATTTCCATTTGCCATCCATTTAATCAAAGCCATTCCCTAAGTTCAAATAAATCATCAAATGGTTCCAAATCAAGCCATATGCCAAATCCCATCAAATCACCCCTAAATTACCAAAATTTCCAAATTCCATTTTCATGAAATTGACTAAGCCATACCCAAGCCCAAATAAAGCCATGAAGCCATCCTCGAAGCCCCATGTAAAGCCATGAGAAGTTTGACATGTGACCATCCCATAAATGGCAAGAGGAGGAGCCTCTTTAAGGATTCTCTTAAAGGTGATTAAACCTTTTCATGCTTCCCCTAAACTATGTTTAAACTTAAACATGCTTGGATAGTGACTTCTCCCTGCTAATCTAGCTGACTCACCTGACCTCCCTCAGCCCAAATTAGAGCTTGGAAAGGTGCACCCAACCCAAACCCATAAGATGACCAAATTGAGCCTAAAAGAGCCCCTTCCCCATTCCATTTTGAATGAAGCTTTCTACACATGGCCACTCTCCATTGCTTGCACCATTGCCAACCCCTGACCCTCCTGATGACAACAGTGACCTGACCCTGGCCGGCCAGCCACCACAGCCGCCGGAAACCACCAGGCCGAGAGCACCCATGTGAGCCAAACTTTGGAATTCCACCTTGCTGAGTTGCCCCATGCCCAATGGCCATCATGGCTGTTCTTCCCTTGACCTAAGCAGCTGATCCCAAGCCTTAAACCCACCTGGGAGGCCCTCCACCCTCTCCTATTTAAACCTCACCTCCTCTCGGCCATGAGAGGTGCTGAACCAGACCTTACTGAAACCCTGCCAAAATTGCTCCAGGACACTCTCCATACTTAGAGCAGTTGATCCCCGAGTGACGGTTGCCCTAATCCCCACCAACGGAGCCCAATTTCTCGGCCAAAATTCCACCCAAAACCAGGACACTTCTCCACAGTGGATCAATCCTCAAATTGATTGGTCCTACACCTTCACCAGACCAAGGGGAGAAGTCCACCAGCAAAAGCCCCCTCTCCAGGCCACCCATCTGTTCCAGACTCCAAGCTTTGTGATCGGGCTTGGTCGAAATCCTACCTAGGCAATTCACCAGACCAGGAGACTTCATCTGGAGCTTGCTTGGACCCAATCGAAGGTGACACTAACCCTCGGATTGAAGCCACACTTCTCTGAGCAAAGGTATGAGCTAACTCTTTATCTCGAGCTTCTGGAGATTCTCCATTTCAAATGACTTAATTTCAATGCATGATCACCATATAGATGTATTCGTCTCTTCAAGACGAATCCATAGAGCACAAGAACACGAAAATCCGTTGAGAAATGAGTGAGTTCTTAGGGTTTTAGTGTGGACGGCTCTCGGGTGAGAACGGTGCGGGACGATGAACGGATGCCGGTTCATTCCATACACGCGCGGACGGACGGCTCGGATCAGGTCGGATCGGCGGATGATACGCGAAGCCGGGACCCGGGCTGCCGACTCAAGTAGCGGCGTCGAATGGCAGGCGCGACACGCGGCGTTTCGGAGATGCCAGGATGATTCAGCGCCGCCGTTTTAAATAGAAAATTAGGGTATTTTCTTATTTATTTAATTCCCTAAACTTCAAAAATGCATAACTTTGTGTAGGAAAATCAGAAAAATAAAATAAAAATACCCTCTTGCTCAGTGAACATAGGAGAATAATGTGGAAACCGAAATCATTTAATTTCATCAAGTATTTTTTTTAATGATTTATTTACCCTCTGCATTGTTTTAATTCTCCATGCATATAGGAAATTCACCATGGCATGAGACCATAGGGCTTTTGAAGCCTCTGAATTTGGGAACATTCCCCGAATTTTCCAAAGTCGGAGGCCATCCCTATGAGAAGTTATTGATTTTTCAAATTCATGTTGCTGTTTTGAGTATTTTAAATCTAATAATTAGCATGTTGTGAAATAAATTCTAGGAAAATTTGGTGATGTTTATTATGACCAGAGGAACCTAGGAAAAATAGGTTTTGAATTAATCCACTTGGAATAACACTAATTGGCTTAAACACCCAAAATAGGTCTCTAATTAATTAGATCTGATCATACATCAAATTGGCTTGAACTCAATTCTCCATTGACCTTTAGAATCAGAGGAACCCACCATAAAAATTTGAAGTCAATTGGACTTGGTTAGCCCTACTAAATGGGTTGATTAAGCCATTTAGCCAATTTAAACTTTAAAAATTCATAACTTTCAAAATACTTTTCAAAAATTCACCAAATTGGTTTTAGAGCCTCTCGATATCAGGGGAATTTAAGAAAATTAAAATTTCAATTTTCTAAAAAAGTTGATTTTTTGTATTATTTTAATATTTTAATAATTAAAAATAATAAAAATCACAAAAATAATAAAATTCACCAAAATGTCACATTTTGAATTTTAATCACTTAGGAACAAACCCCATATTTTTCTTAGGTATATTTGATGAGATATTAAATTTTAAAGCCCTAAGGTAATTTTAAAATTAAAAAAATATATTTTTTTAGCATTTCCACTAAAATAATTCTAATAAATCAAAGAAAAATCAAAAAATTGTAAAAATTGATTCTCTGATTTCCTTGATATCAGAGAGATTTTTGAAAAATATAAAATTCATTTTTCAACCTTTATTTTATTTTTAAATTAATTAATACTCCAAAACTCAAAATAATTATAATAAAAAGAATATAATTCATAAAATCACCAAAATTGGTCCAAGTGGTCCTCTGGTCATTAGGAATGTCCCATAATTTTCTTAAGGACAGAAACTTTCTCTTGGTCATATTATTAAATTTTCCTTGGAAATCTCTATTTTCCACAAAAAATAATTACATAAATAAATTAAATACAAAAAAATCACATTTTCTCCTCTCATGTCTTTATTGACATATGAGTGAAGTCACATAAAAATTTCAAATTCATTTAAGCTCAATTTAGTGAGTTATGAAATTATTAAGCTTAAAGGGGCAAAATGGTAATTAAAATTTTAACCTTTAATTAAAACTTTAGGCTTAATAAAATTAAAGAGTAAAATATTTGATCTTAATCTTATTTGGATGATTAAAATTTAAATAATTAAAGGGTATAAACCTACTAAACAATTTAAAATAATTGAAATAAACCTTAATTAAATAATTGATTAAATTTGGAAAAATAATAAAATTGGAATTATTAAAATAGGGATATTATTAGGAAGAGATTTGTTCTTTAATTTAATAATCCCAAAATTAATCATCTCAATAATATTTAATTCCTAATTAAAATGATAATCCAAATTTAAGATTTAAAATGCTAAAAGACTTAATCATTAAATTAAATTAAAGTTAAATTATTTAAATTAAATCCTTTTAAAATTTCAATTAAATTAATACTTTAACAATTACAATTAAATCATCTTTAAAACATAAAGAATAAAATATTAAATTAAAATTAAAAAATAAAATTAAATTAAAATTTAAATTAAATTAAATTAAATTAAATTAAATCAAATCAAATTAAAACAAATTAAATTAAATTAAATTAAATTAAATTAAATTAAATTAAATCAAATTAAATTAAATTAAATTAAATTAAATTAAATTAAATTAAATTAAACAAATTAAATTAAATTAAAGGAAATTAAATTAAATTAAATTAAATTAAATTAAATTAAATTAAATTAAATTAATTCATATCAAATCAAACTAAATTGAATTAAATTAAATTAAATAATAGAATCGAAGTTAAAATTAAAATCAAGTTAAATTAAATCAAAATTGAAACTAAACTAAATTAAATTAAATTAAAGTTAAATTAAATTGAATTAAAAAAAATAACATCACCTAAGACATAAAGAAATTCAAAATAAAGCAACTTGAACACTATTCCAAATTTAAACCTGTTAACTGAAATTAAATTAAATCACAAACCATTTGAACATCAATTTGCCCTCGAAAGCTTTTGTTATCATAACTCCTAAACAGAACGTTAAGTGAAGTATTACTTCACTCATAGGATATTCAAACATCCTAGTTCACTGAACAAGAGAACAAAACTTAATTAAACCTCGGACGATTACTTCACCTGATTGATTAAATCCATTTGGACTTAAAACAATCCTAGCAGTATTGAAAAGATGTTTAAGACTCGTCTTAAGCACTTCCTCAATATGATAGGATGTTTATAAGAACAACTAAACTTAATTGTTCTTTGATGAAGAAAATCGTCCTCGAGCAACAAAAACACAAGAACCTAGATGTCATAGGAAATGACTAGCTATAGGATTAGGAAATTTGGTAGAAAACCATAACCCTTCCCTTAGCTTTACCTAGGAACTTGCTTAAATATTCTAAATTGTGTTTGAGTGCAGCTTGGGAGGACGGGAAGACCCTCCAGGTACTCTTTTATTTTATTGCAATTTACTTTATTGCAATTTATTTAATCGCATCGCACTTACTTTTCTTGCATGATAAACAACTGTTGCATGAAAACCCACACTTTTAGGATAGTCCCTAAAGCTGAAACCAAAACTAAATTAAAAGTCATTGCAAGATAAAATTCACCGCCACAATATTTCAAAATATAAAACAACTCAAAATTTAATCACAAACAGAACACAAAACTGCAATTACAACTAAATTAAAACGTCTTGTTGGATGATCGGGAATACCTCGAATGATGTAACCTACGTGTTGCTAACGGGATTTCCCACGGTCTAAATGAAAGTGTGGAACTCATTCAGTTGAGTTTAGCAAATTCATCTGGACTAAGTGAATCCGATAAAAATAACGATGCCGGAAGGATGGAACCGTGAGATCTTAACCGGTGTTGTTATAATCAACTTTAAGATTTGTTTTAATTAAAACATAAAAAAAAACACTTGGAAATTAAGAATTTCTATAAACCAAAACACTTTTCTCATCTCCTGATTTATGACTTCTAAAACTAAACCTCTGCAACAATAAGGAGCTCGGAGCATGGTGGGCAGCACGACCATCGTCATCAGCAAAACTTGAGTCTACTTCAGCAAAACTTTCTTAGAATTAAATAACTAAGCCATAGGATTTCGAGGTAGTTTGCCTAGTGCAACATAAATCCTCAACTCTTCGTTAGGCATTTGCATGATCATGTCATGTAAATTAAGCCCTAACCGGTCTTAGGACTCCGAGGTAGTCGTTTGATACGACATAAACCCTCACATTTTCAAGGCTATTTATATGATTTTATCATACAAATATAAGTCTAAATTAATTAAAATTGGCAAGATTGAAATACTAAATAAAAATTAGGACTTTCCTAAATCCAAGCCAAACAATAGGATAGTTGGAAAATTACCAAAGTTCGCTTCGAATCTGTGATTTCTCCTACCTTTCTTCCTTTGAATTCCCAAAACAAAATGTTCCAAACTTGATCCATTCTCTATTGAAATTCCAAAATTCAATCCTTTGAAAACTTAAACTTTGAAATTCTTGAGAGCAGAATTACTGATTATTATCGAGAGTTTTCTTAAGTGATTCCCGTCATTTAAGATGTAATTAACTATAGGGGCTTGCCCTTATAGGAATTTTAAGAACTCGAGTAATATAAACCCCGTTTAATGCTTTCATATTAAGCGAGGGAACTTGTCGGCTTATAAAATTGGCTCGCGAGACCAAACGGATGTCACAAATCTTCTAGTTTATTTAATCGAGCCCCATCACCCAACAAGGTGTCTATTCTTCGAGATAGATACACAGTTTGTGATGCGGTGCTCGTTTATATAAACTATTCGGGATGTGAGATCAGTTTGATTTCATATCTTAAAATTTTCAAATTTAAAATTATTTTCAAAATCAAATACTACTTTTCAAATTATTTATTTAAATTAAATTAAAAATTTGCCGACAATTTCTGTTAGGCGACCCCCTTTTCAAAATAAAACACACAACCTAAAAATAATGCCGACAACATCATACATATCTGAAATGTTACAGGTGCATTATACAGTCCAAAAGACATTCTTCGAAAAGCATAGATTCCATAAGGGCTAGTAAATGTTTTCTTTTCTTGATCCTCAGGAGCAATAGGTATTTGATGGTAACCAGTATATCCATCCAGAAAGCAGTAGTACTTGTGTCCAGTAAGTCTATCCAACATTTAATTGAGCAAAGGAAGAGGAAAGTGATCTTTTCGGGTGGCGGCATTTAATTTCCTATAATCAATAAAAATTCGCCATCCATTAATTTGTCTTCTGGGTATAATTTCATTACATCCATTCACTTCAACAGTCACTCCTCCCTTTTTCGGTACACAATGTATTAGACTCACCCAAGAACCATCCAAAATAGGATAAAAAATTCCAGCATCCAACCATTTTAAAATCTCTTTCATAACTACTTCTTTCATTATTGGATTCAATCTCCTCTGCGGATCAACTCTTGGTTTATGTTCTTCATCTAATAAAATTCTATGCATAAAAATTGAAGGACTAACTCCTTTAATATCTGCTAAAGTCCATCCAAAAGCTTTCTTGTATCTTTTTAAAATTCCATCAACTTCTGTTCTTGATAATCGTTTAACTCCGAAGATACTATAACTGGCAGAGTAGATGATTCTCCTAAAAACATATTCTTTAAATTATTAGGGAGAATTTTCATCTCAAGTTCATGAGGTTTTATTATAGATGGAATTAAGCTTTTATTTCCACCTTCCATAGTGTCTAATATTTCGAATCTATCATAAACATACTCCAAATCTTCATTCTTCTTACTATCTGAATTTTCTTCTTTTTTAATTTCTTCTTCAAACATATTTTCATACTCTACTTCTTTTTCAAATATATTTCCAAAATGATCATTTCTCAAATATTCACAGACCTCCATCCTAAAACATTCATTATCTTTCTCCATTGAAGGATACTTCATAGATTTCAAAATATTAAAGGTCGTCTCTTGATCATTAACTCTCATAGTTAATTATCCTTTTTGAACATCAATCATTGCTCTTCCAGTAGAAAGGAATGGTCTTCCTAAAATGATTGGAATTTCTTTATCTTCCTTCATATCAAGTACAATAAAATCCACGGGAAAGATAAATTTATCCACTTTCACTAACACATCTTCCACCACTCCTTTAGGGTAAGTAATGGAACGATCGGCCAACTGAAGAGTCATAGATGTTGGATAAATTTCTCTTATTCCCAACTTTTTGAAAGTTGATAAAGGCATAAGATTAATACTAGCTCCCAGATCACATAAAGCTTTTCCGAAAAAATTTTCAAATATAGCACAAGAAATAGTGAAACTACCAGGATCTTTAAATTTTTTCATAAGCTTCTTTTGAATAATTGCACTACAATGTCGGCTAAGTGCAACAGTTTCATGATCTGTAAACTTTCTTTTCTTTCTCAGAATATCCTTCATAAACTTGGCATAGTCAGGCATCTGTTCTAATGCTTCAACAAAAGGAATATTTATCGTTAATTTCTTAAGGATCTCCAAAAATTTTCCAAATCTGTTATCCCTATTTTGTTTCTTCAATCATTGAGGAAATTGAGGTGGTGGTTTTTCAACAGTTATCTTCATTAGTTCAAGAGGATAATCCAAGTCTAGATAAATCTTTTTTGAACCTTTTTCGATTTCCACATTCTCCTTCTCTGTTTCAACTTCTTTTTGCACTCTAGTTTCCAATTCTTTTCCACTCCTTAATTGAATAGCCTTAATTTGTTTCTTGTTTTGATCTTTTGGATTGATCTCAACATTACTTGAAAGTGTTCCAGAAGGTCTATTATTAAGTGCAGTGAAAATATACCTCAATTGATTTTCAATATCTTTCATAGCAACACCTTGAGCTTATTCAGAATCGTTTCTTCAGTAGACAACTTCTTATCCTTAAATTTCGGGTTACTATTGAATCTCGGAGGATAAGATGGTCTAAAATTGGTATTTCCTTGATTGTTCGAATTTCCAATTGGATTTATAGAATTGTTAGCCCAATGTGGGTTAACATTGGCATTTTTATTATTCTAACTAAAGTTTGGGTGATTCTTCCAACCTGGATTATAATAATTCGAATAAGGATTGTTAGGTCTATTAATAGCATTTAAAGTCTCATAAGGTGTTTGATATTCTGTTATCTGTCCAAATGAATTTTCCTCCAACACTTGAAGTGGTTGAGAATAATTCATTCCATATTAATCTATTTTCTTAGAAAGGGCTGCAATTTGAGAAACTACCATAGTCATCATATCTGAATCATAAGCACTAGCTACTCTTTTAGGATTTACCAGTTCAGGGGGCCATTAAAAATTATTAGTAATCATTTCTTCAATTAATGTGTATGCTTCATTAAAAGGTTTTGACATTAACGATCCACCAGCAGCAGCATCTATAATAGATCTCAATGATCCCACTAATCTATTATAAAATGTTGAATTATTAACTAATATGGTAAAGCATGATGTGGGCACTTCCTAAGAAGATCTTAAAATCTCTCCCAAACTTCATATATCGACTCTCCTTCAAACTGACAAAAAGATTTAATATCATTTCTTAGTTTAACATTCTTTGATGGAGGGAAATATTTTGATAGAAACTTCTGAGATATTTCTCCCCAAGTTCTAATAGATCCAGGTGCTAACGAGTTTAACCACGCCTTAGCTTTATCCCTTAATGAAAAAGGAAAAAGTCTAAGTCTGACAGCGTCACTAGACACTCCATCATATTTAAAAGTAGCATAAACTTCTAAAAAACTAGCGAGATGTAAATTTGGATCCTCATTAGTGTTCCTCCAAATTGATTATTTTGTACCATTTGGATAATAGCAGGTTTAAGTTCAAACGAATTAGCAGCAATATCAGGATTTTGAATAGTTATGTGAATTTTGTCTGCTGTTGGGTTAGCATAATCTCTTAAAAGTCTTGGAAAATATCCAAGATCATTTCTCTGATTATCTTGATTATTAACCATTTCACAAGGATTTTCAATTTGTTTTTGCTATTTCTAATTTTTCTGATAGTACGCTCTAACTCTGAATCTTAAGGCACTAAACCTATAAATCCACTACTACGCATATACAATCACACAAATACTTTTAAAAAGTAAACAAACACACAATTACACACTACCAGATAAAGGTTTTCTGTTACTATATTATCAATAAATACCATTTATACTTTCTTACTTACTTACTTACTTAGTTACCTTGTTACCTCTCCCCAAAAACGGCGCCAAAAACTTGATGCAAGACTTATATTTTTGCAAGAATTTATGAACTCAAATTTATATATTTATAATAATTTTGTAAATTCTAAGCACTCAACCCAAGTATATGTATCGTATCAAGTAATACAGGGCTCTAATGGAGTCCTAGTTATCGATCCCACAGGGAAGTATGAAGTATAAGAAAGTGTTTCACAATATATAATATAAAACTGAAATCCGATACTTAAATTACACTTAAAGTTTAATACTTACTCCTACTACTACTATGCATAAAATAATAACATTTAATTAAACTACAATTACTTCTAACAACTTTGAAAACAGAATTAACTAACAGACAAACTAAAATATGTATTTGAAAGGTTTTTGATATATGAGAAAAGTATCTTTCCTCTTGCAATGAGAATATGATGTGTGGATGTATGGATCAAATATCTATGTTATTATGCCAAATAGGAGCATAAATGTTTCTTTACCCTTAAAAGAGTACCCCCTCTTCTAAGCATGAAAGGAACATTGACATATCCTAAGTTTAGTCACTAAATCTAAGGCTGGGCTGGGAGGATACCGGCTCTCACTACGGAGCTCCCACTCACCCTTCACCTGAAGGCTAACCTTCAAGTTTGGTCACTAATCTTAGAACCAATTTGGGGATCTCAGCCTGTCACGCTGAAACCTCCAAATTAAAGTCCATTAAAACACATTTCCCTATTTATTTGCACTCAATTCCCAAGAACTATGCAATTCATCCATGGAAATTGAATGGATTCTTCATTATTGTTGTAGGACATTAAATCCTTTCATAATTAATGTTCAAAAACATATTTTAACAATTCAATTGGCCAAATCAAAAAATAAAATAAGTTTGAAATGAAAAATCATCACAATTTCCTCAATACATTAAAAGCACGTCAATTCCACATCAGTCCATCATCACATCTCTATGCAAGAAGAAAGATAAAGGAGACTACTCAGAATTCATGAAGAAGATACAATAAAACATGGATTTTATATATAAAAGAAAAGTCATACAAATCACAAAAGAAAATACAACTTATCTCTTTCTCTTCCCCAATGCAATTCCCTTGACGTTTCTTTGAATCCTTTTCTATCTTCTTTACAACACTTAATTCCCTCTTTAGAATGGAAAGGAAGAAGCAATCTCTCACTTTACTCCTTCTCCTTCACTCCTTAAAGAAGAATTCCTCTCAAATCCTCACTTCTACACATTCTTCTCCTAAACCCTAACACTTAACACACACCAAGACCACCAAGAGAGAGCAAGAGAAACCAAGAGAGCCCCTCTATTTTCGTCCAAAAAAAGTTACTTATAAGTTAGGAATGAAATCCCAAGAGTTTCCATAGGCATCCCTTCAAAAAGTTGCCAAAATTCTTCAAATTTGAACTCCATTGACTTTGGGCGTCGGTGGCGCCAGAACCTGTTTTCCTCCTTTTTGCTCCTTTTTGCTCCGAATTCATTCCTTTTCACTTCCTTTCGCTCCAATCACCTAAAATCATCATATCTGCAACAAGTCATGAAAAATTCCTTTCTTTAAAGTGCAATATCACCAAAAATGGGTAAAATTATATAGCAAAAACCGTATATATTTTTGGTGCATCAACCATCTTGCTAAACGTCTAGAAAGTGTTGGTCGGGTCATTAAATATTGCAATGGATTAAGTTCGAGATCAGGTTGACCTTGTGAGACAACATGTAATGTCTAAGATTTTGAGTGGCAAAAACCAAAGTTAGACAATGTTTCTCAATAGTAGGGTACTTTAACTCTGCCGGTATTAGACGTTGACTCAAGTAGTAGAGTGCATTCTCTTTGCCCTCATCATTGACTTGGGTAAGTAAGGCTCCGAGGAACTCATCTAAAGTCAAGGTATAAAGTATCAAAGGTCTACCTGGGATAGGGGATGCTAAAATAGGAGGTGTCGTCAGGTACCGCTTAGTATCTTTGAAAGCTCGTTGATACAGCTCTCCCCAAACAAATGTGACATTCTTTTGAAGTAATTTTGAAAAGGTTAGGCACCTTTCTCACAGATTAGATTTGAAGCATCTTAGGTATGCCAGTTTTCCTTGAAAAGATCGTAGTTGTTTCAAGGCTTTGGGATGAGGCATTTCTAAGATAGCTTTAATCTTCTCTAGGTCGATTTTGATTCCCCGATGGTGTACAACGAATCCTAGAAATTTTTCAGAGGTAACGCCAAAGGCGCATTTTAAGAGATTCATCTTGAGATTGTATTGTCATAATCGTTCAAATATGATCCTCAAATCATACAAATGGTTTTCTTCAGCTTTACTCTTGATGACCAAATCAGCCACATAACATTCCACTTGATTATAAATGAGGTCATTAAAGATCTTCGTGATTACTATTTAATAAGTAGCTCCGGCGTCCTTCAATCAAAATCACATCACGGTGTAGCAATAGATCGCGATCGGAGTTCTAAATGCTGTGAGCGTCGCATCTTCTGGAGCCATCTTTATTTGCTTGTAACCTGATGATCAATCCATGAAGGAGAAAATTTCATGTGACGACACAATGTCCACCATTAATTCTAATATTGGTAATGAGAATTCATCCTTTGAACATGCTTTCTTCAAATTTCTGAAGTCAACACACACTCATATCTGTCCATTTTTCTTCTTAACCGGTACAATGTTGGCCAACCATGTCGGATATTGTTCTTCTCAGACAAAGTTAACATTTATTATTTTTTTTATTTCTGTTGTAACTTGATGTTCTATTTCAAGGCATATTCTTCTAGTAGCTTGCTTTACTGGTGTTGTATTTTAATCCACTCATAGTCGATGAACTACAACCTCTAGAGATAGTCCAGACATTTCGTCATAGCTCCAAGCTAAGCAGTCCTTGAAATCTGACAGTAACCTGACTGAGTCTGTAACCTCTTTTTTGTTGAGTAATGAACTTATGAAAGTTGGTTGGGGCTGCTCCTCAGTCCCGAGGTTGATTTCTTTTAGCTCATCGACTGTAGTCTTGATTTCTTCTTCAAACTCTGGCAGAGCATCTTCTATTGGTTGATCTTCGAATTCATCTTGAATGTCCAGACAATCTTCTACTGACTGACTAGTAAACCATGCAAAATCCCGATTCATCGATGGGTCCAATCATTCCAAACCCAATGCCTTATTTTGAATTGAGTTTCTTTTATTTTACATTATATAATTTTTCAAATGATTATAATTTATCTTTTGGCATTTGCTTCGACACTTATCCTTGTTGAATTAATTTTTATACATATGGTGAAAAGTAACAAAAAGGTAATTCCATTAATTCATTAGAGTCATCCTCTTCAAGAATTATACAAGGTTGATAAGTAGAACGAGAAGCTTGGTAAAACTTGATCAGTTAAAACCATCATTATAAACTTCCTTAACCTCCATAGTCTCGATCTTTTGAGGATGGATCGGAGTTAGGATCTTGGCTTGAACGTAATGGTTAATCCAATCATACATTGATTCATGTTTACTATCTTCAATGTCATCTAGAGACATCTCAAATTGAGGCTTCTTTTGTCTTATCATCATTGTTTCTTTATAGAATTCATCCTCTCTGAAGCTTCTTTCTACATCGATGCTGATCGCCAGCTTCGTCCATTCAACAATCTGATGTGTTCTCTCTCGCCCGCATCCCCTGCCTCAACCTCGGATACGTAGGCTAAAAGAACCTCCACTGACTCGTTATAAAGAAGTGCTAGGAGATTGTTGAATCAGAAGTGTATGGTCACGTTCTTGTAATATTTCTAAATTTTCAACTTTACTTGTCTCGACTTCTCTTGAAAGTGTATTTTTCCTCGGGGGAGCAGAATAAACGGTGTCTTTGTGGATGCCCACTTCATGTATTGAGAATGGCTGTAGGTCTCCCTTAATACAATGCTCTTGTCCATCTTTGTAGTATTTGATGCATTGGTGGAGTGATGACGGGACCATATTGTACTTGTGAAGCCACGGCTGACCAAGCAGGTTGTTGAACGAAGTATCTGCATCAATGACATGAAAATTTATGGTTATTACTAGATTTCCAACTTTCATTTACAATGTTATAGATCTAAGGTCTATTTCTCCTTTCTAATTGAATCTTTTGAGCATCATCTTATATGGGAAGGTTTGCATGCATCGATGTCTAAGTAAGCTAACGTCAGTAGACTCATTATGTTAAGTGACGCTCCAGGATCTACTAACACTCTAGAATGTACAAACCTGTCGATGATAACAAAAATGTAGAGCAGACGGTTGTGATCGGTTGTATTGAGTAGTAAATCTTCATCAGTGAAGGTTACACCAGGCAGTTCCTTCAAAGTACAAACTCCATCTGAGGATGTGCTAGCCAACTGCAGTAAGCAAATTCCTGGGTGTTGACCTCATTTTTGGTGAGGTCTTTTCTGTCTCTTTAGTGCTTCTTAGGATCTTATCATAAGGTTTCTCATTGACTATCCTAGAGGACTAGAATTGGGACCCACCCTTTAGCAATTCAGCTACTTCTTGACTCCTCTTGGGATCCCACTTGGATGGTTGCAAACCTCTAAATCACCTTTGAAGGTTAAAATCACCATATGGGCAATCAATAGTGAGTTCCTATAGGATTGTTTGGATTTAGGGTGACCCTGGGTGCCCTGAGCTTCTCTTGCACACACACACACTCCTAAGCCATTTTACCCTTTAACCCTAAACTTTGAACTTTGCCCCTTTCACCCTTTAAGAAACTCACATAATTGAACTAAAGCCACTGATCTTTGATTAAGATAGCTAAGGTCAATATGTGAAGAATCATAAAGTTGTTACCATTTGGCTAAGCTTGGTCCCAAAGTGGTTAGACTTGGTTGAGATCCATAAGCCTACCCCTATAGCCATGAGCCTACCCCAAAACTCTCCAAAAATTTCCAAAAATTACCCAAAATTCCCAAAATTCCTAAAAATAATTTCAAAACAACCCCCACTTTTTAAATTCACCAAAATACCCCAATACCCTCCAAATAACCTCTTGATACCCTAAAATACCCTTTTGGCCCAAAATTCCAAAAATTCCAAAAATTCCTAGAAAATTCCCAAAATCCCAAATATTCCCAATTTTATTTTGTCCAACTACACCATGGGCCAATTTTGTCAATTTAGCCCACTTTTGCCAAAATCCCCAATTTGGCCCAATCCTAACCCAAGTGGACCCAACGTCAAACCAAACTAGCCCAATTGATCCCAATTTTGATCAAATTCAATCCAAAACTTCAATTAAATATTCCTAATACCATTTTCAACCAAAACCAAGCCCAATTTGGTTCACATTTGAATTCAATACTCAAGCATTTTTATCATACTAACACCTCATGATATTTAAAACACCATTCCATGGCATTACATGAAGCATTGCATGTATACATGGCTCATTAACCAAATTAGGCATGTTGACATAAAATCTCCAAAATTCATAAAAACCATTAATTCCTTTTGCATGAAACTTTCTAATGGCACATACATAGCTTAACATGGCATGTGCATCATCCCATAGCCATACCAAAGTCAATATTTGCCAATTTGGGCAAGGGGAGGTGACCCTTCCCTTCTCCCTTCTTATCAAATTTCCCTCACTTTTAAACTAACAAATCTCTTCCCCAAACTTCAAAACTAGCCATCTAAGCTCACCCAAACCTCTCCATGGACTTCAAGACCAGCTCAAACCACTTTGGGCAAAGATTTAGTCTTTGGACCAAGGGCTAAACACAAGTTAGCCTCACCTAACCCAAATCCCAAATATCCATTAAATATCTACCCTAAAGCCATCAAATACTTAAATTGATTCCACCACTCAACCTCTCTGGCATCCCTGAACTTTTGCCTGACCTGACCTTGGCCGGCCGGCCATCCCAATCGCCGGAAAACACCAGGCCGAGAGGCTTAGGTGGATTCAAAAATTTAAAATCAATTTGCTGAGCTGTCCCATTTCAATTGGACTCCATGGCTCTTCTTCTTCTCCCCTAGGCAGCTGATCCCAACCCTTAATTGCCCCTGGGAAGCCCTCCAGCCCTGCCTATTTAAACACCACACCTCTCGGCCATGAATGGTGCTGAACCTAACCTTAGGGAAACTCTGCCAAAATCACTCAAGAGATCCTCCTAGCCAAGAGAAGCTCATCCCCACTGTCCTCCTACCCTAAATCCCCCAAGCTGAGCCCAATTTCTCAGCAAAAAATCAGGCCAGAAATAGGACACTCCCCAATTCTCCACCAAACTCAAATTAACTCCTCTCACCTCTTCACCAGAGGTAGAGAAGGAGTTCCCCAGTGAAAGCCTCCTCACCAGTCCAGCCATTGCATCCAGCCTCCAAAGTCTGAAATCGGTCCTGGTCACTTTCATACCTAGGCCTTTCACCAGGGCCAGAAGCTTCATCCCTAGGCTTCTCCAACTCCAACGAACGTGCAGAGCACATTCAGTTGAGGCTTCACCTCCTGAACCAAGGTATGGATACTCCTCCTCCCCGAGAGCTTCCAGCGATTCTCCATTTAGTTTGGCTTAATTTCATGGCATGTTAACCGTATGGATGTGTTCGTCTTCTCAAGACGAATCCATAGAGCATAAGAACTTAAAAATTCATTGAGAATCAAGGAAGATATTAGGGTTAGAAGGTCGACGGTCACGGGTGCACACCAGTCGAAGACGAAGGCCAGTCATCATTGGATCGAGCGTGTATCGAACGAACGGCTCAGTTGGCGTCAGACGAGGAGATGGAACGTGAACCACGGACCGCGTGGCAGCTGAGTCGGATGGCGGTGCCGAACCAGAAGACGACACATGGAGTTCGATCCGCCGTAGGTTGACGCAGCGCCGACGTGGATAAGTAGGGAAATAGGGCTTTTTCTGATTTAATTAAATAGCCAGAACTTAAAAAATTCATATCTTTGCATAGAAAAATCACAATAATAAAAGAAAAACACCCTCTTGCTCAGAGAACATAGGAGAATAATGTGGAAAAAGAATTGAGTTAATTTGATGAGTTTTTTATTTTTAATTAATTATTTACTCATTTTGGTGTTTCAATTCTCCATTTGCATAGACATTCCACCATGGCATGAGACCATAGGGCTTTTGAAGCCTATGACTTGGGGAATATTTCCTGAGTTTTTCAAGGTCAGAGGTCATCCCTATAACAAGTTATGTATTTTTCAAGTTCATGACACTGTTTTTGATATTTTAATTCCAGAAATTAGCATGTTGCTTTGAAAATTCTAAGAAAATTTGGTGAAGTTCCTTAGGACCAGAGGACCCTAGGATAATTATGGTTTGAGTTAATTCATTAAGGATAACCCTAATTGGCCTAAATACTCAAAATTGAACTTTAATTAATTAGGATTAATCACATATTAAAATAAATTGAAATCAATTCTCCACTGATCTTTAGGGTCATAGGGACCTCACATAAAAATTTGAAGTCAATTGGAAATGTTTAACCCCACTAAATGGATTAATTAAACCACATAATGAAAATTAATCTTTAAAAATACATAACTCCAAAAATACATTTAAAAAATTTATCAAATTGATTTTGAGACTTCTCTGATATCAGAGGAATCTAAGAAAAATAAAATTGGAATTTTCTAAAAATTTTCATTTTTAAGCATATTTTAATATTTTTAATAATTAAAAAATAATAAAAATCGCAAAAATAATAAAAATCATAAAAATGTCATATTTTGCTTCCTAATCACTTAACAACAAACCAAATATTTTTCCTAAGTCTATAGGTTATGATATTGAATTTTAAAGGCTTAAAACAATTTTTAATATTAAAAAATTAATTTCCTTACATTTCCACTAAATTAATTCTAATAAATTAAAGAAAAATCATAAAAATATAAAATTTATTTCTCTGAACTCCTTGAGGTCAGAGAGATTTATGAAAAATATAAAATCCTTTTTTCAACTTTTATTTTATTTTATAATTAATTAACACTCCAAAATTTAAAATAATTATAATAAATAAAATATAATTCAAAAAATCACCAAAATTAGTCCAAGTGGTCCTCTGGTCATTAGGAACATCCCATAATTTTCTTAAGATAGAAACTTTTACCTTGGTCATGTTGGTGAATTTTCTTTGAAAACCCCTATTTTCTATTAAAAATAATTATATAAATAAATTAAATTCAGAAAAAATCACATTTTCTTCTCTAATGATTTAATTGACATGTGAATGAAGTGGCATAAAAATTTTAAATTCATTTAAGCTTAATTTAATGAGTTATAAAATAAATAAGCTTGAAAGGGGGCATAAAGGTAATTAAAAGATTTTAACCCCTAATTAAAATTTTAGGTTTAATCAAAGTGAGGGTAAAATATCTGATTTTTAACATTCTCTTAGATGATTGAAACTTTGGGAAAACAAAGGGTAGGAACCCATTAATCACTTTAATAAACCAAAAATGAAACTTTAATTAATTAAATAATTTAAATTTTGGAAGATTAATCAAAATTGGATTATTAAAATGGGGATATAATTTAAGAGGACACTGATTCTTTAATTTAAAAAAATCCCTAAATAAATCACTTAATAATATTTAACTCTTAAACTTAAGAGGATAAGTGGAATTAATAATTAAATGATTTAAAAGTAAATAATTCTTGATTAAATTAAAACTTAAATCATTAAATAATTTAATAATTAATTAAAGCCTGAAATGTTAAATAATTAAAAAAGTAAATTAAAATGTTTGAAACTATTTTAAAATCATTTTAAAACAAACTTAAATCAAATCTGCAAATTTTAAATAATTTTAAGACAACTTACCTTTAAACATAATGTAAAAATTAAATTAATTAATATAATTAATCCAAATTAAATCAGCAAAATTTAATAAATAATTTGAACACCTCTTTTGACCAAAGATAATCTAAAAAAAATTAAATTAACATAAAATTTTGATATCATTTATAAAAGGTTTAACTTAAATGAATCAAACACCATTCTAAACTTAAAATCATTGATTAAAATTTCATAATTAAATCACATTAAAGTAAATCATCAACTTTAACTTCAAATCATTAAAATCTTTAGCAAATTAACTTGCCCCTGAAAGCTTTAAATCATTATAACTATTAAATGAAGCATTAAGTGAAAAGTCACTACACTCATAAGATAATCAAATATCCTAAGTTCACTGAACAAGGGAACAAAACTTAACTAAACCCTTGGATGATTAATTCACCTGTGTAATTAAATTCACTTGGACTCAAAACTGTCCCAGAAATATTAAAAAGATGTTTAGGATTTGTTCTAAGCACTTCCCCAGTACGATGGGTAGTTTTAAAGAACAATTGAACTTAATTGTTCTTTGGTGAAGAAAATCATCCTTAACCAAAATCAAGAACCTAGGCGTCATAGGAAATGACTAGTTATAGGATTAAGGTTCTGGTAGACAACCAAAACCTTTCCTTTAGTCTTTATCTAAGTACTTGTTGAAATATTTAATATGTGTTTTAAGTGCAGCTTCGAATGACGGGAAGACCCTCTAGGTAAGCTTTTATTTTATTGCAATTTACTTTATTGCAATTTATTTATATAAGCTGTACTTTACTTTTCCTGCATGTTAAACAAGATTGTTGCATGAAAACTAAAACCTTTAGAATAGTCACAAAACTGAAATCAAAACTAAATTAAAGTCACTACAAGATAAAATCCACCGCCACAACATTTCAAAATATAAAACAACTCAAAATTTAATCACAAACAGAACACAAAACTACAACTTTAACTAAATTAAATCGTCTTGTTGGATGATCGGGAATATCTTGGATGATGTAACCTACGTGTTGCTAACGGGATTTCCCACGATCTAAATGAAAGTGTGGAACTCATTCAGTTGAGTTTAGCAAATTCATCTGGACTAAGTGAATCCGATAAAAATAACGATGCCGGAAGGATGGAACCGTGGGATCTTAACCGGTGTTGTTATAATCAACTTTAAGATTTCCCTAATAAAACATTAAAGACATTTGGATTTTAAGACTTCTCTAAACCAAAACACTTCTCTCATCCTTTGATTTATGACTTCTAAAATTAAACCTCCGCAACAACAAGGAGCTTGGAGCATAGTGGGCAGCACAACCATCGTCATCAGCAAAACTTGTGTCTACTTCAGCTAAACTATTCTTAGAATTAAATAACCAAGCCATAGGATTTCGAAGTAGTTTTCCTAGTGCAACATAAATCCTCAGCTTTTCGTTAGGCATTTACATAATCATGTTATGCAAATTAAGCCCTAACCGGTCTTAGGACTCCGAGGTAGTTGTTCGGTACGACATAAACCCTCACATCTTCCAGGATATTTGTGTGATCATGTCATACAAATATAAGTCCTAATTAATTAAAATTGTCAAGATTGAAATGTTAATAAATTCTCAAATTGAAACCAAACAATAGGATAGTTTGGAAAGTTGCCAAGATTCTTCTTGGATCCTCAGCTTCTCCTACCTCTCTTCCATTAGACTCCAAAATAAATTGTTCCAAATTTGAGCTAACCCCTTTTGAAATTCCAAAATTCAATCCTTTGAAACCTTAAACTTTGAAATTCTTCAGAGCAAAACTACTGATCATTATCAAGAGTTTTCTTAAATGATTCCTGTCATTTAAGATGTAATTAACTATAGGGGCTTGCCCTTATAGGGAACTTTAAGAACCCAGGTAATATAAACCCTGTTTAATTCCTTTATATTAAACAGGGGAACTTGTCGGCTTATAAAATTGGTTCGCAGACCAAACGAATGTCACAAATCTTCTAGTTTATTTAATTGAGCCCCATCATCAAGTAGTGTGTCTATTCTTCGGGATAGATACACAGTTTGTGAGGTAGTGCTCGTTATATAAACTATTCGAGATGTGAGATTAGTTTGATTTCATAACTTAAAATTTTCAAACTTAAAATTATTTTTAAAATCAAAGGCTACTTCCAAATTATATATATATATATATATATATTAAAATTTAAAATTTGCCGACAATTTCTGTAGGCGACCCCTTTTTAAAAATCAAGCACATAACTTTAAAATATGTCGACAACTTCTGGCAACTCCGTTGGGGAGTGTTTCCTCTCTCCATTTTGATCATATGGTTTTTCTTTCATAAATCAGTAGTGAGTCCATACCCCTAGTGGACCAAATTACCATTCTTTTCGTTGACATACCTTG
Source organism: Papilionanthe hookeriana x Papilionanthe teres (assembly GCA_022702705.1). Classification (NCBI taxonomy): domain Eukaryota; kingdom Viridiplantae; phylum Streptophyta; class Magnoliopsida; order Asparagales; family Orchidaceae; genus Papilionanthe; species Papilionanthe hookeriana x Papilionanthe teres. Next base: position 14,661,790 of record CM040426.1, on the reverse strand, counting down.
CTCATTTCTTTCTTGAGTAAGTGTAGTCAACTCCTTTTGGATTCTGGAGCCACAGTTTAGACACCCCTAAACAGAGAGGTTCTGAAATCATCCCACCTCCCCAAAGAGACGAGGTAGACCCTCAATAGGTGTTAGCTTAGGAGCTGTCCTTTGAGTTGAGAAATCCTACGAGATTTTCCCTTCCTTTCTAAGCTCTGGATTGGGTCCTTTACCCTCTCTAATCTCCTCTCATTTTTAAGGAATAAACTAACTTCCTAAAAAACAAACTCTTTTTTAAATAGTAAATGCATAAATAAAACTTAAATAAATTGTGTTCGGACTCTTTTCAATTTCTTTCTTTTCATCCTGATGAAGGAAGCATAATTCAGGACTGATAATCGAAACTTGCCTTGCAGAAGATGTCTGCCCCGAAGCTGATTTTCTCCTTTACCAATGAACTTGACTTAGCTGTCTACAAGGATGAACTGATTGACATTGGGATCATCCGTTTTGGACAAGGATTCGATAACACGGACGTTAAGTTTGCTGATGTTACTCTTTTCGCACTGATGAACAAAGTGCCTGAGACTGAAGAGCCTATGATTGAGTTTAACCTGAAGTCGACTCAAGAGTTCCCTCCCCTGCAGAGGGCCCCAGTTGAAAGGAACACTGCTGTTCACAGGAGGTTGACTGCTACCCCCAGAACTGTCGTCTCTACCCCCACCGGTCTGGTCATTACTGCACCTACCCCGGTTCCCGCCAAACTGAAAGGAAAGGAAGTACAAGTCAGTTATGAGCCTGTCACCGTGGAGGGTTCAGACTTCGCTGCGATACCGTCTGTTTTTGAGATAGGGTCCAGTTCGAGAGTTACACCCCTAACTCGGACTCAAATGAGAAATAGAAGCAGAAAGATAGCCAGGATTGAGAAAGCCAAAGCTGCTGAAGTTGCTTTTTAGAAGAAATTCCTGAACAAAGAGAAGAACTGCCTGAGTATATACCTCTGTTGGAAGGGAGTAGGTTTCACCCCCTCTCTGCTGCATCGGATGAAGAGGATGTTCGAAGGATAGCCGCTACACTACCCCGACCTGCATACTATAGTAGCTGCAAAAGAAAAAGGGTTAAGACTACGCCATTTGCTCGGCTACAAGCCGTGATAGAAAAATTGGCAAAGAAAGAAAAATGCCCTGTATCAGAAATCTTAAGAAGAATGGGACGAGTGCCAGCTAGATCCCGCCTCGGACCACGAATAGAGCCTGTCACTGCCATAGAGAAACCAAGGAAGAAAATGAGAGCTAGTTCACCTGTTGTTGTATCGAGCCATCATATTAGGGAGGAAACCACCTACCAGCATGTAGCCGACAGACTGTTCGGTCCTAGGCCTTCTGCTGCAAGAAGGATGGTGTGGCGACCTATTATTAACGAACCGAGACCAACACAACGTCCTGAGAAGAAAAGCCTCATCAAAGAGCCTGAATCAGAAGAAAGTGCTACAGCAATAAAAGAAACTCCTGGAAAAGAAGTTCAAAAACCATCACACGACAACCGCGATACCGTCTGGAAGAGACCCCTCAAGGATGCTATAGGAAGGCTAAGGACAGATATCCGACGGCTAGCAAGAGAAAGAGGAGAAGAATTAAGGGACGAAGTGGATTTGTAAGAATTCATGGATGAAGAGTATGCTGAGGTCAACATGGTTGAGACACGAGCATCGTCAGCTTCGCAGGGAGTTCCGCCAGATTTAGAAAGAGATGAGCCAGAGTTAATGAGAGCAGAGCTTCAGGAAAGAGATGATACGATTTCCCATATGGCGAAAAGGATGGAAGAGATGGCTGCTGCTTTAGCCACTCTCCAAAGTCAGGTACAACCTCAGAAAGAAACACCCCCAGAAATCATCCATATTGCAGATGGAGGAAAAGAGATCACATCCATCAATGAAGACGAGCCACCAAAGAAGGATTCTGCACAGAGCATGATTTCCGAAAAGGACATTAAAAACATGGTAAAACAACAGGTGCAAGAAGCTTTAGCACAATCCAAGAGTAGAGCATCTATTCAGATGGGTAGACCTTACCCAGAAGAGTTTGAGGTTGTCCAATACCCAAAAGGCTTCGTACCACCTCTGTTTAAGACTTTTGATGGAACGGGAAACCCCCGGCAGCATGTCGCACATTTTCGTGCTAGTTGCTACAATGCCGGTGGGAGTGACGCCTTACTCTTTTGACAGTTCGTCAGCAGTTTGTCAGGGATCGCCTTCAACTGGTATGCAGAATTACCGAATGGATCAGTCAAGACTTTTGTAGAATTGGAAAATCTCTTCGTTAAGCGGTTTGACGGTGCTCAGCACCACATCACCATCGGTGATCTAGTGGTTGAGCGACAAAAACCGAACGAAACTTTGGTGGATTACATACTTTGATGGAGGAATGTGAGCAAGAAGTGTGAACCCCAGCTTCAAGTACAGCATGCTGTCAGTATCTTGCTTAAGAGTATCCATGGCCCGATAGCACTTCTCCTTAAGGGATTCATCATTAAGACTTTCGAGAAGCTGCTTAGCAAGGCCGGGAGCTTGCAGGAGGAAGCAAAACAGCTAAGTTTCATCGATAAGACCGATAAGCAGAAGCCTGTGAAAGCTTTCAAGAAGAAATCCGGGACCGTCGCAGCAGTGGACAAAGGTAAGCAGCCAGTACAAATACAGCCATAGCGGCCACAGCCAAGTTACCAAACACCACAACGGACTTATCAGCAGCCTCGACAGAGTTATCAACATGATCAGCCGCCGCCTCGTCCGCTCCGCCCCTTGAAGGAATTTTTGAACAAAGAATACCCCTTCAAGACTGAGGCAGTGGCCAAGATGTTTCGCAGTTTGATGAAGACACCCGACTTTCAGTTGCCAGAGCTCAGGAAGCTCGAGAAAGACGACAAGAAGGATCATCCGAACTACTGTCCCTACCACCGGATGATCGGACATAAGATCGAAGACTGCTTCACCTTCAAGAACTGGTTGGAAGATAATCTTCAGAGTGGGAACATAACGATCCCAAAGGAATACATGAGGGAACCCCAAAAAGGAGGTTCCGTCAATGTTATTTCGACGAATCCTATTGTTTCGATCAACCCGTACACGACTAATGATGGGTGAAGTACTGTCTGGACAAAGTCATCAAAGAAAAATTTGGATCACATCTAGACCGCTTCGGTGCGCGTTTTAACTCAGAGTTTGAAACCTATCGAGCCGGCACTATCACTTGCGATTGAAGAACCGCCCCAGAAAAAAGGAGAAGATCGTGGAAGAAAAGAAGGTCGAGGCTCCGAAGGCTAGACTAGGAGCTGCTTATCCTAGGATGGTTGTTTCTGATTTGGGGGAGAAATCCCTCGAACCTTTGACTCTGTATGATTATTTGCTTGCCCCGGCGGGATCTTATAATGATAAGAGCTTTGGTGTTGGCTACGTTTTGACTGTTTATAAAGATAACGTAACTAACAACAATCAACCTAATCTGAATCTCGATTCCAATACAAATAACGATTCTCAAATCATACAAAACCTCGATGACCACGATGAAGAAGAAGATGTTCACAAGGATGGCTATGGAAGCTTAATAAGTGACGAATCCGTTTGTGAATTCCGAGGAGCTCCGATCACGATAGAGTTAGAACTATCAGACACCGAGGCAACTTTAGAAGTGTCAGTCGTTTCGATTCAAGAGGAGACACCGGTAGATTCAGAGAAAATCACTGAAGTCAATCTGAGAAGCAGAAAGGTCCTACCTCCGAGATTGGGTCTAAAGGACAAGGGAAAGCAGGTGGTTACTCAGGAAGAGCCAACCCCAGCAGAAGAATTGCCCGTTCTGGAAGAAATTGAACAACCCGGTAACAAAGTGGACTATAATGTGCTAGCCCATCCTAGGAAGCTACCGGCCAAAATGAGCATCTATGATTCTATGATCCTGTCAAAGGATATGAGAGAATCACTGGTCAAGGCCTTACTTGATCCAGAAATTTGCTTAGCTTAAATGGCTGGTAATTCCTTCGACAAGGTTTGCTCATTGAAAGGACAGCGCGGTGTTACCTTCACGGACGATGATTTACTACTTGGAACAGCAGATCACAACCGACCGTTGTACATTTCAGTCAGTATTGGAAAGTTCACACTCTCCAGGGTGCTAGTTGATCCAGGAGCATCAATTAATATAATGAACCTTCGAACGCTAGCCTATTTAGAGATTGATGCCTGTGATCTCGAGGCAGACAAAATGATGCTAAGAGGCTTCAATCAGAAAGGAGAAAGAGCTCTTGGATCGATAATACTGTTAATGAAGATCAGTTAATTAGCCAAGACAACCACGAAGTTCCACATAATTGATTCTGAGACATCATTCAACGCTCTACTGGGCCGGCCGTGGATCCATGAGAACCGGATGGTACCATCGTCTCTACACCAGTGTATAAAGTACTATGAAGGAGGACAAGAACAATGTATCAAAGGTGATTTGCAACCATTCTCCGTGCATGAAATCGGAATCCACGAAGATGCAGCTTACTATGCACCTCCAAAGAAAACTATCTTCTCCAGAAATGTCATACCAAATCAAGAAAAAGAAGCACGAGACGACAAAGAATCTTAAATTCTTGTTCAACAGTTACTTACCACTCCCTTACGACGAGATGGTGAAGGTTTCTCCAGAACTCGCACCCGAGGTCGAGGCCGGGGACGAGGTCATGGAAGAAATGGTGGAACAGTTGAACAGAAAAAACCGGTCATCGATGTTGATTGGGAGAATAGCTTTGAAGAAGAAGGAGAAATCAAGAAAGAAGCAGCAACAGTAAACCAAAGGAAACCCCAGTTCAAGACCTCTCTCGAAGATGAAAAGAATGAATAATACAAAGCAATGTACAAGAAGATAAACCATTTTGTACATACTATGACCCTGACCCCGATCCATTCTAATAAGGTCAAGGGTATGGTAGTCAAAGAGTTACATGGTGGTGGTACTAAACCGATCAAATTCTACCGTGGTGCTTCTTCTTCCAAAACTGAAAATGATGTACAATTCGAAGATGTTACTTCTTCTGAATTAATGGAATTGCCTTTTGAGTGGTATTCTCCCTGTGTTCAAAATTTAATTCAGCGTGGTAGTTTGCCTAAGAAATGGTCAAAAGGACAATCACAATGCTTTGAAAAGCTATGGAATAATATCGGTCGACCGCTAAACTCAAAGCATGGTCTTACATTCGACACAGTAGGATCAGTTGATGATATGGGATTTTGCTTGGTTGTCACCTGTGAGCCTAATGAAGATTGCTTGGAAGCTTCAGAAAATCTCGAAGATCTACCAATCGGAGATGCTCCGCCATAATTTGAAGAAGAAATTAAATCTACAATAGACGAGTTAATGGAAGTTAACTTAGGTACTAGCAAAGAGCCTAGGCCGACCTTTGTTAGCTCCTTACTCAATAAAGAAGACTCCGAAGAAATAATCAAGCTATTAATGGAATTCAAGGACTGTTTGAGTTATGATGAAATGTCTGGATTAGCTCCAAAGGTCGCAGTTCACAAGTTAGGAGTGGATCACACTGTCATTCCAGTCAGACAAGCTCCCAGAAGAATGTGTCCAGAGATTGAACAGCAAGTAATAGCTGAAGTTAAGAAGCTAATAGACGCTAAATTCATCCGTGAAGAGCAATATCCAACTTGGTTAGCCAATGTGGTGCCGGTCAGAAAGAAGAATGGTCAGATCAGAATCTGCGTGGATTTCAGAGACTTGAATAAGGCATGCCTGAAAGATGAATTTCCGTTACCAATTCCCGAATTGATGATCGACATCGCTTCAACACACGAAATCTTTTCTTTTATGGATGGATCATCAGGATACAACCAGATAAAGATGGCACCAGAAGACAAAAAGCTTACAGCCTTCAGAACGCCAATCAGAATATACTGCTACACAGTGATGCCTTTTTTATTGAAGAATGCAGGAGCAACGTACCAAAGAACAATGACGAGGATCTTTGATGATCTCATTCACAACCAAGAAGAGTGCTACATGGATGATGTGGTCATCAAAAGTAAACTGAAGGAAGATCACCTATATGATTTGAGAATTGTTTTCGAACAATTAAGATAATATAACCTTAAGATGAATCCCTTGAAATGCGCCTTCTGCGTCACCTCTGGGAAATTCTTAGGATTTGTTGTACGACATCGCAGAATTGAAATCGATCTGGAGAAGATTAAAGCTTTCTTAAAAATACTGCCTCCCAAGACCTTGAAACGACTACGATCCTTTTAAGGAAAATTGACATATCTTCGACGCTTTATCTCGAATTTGTCAAGAAGGTGTCAGCCCTTCTCGACATTAGTTAAAAAGGACACCAAATTTGTTTGGGAAGAGAAATGCCAGCAGGCCTTCGAGGACGTTAAGCAGTATCTAATGACACCTCCTGTCTTAGCAGCCCCAGTCCCAGGTAGACCGTTAATACTTTATACCGCGGCTTTAGATGACTCCCTTGGAGCCCTGTTAGCCCATGACAATGACGAGGGAAAAGAAAACGCTCTTTATCACTTAAAGTCATCGTCTGATTCCGACGGATGTAAAGTATCCTCCGATTGAGAAGCATTGTTTGGCCCTGATCTTCATCGCTCAAAAGCTTAGACATTACATGCTTTCTCATAAGGTCAACCTTATTTCGAAAGTTAATCCGTTGCAATATTTAATGACCCACTCGATGCTTTCTGGCAGACTTGTCAGGTGGTCTATGATACTATTGCAATTCGATATAACTTTTGTTCCTCTTTGTGCCGTAAAAGGACAAGTCCTAGCAGACTGCCTCGCAGCACATCCTTTGCCGGTAGAATCGCCTCTCAATGACGACTTGCTAGACAAGCAGATAATGAGCTTACAAGATCCCGATGATCAGCGTTGGAAATTGTACTCCGATGGAGCATCTTCAGCATAGAAAGACAGAGAATCGCAAATGATAGTGTCCGGTAAGGCAAGAATCGGACTAATCTTTATAACACCGGAGCGGGGGATGTTAAGATACTCCTACCACCTAACAGAACCGTGTACAAATAACGAAGCAGAATACGAAGCCCCCATAACAGGATTGAAATTAACCATTTAGATGGGTATAACAGATATCAACATCTACGGAGATTCGCAATTGATCATTCAGCAGATTGCCGGACAGTACAGAATTCTGAGACCAAGGCTCGAGCAGTACTTTCAGTAAGCCATGAAACTATTAGAGCAAATTCTGAATGTAACAATCTACAAGATTCCAAGAAAAGAAAATGCTTTTGCAGATGCGTTATCCCGCCCTACAAAAGAATTTGCCTGCTTACAGGATGAGTCAGTTGAAGTGTCAGTTCAGGGACGACAGGTTCTCTCGCAGCTCGGCATGGATACAACACACAGATCATAAGAGGAAGAAGAATCAGTTGCAGTAGTAATAGAAAATGCAGAAGATTGGCGGCAACCATTAATAGATTATCTGCAAACAGGAAACCTACCGGACGATAAGTCGTTAGCCCATCAAATCAAGAAAAGAACTCTATCTTACGCATTAATAAACAATACGTTATACAAAAGGTCTTTCAATCAGATGTGGCTAAGGTGCCTGAGCGGGTCCGAAGCTCGTGAAATTATTAAAGAGGTGCACTTAGGACTTTGTGGCGCTCATCAGTCAGGTCCGAAGATGAAAATGAAGATTAAAAGACTAGGGTATTACTGACCCTCAATGATGACCGACTGTATGAAAGTTGCCAAAAGCTGCCACCAGTGCCAAGTGCATGGAGTGGTTCAACATCAACCTCCAAATGTGCTACATCCGACAATCGCGTCGTGGCCATTTGAGTGTTGGGGCACAGATATAGTGGGTCCGATAGAACCGTCTTCTTCAAGAGGACATCATTTCATTCTCGCAGCTACGGATTACTTTTCCAAGTGGGCAGAAGCAGTACCGCTCAGAGAAGTGAAGGCACATCATGTGCTACAGCTCTTCAAGAATCAGGTCGTCTACCGCTTCAGGGTACCGCACAAAATCATTTCAGATAATGGGTCCGCGTTCAGAAGTACGAAGATCAACAATTTTGTCAGAAGGCACGGGATTGACTGGCATTATTCAACGATCTACTAACCAAGAACAAACTGCTTGGTCGAGGCTTTTAATAAAACTCTCGTCCAAATTCTAAAGAAAAACTTGGACGACAACAAAAGAAATTGGCACGAGAAGTTGTTGGAAGCCTTATGGGCCTACAGAACGACTTTCAGGACTCCTACTCGCCTACGCCCTACGCTCTAGTGTACGGGTCCGAGGCGGTTATACCCTTGGAAGTTCAGCTCCCATCACTCGGAATTGCAGTTGCGGAGAAGATCACTACAGAAGAAAATGCCAATTTATGGCTGAAAGAATTGGAAAACTTGGAAGGAAAATGACTTGCAGCGCAACAGAATCTAGAACTGTATCAAGCTAAGATGATCCAGGCGCACGACAAAATTGTCCGCCCAAGGACATTCAAAGTTGGTGACTTGGTTCTAGTTCTCAAGAGACCTACTCTTGCACACAGCAAGATAGGAGGTAAATTTGAACCGACTTGGGAGGGGTCGTTCGTGGTTGAGACAGTCTACTCATGAGGTTCTTACTAGCTTGTGAATTACCATGGAGAACGATTTATGCTTCCAATCAATGGACGATATTTGAAGAAGTATTACGCAACCTGATGTTTCGAAGAATGAAATTTCATTCCTAGAAGCACGGGTAGAGTAATCACTTATAACTGTGTCTGAACCCGAAATGAAATAAAAAAAGAAAATGAATGATAAAAATCATAAAGAAAAAAAAATGTGTTAAAGGAAAACATATGCAATTGAAGTAATGATAAAATCTTGATTCTTTCTTTCAAAACAAGCTCACTCCTGATCTTTTCTTATCTTCTCTTACTCTTATAAAATTTGAAATAATTAAATAAGAATTTTTCATTAATAAGTAAATTTTCTTATTGTTCTCGTCCTGAGTACAGCTCCTGATCCTTTCCTTGTTTTTTTTTCAGGGAAATGTCAAATGGGTGGTTGTTCTTGAACTTTAGGGATGGTGTAAGTCTTGCACTTAATAAAGAAGAGCTGAAAGCTGATGTTGTGATAGAGATTGACTCAGACCTTGCATAGCTGGAGTTGGAATATGAGGAAACTGCTTGGACTGCTGTGGATCCCGAGCAGTTCCGTAGGAAGACAGTGATGAGGCTCAACAAGAAGGCTCCCCAAGTTGCAAACAAGAAGAGGAAGAACAATGTGTTCGAGGAGAACAAGATGAAATTAGTGATATTTTTCCGCAGTAGGAAAGCTTGTCAGTGCTGCTCCTACCAAGATTCAGGGAGAGAGGAGAGCCACCCTGACCCCAACTCAGAGAAGAAACAAGAATCGATGAATCGCCAAGATACTGAAGAAATTAACAGAAGAGTAGAACAAGGAAGAGACCCCGACGGCCGTAGCAGTTGCCCCAAGGAGGCCAGTCCTCAGGAGCACCATAGCAGAGGTTGTTCCGGAGGAGGTTACTACAGGGCCTACACTTGAGATAGTCAAGATTCCAGGAAAGCGTGATGGTGTGGAGCCATACATCCCATAATACGTCGATAGGCCCCGACAGCTACAGATAATTTCAGAGCACGAACTGGAGATGATCCAGAGGGTGCGGAAGCAAAATTTTGAATACTTTCAGAGAATCAGAGGCAGATATGTCAACATCCTGGAAGGACTAGAGTTACATACAAATGTTTTCTCTCACTACGAGTAGAGTGAGATTGTAGACTACATCAATGAGCTGAAGAAACAATGTCGTGCAGGACGATTACATAGCAGGACCTATACCTAGCCGAAGAAATGGAAATGAGGCAAAGGGAGGATTACTATTCAATTTGGATGCTGTTACAACTTCGCTGATGACAAGAAAGGAAATCCGCCAGGGATACTCCGCTACGATGAAGTGGATCCAATACCAGTTTTAATTAAGAAAATGATAAAAAGGATGGTGGCTTGGTGAGTCTTACCCGCTGATTGCATACCGAACAGCTGTATTATCAACATCTATGCAGAAGGAGACTGCATTCCACCTCACACAGATCATCATGATTTTGTAAGGCCCTTTTGTACTGTTTCCTTCATCAACCAATGCAACATTATGTTCGGGACAGAACTCCGGATAGTTGGCCCCGGAGAATTCCGAGGGCCGGTGGAGATACCTCTACCGGTAGGCTCTGTTCTCGTACTACAAGGAAATGGTGCAGATGTAGCAAAACACTGCATACCGGGAGTTCCCTACGAGCGAGTCTCCATCACTTTCAGGAGGATGGATGAGAGTAAGATTCCGGTCTACTTCCAGCCAGATCCAGAACTAGAGAATTTGTAGCCTTACGAGCTGTAGGCTACATAGTAGTAGCACACCTCTAAAACGCATTTACGTGGGATTCTCCTCCGAAACGTGGCTTAGAAGGTGATGTTATTACTTATGTAGTTTACTTTTCAGACATGGATGAATCAAGCAGATACGCTTTGTCGTAGTACACAAAGATATCGATACGATACTGTGTTCAGATATATATATATGAAATTTTGTAAAAGTTTGTTTTCAGAAAGATGTCATCAGAAATGTTTTGATGGAATCACTTGATGTATCTTCGACATTTTCATGGAAATGAACTTTGTGTTTTGCCTTTAGTTTTGTGCAATTGACTGCAAACTCCACCAGATCTGAGTTTAACTCAGCTTAAAAGAAAGTTGAACAAAGAACGATTTGAATGAAATAATAACAACAAAATAAAATTTGAATTCAAAGTCTGAATAAAACACAAACCAAAACTCAAAATAGATCAACTTCAAACTTCAAGATGTGAACCAAAAAATCAATGAAAATTCGAATCAAAGTGAAATTTCAATTGAAAACGAAACTTAAAAAAAATCATCAAATCACTAAGAAACAATAAAAGCGAAACTCTGAATCTGATATCCCCAGCCTCCGGCTGTTCTCGAAATCTTTTCAACTCTCTGTGATTTCTCCCCTTTTTTGAGAAGGTCGCTGAGTCTACTGACATAGAACCACGAGATTCTCGATTTAGTTCTGATGGCGTGGATTCACTTCCTTCGCCAAACTTTCAACATTTGATGAAATTCTTCAGGATGTGAAACACTTTCATGTCCCATTCCAATCTTCTACTGCGCTTCTAATCATTGAACTCTTCACGAATCAATCGTCAACCTTCCGAGACTGGTACCTAACTTCCAGTTCTCACCCTTTCGGGGCTAGTACCTAAATTCCAGCTCTCTCCTTTCGAGGTCGGTACCTAAATTCTGACTCTCTTTTCGAGATCGATACCTAAATTTTGATTCTCTTTCGAGACTGGTACCTAAATTCTAGTTCTTTCCTTTCGAGGTCGGTACCTAAATTCTGACTCTCCTTTCAAGGTCGGTACCTAAATTTCGGCTCTCTTTCGAGACTGGAACCTAAATTCCAGTTCTCTCCTTCCGAGGTCAGTACCTAAATTTTGACTCTCTTTTCGAGATCGATACCTAAATTTTGATTCTCTTTCGAGAATGGTACCTAAATTCTAGTTCTCTCCTTTTGAGGTCGGTACCTAAATTCTGACTCTCTTTTCGAGATCGATACCTAAATTTTGATTCTCTTTCGAGACTGGTACCTAAATTCCAGTTCTTTCCTTTCGAGGCCAGTACCTAAATTCTAACTCTCTACTTTCGGGATCAGTACCTAAATTCTGATTCCCATCCCCTTCGAGGCTGGTACCTAAATTCCAGTTCTCTTCCTCTCGAGGTCGGTACCTAAATTCCGACTCTCTTTTTGAGATTGATACTTAAATTTCAATTCTCACTCTTTCGAGATCAGTACCTAAATTCTGATTCTCATCCTTTGTGAGGTCGGTACCTAAATTTCGATTCTCTCTCTGAGGCTCGGTACTTAAATTCCGGTCCTCATCCCTTTCGATCGATACCTAAATTCGATCTTCTTTCTGAGTTTGGAGCCTAAATTCCAACTCTCTTCGTCGAGACTAGAGCCTAAATTCTAGTTCTCTTTCAAATTTCGAGGTTAGAACCTAGGTTCCGATTCTCATTCCAAATTCTGAATCTCAACGAAATCCACCTTGAAATCAATCTTAAATCAAACTTTAACTAAAATTGAAACTCAAATCAATTTGAAACTCAAACTTAAAATTTGAAATAAAAATGAAACGAATCTAAAATCCGGTCTCTCCAGATCTTGTGATTTGGAATCCACCTCCTTTTTTCCCCAACGAGAGTTCGGGAATCTTCAGTTTTGGAGATTTACCCGACACTCCCCAGCGGATTTTTTTTTTCTATGCTTTATTATAAGTGTGTCACTTAGACGTTTGTGTTGGTTTTGTTGATCTCTTCGGTTAACGCCAATACACGCGGTGTGCTTGGTTAGCACACCACACCTATTGGGGGGTCCATTTATTGACCTCATTTTTGGTGAGGTATTTTCTCTCTCCTTAGTGCTTCTTAGGATCTAGCCATAAGGTTTCTCATTGACTATCCTAGAGGACTAGAATTGGGATCCACCCTTTAGCAATTCAGCCTACTTCTTGACTCCTCTTGGGATCCCACTTGGATGGTTGCAAACCTCTAAATCACCTTGGAAGGTTAAAATCACCATATGGGCAATCAATAGTGAGTTCCTATAGGATTGTTTGGATTTACGATGACCCTGGGTGCCCTGAGCTTCTCTTGCACACACACACACTCCTAAGTCATTTTACCCTTTAACCCTAAACTTTGAACTTTGCCCCTTTCACCCTTTAAGAAACTCACATAATTGAACTAAAGCCACTGATCTTTGATTAAGATGGCTAAGGTCAATATGTGAAGAATTATAAAGTGGTTACCATTTGGCTAAGCTTGGTCCCAAAGTGGTTAGACTTGGTTGAGATCCATAAGCCTACCCCTATAGCCATGAGCCTACCCAAAAACTCTCCAAAAATTTCCAAAAATTACCCAAAATTCCCAAAATTCCTAAAAATCATTTCAAAACAACCCCCACCTTTTAAATTCACCAAAATACCCCAATACCCTCCAAATAACCTCTTGATACCCTAAAATACCCTTTTGGCCCAAAATTCAAAAAATTCCAAAAATTCCTATAAAATTCCATAAAATCCCAAATATTCCCAATTTTATTTTGTTCAACTACACCATGGGCCAATTTTGTCAATTTAGCCCACTTTTGCCAAAATCCCTAATTTGACCTGATCCTAACCCAAGTGGACCCAATGTCAAACCAAACTAGCCCAATTGATCCCAATTTTGATCAAATTCAATCCTAAAATTCAATTAAATATTCCAAATACCATTTTCAACCAAAACCAAGCCCTATTTGGTTCACATTTGAATTCAATACTCAAGCATTTTTGCCCTAAATTACCCATAAACCCAAACATACCCAAATCCAATCCAAATCAACTCAAATTTTCTTCAAAATTGTCATAAAACTTGCCTAACACATTTATATACCAAAACCAACATTCATTTGGTCAAAATTTGACCTAAAACCCTTTTTAAATTCACTTGGACCAAAAGGCCCAATTTTGGCCCATATGCCCAAATCCCCTTCAAATTGAACCCTATGGCCCATAAAAAATTTCCCAACCCAATTTTCAATCAAATTTCAACATATCCAAATCCAATTTCAATCATTTTCAATTCATATTGGTCATTCCATAATCAATCTCAAAATTCTAAATCATCATGTGCATATTAAAGGCCCATACCCTTGTGCATTTTGAAAAGCCCACTTAATTAAAATTTTAAAAGCCCAAAAGTGATCCCATATGATATATTTTTATCATACTATCACCTCATGATATTTAAAACACCATTCCATGGCACTAAATGAAGCATTGCATGTTTACATTGCTCATTAACCAAATTAGGCATGTTGACATAAAATCCCCAAAATTCATAAAAACCATTAATTCCTTTTGTATGAAACTTTCTAATGGCTAATACATAACATAACATGGCATGTGCATCATCCCTTAGCCATACCAAAGTTAATATTTGCCAAATTGGGCAAGGGGAGGTTACCCTTCCCTTCTCCCTTCTTATCAAATTTTCCTCACTCTTAAACTAACAAATCTCTTCCCCAAACTTCAAAACCAGCCATCTAAGCTCACCCAAACCTCTCCATGGACTTCAAGACCAGCTCAAACCACTTTGGGAAAAGATCTAGCCTTTAGACCAAGGGCTAAACCCAAGTTAGCCTCACTTAACCCAAATCCCAAATATCCATTAAATCTCTACCCTAAAGCCATCAAATACTCAAATTGATTCCACCACTCAACCTCTCTGGCATCCCTGAACTTTTTCCTGACCTGACCTTGGCCGGCCAGCCATCCCAGTCGCCGGAAAACACCAGGCCGAGAGGCTTAGGTGGATTCAAAAATTCAAAATCAATTTGCTGAGCTGTCCCATTCCAATTGGACTCCATGGCTCTTCTTCTTCTCCCCTAGGCAGCTGATCCCAGCCCTTAATTGCCTCTTGGAAGCCCTCCAGCCCTTCCTATTTAAACACCACACCTCTCGGCCATGAAAGGTGCTGAACCTAACCTTAAGGAAACTCTGTCAAAATTACTCTAGAGCTCCTCCTAGCCAAGATAAGCTCATTCCCACTGTCCTCCTGCCCTGAATCCCCCAAGCTGAGCCTAATTTCTCAGCCAAAAATCAGGCCAGAAACATGACACTTCCCAATTCTCCACCAAACTTAAACTAACTCCTCTCACACCTTCACCAGAGGCAGAGAAGGAGTTCCCCAGTGAAAGCCCCCTCACCAGGCCAGCCATTGCTTCCAGCCTCCAAAGTCTGAAATCGGGCCTGGTCACTTTTATACCTAGGCCTTTCACCAGGGCCAGAGGCTTCATCCCTAGGCTTCTTCAACTCCAATGAACGTGCCGAGAACATTCAATTGAGGCTTCACCTCCTGAACTAATGTATTGATACTCCTCTGCCCTGAGAGCTTCCAATGATTCTCCATTTAGTTTGGCTTAATTTCATGGCATGTTAACCGTATGGATGTGTTCGTCTTCTCAAGACGAATCCATAGAGCATAAGAACTCAAAAATCCATTGAGAATTGAGGGAGATATTAGGGTTAGAAGGTCGATGGTCACGGGTGCACACCAGTCGGAGACGAAGGCTAGCCGTCGTTGGATCGAGCGTGTATTGAACGAATGGCTCAGATGGCATTGGACGAGGAGATGGAACATGAACCGCGGACCGCGTCGAAGCTGAGTCGGATGGCGGCGCCGAACCAGAAGACGATGTGTGGAGTTCGATCCGCCGTAGGTTGACAGGGCGCCGACGTGGATAAGTAGGAAAATAGAAATTTTTCTGATTTAATTAAATAGCCAGAGCTTAAAAAATTCATATCTTTGCATAGAAAAATCACAAAAATAAAAGAAAAATACCCTCTTGCTCAGTGAATAGAGGAGAATCATGTGGAAAAAGAATTGAGTTAATTTGATGAGTATTTTATTTTTAATTAATTATTTACTCATTTTGGTGTTTTAATTCTCCATTTGCATAGACATTTCACCATGGCATGAGACCATAGAGCTTTTGAAGCCTCTAACTTGGGGAATATTCCTTAAATTTTTCAAAGTCAGAGGCCATCCTTATGAGAAGTTAAGTATTTTTCAAGTTCATGACACTATTTTTGATATTTTAATTCCAGAAATTAGCATGTTGCTTTAAAAATTCTAGGAAAATTTGGTGAAGTTCCTTAGGACCAGAGAACCCTAGGATAATTATGGTTTGAGTTAATTCATTAAGGATAACCCTAATTGGCCTAAATACTCAAAATTGAACTTTAATTAATTATGATTAATCACACATTAAAATAACTTGAAATCAATTCTCCACTGATCTTTACGATCAGAGGGACCACACATAAAAATTTGAAGTCAATTGGAAATGTTTAACCCCACTAAATGGATTAATTAAACCACATAATCAAAATTAAACTTTAAAAATTCATAACTCAAAAAATACATTTCAAAAATTCATCAAATTGATTTCAGGACTTCTCTGATATCAGAGGAGTCTAACAAAAATAAAATTGGAATTTTCTAAAAATTTTTATTTTTAAGCATATTTTAATATTTTTAATAATTAAAAACTAATAAAAATCACAAAAATAATAAAAATCATAAAAATGTCATATTTTGCTTTCTAATCACTTAACAACAAACCAAATATTTTTCCTAAGTCTATAGGTTATGCTATTAAATTTTAAAGGCTTAAAACAATTTTTAATATTAAAAAATTAATTTCCCTACATTTCCACTAAATTAATTCTAATAAATCAAAGAAAAATCATAAAAATATGAAATTTATTTCTTTGAACTCCTTGAGGTTAGAGAGATTTATTAAAAATATAAAATCCATTTTTCAACTTTTATTTTATTTTATAATTAATTAACACTCCAAAACTTAAAATAATTATAATAAATAAAATATAATTAAAAAAAATCACCAAAATTAGTCCAAGTGGACCTCTGGTTACTAGAAACATCCCATGATTTTCTTAAGGATAGAAACTTTACCTTGATCATGTTGGTGAATTTTCTTTGAAAACCCCTATTTTCTATTAAAAATAATTATATAAATAAATTAAATTCAGAAAAAAATCACATTTTCTCCTCTCATGGCTTAATAGATATGTGAATGAAGTGGGAAAATAAATAAGCTTAAAAGGGGGCATAAAGGTAATTAAAAGATTTTAACCCCTAATTAAAATTTTAGGTTTAATCAAAGTTGGGGTAAAATATCTGATTTTTAACTTTCTCTTAGATGATTGAAACTTTGGGAAATCAAAGGGTAGGAACCCATTAATCACTTTAATAAACCAAAAATGAAACTTTAATTAATTAAATAATTTAAATTTTGGAAGATTAATCAAAATTGGATTATTAAAATGGGGATATAATTTAAGAGGACACTGATTCTTTAATTTAAAAAAATCCCTAAATAAATCACTTAATAATATTTAACTCTTAAACTTAAGAGGAAAAGTGGAATTAATAATTAAATGATTAAAAGTAAATAATTCTTGATTAAATTAAAACATAAATCATTAAATAATTTAATAATTGATTAAAGCCTAAAATGTTTAATAATTAAAAAAGTAAATTAAAATGTTTGAAACTAATTTAAAATCATTTCAAAACAAACTTAAATCAAATATGCAAATTTTAAATAATTTTACGACAACTTACCTTTAAACATAATGTAAAAATTAAATTAATTAATATAATTAATCCAAATTAAATCAGCAAAATTTAATAAATAGTTTGTACACCTCTTTTGACCTAAGGTAATCTAAAAAAAATTAAATTAACATAAAATTTTGATATCATTTATAAAAGGTTTAACTTAAATGAATCAAAAACCATTCTAAACTTAAAATCATTGATTAAAATTTCATACTTAAATCACATTAAAGTAAATTATCAACTTTAACTTCAAATCATTAAAATCATTAACAAATTAACTTGCCCCTGAAAGCTTTACATCATTATAACTATTAAATGAAGCGTTAAGTGAAAAGTCACTACACTCATAAGATAATCAAATATCCTAAGTTCACTGAACAAGGGAACAAAACATAACTAAACCCTTGGATGATTAATTCACCTGTGTAATTAAATTCACTTGGACTCAAAACTGTCCTAGAAGTATTGAAAAGATGTTTAGGATTTGTTCTAAGCACTTCCCCAGTATGATGGGTAGTTTTAAAGAACAATTGAACTTAATTGTTCTTTGGTGAAGAAAATCATCCTTAACCAAAATCAAGAACCTAGACGTCATAGGAAATGACTAGTTATAGGATTAGGATTCTGGTAGACAACCAAAACCTTTCCTTTAGTCTTAACCTAAGTACTTATTGAAATATTTAATATGTGTTTTAAGTGCAGCTTGGAATGACGGGAAGACCCTCCAGGTACGCTTTTATTTTATTGCAATTTACTTTATTGCAATTTATTTATATAAGCTGTACTTTACTTTTCTTGCATGTTAAACAAGATTGTTGCATGAAAACTAAAACCTTTAGGATAGTCACAAAACTGAAACCAAAACTAAATTAAAAGTCACTACAAGATAAAATCCACCGCCGCAACATTTCAAAACATAAAATAACTCAAAATTTAATCACAAACAGAACACAAAACTACAACTTTAACTAAATTAAAACGTCTTGTTGAATGATCGGGAAAACTGTGGATGATGTAACCTACATGTTGCTAACGGGATTTCCCACCGGCTAAATGAAAGTGTAGAACACATTCAGTTGAGTTTAGCAAATTCATCTGGACTAAGTGAATCCGATAAAAATAATGATGTCGGAAGGATGGAACCGTGGGATCTTAACCGGTGTTGTTATAATCAACTTTAAGATTTCCCTAATAAAACATTAAAGACGTTTGGATTTTAAGACTTCTCTAAACCAAAACACTTCTCTCATCCTTTGATTTATGACTTCTAAAATTAAAACTCTGCAACAACAATGAGCTTGGAGCATAGTGGGCAGCACGGCCATCGTCATCGGCAAAACTTGTGTCTTCTTCAGCTAAACTATTCCTAGAATTAAATAACCAAGCCATAGGATTTTGAAGTAGTTTGCCTAGTGCAACATAAATCCTCAGCTTTTCGTTAGGCATTTGCATAATCCTATTATGCAAATTAAGCCCTAACCGGTCTTAGGACTCCGAGGTAGTTGTTCGGTATGACATAAACCCTCACATCTTCCAGGCTATTTATGTGATCATGTCATACGAATATAAGTCCTAATTAATTAAAATTGGCAAGATTGAAACGTTGAATAAATTCTTAAATTGAAACCAAACAATAGGATAGTTTGGGAAGTTGCCAAGATTCTTCTTGGATCCTCAGCTTCTCTTACCTCTCTTCCATCAGACTCCAAAATAAACTGTTACAAATTTGAGCTAACCCCTTTTGAAATTCCAAAATTCAATCCTTTGAAACCTTAAACTTTAAAATTCTTGAGAGCAAAACTGCTGATCATTATCGAGAGTTTTCTTAAACGATTCCCATCATTTAAGATGTAATTAACTATAGGGGCTTGCCCTTATAGGGAACTTTAAGAACCCTGGTAATATAAACCCTGTTTAATTCCTTTATATTAAACAGGGGAACTTGTTGGCTTATAAAATTGGTTCGCAGACCAAACGTATGTCACAAATCTTCTAGTTTATTTAATTGAGCCCCATCATCAAGTAGTGTGTCTATTCTTCGGGATAGTATACACGGTTTGTGATGTAGTGCTCGTTATATAAACTATTCTGGGATGTGAGATTAGTTTGATTTAATATCTTAAAATTTTCAAACTTAAAATTATTTTTAAAATCAAATGCTACTTCTAAATTATATATATATATATATATATATATATATATATATATATATATTTAAATTAAAATTTAAAATTCGCCGATAATTTCGTAGGCGACCCCTTTTTAAAAATCCAGCACATAACTTTAAAATATGCCGACACTGGGTCAAGTAAAGACTTGATCTAGTTTTCTCTCATCTCCTTTGACAGGATTAGAGCGTCATAGATGCTTAGTTTCGCTGGCTGCTTCTTGAGATGAGCTAGTACATTGTAATCCACTTTACTTGAACTTTAAATCTCGCTTTGAACTTGTACTTCTTCTATTGTTGGAGGTAATTCTTCTTGGGTAATTATCTTTTTCCCATTCTCTACTGGAGCTGTCCTTGAAGATAGCACCTTGCCACTCTGTAGATGTACTTATATTATCTTTTCCTCCTTTGGAGCCAGAGGTTCTCCTGATTTTGTAGTTGATTCTTCTGGTATCGTTTTTGTATCCTAAAAATCTAGGTTTATTGCAAGTGGAATTCCTTTGCACTCGAGGACTGGCTCCTTGCTTCCCGTAGTGTCATAACCGGTGTTTTTGATATCTTTTTAATTTTTGTCAATGTTTTTTTCGAGAACTAACATGATTTGAGGATCATTTTAGGAATTGAAATCGAGGTTATATAGGTTGTGATTAGTTACGTCATCACTAGAGACAGTAAGAACGTAGCCAAAATCTTTTCTATTATCATTATGAGACCCTGGAGGGGCATAAAGAAAATTGTACAAAGTCATCAAGGGGATTCACCCCCGAATCTAAGACAACCAATCTAACAGAGGTAGTCCCTATCCTATCCTTCACGCTATCATCCTTAATTTTACTCGTGATCTCCTTCTTCTTTCTTTCCTGCTACGGTAGTCTCCTTGGTGTACTCTTCATCTTGGACTGGGCTGGTGGCAGATTCTGGGTAGCGGCATTCTTGGAAGTGGACTGGATCTAATACAGGACTCTCTTGAGCTCGTTCTAAATCTTACTCCATCCACCTTTTCTAGCATATGGGTCGATCAGAGAGATTGGCTCGGCTGAAATCACATTTATAGAACCTCTTTCAGGTTTTTTAAAATATTATTTTGTTATTACTATATTCCCATCTTTGTAATTTCTTTCGAGCCAATCCTTAAAACTAAAGCATCATTCTATCGTGTGTCCGAGCAACTTGTGGTAGGGAAAAAAGTTGGGTTGATCCTTCTTGTTCATCTCTTCCAGCTTCTTCAGCTCAGGCAATCTGAACTCGGTCTTCTTCATCAAGTTCTTGAATATCTTTGCTACAACATCGTCTTTTAAGGAGTAGTTTTTACGTAGCCGTTTTGACATTGTCGGACCTTTTCGTCCATCTGTCTTGTATGACCTCTGCAGCTGACCAGACTAATTGTTCAGATGTGCCTGAGGCTAACCATACTGCTGGGACTAACTGTACTGCACTGACTGTACTGAGGGGATTAACTGTGCTGCTGCGGCGACTGTTCAGCTTGAATTCTCATCGGCTGTTTCTCTTTATCGGCCGTTTACACTATGTGAGATCTCTTTTCATATGCTTTGATTGGTCTCATCGTCTCTACTTTCTCTGTAGTCTCTATATGCTTGAGTTCTTCATGTAAACTCCTGGCCTTACTGTGTAGCTTCTTGAAGGATTTGATAGTGAGACCCTTAAACATGAAAGCCACCAGACCGTGAATACTCTTGAGTAGTATATGGATTGTGTGTTGTTCCTGTAGCTGAGGCTCATACTTCATGCTTAAGTTTCTCTGTCTCAAGATGTAGTCAACCAAAGTCTCTTCAGGATTCTGGCACTCCACTACAAGATTCCCTATAGTAACATGGTGTTGGGCACCAACGAATCTCATCACAAACATGTTCTCTATCTCTACGAATGTCTTTAATGATCCATTGGGAAGCTCGACATACCAATCAAAGGTTATCCCAGACAAGCTGCTGATAAACTATTGTCGGCATATTTTTGGGTTGTGTTGTATTTTGAAAAGGGGTCGCCTACAGAAATTGTCGGTGAATTTTCAATTTTAATTTAAATATATTGAAAAGTAGCATTTGATTTTTGAAATTAATTTTAAGTTTGAAAATTTTAAGATATGAAATCAAACCGATCTCACGTCCCGAATAGTTTATATAAACGAGTACCGCATCAAAAACTATATATCTATCCCAAGGAATAGACACACTGCTTGATGATGGGGCTCGATTAAAATAAACTAGAAGATTTGTGACATCCATTTGGTCTGCGAACCAATTTTATAAGCCGACAAGTTCCCCTGCTTAATATAAATGAATTAAGCAGGGTTTATATTACCTGGGTTCTTAAAGTTCCCTATAAGGGCAAGCCCCTATAGTTAATTACATCTTAAATGACGGGAATCACTTAAGAAAACTTTCGATAATGATTAGTGGTTTTGCTCTCAAGAATTTCAAAGTTTATTTGGAAATTTCAAAAGTTATTAGCTCAAATTTGGAACAGTTTATTTTAAGAGTCCAATGGAAGAGAGGTAGGAGAAGCTGAGGATCCAAGAAGAATCTTGGCAACTTCCCAAACTATCCTATTGTTTGGTTTCAATTTGAGAATTTATTCAACATTGTAATCCTGCCAATTTAGTTAATTAGGACTTATATTCGTATGACATGATCATACAAACAACCTCGAAGATGTGAGGGTTTATGTCGTACCGAACGACTAACTCAGAGTCCTAAGATCGGTTAGGGCTTAATTTGCATAACATGATTATACAAATGCCTAACAAAAATGTTAAGGGTTTATGTTGCACTAGGCAAACTACGTCAAAATCCTATGGCTTGGTTATTTAATTCTAAGAAAGGTTTTGCTAGAGTAGACTTAAGTTTTGCTGAAGACGATGGCCGTGCTGCCCACTATGCTCTAAGCTCCTTGTTATTGCAGAGGTTTAGTTTTAGAAAGTGAAAATCAAGAGATGAGAAAAATGTTTTGGTTTAGAAGAGTCTTAAAGTTCAAATATCTTTAATTTTTTATTAGGAGAATCTTAAAGTTGATTATAAGAACACCGGTTAAGATACCACGGTTCCATCATTCTGGCACCGTTATTTTCATCGGATTAACTTAGTCCAAATGAATTTGCTAAACTCAACTGAATGAGTTCCACATTTTCATTTTGACCATGGAAAATCCCATTAGCAATACGTAGGTTACATCATCCGAGGTATTCTCGATCATCCAACGAGATGTTTTAATTTAATTACAATTCTAGTTTTGTTGTTTTGTTTGTAATTAAATTTTGAGTTGTTTTATCTTTTGAATGTTGTGGCGGTGAATTTTATCTTGTATTGATTTTAATTTAGTTTTGGGTTTTAGTTTTGTGGCTATCCTAAAAGTTTCAGTTTTCATGCAACAATCTTGCTTAACATGCAAGAAGAGTAAAGTGTAGCTCATATAAATGAATTGCAATAAAGTAAATTGCAATAAAATAAAAGTGTACATGGAGGGTCTTCTCATCATTCCAAGCTGCACTTAAAACACATGTTAAGGCATTTAAATATTTATAACAAGTACCTAGATAGAGCTAAGGGAAAGGTTTTAGTTGTCTACCAAATCCTAATCCTATTGCTAGTCACTTCCTATGACGTCTAGGTTCTTGTATTTTGTTAAGGATGATTTTCTTCATCAAAGAACAATTAAATTCAATTTTTCTTCTATAAAATCCCATCATATTGAGGAAGTGCTTAGGACGAATCCTAAACATCTTTTCAATACTTCTGGGATATTTCGAGTCCAAATGAATTTCTTTGTTTAGGTGAATTAATCATCCAAGAATTTAGTTAAGTTTTGCTTCTTGCTCAATGAATTAGGATGTTTGATTATCCTATAAGTAAAGTGACATTTCACTTGATGCTTTACTAAAGAGTTATAATAATGAAAACCTTTAGGGGACTAATCAGTTTGTTAAAGAATTTAATGATTTAAAATTGGAATTGGTGATTTAAAGTGATTTAATTTAGTTATGAAATTTTAATAATTTTAAGTTTGGAATAGTGTTCAAGTTGTTTTAATTTAATTAAATCTTTACATCTTTAATGATCTCAATGTATTAGATTAATTTGGGTTGAAAGAGGTGTTTAGATTATTCAATTTAAATTTTAATGATTTAATTTTAATTTAATTGAAATATTTTAGGTTAATTTTTTAATTGATTTAATTTTTTATGTTTTTAATTATGAATTCTCTTAAGGTTGATTTTCTTTAATTTTTCAAATTTGTTTTTGATTTGTCTTTTAAGTAATTTCAAATTAATTTTAATGTTTTAAATTTATTTTAATTTGATTATCAAGTTATTCAATG
This sequence comes from Papilionanthe hookeriana x Papilionanthe teres, assembly GCA_022702705.1. Taxonomy (NCBI): domain Eukaryota; kingdom Viridiplantae; phylum Streptophyta; class Magnoliopsida; order Asparagales; family Orchidaceae; genus Papilionanthe; species Papilionanthe hookeriana x Papilionanthe teres. The sequence continues at coordinate 14,638,021 of CM040426.1, read as the reverse complement.
TTTTAAGTTTTAATTTAATTAAGGTTTATTTTCCTTTTAATTATTTAATTATTAATTTCAATTACCACTTTGAATTTAATTAAAAGTTAAATATTATTAAAGTGATTCATTTAGGGATATTAAATTAAAGAATTGATATCTTCTTAAATCATATCCCTAATCTTAATAATCCAAAATTTAACCTATTCTTCCAAAATTCAAATTGTTTAATTAATTAAAATTTAATTTAAATATTTTTAAGATGATTCATGGGTTTCTACCCCTTAATTCCCTAGGTTTCAATCATCTAATGAAAATTTTAAAATCAGATATTTTACCCTCCCCTTGATTAAACCTAAATATTAATTAGGGTTAAAATTCTTTAATTACCTTTATGCCCCTTTTAAGCATGTTCATTTCGTAACTCATCAAATTAAGCTCAAATGAACTTAAAATTTTTATGTCACTTTACTCAAATGTCAATTAAGATATTAGAGGAGAAAATGTGATTTTTCTGAATTTAATTTAATTTATATAATTATCTTAATGAAAAAATAGGGATTTTTAATGGAAATTCAACAACATGACCAAGGCAAGCTTTCTATTGTTAAGAAAATTATGGGATGTTCTTATTGACTAGAGGACCACTTGGACCAATTTTGGTGATTTTTTGAATTATATTTTATTTATTATAATTATTTTGTGTTTTGAAATGTTAATTAATTATAAAATAAAATTAAAGTTAAAAAATGGATTTTATATTTTTCTTAAGTCCCTCTGACCTCAAGGAGTTTAGAGAAGCAAAAAATGTTATATTTTTCTAATTTTTCTTTCATTTATTAGAATTAATTTGGTGAAAAGGTTGGAAAATCCATTTTTTTAATATTAAAAATTGTCTTAAGCATTTAAAATTCAATATCTTAATCAAGAGACTTGGGAAAAATATTTGGTTTGTTCCTAAGTGATTAGGAGTCAAAATATGACATTTTTGTGATTTTTATTATTTTTGTGATTTGTATTATTTTTTTAAGTATTTAAAATATTAAAATAAGGTAGAAAATGAAGATTTTTGAAAATTTCCAATTTTAATTTTTTTAAACTCCTCTAATATCAGAGAAGTCCCAAAACCAATTTGGTGAATTTTTAAAATGTATTTGTGGAGTTATGAATTTTTAAAGTTTAATTTTGATCATGTGACTTAAATAATCCATTTAGTGAGGTTAATCATTCCAATTGATTTCAAATTTTTATGTGGGACTCCTCTACCCTAAAGATCAGTGGATAATTGTTTTCAAGTGGTTTTGATGTATGGTTAACCCAAATTAATTAAAATTTAGTTTTGAGTATTTAGGCCAATTAGGGTTATTCTTAATGAATTAACTCAAAATACATTTTTTCTAGGGTCCTCTGGTCATAAGATACTTCCCCAAATTTTTCTATGATTTATTGATCAATATGCTAATTACTAGAATTAAAATGCTAAAACAGAGACTTAAACTTGAAAAATCAATAACTTGTCATAAAGATGGCCTCTCCCCTTGGAAAATTCAGGGAATGTTCCCAAGATCAGAGGCTACAAAAGCCCTATGGTCTCATGCCATGGTGAATTGTCTATGCAAATGTAGAATTAAAACATTGAAATGAGTAAATAATTAATTAAAAATAAAATAGTCATCAAATTAACTCAATTCTTTTTTCACATTGTTCTCCTCTATTCACTGAGTAAGAGGATATTTTTAGTTTATTTTTATGATTTGTCTATGCAAAGTTATGGATTTTTTCAATTTCTGGGTATTTAAATAAATAAAAAATAGCCTATTTATCTACTTATCCACGCGGCGCCGCGTAAACCTCGGCAGCTCCGAAGTCCTACGTGTCGCGCTCCCATTCGACACCGCCACCTGAGTCAGCAGCCACGCGTCCCGCGGTCTCGCTCTATCTTCTGGTCTGACACGATCTGCATCGTCCATTCGATACATGCTCTATCCAACGGCGGCTGGTCATCGTCTTCGACTGGTGTGTCCCTAGAGCCGTCCACACTCAAACCCTAAGGTCTCTCTCATTTCTCAACGAATTTTCGTGTTCTTATGCTCTATGGATTTGTCTTGAAGAGCCGAACACATCCATACAGTTTACATGCTATGAAATTGATTCAAATGAAATGGAAAATTCACAGAAGCTCGGGAGGGAGAAGTGATCCATACATTAGCTCTGAGAAGTGAAGCTTCAATCAGAGAGTTGTGGCACCTTCAATTGCACCCAAGGAAGCTCCACATGAAGTCTCTGGCTCTGGGGAATTGCCTAGGTATGAAAGTGACCATGCCCGATTTCAGACTTTGGAGGTTAGAAGCAATGGCTGGCCTGGTGAGGGGGATTTTGCTGGGGGACTTCTTCTTTTGGTCCTGTGCAGGTGTGGGTGAGTTTAATTTGATTTTGGTGGAGGTTTCAGAGTTGTCCTGGTTTTTGGGTGGATTTTAGACTGAGAAATTGAGCTTGTTAATGCCATTAGGGCAAAGGAACACTAGGAATCAATTGCTCTAGGTTAGGAGAAAGTCCTAGAGCAATTTTGGCAGAGTTTTATTAAGCTCTGGTTCATCCCCTCTTTTGGCCGAGAGGGTGTGGTGTTTAAATAGAGCTAGCTGGAGGGCTTCCCAGGGGGAGTTAGGGCTTAGGATCAGCTGCCTTGGTCAAGGGAAGAACAGCCACAGTGGCCATTGGGCATGGGGCAGCTCAGCCAGGGAGAATTTGGGAGTGTGGCTCACATGGAGCTCTGACTATGGCATTTTCCGGTGACCTAGGCAGCTGTCCGGCAGGGTCAGGTCACCTTCTTGACTCAGTGAGTCCAGGGATTGAGTTTAGTGCAAGCAATTGGCTTTGGCCATGTGTAAAGGATTTGATTTAAGTGGAAATGGGGGAAGACTTATTTTGGCTTGATTTGGTCCATGGCATGATTTAGGCTAGGTGCACCTCCCCAAGGCTTGACTTTGGGCTAAGGGAGAATCATGTGGGTCAGCTAGGAAGGTGTGGTGAAGTCCCCATCCAAGGTGATGTGGCTAAACTTGGTTTAGAGTGTAGCATAAATGGGGTTAAAAGGGCTTAAAGAAGGCTTAGGAAAGGCTCCCCTCTTCTTGCCATAAATGACTAGGTGAGGTGTCAAAACTCTCATGGCTTCATATGGCTTGTAAATGGCTCACATTTGGCTTGAAAAAGGTTGGTTTGTTTCATGAAAAAGGATTTTGGCATTTTTGATGAATTTAGGGGAAATTGGCATGTGGCTTGATTTGGAATGACTTGATTATTGATTTAGGACTTAGGGATGATTTCAATTAAAGGTATGGTGAGAAGAATTTGTCATGTGTGCTTTAGAGCCAATTTTGGGCTTTTTGAAATCATTTGGATGGGCTTTTAAAATGGTTTAAGGAAGTGGATTTTTAGATTTTAAAATGGACTTTTGGATGAAAGTTTTGTGAAGGATCATGCCAAATAAATGTTGGGTTTAGTTTAGGGATGTATCATGAGTGATTTGGAAAAGGTTTGGTGTCATTTGAGTTGAATTGCATACAATTTGGGTCTTTTTTTATAATGGGTTTAAGATGGGCCAAAAAGGACTAACTTGGGCTATCTTGGGCTAAGGTTAGGCTAATGTTGGTTTTAATGTAAAATTAATGTTGGGAAATGTTTATGGGAGTGTTACAAAAAGTTTTCAATTTTTGTTGGGTTTTGATTTAAGGATTTGGGCCTATTTAGGTTAGGTTTGGGTTTAGGCCAATTTAGGGGATTTTGGTTTTGGGTTAGGTTTGGGTGGAGTTTAGGTTCAAATTTGGGGCAAATCAAGTTAGTTTTTTGTTTGTGGGGATATTAGGAAGGTTTTGGAAAAGATTTGGGGTTAATTGGAGTTGCGTTGGGTTGGTTTGGGCTAACTCTAGGTCATGGGCCAAAATTAGGCTTTAAGCTTCATATTGAAATTGGATCCAAATGTTAATCAAATTGGGCTTAAATTTGGTCTAAATTGATATTGAGGATATTGAATTGAAGTTTAGAATTGAATTGGATCAACATTGAGGTCAATTGGAGTGGTTTGGTTTGACATTGGGCTTACTTTGGTTAAAAATGGGCCAAATTGAGGGTTTTGGTAAAAGTGGGTTAAATTGATAAAATTGGCCTATGGTGTAGTTGAACAAAATTAAATTGGGAGTATTTGGGATTTTCTGTAATTTTCTGGGAATTTTTGGGCTAAAAGGGTATTTTGGGTATTTAGGGGGAATTTTTGGAATTTTTGGTGAATTTGGCTATGGATGATCAATTTGAGTTGTGGGAAGTGTTTAGAGTTGATTTTGAGGAATTTTGGGAAATTTAGGCAATTTTGAAAATTTTGGGTAATTCCAAGGGCATTTGGTAGGTTTGGTGGGTGTAGGGCCCTAGGGGTCAAAAATTAAAATTTTGGAAAAAAGAAGATTGATCAAATATGTGTAGAATGAAATCACTTTGGTTGAGCCATGAAGCCATATTAAGCTTATAAGAGCCATGAGAGGACTCACCTTGGGCACTCAATATGTTGTTTCTAACCCTCTTATCCAGGGGCTTAGGGGTTGAGGACCATCCATATGGATTACCTACATGAGTCAAGAAGTCAAATTGGGTGAAAGTGTTTTTGGGATTTAAAATGTGTGTGTGGGTGTGATGTGTGCAAGTCAACCCTCACCAAACTCGGCCACTCAGAGTAGTCCTAAGGCCAAAGAGTCCTATAGGGAACTCATCCTTTAAACCTCCACATTTGATCTTAACCCTCCCAGTGGTTTGGGGGTTGTTAATCAGAAATGTGGAGTTTAAAGGGAGTTAAGAGGTGTTTGAATTCCTAAGTGGTGGGTTCCATCTCTAATCCTCTAAGATAGTCAAAGGGAAAGCCTAAGGCTAGATCTTAGGTACTAAGGAGAGAGAAGAGAAAAGACCTCATCAAAAATGAGGTCAACAAATGGACCCCAATAGGTGTGGTGGGCTAACCAAGCACACCGCGCATATTGGCATTGACCGAAGAGATCAACAGAACCAACACAGATGTCTAAGTGACACACTTAAAATGAAGTATAGAAAAGTTTCCGCTGGGGAGTATCTGGTAAATCTCCAAGACTGAAGATCCCTAAACTCTCACTGGAAAAAAGGAGGTGAATTCCAGATCACAAGACCCGGGGAGATTTTGTTTTAGATTTCGTTTCATTTTCTGTTTCAAATTTTAATGTGTGAGTTTGGATTTCAGTTTATTTCGAGTTTCAATTTTGATTGAAGTTTAATTTAAAGTCGATTTAAGGAAATCCTGTATTTGAAATGAGAATTGGAACCTAGGTTCTGATCTCGGGATTGCAAAGAGAACTGGAATTTAAGTACCAGTCTCGAAGGGAGAATCGGAGTTTAAATTATGATTGAAAAGGGTGAGAATCAGAATTTAAGTACTGATCTCAAAATGAGAACTGGAATTTGGTACCAGTCTCGAAAGGAGAGAATTGAAATTTGGTATCAATCTCGGACAGAGAGTCTGAATATGGTACCGACCTTGAAAGGAGAGAACTGGAATTTGGTACCAGTCTCGAAGGTTTAAAATGTTGAAATTTGGTATCAACCTCGAAAGAGAGTCGGAATTTGGTACCGACCTCGAAAGGAGAGAACTGGAATTTGGTACCAGTCTCGAAGGTTTAAAAGTTTGAAATTTGGTATTAACCTCGAAAGAGAGTTGGAATTTGGTACCGACCTTGAAAGGAGAGAACTGGAATTTGGTACTAGTCTCGAAGGTTTAAAAGGTTGAAATTTGGTATCAACCTTGAAAGAGAGTCAGAATTTGGTACCGACCTCGAAAGGAGAGAACTGGAATTTGGTGCCAGTCTCTAAGGTTTAAAAGGTTAAATTTTGGTATCAACCTCGAAAGAGAGTCGGAATTTGGTACCGACCTCGAAAGGAGAGAACTGGAATTTGGTACCAGTCTCGAAGGTTTAAAAGGTTGAAATTTGGTATCAACCTCGAAAGAGAGTCGGAATTTGGTACCGACCTCGAAAGGAGAGAACTGGAATTTGGTACCAGTCTCGAAGGTTTAAAAAAAGAATTGAAATTTATTTGGAAGATTTTGTGAGAATTTCAGTTTAGTGGAGGATTGAAATGAGACATGAAAGCTCCTTACATCCCTGGAGCGTTGATGGAAATTTGATTCTTTGGCAAAGGATATGAATCCGTGCCATCAGAACCAAATCAAAAATTTTCATGGTTCTGTGTCAGTAGACTTAGTCGACCTTCTCAAAAAAGGGAAGGAACCGCAGAGAGTTAAAAAAGATTTCGAGAACAGCCGCAGGCTGGGGATTTTAGATTCTGGAATTTATTTTAGTTGTTTGTTGTGATTTGATTTTAGCTTGATTTTCGATTTAGAGTTCACTTTTATTTAGAGTTCGTGTTTATTTGTAGTTTGTTTTGACATTAAGATTTTTTTAAAAAAAAAGAGAGTTTTCATTTATTTTTATTTTTCCTTTATTCTTTGTTCGAAGTTCTTTTAATTTAATGGCGTTTCCCAGTCAATTTGCACAAAAACAGGTGAAGGCAAAACATGACATGGTTACTTTCATTCCAATCTTGTTGAAAATACATCATACAACTTGATCCAAAACATTATGATATTTTCTTTGAGAATTCAATATCTCATACAATCCATATAAATCCAAAAAGGATTGTGTAAGATTCTTGCAAGTTATTTCTAAAAGCATCTACAAAAATCTATGTCTGAATAGTGAGATACATGGACAATAACATCAACTTCCAAGCCACACTTGGCAGGAATGTCGTACGGATGTGCATTGGAGGTGTGCTATCTCCCATGTAACTCACAGCTCGTAAGGCCGGAGGCTCTCTAACTCTGGATCTAGCTGAAAGTGAAAAGAAATCTTTCTGTCATTCATTCTCCTGAAAGTAACAGAGATCCTCTCAACAGGCACTCCTGGAATGTAATGCTTTGTGATGTCCTCTCCATTCCCTTTGAACACCATGACGGAACCTACCAGTAGTGGTATCTCCACCGGCCCTCGGAATTCTCCGGGGCCTGCTATCCTGAGGTCAAATCCAAACATGATATTGCACCAGTTGACAAAAGACACTGTGCAGAAAGGTCGAACGAAATCATGATGGTCCATGTGTGGAGGTATGCAGTCGCCCTCCTTGTAGATGTTAATGATGCAGCTGTTGGGTATGCAGTCTGCGGGCAATACCTTCCATGTCACCATCCTCTTTACCATTCTTCTAATAATATTCGGCATCGGATCCACCTCACTGCGACAGAGTATCCCTGGTGGATTTCCTTTTCTGTCTACCGTGGAGTTGTAGCAACACCCGCATTGGATCGAAACTCTTCCTTTTCCTTGCATCCATCTTTGGGGTTTTAAATAAGTTTTCTCCCTCAGACGACCAGCTCGACCCATTTTCTGAAGTTCAACGATGCAGTCTACAATTTGCTATTGTTCGTAGTCCGAAAACACATCTGTATGGAGCTCAAGGCCTTCCAAGATGTTAATCCTCTTGCCACGGATTCTTTCAAAGTATTCAAAAGTATTCTTTTCAACATTCTGCATCCTTTCCAGCTCATATTCTGGATTTATCTGCAACTAGCGAGGTCTATTAACGTACTATGGGATGTATGGTTCAACCCCAGCACGTTCTCCTGCATGTCTCGGCTCCTCAGAGATAATCTCTGTCGGGACATCCTCCGGGGTTGCTTTCGCAATAAGAATCTTTAAAACTGGTGCATTTGTCCGGCGTCGTGGCACAGATTCTGTTTCTGCTTTTGTTGGAATTTCTTTCATTTTTTATGCTATTCTTGGAATTGGCTTCCTCTTTTCTGGTTCCTGATGAACTGATTTTTTTGAAGTATTTGCACTGACGGTAGTAGTTGTCCCTTCATGTAGATTCGCTGCTAGCTGGGTTAGCATCTTGCGAATTCGTCGGTTCTTGTTTCTTCATTGAGTAGGGGTGAGATTAGCTTTCCTTACTTCTTGAATTTCTATGGGCATAGCGCTAATAAGTCTGCCTTCTGCTGTAGCAACCACGGACTTAACTTTCTTATCTTCTCCTTTTGCATGAGCGGTATTTACTATTCTCTTCTTGCTGGTAGATGGTTGACTTGAGTCACCTAATTTCATCACTGTATGGCTGCGGAGCTCTTCCCGATCAATTGGAGTCCAATCATTTTCTTTGTACTGTAGCCTGGCTGGTGTGAAGTCAGAGTCGATCTCAATCATGGCTCCATCCTTCATCATTTTTTTATCGAGTGCTAGACTCACGCCATTCTTAAAGTTCAAAACCAACCGCCCGTTCAACATTTTCCTGCAAAAAACAAGGAAAGGATCAGGGGCTGTACTAAGAACAAGAACAATAGAAAAATTTATTAATGGAAAATTTCATTTGTTTCTTTCAAATTTCAATAAGAGTAGGAAAATATGAAGAAAGATCAAGAGTGAGACTTGATTTGAAAGGAAGGAGAAAAAAATTTATTATCATGATTTCACATGTTTTCTTTTAACACTTTTTTTAACGATTTTCTTTATCAACCACCTTTTTTTTATATTAAGTAATTACTGTGCCCGTGCTTCTAGGAATGAGGATTCATCCTTCGAAACACCAGGTTGCATAATACTTCTTTAGATATATTCCATTAATTGGAAGCATAGGTCATTCTCCACGGCAATTCATAAGTTGATATGAACCTCGCAGTAGATTGTCTCGACCATGAATGGTCCTTCCCAAGTCGGTTCAAATTTACCACCTATCTTGCGATGTGCAAGAATAGGTCTTCTAAGAACCAAAACCAAGTCATCTACTTTGAATGTCCTTGGACAGACTAATTTATCATAGGCCTGGATCATCTTGGCTTGATACAGTTCCAAATTCTACTGTGTTGAAAGTCTTTTCCCTTCCAAGCTTTCCAACTCTTCTAGTCGTAGTTTGACATCTTCTTCTGTAGTGATCTTGTTTGCAACTGCAATTCTGAGAGACAGAAGCTGAACCTCTAAGGGTAAAAAGGCCTCAGACCCGTACACTAAGATGTAAGGCGTAGACTGGGTGGGAGTTCTGAAAGTCATCCTGTAGGCCCATAAGGCTTCTAACAACTTCTCATGCCAATTTCTCTTGTTGTCGTCCAAAGTTTTCTTTAGGATTTGGACGAGAGTTTTATTAAAAGCCTCGGCCAAGCCGTTCACTCTTGGGTAGTAGATTGTTGAATAGTGCCAGTCGATCCCGTGTCTTCTGACAAAATTGTTGATCTTCGTGCTTCTGAATGCAGACCTGTTATCTGAGATAATTATGCGTGGTACCCCAAAACGATAGACGACTTGATTCTTGAAGAACTGTAGCACGTGATGTGTTTTCACTTCTCTGAGCGGTACTGCTTCTGCCCACTTGGAAAAGTAATCTGTAGCTGCAAGAATGAAGCGATGTCCTCTTGAAGAAGGCGGTTTTATCGGACCCACAATATCTGTGCCCCAACACTCAAATGGCCACGATGCGATTGTTGAACGTAGTACATTTGGAAGTTGATGTAGAACCACTCCGTGCACTTGGCACTGGTGACAACTTTTGGCAATCTTCATGCAATCGGTCATCATCGAGGGCCAGTAGTACCCTAGCCTCTTAATCTTCATTTTCATTTTCAGACCCGACTGATGAGTGCCACAAAATCCTGAGTGTACTTCTTTAACAATTTCACGAGCCTCAGACTCGCTCAGGCACCTTAGCCACATCTGATCAAAAGACCTTCTGTATAACATATTATTTATTAATGCATAAGACAGAGTTCTTTTCTTAATCTGATGAGCTAACGACTTATCGTCCGGTAGGTTTCCTGTTTGCAAGTAGTCTATTAATGATTGCCACCAATCTTCTATAACTTCTGTTACTGCTGCAACTGATTCTTTTTCTTTTCCTTCTGATTTGTGTATTGTATCCATGTCGAGCTGTGATAGGACCTATCGTCCTTGAACTGACATTTCAACTGACTCATCCTGTAGGCAGGAAATTCTTTTGCAAGGCGGGCTAACGCATCTGCGAAAGCTTTTTCTCTTCTGGGAATCTTGTAGATCGTTACATTTGGAATTCGCTCTAACAACTTCATGGCATATTGGAAGTACTGCTTAAGACTTGGTTTTAAAATCCTGTACTGTCTGACGCCCTGTTGAATGATCAACTGGGAATCTCCATAGATGTTGATGTCTATTATCCCCATCTGAATGGTTAATTCCAGTCCAGTTATAAGGGCTTCGTATTCTGCCTCGTTGTTTGTACACGGTTCTGTTAGATGGTAGGAATACCTTAACATCCCCTGCTCCGGTGTTATAAATATCAATCTGATTCCTGCCTTACCTGGTACTATCATTTACAATTATTTGTCTTTCTGTGCTGAGGATGCTCCGTCGAAGTACAATTCCCAGCATTGATCATCGGGGTCTTCTAGGCTCATTATCTGCTCGTCTGGCAAATCATTGTTGAGAGGCGATTCTGCCAGTAAAGGGTGTGCTGCGAGAAAGTCTGCTAGGACTTGTCCCTTTACAACACAAAGCGACACGAAAGTTATATTGAATTGCAATAGTATCACTGACCACCTGGAAAGTCTGCCAGAAAGCGTCGGTCGGGTCATCAAATATTGCAACGGATTGAACTTCGAAATAAGGTTGACCTTATGAGAAAGCATGTAATGCCTGAGCTTTTGAGCGGCGAAGATCAGGGCTAAACAATGCTTCTCAATCGAATGATACTTTACTTCCATCGGAATTAGACGATGACTTAAGTAGTAGAGAGCATTTTTTTTTCCATCGTCATTGATCTGGGCTAGCAGGGCTTCGAGAGAGTCGTCTAAAGCCTCGGTATAAAGTATCAACGGTCTACCTGAGACTGGGGCTGCTAAAACAGGAGGTGTCATTAAATATTTTTTGATGTCATCGAAGGCATGTTGACAATTGGAGTCCCAAGTAAACTTGGCATCCTTCTTAACCAAAGCAGAAAAAGGCTGACACCTTCCTGATAAATTCGAGATAAAGAGTCGAAGATACGCCAACTTCCCTTGAAAGGACAGCAGTTGTTTCAAGGTTTTGGGAGGCAGCATTTCTAAGATAGCTTTAATCTTTTCCAGATCTATTTCAATTCCACAATGTCCGACAACAAATCCTAAGAAGTTCCCAGAGGCAATGCCAAAGGTGCATTTTAGGGGATTCATCTTAAGGTTAAATTTTCTTAATCACTCGAAAATAATTCTAAAACATACAAATGATCTTTTAGTTTGCTTTTGATGACCACATCATCTACATAGCACTCAACTTGGTTGTGGATGAGATCATCAAAAATCCTTATCATTGCTCTTTTATAGGTTGCTCCTGCGTTCTTTAATCAAAACGGAATCACTGTGTAGCAGTATACCCCGATCGGCGTTCTGAAGGCTGTAAGCTTTTCATCTTCTGGTGCCATCTTTATCTAGTTCTATCCTGATGATCCATCTATGAATGAGAAGACTTCATGTGTTGAAGCAATGTCGATCATCAATTATGGAATGGGTAGCGGGAATTCGTCGTTTGGACATGCTTTGTTCAAATCTCTGAAATCCACGCAGATTTTGATCTGACCATTCTTCTTTCTGACTGATACCACATTGGCTAACAAAGTTGGATATTATTCCTCACGGACAAATTTAGCATCTATTAGCTTCTTAACTTCAGCTATAACTTGTTGTTCAATCTCCAGACGCATTCTTCTTGGAGCTTGTCTGACTGGAACGGCAGTGGGATCTACTCCTAACTTGTGAACTGCGACATTTGGAGCTAATCCTGTCATTTCATCATAACTCCAAGCAAAACAGTCCTTGAATTTCATTAATAACTTGATTATCTCTTCGGAGTCTTCTTTATTGACTAAGGAGCTAACAAGGTCGGCCTAGGCTCTTCGCTAGTACCTAAGTTAACTTTCATTAACTCGTCTATTGTAGATTTAATTTCTTCTTTGAATTCTGGTGGAGCATTTCCAATTGGTAGATCCTTGAGATCATCTAGAGCTTCCAGGAAACTTTCATCATGCTCGTGAGTGACAACTAAGCAAAATCCCGAATCATCAACAAACCCTACTGTGCCGAATCCAAGACCATGTTTTGAATTGGGAGGCGGACTGGCATTGTTCCATAATTTTTCAAAGTGTTGTGATCGACCTTTTGTCCATTGTTTAGGTAAGACACCACGTTGAATTAAATTCTGAACACAGGAAAAGTACCACTCAAAAAGCAATTCCAATAATTTAGATGAAGCAACATCTTCAAATTGTACATCTTTTTCAGTATTGGAAGAAGAAGCACCACAGTAGAATTTGATCGGTTTAGTACCAGCACGTACTTCATTGACCACCATACCCTCGATCTTATTAGAATGGATTAGGGTCAGGGTCATAGTATGTACATAATGGTTAATCTTCTCGTACATTGATTTGTATTCTTCATTCCTTTCATCTTTGAGAGAGAACTTGAACTGAGGTTTCTTTTGATTTACTGTTGCTGCTTCTTTCTTGATTTCTTCTCCTTCAAAACAGTTATCCCAATCAATGTCGATGATCGGTTTTTTCTGTCCAACTGTTCCAACATCTCTTCCTCGACCTCGTCCCCAGCCTCGACCTCGGGTGCGAGTTCTGGAGAAACCTTCACCATCTCGCCGTAAGAGAGTGGTGAGTAACTGTTGGACTAGAATTTCAGGTTCTTCATCGTCTTACACTTCCTTTGCTTCATTTGGTATGGTGTTTCTAGAGAATATTGTTTTCTTCGGAGGCGCGTAGTAGGCTTCATCTTCATGAATTATGATTTCATGTACAGAGAACGGCTGCAAGTCACCTTTGATACACTGTTCTCCTCCTTCATAATATTTTATGCACTGGTGCAAAGACAACGGTACCATCCAGTTCTCATGGATCCATAGCCGACCCAATAGAGCATTGAATGATGTTTCAGAATCAATTATATGGAATTTTATGGTTGTCTTTGCCAAATCACCGGTCTTCATTAACAGTGTTATTAATCCGAGTGCTCTTTCTCCTTTCTGATTGAACCCTCTTAATAACATCTTGTCTGCTTCAAGTTTGCGAGCATCAATTTCCAAATATGCTAACGTTTGAATGCTCATTATGTTGATTGATGCTCCTGGATCAACTAACACCCTGGAGAGCGTAAACTTTCCGATAGTAACTGAAATGTACAACGCTCGGTTGTGATCAGCCGTTCCAAGTAGTAGATCATTGTCTCTGAAGGTAACACCTCGCTGTTCTTTTAACAAGCAAACCTCGTCTAAGGAATTACCGGTCATTTGAGCTAAATAAATTTCTGGATCAAGTAAAGCCTTGATCAGAGTTTCCCTCATCTCCTTTGACAGGATCAGAGTGTCGTAGATGCTCAATTTGGCTGGTAGCTTCCTAGGATGGGCTAACACGTTATAATCCACTTTATTACCAGGCTCTTCATTTTCTTCCCGATTGGGCAATTCTTCTACTGGGTTTGGCTCTTCCTGAGCAACCACCTGCTTTCCTTTATCCTTTAGACCCATTCTCGGAGGTAGAACTTTTCCACTTCTTAAATTGACTTCAGTTATTTCTTCTGAATCTGGTGTTGAATCTGTCGGTGTCTCCCCTTGAATCGGAACGACTAGCTCTTCTGGCGTTGCTTCGGAATCTGATGACTCTAATTTTATCACAATCAGAGCTCCTCGAAATTCACAAATAGACTCATCTCTTGTTGAGCTTTCGTAGCCATCCTTGTGAACGTCTTCTCCTTCGTCGTGGTCATTGAGGTTTAGTATGATTTGAGAATCATTATTTATATCGGAATCGAGATCCGGATTAGGTTGGTTTTTGTTAGTTACATAATCGTTAGAAACAGTCAAAACGTAGCCGACACCAAAACTCTTATCATTATAAGATCCCGCCGGGGCGAGCAAATAATCATACAGAGTCGGAGGTTCGAGGGTTTCTCCCTTGAATCAGAAACAACCATCCAAGGATAAGCAGCCCTAGTCTACTCTTTGGAGCCTCGGTCCTCTTCTCTCCCACGATCTTCTCCTCCTTCTGGGGCGGTTTTTCAATCGCAAGCGATAGCACCGGCTCAGCAGGTTTCAAACTTTGAGTTGAAGCGCGCACCGAAGCGTTCTGGATATGATCCAAGATTTTCTTTGAAGATTTTGTCCAGATGGTACTCCATCCATCATGGGTCGTGTAAGGGTCTATCGGAACAATAGGATCCGTTGAAATAACATTGACGGAACCTCCCTTTTGGGGTTCCTTCATGTATTCCTTCGGGATCATTATGTTCCCTTTCCGGAGATTGTCGTCAAGCCAAATCTTGAAAGTGATGCAATCCTCTATCTTGTGCCTGAGCATCCGATGGTAAGGGCAATAGTTTGGATGATCTCTCATATTGACTTCTTCCGACCTCTTGGGCTCTGGTAGCTGAAAATCAGCTGTCTTCATTAAACTGCGGAACATCTTCGCTACTGCTTCAGTCTTGAATGGATATTCCTTATTCAAAAATTCTTTCAGGGTACACTGTGGATGAGGCGGTTACTCATAATGCTGAGGCGGCTGATAGCTTGGTCGATGTTGCTGATAAATCTGCTGAGGTTGTTGGTAAGTACGTTACGGTGGTTGATAGCTAGGTTGTGGCCACTCTGGCTGTATCTGCACTGGTTGCTTTCCCTTATCTACTACCTCGACGATTTCGGACTTCTTTTCGAATGCTTTCACCGGTTTCTGTTTATCGGGCTTGTCCACGAAACTTAGCTGCTTTGCTTCCTCTTGTAAGCTCCCGGCCTTGCTAAGCAGCTTCTCGAAACTCTTGATTGTAAGTCCTTTAAGGAGAAGTGCTATCGTGCTATGGATGATTTTTAGTAGGATACCAACTGCATGACGTTCCTGTAGATGTGGCTCACACTTCATACTTAAATTTCTCCATCAAAGTATGTAATCCACTAGAGTTTTATTTGGTTTCTATTGCTCCACCAGTAGATCAGCCCTGGCAAACCGCTTAACGAAAAGGTTTTATAAATTGGAAAAAGTCTTAACTGAGCCATTTGGCAATTCTGCATACCAGTCGAAAACAATCCTTGATAAGCTGCTAACGAACTGCCGAAAGAGTAAAGCAACGCTCCCACCGGCATTGCAGCAACTAGCATGATAATGTGCAACATGCTGTCGGGGGTTTCCTGTGCCATCAAAAGTCTTGAACAGAGGTGGTACGAAGCCTTTTGGGTATTGAACTGCATCAAATTCTTCAGGGTATGGTCTACCCGTTTGAATAGATGCTCCACTCTTGGATTGTGCTAAGGCTTCTCGCACCTATTGTTCTACAATGTTTTTGATGTCTTTTTTGGGAATCATTCTCTGTGCAGAATCTTTCTTTGGTTGCTCATCTCCGTTGACAGATGTAATCTCTTTCCCTCCATCTACAACATGGATGATTTTTGGGGGTGTTTCTTTCTGAGGTTGCACCTGACTTTGGAGAGTGGCTAAGGCGACTGCCATCTCTTCCATCTTCCTTGCCATTTGAGAAATTGTATTATCCTTCTCCAGAAGTTGTGCTCTCATCACTTCCGGTTCGTCTCTTTCCGCTGCTACCGGAGCACCTTGTGAAGCTAATGATGCTCAAGTTTCAACCATGTTGATCTCAACATACTCTTCATCCATAAATTCTGATGAATCAACTTATTTTTCCAACTTTTCTCCTCTTTATTTTGCCAACCGGTGGATATCCTTCCTTAACTTTCCTATGGCATCCTCTAGTGGCCTCTTCCACACGGTCTCGCGGTTATCGTGTGACGACTGTTGAATGTCTTTCCCATGAGTTTCTTTCATTGCAGTGTCACTTCCTTCATATTCAAGCCTCCTGACGAGACTTTTCTTCCCAGAATGCTCTGATGGTTTCGGTTCACCAATAATAGGTTTCCACACCATCCTTCTCGCAGTATGTGGCCTAGGACCAGATGGTCGGTCGGCTGTGCGTAGGTAGGTGGTGTCCTCCCTAATATGGTGTCCCGATATAAAAATAGGCAAACTCCTTTCGTTAGCTCGTGCCTTTTTTCTTGGGTTTTCCTTAGCAATGATCAGGTTTACTCATGGTCCAGGGCTGGATTTGGCTGGCACCCGTCCCATTCTCCTCAGAATTTCAGATACGGGGCATCTCTCTTTCTTTGCTAACTTTTCTACTACAGCTTGCAGTTGAGTGAGCGGCGTAGCCCTTGCTCTTTTTCTTTTGATGTCACTGTAATATGTAGGTCGGGGTAACGCAACAGCGATCCTCCGGGCATCTTCTTCATCAGCTGCAGCAAAGAGAGGTGGAACCTACTTCCTCCTAACAGTGGTGAATATTCAGGCAACTCTTCTCTTTCCTTAAAAATTTCCTCTATAAAAGCAACTTCAGCAGCTTTGGCTTTCTCGATCCTGGCGATCTTTCTTCCTCTGTTTCTTCTCTGAGTCCGAGTCAGGGGTGTAAACTTTGAACTGGACCCAATTTCAAAAACAGATGGTATTTCAGCAAAATTCGTACCCTCCACGGTGGAAGGTTTATATACTTGGACTCCCTTCCATCTCAGTTGGGCGGGAATTGAGGCAGGTGTAGAGACGACTAGACCGGTGGGGGTAAAGATTACAGTCCTCCTACGAACAGTGGTATCTTTTTCAGCTGGAATCCTTCGCAGGGGAGGAAATTCTCGAGTCGATTTCAGGTTGAACTCAAGCATGGGTTTCTCAGTTACTGGTGCTTTGTTCATTAGTGTAAAAAGAGTGACGTCAGCGAACTTGATTTCTGTATTGTTAAATTCTTGTCCAAAACGGATGATTCCATTGTCGGGCAGCTCATCCTTGTAAACAGCGAAGTCTATTCCGTTGGTGAAGGAGAATATTAACTTTGGGGTGTTGGTGCAGGAGAATATTAACTTTGGGGCAGACATTTTCTTTAGGGTAGATTCTGAGTATTAGTCCAGAATTATGCTTCCTTTTGTCACAAAATTTAGCACGAAAAAGAAAGAGTTCGAACACATTTTTGTTTATTTTAATGCATTTGCGATCTAAAAGAGTTTGTTTATAAAAGGGTTGTTTATTAGAAGATTTTTTTGTTAGGAACCAAATGTTTAAAGAATGGAGGTTTATAGAAAAAGGAAGGGACCCGGTTCAGAATTGAAAAGGGAGAGAAATTCTCGTAAGGCTTCTCAATCCAAAGGACAGCTCCTAAGCTAACACCTATTGGGGGTCCACCATACCTCTTAAGAGGTAAAAGGATTTCGGAACCCCTCTGTTTAGGGGTGTCTAAACAGTGGCTCCTAAATCCAAAATTGAGTCGATTATACTTGCTCAAGACAGAAAAGAGTGAGGTATGTCAACGGAAGGATGATACTTTGGTCCAGTAGGGCTATGGACTCACTATCGATTTGTGAAAGTAAAACCATCTGATCAGGATGGAGAGATGAACTATTCCCGCCGGAGTCGCTAGAAATTGTAGGCATATTTTTAGGTTGTGTTGTATTTTGAAAAGGTGTCGCCTACAGAAATTGTCGGCAAATTTTCAATTTTAATTTAACTCTATATATATATATATATATATTTTTTTTTTTTTTTTGCCACAAAAGGAAATTTCATTTAAATAAGAGAGTTACATACATCTAATGTAGGGGAGATCATTGAGATCACCAAAAAGTAAAGGCTCAAGAGGCCCAAAAGGTGTGGCGTGAAAAAGAAATGGTACTAGTGGATGTAGCCTTTTTGACCAACCAATTAGTCTAGTTGGTTACCTTCTCTATATATATGAGACCATTTTAAAGTTAAGTTGCTGGAGATATGGATAATTTTTCTGAACAAGTAAACCAACTTCCAGGGAGGAGATGAAAGACCTTGTGAAATGTTGACTAATGACTTGGAATCAGATTCAATCCAGGATAAACTTGTAATTTAGAGCTTTAACGATTAGCAAAGCCCGATAAGCGGCTTGCATCTCGGAATCCGTAGCCGAAACAGAAATAATGGGTATCATGAAGCACCACAAAAATCGACCCAAGGAATTCCTACACACGAGCACCAATACCGACGGATGAAGGAGTATAGCTACCATCAATATTGATTTTTATCCATGGCAAGGACGGAGGGAACCATTTCAGCAAAACAGGTTTGCATTTAGGTGGGACATCTAACAATGAGTGCTTACTCAAGAAGCTACAACAGCTAGCCACAATTTGATTGATAAAAGCAAGTTTATTATCAAACTTTACTCTATTTCTAGCCATCCATATGAACCAAAAGATAACCATAGGAACCTGAAACCAATTTTCATTTTTCCAATCCTCCCAACAAGCCTCCACAGAGGACCCGGTTATATTTTAGATGAAATAAATTGAATTGCATTAGTACGGCCTTCCAAACTCGATTAGAGACTTCACGACTTATGAAAAGGTGGGATACGGATTCTTCATGGGATTTGCATAACCAACATCTAGAGGCGGTTCTTAACCCTTTTAGCTTCGAATGTCATCCAAAGGGAGGTATTTATGAAAAAGTCGCCAACGAAAAAGGACATTGATGGAGATAGCACTGTCCGTCCAGATTTTCTTTCCCCAACTAGTGTCCGGCCAATAATTAAAGGAGTCGTAAATCATCTTGTTTAATGATTGATTGGTAGTTTGTTTCAAAACAATCCTATCGGCTTTGGTTGAATCAATTGGTATATGAAGTAACTACTGCACACTCTCCTCATCCATCACCTCTCTAAGTAAGTTGGTATTCCATTGATCTTCAATCCGAAATCCGAAGCCGAAAGTTGTGTGTCAAAAGCAGCAGTGAAGGTTAAAGGGTTACCCATAGTCCAGTTATCATATTGGAAATTAATTTTCCCCTTTCCAACTTCCCAGCAGAAAAACTGATTAGCAGTATCTCTTATTTTCAGCAAATGTTTCCGAGTGTTTGGAATCCCCCATTTTGGGCAAGACAACGATTGGGATGGGACTTCCGACGAGTACTTGTTCTTTAAATAAGTAGCCCACATGGTGTCTTGTTGTCCGAACTTGATCCATTGTTTGCGATAAAACAGCTTGGCTCATTTGTTGAAAGCATTTGAATCCCGACCCACCAGCCTTGATAGGTTTGCAAACTTTATTCCACACGATCCAATGGGGTTGCTTGTATTGGCCCTCCCAAAGGAATTTGTTGAAAATCGTTTCAATCATCTTACGGGTGCTTCTCTTCATCCTTATCATTTGCAAATTATAAAGAGGAAAAGTTGCAAGGATACTTTTTAGCAAGGTTAGCCTACCCCCATTAGACAAGAAAGTATTGGTCCAACGAGTTTAAAGTTGAGGTAATTTTTGTACCACCCCATCATACTCGTGATCGTTTTCTCCTTCCTTTCATTAACCGTATACCTAGGTTCTTCGAGAGGAGCTCAGCTGCAGAGAAGCCGATTACATCCTTCATCCATTGTTGATGTTTAAAGCCTTTACCGGCTAAAAATTGACATTTCTTGTGATTAAGCTCCAACCCGACAACCATGGCTAAGTGATTAGTTAATAACAATGTTTTCCTTAAAGCTTGTTTACACCCATTGGTGAAGATGATAATATCATCAGCATAGGCCAAATGGTCGATGCATTGAGAGGCTCCATTTTTGAAGTTGAGATAAGGGTAATGGAGATGTGCGGCATTTAGAATTTTAGAGAAATAGTCAAAAGCTAAAATGAATATAGTAAGGGAAAGTGGATCCCCTTGCTTTAATCCCCTTCCTCGCTTGAAAAAAACCACAAATTTGTTACCATTTAGAAGAATACTATAATAAGCATTAGCTAACCATCTCCGTATTAAATGACGGAAGGAAGGATTAAAACCATGAGCTTTAAGTACCATATCAATAAACTGCCGGTGATAGTATCATAAGCTTTTTTAAGGTCCAGCTTTAAGATTAAATTCTGTCCCCTACACACGTTATCAAGATCAAGTAATAACTCTTGTGCAAGTAAGCAATTGTCAACAATGGATCTACCATGTACAAAAGCAGATTGGTTAGGGCTAATTAATTGATTGAGATGTGGTTGTAATCTTCCAACAATAATTTTGCTTGATTAGTTTAGAGAAAGTGGAGGTTAGGTGATAGGTACGAAATCAGCCAAGTTGGTTTTATGATTATCTTTGGGGATCGGCACAATACTAGTGGCAGCAAAGTATTTAGGTAAATCGAGTCCCTAAGAAGTAAGATTGAACGGCCTTTATGATGTCTTGTCCCACAATATCCCAAGCTTTGAGGTAAAAATTGGAGGTGAAGCCATCGGGACCGATCTGTCTGTTACCATCGATATTCTTTAAAGCATTCTGAATTTCCAAGGCATCAGGAATGAAAGTCAGATTAAGTTGATTGGCATAGTTAAAATTATCAGAGAAAACTTCTCCATATAGACACTGGGAGGTGTTAGGTTGTGAAGCAAATAGTAGCTGAAAGTGCTGAATAGCACTATTTGAGATGAGAGTGGGGTACGTAACCCAATTACCGGTTGAATCCTTTATTCGAGAATAGCATTTATCTTCCTCCTGTGTTTGATCATAGCATGGAAATACTTAGTGTTTCTATCCCCAAAAAGAGACCTTGTGGTAGCGGCTTTTTGTTGCGGAAAACACTCTTCTCTATCTAAAGCTTGTGCAAGTTGAGAATGAGCAATTAACAATTCACCGCTCCCGAATCTCTCCCAAAATCCGTTGAGCCTCCAATAGTTGGACTTTTATTTCGGCATCCACGACTTGTTGGAACACATTGCCAAATGTGTGCTTATTCCAATACACGAAATGAAATGCCGATTCTTATGCGATCTCCAAAGTCGATAATTGGATTGATATTATAACAATCGGGTACTTTCCAAGAGTGCTTGACCTCTTCCGAAAGGTGGGATGATCACACCGGATGTTTAGAAATGCGAAGGGAGAGTGTCTCGTATGAGTACTGAAGGAGATCCGAATCAATAATGGAGAATGATCGAAGTAGCTCTATGCGGATGAAGTACTTGGGTGATGGGAAAAGTGTTCAACCAGGAATCATTTACTAGCACTCTATCCGATCTCTCCATTAGTTTGCCTCTCGCCGAGTGAAGGGGGATCCGAGTGAATCCCAAATCGAAAAGCCCAGCGAGAGGTTATATTGTGAGAGAATTGCATCATAGTTTGGAGATCGGGGGTTCGCCTCCCTTTTTTTCACTAGGGTCTCTAATACAATTAAAGTCCCCACCCACTAACCAATTTGAGGGATTAGAAGCAACGATGCTGCAAATTTCAGACCAAAGATTAGATCCGTCGATGGAAAAACAGCCGAGCATATAAGAAAGTGGCACGGCCATGGAATTGATCTAACCCAAATTGAATGTGTAACGGTTGATAGTTATCGATAAGAGTAGTACAATGCAATTCTTTTACGGTAAAGACCCAAATCTTATTATTACAGTTTGATTGGAAGTGAAAACCTGGGAATTTTTTTGTAATTTTAGTAATATTAGTGTGAACCAAAGGCTCTAAGAGAGCAAAAATCCAAAGTTTATAAGTCCTGTTCAAATGTAGCAGCCTGTTGAGGGTGCCAGGACCTGCAACACCCCTAACATTCCAGCAGAGAAGATTAATCATGATGGAGTGCCTTACCAGCCCTAGTAAGCCTAGGGGGAGTGGTGAAGATTGACCCATACCAATGATGTTATCTTGTGATAAATTTTGTAGTTCCATAAGATCTTTCCTCCTTCTTCTACTCTTTTGCATAGACCATGCTCCTTCTGCTTCATTATTCAATTCAGAGAGTAAAATTTGGGCTGACTCACTCGTTATAGGTTCGAAGGGGGAAGTAACACTTGTATTTATTGTAGGCTCTATGGGAGTAGCAAAGGTACCACCTGCGAGCGAAGCTGTTAGGTAGTTCTGTACCAAAGTAGTAGGGGGTTCTTCGAGCGATTAACTCGGAGTGAGGGACTTTTATCGGGGGGTCTCTTATCTCGATAGCTTGATCGGCATATTTCCCGAGAGTGAGAGGTCAAAACCGATTGCGGCCCCATCCTTCCCGAGTTCGAATACGAGTTGTAGTTATAACTCCGAGCGGGAATAAAAGGAAGAATTGGAGTGTGGTGATTGTGTATTACTTGAATAGTGGAAGTATTCTCCATATTTTTTGTGCCTTTCTTCTCGACATTATATGGTACGAGTTCGGGATGTAGTTTGAAGCACTCTGCTCCATTGTATGGCCAAAAAGATGACGAGTGTTTACAATATAATGGTTGGTATTCCATAACAATAGGTTGCCGGTACCCATTGTTGGTCGTACCAAGCCAAACCCCATCAATGTATGGTTGAGTTATATCCCTTTCCACTAAAAATCGTGCATTTTAAATTCTTGTAGCATTAGTCGATGGTATATCAAGTTTTAATGGTACGCACATAGAGTCGGCAATGTCATAGATGATCCTATGATTGTTGAAAGGAAGTTTCGGGTTGGGTAAGCTGAACCAAACAGGAACAATTGGAGGTTCTTTTGTTGGATCAAAATCTAAAGTCCATTTCAGTAGTTTCATAGGCTTCCCATCTATCATGATTACCTTTTTTGAGAAAATCTGAGCATAGTCCTCTTCCAAAGCTAGCTGTAACATGATATGGCGACTGTCAAAGACCCCAATCTTCCAGCTACCCACCAATTTGAAGTCATTAACAGCTTTCCTAAGAATGTCAAGTTTGGGATGTCCAAACTGGAATTTTCCCACCAGTGTGAATCTGTATGGTTCAGATAACTTTAACATCTCCTCTTCAGTAAAGATAAGAGCAAGCTTGCCGACCTTTTTAGTACACTTTCTAATAAATTCACACTCTACCTTACCTTCCATTGCATCATGAAACAGCTGGGGAAAAACTAACTTGTCTCCAATGGTGGTACCTCCTTCTTTTCTAACTATCACTTCAGCAAACGTGCCCCTTCCAACAAAATGTGGATCAACACTAGTAAGTGTTGTAGCCATCACCAATGAAACAGTAAAGCACAAGAAAAATTCAAATAAGAAAACACCGGGAAGGGAGAAAACTAATTTCCCTTCCAAAACCGGAGAAAGACCACAAAAGGAAAGCCTTCTTCTTGCACCCGACTACTCTCCTCCTCACTAGCAAAGCGGCGCCGCCACCACCTCCGTGTATTAGCTCATAGAAACCACTAGCAGAGCACCTACAACCGCCACCACCATCATAAAACTTATATATATATATATATATATATATATATATATATATATATATATATATATATATATATATATATAATTTGAAAAGTAGCATTTGATTTTTGAAATTAATTTTAAGTTTGAAAATTTTAAGATATGAAATCAAACCGATCTCACATCCCGAATAGTTTATATAAACGAGCACCGCATCACAAACCGTAAATCTATCCTGAGGAATAGACACACTGCTTGATGATGGGGCCCGATTAAAATAAACTAGAAGATTTATGACATCCGTTTGGTCTGCAAAGCAATTAATAAGCCGACAAGTTCCCCTACTTAATATAAATGAATTAAGCAGGGTTTATATTACCTGGGTTCTTAAAGTTCCCTATAAGAGGCGAGCCCACTATAGTTAATTACATCTTAAATGACGGGAATCACTTAAGAAAACTCTCGATAATGATTAGTGGTTTTTCTCTCGAGAATTTCAAAGTTTAAGGTTTTCAAACAATTGGATTTTGGAAATTTCAAAAGGGATTAGCTCAAATTTGAAACAGTTTATTTTAAGAGTCCAATAGAAGAGAGGTAGGAGAAGTTGAGGATCCAAGAAGAATCTTGGCAACTTCCCAAACTATCCTATTGTTTGGTTTCAATTTGAGAATTTATTCAACGTTGTAATCCTGCCAATTTAGTTAATTAGGACTTATATTTGTATGACATGATCACACAAACAGCATCGAAGATGTGAGGGTTTATGTCGTACCGAATGACTAACCCGGAGTCCTAAGACCAGTTAGGGCTTAATTTGCATAACATGATTATACAAAAGCCTAACTAAAAGGTTAAGGGTTTATGTTGCACTAGGCAGACTACCTCAAAATCCTATGGCTTGGTTATTTAATTCTAAGAAAGGTTTTGCTGGAGTAGACTTAAGTTTTGTTGAATACGATGGCTGTGCTGCCCACTATGCTCTAAGCTCCTTGTTGTTGCAGAGGTTTAGTTTTAGAAAGTGAAAATCAAGAGATAAGAAAAGTGTTTTGGTTTAGAAGAGTCTTAAAGTTCAAATGTCTTTAATGTTTTATTAGGGGAATCTTAAAGTTGATTATAACAACACCGGTTAAGATCCCACGGTTCCATCATCCCGGCACCGTTATTTTCATCAGATTCACTTAGTCCAAATGAATTTGCTAAACTCAACTGAATGAGTTCCACACTTTCATTTAGATTGTGGAAAATCCCGTTAGCAACACGTAGGTTACATCCGAGGTACTCCCGATCATCCAACGAGATGTTTTAATTTAATTGCAATTGTAGTTTTGTTGTTCTGTTTGTGATTAAATTTTAAGTTGTTTTATCTTTTGAATGTTGTGGTGGTGAATTTTATCTTGTGTTGATTTTAATTTAGTTTTGGGTTTCAGTTTTGTGGCTATCCTAAAAGTTTCAGTTTTCATGCAACAATCTTGTTTAACATGCAAGAAGAGTAAAGTGTAGCTCATATAAATAAATTGTAATAAAATAAAAGTGTACCTGGAGGGTCTGCTCGTCATTCCAAGCTGCACTTAAAACACATGTTAAGAAATTTAAATATTTATAACAAGTACCTAGGTAGAGCTAAGGGAAAGGTTTTGGTTGTCTACCAAAAATCATAATCCTATTGCTAGTCACTTCCTATGACGTCTAGATTCTTGTATTTTGTTAAGGATGATTTTCTTCATCAAAGAACAATTAAATTCAATTGTTCTTCTAAACATCCCATCATATTGAGCAAGTGCTTAGGACGAATCCTAAACATCTTTTCAATACTTCTGGGATTATTTCGAGTCCAAATGAATTTTTTTGTTTAGGTGAATTAATCAGCCAAGAATATAGTTAAGTTTTGTTTCTTGCTCAGTGAATTAGGATGTTTGATTATCCTATAAGTAAAGTGTCATTTCACTTGATGTTTTACTTAAGAGTTATAATAATGAAAACCTTTAGGGGGCAAATCAATTTGTTAAAGAATTTAATGATTTAAAATTAGAATTGGTGATTTAAAGTGATTTAATTTAGTTATGAAATTTTAATAATTTTAAGTTTGGAATAGTGTTCAAGTTGTTTTAATTTAATTAAATCTTTACATCTTTAATGATCTCAATGTATTAGATTAATTTGGGTTGAAAGAGGTGTTTAGATTATTCAATTTAAATTTTAATGATTTAATTTTAATTTAATTGAAATATTTTAGGTTAATTTTTTAATTGATTTGATTTTTTATGTTTTTAATTATGAATTGTCTTAAGGTTGATTTTCTTTAATGTTTCAAATTTTTTTATGATTTGTCTTTCAAGTATTTTGAAATTAATTTTAATGTTTTAAATTTATTTCAATTTGATTATCAAGTTATTCAATGTTTTAAGTTTTAATTTAATTAAGGTTTATTTTCCTTTTAATTATTTTATTATTAATTTCAATTACCACTTTGAATTTAATTAAAAGTTAAATATTATTAAAGTGATTCATTTAGGGATTTTAAATTAAAGAATTGATATCTTCTTAAATCATATCTCTAATCTTAATAATCCAAATTTTAACCTATTCTTCCAAAATTCAAATTGTTTAATTAATTAAAATTTACTTTAAATGTTTTCAAGATGATTAATGGGTTTCTACCCCTTAATTCCCTAAGTTTCAATCACCTAATGAAAATTTTAAAATCGGATATTTTACCCTCCCCTTGATTAAACCTAAATATTAATTAGGGTTAAAATTCTTTAATTACCTTTATGCCCCTTTTAAGCATGTTCATTTCATAACTCATCAAATTAAGCTCAAATGAACTTAAAATTTTTATGTCACTTTACTCACATGTCAATTAAGACATTAGAGAAGAAAATGTGATTTTTCTGAATTTAGTTTTATTTATATAATTATCTTAATGAAAAAAAAAGGGATTTTTAATGGAAATTCAACAACATGACCAAGGTAAGGTTTCTGTCCTTAAGAAAATTATGGAATGTTCCTATTGACATGAGGACCACTTGGACCAATTTTGGTGATTTTTTGAATTATAATTTATTAATTATAATTATTTTAAATTTTGGAATGTTAATTAATTATAAAATAAAATTAAAGTTGAAAAATGGATTTTATATTTTTCTTAAGTCGCTCTAACCTCAAGGAGTTCATAAAAGCAAATTTTATATTTTTATGAATTTTCTTTGATTTACTAGAATTAATTTGCTCAACCAAGAGACTTGGGAAAAATATTTGGTTTGTTCCTAAGTGATTAGGAGTCAAAATATGAAATTTTTGTGATTTTTATTATTTTTTTTAATTATTTAAAATATTAAAATAAGGTAGAAAATGAAGATTTTTGAAAAATTCCAATTTTAATTTTCTTAGACTCCTCTAATATTAGAGAAGTCCCAAAACTAATTTGGTGAATTTTTAAAATGTATTTTTGGAGTTATGAATTTTTAAAGTTTAATTTTGATCATGTGACTTAATTAATCCATTTAGTGAGGTTAATCATTTCCAATTGATTTCAATTTTTTATGTGGGACTCCTCTAACCCTAAAGATCAGTGGAGAATTATTTTCAAGTGGTTTTGATTTATGGTTAATTAATTATAATTTAGTTTTGAGTATTTAGGCCAATTAGGGTTATTCTTAATGAATTTACTAAAAATACATTTTTTCTTGGGTCCTCTGGTCCTAAGATACTTCCCCAAATTTTTCTATGATTTATTGATCAATATACTAATTACAAGAATTAAAATGCTAAAATAGATACTTAAACTTTAAAAATCAATAACTTACCATAGAGATGGCCTCTAGCCTTGGAAAATTCAGGGAATGTTCCGAAGATCAGAGGCTATAAAAGCCCTATGGTCTCATGCCATGGTGAATTGTCTATGCAAATGGAGAATTAAAACATTGAAATGAGTAAATAATTAATTAAAAACAAAATACTCATCAAATTAACTCAATTCTTTTTTCACATTGTTCTCCTTTATTCACTGAGCAAGAGGATATTTTTAGTTTATTTTTATGATTTTTCTATGCAAAGTTATGGATTTTTCAATTTCTGGGTATTTAAATAAATAGAAAATAGCCTATTTATCTACTTATCCACGCGGCGCCGCGTCAACCTCGGTAGCTCCGAAGCCCTACCTGTCGTGCTCCCATTCGACGCCGCCACCTGAGTCAGCAGCCACGCGTCCCACGGTCCCACTCCGTCTTCTGGTCCGACGTGATCTGCACCGTCCATTTGATACACGCTCTATCCAACGGTGGCTGGTCATCGTCTCCGACTGGTGTGTCCCGAGAGCCGTCCACACTCAAACCCTAAGGTCTCTCTCATTTCTCAACGGATTTTCGTGTTCTTATGCTCTATGGATTCGTCTTGAAGATACGAACACATCCATACGGTTTACATGCTATGAAATCGATTCAAATGACATGGAGAATTCAAAGAAGCTTGGGAGGGAGAAGTGATCCATACCTTAGCTCTGAGAAGTGAAGCTTCAATTAGAGAGTTGTGGCACCTTCAATTGCACCCAAGGAAGCTCCAGATGAAGTCTCTAGCTCTAGGGAATTGCCTAGGTATGAAAGTGACCAGGCCCGATTTCAGACTTTGGAGGCTGGAAGCAATGGCTGGCCTGGTGAAGGGGCTCTTGCTGGGGGACTTCTTCTCTTGGTCCTATGCAGGTGGGTGAGTTTAATTTGATTTTGGTGGAGGTTTCAGAGTTGTCCTCATTTTTGGGTGGATTTTAGATTGAGAAATTGAGCTCTGATAATGGGGATTAAGGCAAAGGAACACTGGGAATCAATTGCTCTGGGTTAGGAGAAGGACCTGGAGCAATTTTGGCAGAGTTTAGTTAAGCTCTGGTTCATCCCCCCTTTTGGCCAAGAGGGTGTGGTGTTTAAATAGAGCTGGTCGAAGGGCTTCCCGGGGGAGTTAGGGCTTGGGATCGCGTGCGCTTGGTCGAGGAAGAACAGCCACAGTGGCCATTGGGCATGGGGCAGCTCAGCCAGGGAGAATTTGGGAGTTTAGCTCACATGGAGCTCTTGGTTATGGCATTTTCCGGCGACCCAGGCGGCTGGCCTGTAGGGTCAAGTCACCATCGTGACTCAGTGAGTCCAGGGATTAAGTTTGGTGCAAGCAATTGGCTTTGGCCATGTGTAAAGGATTTGATTTAAGTGGAAAGGGGGGAAGGCTTATTTTGGCTTGATTTGGTCCAAGGCATGGTTTAGGCTAGGTCCACCTCCCCAAGGCTTGACTTTGGGCTGAGGGAGAATCATTTGGGTCAGTTAGGAAGGGGTGGTGAAGTCCCCATCCAAGGTGATGTGGCTAAACTTGGTTTAGAGTGTAGCATAAATGGGGTTAAAAGGGCTTAATGAAGGCTTAAGAAAGGCTCCCCTCTTCTTGCCATAAATGACTAGGTGAGGTGTCAAAACTCTCATGGCTTCATATGGCTTGTAAATGGCTCACATTTGGCTTGGAAAAGGTTGGCTTGTTTCATGAAAAAGGGTTTTGGCATTTTTAATGAATTTAGAGGAAATTGGCATGTGGATTGATTTGGAATGACTTGATTATTGATTTAGGACTTAGGGATGATTTCAATTAAAGGTATGGTGAGAAGAATTTTTCATGTGGGCTTTAGAGCCAATTTTGGGCTTTTTGAAATCATTTGGATGGGCTTTTAAAATGGTTTAAGAAAGTGGGTTTTTTAGATTTTAAAATGGACTTTTGGATGAAATTTTTGTGAAGGATCATGCCAAATAAATGTTGGGTTTAGTTTATGGATTATCATGAGTGATTTGGAAAAGGTTTGGTGTCATTTGAGTTGAATTGAATTTAATTTGGGTCTTTTTTTATAATGGGTTCAAGATGGGCAAAAAAGGACTCACCGGGCTATCTGGGGCTAAGGTTGGGCTAATGTTGGTTTTAATGTAAAATTAATTTCGATAAATGTTTATGGGAGTGTTACAAAGAGTTTTCAATTTTGTTTGGGTTTTGATTTAGGGATTTGGGCCTATTTGGGTTAGGTTTGGGTGTAGGCCAACTTAGGGGATTTTGGTTTTTGGTTAGGTTTGGGTGGAGTTTAGGTTCAAATTTTGGGCAAATCAACTTAGTGTTTTGTTTGTGGGGATATTAGGAAGGTTTAGGAAAATATTTTGGGTTAATTGGAGTTGAGTTGGGTTGGTTTGGGCTAAGTCTAGGTCATGGGCCGAAATTAGGCTTTAAGCTTCAAATTGAAATTGGATCCAATTTTTAATCATATTGGGCTTGGATTTAGTCTAAATTGATATTGGGGATATTGAATTGAAGTTTATAATTGAATTGGATCAACATTGAGGTCAATTGGAGTGGTTTGGTTTGACATTAGGCTTACTTTGGTTAAAAATGGGCCAAATTAAGGGTTTTGGTAAAAGTGGGTTAAATTGACAAAATTGGCCCATGGTGTAGTTGAACAAAATTAAATTGGGAATATTTGGGATTTTTTTAATTTTCTAGGAATTTTTAGAATTTATGGATTTTTGGGCTAAAAGGGTATTTTGGGTATTTAGGGGGTATTTTGGGAATTTTTTGAAATTTTGGTGAATTTGGCTATGGATGATCAATTTGAGTGGTGGGAAGTGTTTAGATTTGATTTTGAGGAATTTTGGGAGATTTAGGCAATTTTGAAAATTTTGGGTAATTCCAAGGGCATTTGGTAGGTTTGGTGGGTGTAGGGCCCGGGTCAAAAATTGAAATTTTGGAAAAAAGAAGATTGATCAAATGTGAGTAGAATGAAATCACTTTGGTTGAGCCATGAAGCCGTATTAAGCTCATAGGAGCCATGAGAGGACTCACCTTTGGCACTCAATATGTTGTTCCTAACCCTTTTAGTCAGAGGCTTAGGGGTTGAGGACCATCCATATGGATTACCTACATGAGTCAAGAAGTCAAATTGGGTGAAAGTGTTTTTGGGATTTAAAATGTGTGTGGGTGTGATGTGTGCAAGTCAACCCTCATCAGACCAGGCCACTCAGGGTAGTCCTAAGGCCAAAGAGTCCTATAGGGAACTCATCCTTTAAACCTCCACATTTGATCTTAACCCTCCCAGTGGTTTGGGGGTTGTTAATCAGGCATGTGGGGTTTAAAGGGAGTTAAGAGGTGTTTGAATTCCTAAGTGGTGGGTTCCATCTCTAATCCTCTAAGATATTCAAAGGGAAAGCCTAAGGCTAGATCCTAAGTACTAAGGAGAGAGAAGAGAAAAGACCTCATCAAAAATGAGGTCAACAACTATCAGAACAACCATGCTTCACTCCCTCCTGTGTTGCAACAACTGACTTTGAAGTGTGTCACATGCTGACAAGGATTTCCTGTCCTGTTAAACATCTTGAAAGTCGGGGGCATAAAGCCTTTGGGGTAAGGTACGACATCAAACTCCTCCAAGTAGGGTCTACCCTTTGAAACTGATGCTCCGCCTCTAGACTGAGCCAAGGCCTCCTGAACTTATTGTTCGACCATTTTCTTGATATCCTTTTCTTGTAGTCTTCGAGTTGAATCTTTCACCATTAGTTTGTCTTCATTGGCAGAAGCAACTACTATTCTTTCATCAACGATTTGTATAATCTCAGGCTGGTTTACCTCCAGAGATGCTGATGGTCGTGATTGTGACTGTCTGTGGAGTGTAGCCATGGCATTCATGGCGGTGGTCATCTCCTCCATCCTCTTTTGCAGATGAATAGTTTGCTCATCTCTTGTTAGTATGACCCTCTGAAGCTCATCAGCGGCATTCTCCTCACTGGGAGCTTCCACGCTCATGTCGTGGATCTAGTTTCAACCATATTGATTTCCATGAATTCTTCATCCATGTCATCTGATAGGAAGTAATCCTCATCATCGATATGCAACCCTCATTGTTTTGCCAACTCTAAATTTTCTACTCAGAGCTTTCGAACTTTATCATCGATTGTTTTATCTTTTGTCAATTTCAAATCTGTAGGCTTTTCTCGACTATCACCTTTCTTTGCGACTGACTCAGAAGCAACTACAGTAGTGGCACTGGGAACATTGGAGTCATGATCAATCTTGTGATCTATAGACCTCTCAGAATGTACTGGTACGGCGACCTTCCACAACCACACTTTCCTTTTAAGAGTCGGTGCCTTGAGACGGAGTGTCTCGGAGGGGACATCGGAGTGGTGAGGGGAAGTGTGCTCCCTAGGGTATAGACCATGTACAGAGGTAAACAAATTTTTCTTATTCCTCCTCTTTAGGGATTTCTCGTAATCATCGGCAGGCGGCACTCTTAGACTAAGCCAGGATTTGGTCGACTCGCGTACCGGCAGTGTCGAACGACGATAGTATCATCTGTAGTAGCGGTATCAACATATCTCCCCAAACAGTGTTTGATGGATACCCGGATGGGCCTATCCATTTCCAGAATTTCATCCTTATTTCATGAGATATTACACATCCCATCCTCTTGAGGAGTTTAGCAACACATCATCCTTCCCTTTCGGCTAACCTTCGGAGAAGGGTGTGAACTCGGGTGATGGGCGTGGGCCTCTCCCTCACCTTATCCCGGCCAAATGGTGACGACAACGTAGGAGCAATCCTGTGAAAGCTTTCATCTCCGGTAGTGTCAACTAACAGGTGGAACCTACTCCCTCGAAGGAGAGGAGAGGTATCCGGTAAATCGAGTTCCTCCTATTGAGGAATCTCATCGATCACTGGCAGACTTGTAACTTGTGCCCTGACGGACTTGAGAATCTTGCGATTGTGGTTCCTCCTTTGAGATCTAGTTGCAGGGGGAACCTTGGAACTATAACCAATCTCAAAAACTGATGGCGAGGCAAGAAAGGCATTGTCGGAATATTCTTCAAACAGAATCTCCTTCCCTTTGGCGGATGGGAAAGAAGGTGCAGTGACGGTGAAACCAGTAGTGGTAGGGCTGATAACTCTCCTAGGCGCAAAGATGACCAGTTTGACGGGGGCAGTAGAAACTTTCATCTTTTCAGCAGAAGGAAAATCTTCGTGGGAGTTCAGGTCAAATTCAGCAAATGGTTCCTGAACTTGGGGGTGGAAACTTTCACAACCACAAATGAGGCTTTTCCAAGTACAAATTCAAACTCATTGAAGCCGGTCCAGAACTGAATCATTTGTGCTGCAAGACGGGCCTCAAGTGAAGTGGGCAAAGTGCAGGAGAAGGTTAGTGTAGGGGTTGACATCTTGACTTTCGAGGGAAAAGAATTCCGGAAGTTACCGAAGGCTTAAACCGTTTAATCATAATGCGAACACTACGAAAAGGAAAGTTTCTCTGTGAACTGGGTACAATTTCATTTCATCTTGATATTTTAATATTATTATATTTTTTTTCTCATTTTTAGATTTTCATAAATTTGTTAAAAGGAATTTTAGGATTTAAAGAAGGAATGGGCCGTTCTGCCGATGGCAGGATTAAGCCCTAGAGGCACAAAGAGGAGGTGAACTGTGGGCTCCCGTTTGGGATCCCCTTCATGACACACATTGACCTGGGAAAACTTGTTCTCCAACACACCTATCGGGGGTCCGACCCCACAAAATCAAGAAGAATCTTAAAAATTTCTTGAAACCTTTTGTTTAAGGATGGTTAAACAGATTGTCCTCAAATCCAGGAATGTTGATCGTACCTCCCCAAGGAAGAAATGGGTAAAGTATATCAACGAAAGAATGGTAATCTGGTTCTTGAGGGACATGAACTCATCACCGAAATATGAATATAATATTTCCTAATCTTAATGAAGAGAGAAACTAGTCCCCAACGAGAATCGCCGAAAAATTGTCGGTCATTTTTCTATGAGGTAGAAATATATGGTTTTGGTTTAGTTTAATATATATATTGGTTTTTTTTAAAATAACATTTTAAATTTAAAAAATACGAAAACAAACTAATCTCATATAAATGATACTTCAAAAAATCAAGCACTTCATTACAAGACATGTATCTATCCCGAAGAATAAATACATGGCTTGGTGGTGAGGCTCGATCAAATAAACTAAAGAATTCATGACATTCATTCGGTCTACAAACTGTTTATATCAATCTATAATTTCCCCTATCTAATATGGAGGAATTAGATAGGGTTTATATAAACCTGAGGTCTTTAAGTTTCCTATAAGGGCAAGCCCCTATAGTTAATTAGATCTTAGATAACCAAAGTCACTAAAAAAAATCTTGATATAGAACAAAAAATATTGTACTCATGACTTTGAAAGGGTAAAGTTCTTCAAGAAAGAGTAGTAATAGGAGATCCAATAGGTGAGTGGCTTAAATTCTGAAACAATTTTTGTAGGAATCCAAAGGAAGGAGAGACTAGGGAAAAGACATAGATTCAAGAGAGGTCTTTGGGTTTTTCCCGAACTATCTTATGGTTTGGTTTTAATTTGAGATAGTTATTTGGTGTTTCATCCTTCCAATTTTATTATTAGAGCTTATATTCACTTGATACCGATCATGTGAATGGCCTGGAAGATAGGAGGGTTTATGTCATACTCGATGATGACCTCAAAATCCTAAGACGAGTTAGGGATTATATTGCACAACATGGTCATGCAAAGGCCTAAAGAGATTAGGTGAGGGTTTATGCTGCACTAGAAAGCTACTTCGAAGTCCTATGGCTTTTTGTTTTAATTTCTAAGGAGTTTTCTTGTTAAAGATGACTGTACTGCCCACTATGCATGCTCCAAGCTCCTCGTCGTAGCAGATTTAGTTTAAAGAAGTGTTAGTGAAGATGAAAAGAGAAGTATCATGTTTTGGACATTTTGAATTGAGGTGTCTTAATGTCTTATTTAGGGGAATATTAAAGTTGTTTATAGTGACACTAGTCAGGATCCCACGGTTCCCTCCTTCTAGCACCACTACTTTCTTTGGATTCACTTTGTGCAGATGAATTTACTGAACTTAGCTTAATAAGTTCCATACTTTCATTTAGACCATGGGAAATCCTGATAGCAACTGTAGGTTGCATTCTCCAAGGTATTCCCGTTCGTCCTGTAGAGAAGTTTTAATTTAGTTGCAATTGTGATTTTTGTTTAGTTTGTGATTTAATTTTGAGTTATTTTATATTGTTATTGTTGTGGCAGTCTTGTTTTGTTTTAATTTAGTCTTAGTTTTGGTTTAGTGGCTATCGTAAAAGTTTTAGTTTTCATGCAGGGTGACATTGTTATTTAACATGCAAGTTTGTAAGAAATCAAAGTAAAGTAAAGGAAATATTGAAAATAAGGTACTATAAACTTGTAAAAGTGTTCCTGGCGAGTCTTTTCGTTCCTCCACTTGAGACTTTAGTTTCTTTTGCAATAAACATTTATAATTTACAGGAAAGTAAAGCCTATAGATAGGTTTGTCACAAGCTTATTAAACTCTATGTCATAACTTGGTGGGTCTTATTCATTCATTTAAGAGATTTCTTCATTTGATAAATATGATAGGTCTAGTTGTCCTAGAAGGTGTCTAGAAGATTTGTGAGAAGGGCTTAGAAGATACCTAGACATTTCAAAATCCTTAAGAGCTTCCTTGAGTTCATTTTGAACTTATCATAATTATTAAATGATTCATCTATTTTATACCCTTATGCTTAGTGCACTAATGTTTCAATTATCCTAATAGGTGGGGTCACTCGTTATTTCACTTAGGAACTATGTAGGTGGGGCCTTTAGAGGCAAACTTAATTTATGGAAGAATTTAATCAATTTAATGGGCTTGTAGTGTTTCAAAAAGGCTTACAATTAATTGTGTTTCCTTTTCTAATCTTCATTAGTTAATTTTTCAATTAAGCCTAGCTCACTATTAAGCCCTTAAGCTTTAATAGATAAATTTGCAATTTTTGGAAACGCTGAGTTAAATGATTTTTAATCCTTATCAAATATTGAATTATCATTAACCATTAGATTAGAGGTCCCAAATCATAAGTTATCAATTTCCAAAATAAAACCACGATCATTTAATTTAATTTTTCTCTAAATTATAATGATTAATTAAATCATAAACTTTATCTTTTAATGTGATAAAAATGAGATGGATTTCTACCATTTATCTCTTTATATTTCAATCATTCAAACACATTTATTAAGATTATTCAGTGCCCATTTCCCACTTTAATTAAACCTAAATTCTTCAAAATTACACTTTCACCCCTAAAGGCCTTATCACTTCATAATTCATTAAACTTAACTCAAATGACTTTGAAATTTTCATAACACCCCACTCATGGGTCAATTAAAATAATAGAGGAGAAAATATGATTTTTCCAAATTTGATTTAATTTATATAATTATTTTAATGAAAAAATAAGGGTTTTCAAGGAAAACTCAATAGTTTAATCAAAACAAAACTTCTGTTCTTAAGAAAATTATTGGAGGTTCATATAGACCAAAGGACCACTTGGATCAAATTTCATGAGTTTTTGAATTTTAGTTTAATTATTATAATTATTTAAATTTTTAGAGTATTAATTAACTATAAAATACTATATTAGTATAAAATTAAGTTTTATATTTTTATTAAATCTCTCTGAGGTCAGGGAACCTAGAGAAACAAGTTTCATATTTTTGTGAGTTATATTTTAATTATTAGAATTATTTTAGTGAAAAATTAGGGAATTTCCATTTTTAGCTTTTAGAAATTGATTTTACTCCTTTTAAAATTTGATATCTTTATTTATAGAGTTAGGAAAATTACTCCAATTGTTCCTAAATGATTATGATACAATTTGGAACATTTTCAACAATTTTATTAATTTTTGTGATTTTATTAATTTTTAAATTATTTAAATATTAAAATAATGCTTAAAAATGAAAATTTTATTTTAATTACAATTTTATTTTTTCAGAGACTCCTCTGATCAAAGAGAACTCCCAAAATTAATTTGGTAATTTTTTAAGTGTATTTTAATCATTATAATTATATGATTGCCAAAAATGTGATTTAACTTGAAAAATTCATTTAAGCATTTAAATTAACTCCATTTGACTTGAAATTTTTATGGGAAATTTCCCTTACCTTAATTTGCAGTGGACAGTAATTTCTAGGTTATTTACATTTATATTTAATCCAATATATTTTTATTTAAGTTTAATTACCATCAGGGTTATACTTAAT
This sequence comes from Papilionanthe hookeriana x Papilionanthe teres, assembly GCA_022702705.1. Taxonomy (NCBI): domain Eukaryota; kingdom Viridiplantae; phylum Streptophyta; class Magnoliopsida; order Asparagales; family Orchidaceae; genus Papilionanthe; species Papilionanthe hookeriana x Papilionanthe teres. The sequence continues at coordinate 14,601,697 of CM040426.1, read as the reverse complement.
GAGTTATACTAAGTTTACTTTTTTCCTTGGGTTCTCTTGTCATAAGTAACCTACCAAAATATACTTTGTAATTTTATAATCATTATTTTAATTATTACAATTTTTATACCAAAAAAAAATATGATAATTTAAAAAAAAAGAGATCTTTGTCTAGAGATCTCCTCTGACTTTGGAAAAATCAGGGAAGATTCCTTAAGACAGAGGCAACAACATACCAAAATATCAAGCTATGGTGAAATGACTAAGTGCATGAAGAATCAAAACAATCAAAGGGTATTTAATTCATTAAAAAACAAACATGCATAAAAAAAATTTCAAACTATTTCCACATTATTCCTCTCTGCTCATTAACCACTAGGGTATTTTTCTTTTATTTTTCTAATTTTTCTACACCAAGTTATGGATTTTTGAAGTTAACTTAATTTAAATAAATGAAAAATACCCCTAATTTCCTACTTAAACACGCATTGTTGTGTAATCCTCGGTAGCTCCGAAGTCTCCAGGCGTCGCTCAGCCATTTGACGCTACCTTCTGACTCAGCTGTCACGTGGCTGCGCTTTATGTTTAGATCTCTTATCTGGCGCAATCCCAACCCTACATTTGATACACATGCGATCCAACGGCGCCTGGCCTTCATCCCCAATTGGTTCATCCCCTCAGCAGTCCACCTTCTAGGCTTAAGAACTCGAGCTAGACCTAATCAAATCACTTGAAGTTTTTTTTTATAGACTCATCTGACCTAGACGAACCTATCCATATGGTTTATACAATATGAAATACGGTCGATGCATGTATAGGATCAAAACAAGCTCGGGATGAAGAGTGAGTTTAATACCTTTATCTGAGAAGTGAAGCTTCAATCAGAGAGTTGTGGTAGCTTCGATTGGTCCTAACAAAACTCCAGATGAAGCCTCTTACCCTGGTGAAATGTCTGGACCTGAATTCGACCAAGGCTGATTTCAGGTGTTGATCAAAGTCTGGTATAGAGACTCTCTGTGATGGGGCTTTTATGGGGAAACTTCTTCTTTCACTCTAGTGATGTTGTAGAGCAATCTGGTTTGGAGTTTTAGGTAGTGGGGAGATGCAATTGCAACTGTCCTTATTTTAGCTAAAATTTCAGTAGGGAGATTAGCTCAGGGCGGTAGGGATGAGTGGTTGAAGATGGTGAGCTTGCACTCTGGAGGTCTCAAGGAAGCTCTGGGAGCAATTTGGCAGAGTTTCCTTAGAAAATTTTCACCACCTCCCCTTTGGCCATGAAGCGTGACTTTTGTAGCCATGGCCAATGGGCTGAGCTCAAGGCTTGGCTTTGGGCGGGATATGCTGCTTTGATGGAAGGCAGCAAGGCACAAGTGATTAGTGAGAGGATGCCACACTGACAAGGCCCAATTTTTGAATTGAAGGGGTATGGGGGCACCCGGATTTAGTTGTTCTGGCAGCCTAGGTCAGTTCGCAAGGACATCATTGGTGGATGGCAGGCTGATGGGAGGTAAGAAAAGGGTTCAATGCCATTAATTGGGTTGCTTACTTGAGGGTTAAGGGGAGTTATGGATTAGCCGAAAAGGGGAAGATCCATTGGTTCTAAGTGGGGGACCTTTGGTCCATGGCTCAATGAGCTTGGGTTGGGTTAGCCCAGACCAGTCCTTAAGGTTGGTTGCCCATGGAGTTAATTTGGTCAATTTTGTTCAACTTAGGTGACATTGTGTTATATGGTCAATTTTGGTCACTTGGGTTCAAGGTTAGGCTAGCTTGGGTTTGGGCTTGGGTTGAGCCTAATTGATTGAGAAATTTTGTGTGTATGATTGTTATGAAAATTTTAGAAAAGGATTGGTGTGGTTTTGAATTGATTTGGGGGTTCAATTTGGTTTAATTTGGGTTTTGGTTAATTTGGGGCAAGTTGGGCTAGCTTGAGTCTAGGTTGGGATAGAGTTGGGTTTAGGCCCAATTGATTGTTTGAAAAGGTATAGGGGGATGTGGTGAATAGTTCCCAACATAAATTGGTTGGCAATTTTGGGATTGGGACATTCAATTTGGTGTGATTTGGTCATAAGTCCAATTTGGGGCAAAATTAGGGATTTTTGGATTTGGTGTGACTTGGGTGAGACTTGAGCTCAAATTGGAGGCAATTTAATGTTTCATTTGGCCTAGGGGAGTGTCATTAGAAGTTTAGAATTCATATTGAGGGAAAATTGATTGACATTGGGTCCAATTTAGGTGAAATGAGTCACTTAGTTAAAATTGGGGTTTTTTAGTTTGGGTTGAAATTGGATCCAAATGTGGGTTGAATTGGGTTTGTATTTGGTTTGGATTGAGGCTAGTGATGTTGAATTTTGGTTTGGAATTGAAATTGGGGAGAATTCAAGTCAATTTGGTGAATATTTGGGGTGATTTGGGCATTTTGGGCCTTAAAGGGCAATTTGGGGCTTTTGGTTAAATTCAGTCAAATTGGTCAAATTAGGTCATAATCTAGTGGAGAGAAATGAAATTAGGAATATTTATGAGGTTTTGGGATTTTTTTTGGGAATTTTTGGAATTTTTGGAATTTAGGGTATTCTTGGGGTATTTTTGGGGTATTTGGAAAAAATGGGTCGAAACGAGTCAAATCGGTCAGAATTGGGTCGATGAGATGGTTCCAAACTGAAATTAGGAATTTTTGGAGAGTTTTAGGAATTTTTGGAATTTTTGGAATTTTTGGATTTTTTGAGCTAGGAGGGGAATTTTTGGTAATTTTGCAAATTTTGGGGTTGTTTTGGAAATTTTGGTCAAACTGATCAATTTGAGTGGTGAGAAATATTTTTAAATAATTTTTGGAGAAAAATAAGTAATTTCGATAATTTTTGGGTAAAATTGAGTTTTAGGGGTAAGTTGGGCAGGTTTAGTGGCAGGGGGGTCAAAAATTGAAATTTTAGAAAATTAGAGGTTGATTAAAGGTAAGTAATATGGAACTATTTAGGTTGAGCCATGGACCAAGGGAAAGCCTCATTTGGTCCTCTATGTGTTAGTACTAACACTGAACTTAGCATGGGGCTAAGAGCTTGAGAAAACCACACACATGAGTTTCCAAAAGTGTTAGGGGATCAAAGTGGGATGTGCTTTATTTAGGGTTGTGAGTGTAAAGTGTGTGTTGAAATTGGATCCAAATGTGGGTTGAATTGGGTTTGTATTTGGTTTGGATTGAGGCTAGTGATGTTGAATTTTGGTTTGGAATTGAAATTGGGGAGAATTCAAGTCAATTTGGTGAATATTTGGGGTGATTTAGGCATTTTGGGCCTTAAAGGGCAATTTGGGGCTTTTGGTTAAATTCGGTCAAATTGGTCAAATTAGGTCATAATCTAGTGGAGAGAAATGAAATTAGGAATATTTATGAGGTTTTGGGATTTTTTTTGGGAATTTTTGGAATTTTTGGAATTCATGGTATTCTTGGGGTATTTTTGGGGTATTTGGAAAAAATGGGTCAAACAGGTCAAATCGGTCAAATTGGGTCAATGAGATGGTTCCAAACTGAAATTAGGAATTTTTGGAGAGTTTTAGGAATTTTTGGGATTTTTGGAATTTTTGGATTTTTTGAGCTAGGAGGGGAATTTTTGGTAATTTTGCAAATTTTGGGGTTGTTTTGGAAATTTTGGTCAAGCTGGATTCGATTTGAGTGGTGAGAAATATTTTTAAATAATTTTTGGAGAAAAATAAGTAATTTCGATAATTTTTGGGTAAAATTGAGTTTTAGGGGTAAGTTGGGCGAGGTTTAGTGGCAGGGGGGTCAAAAATTGAAATTTTAGAAAATTAGAGGTTGATTAAAGGTAAGTAATATGGAACTATTTAGGTTGAGCCATGGACCAAGGGAAAGCCTCATTTGGTCCTCTATGTGTTAGTACTAACCTGAACTTAGCATGGGGCTAAGAGCTTGAGAAAACCACACACATGAGTTTCCAAAAGTGTTAGGGGATCAAAGTGGGATGTGCTTTATTTAGGGTTGTGAGTGTAAAGTGTGTGTATTGTGTAAGCTCCAGACCTCCCAGGGTAAATCCTAAGGTCTGACCACCTATAGGAGACTTCCCCTGGGCTTCCTTATGCTTGGTCTCTTCCTCCCAAAAGCTAGAGGTTAGGCCTTAAGCATATGAAAACTCTCAGTGAAGCAAAGAATATTTGAATTTCTAAGGGGGAGGGTTCCAAGACTAGTCTTCTAAGAAAGCCATCAGGAGAGTCCTATGACTAGACCCTAGTTTATTCTAAAGAGAGACTAGACCTCGACCATAAGTGAGGTTAACACTAGCATGAAAATAACTAATCAACAAAAATATTTGTCATTAAAAATTTAAAGTGTCATTTAAGATATTATAACAATGAAAAGAAATAATTACCAACACCAACATCAACACTACACTAGTACCACAACACTAACAACACACCACACAACCACCACAACATCACCACCACTATCAACACATCATCATCATTACTACATTATCAGCATCACAACCAAATCAACACCACACCACTACCCCAAAACCAACACCAACACCACAACCACACCACACAACCACCAAATCCACACATTACAAACACCACCACCAACATAAGCACCACACCAACAACACTACCATAATCAGTAGAGGTAAATGAAAAAAATACTCCATAATCATTTGATTGGGTTATGATACACCTAAAATATATAGTGTTTTTAAGCACATTTTATACCAATTTTTGATGATATTGCACTTTAATGAAAGGTATTTTTATGTTTTTCTTGTATGTATGATAAAAATGAGTGATTGTGATGAAATGAGCAAAAATGATCAAATTTGGAGCAAAAATTGAAGCGCCAGAAGATCAGAAAGGTGTACAAATTTAGCCTCTGGCGCCTAAGCGCCAGAAGGCTGGCGCATAGGCGCCACAGTTAAAGTGATGAATTTAAATTAAATTTGGCAAAATTTTGAAGGGGTTTTTGAAGAACCCTTTGGTTTAAACTTCATTAACTTCTCATTAGCGTCAAAATTCATTAAACATTTGACTGGATTGATGCATCTCTTGGTAGATTCATTGAATATAGACATAATTTGAAGAGACACGAAAGCACCTTTTGGAGAATTATTTAAATGAAGAGTAGAAGATCAGAGAGTGGCACCACACCCTAGAGAAGAATTTTGAAGAAAATTTTAGCAGGAGAAGTTGGAGAAAAGCTTGAAGTGGTTTCAGGGATAGAGGGAGAAAGAGAGCTTTCTTCTCGCCATATTTTATTTATTCTTCCACTTTACTTTATCATAGTTTGTATTAGAATTTAGGAGAGTCCATCCTTAGAGTTGGGCGCCAACCTCTAAGGAGTTATCAAGTGGAAAGCAAAAGATTCAGAGGAACATATAGAGTCTTGTGGAGAGGATTTTCAGATAAGTGTTTATCTTTGTTTTTACATTTGATTTTTAAGTAAGTATTGGTGTGTTTTCACTATGTTATATTCTTTCTAATCAAGTTGTGTTTGTGTTTTCTCCATGAGTTCTGAGTAGTTTTCTTTATCTTTTTCCTTTCAAATGAAGAAGTAATTAAATTATGGAAGGGAGTTGTGTGAAGTTTAGGTGTTTAATGTTGGAAGAAGTTGTGATGATTCTACTACCTTGCACTTCATTTACTTCTTGATTTGGCCAATTAAGATGTTAAAATTTGTTTTAAGATCATGTAAGAACTAATGCGGTGTTGTCTCAATCAACAATTGGAGTGAATCACATGCATTTATATGGGTGAGAATTATAGTCCATATACTTGAGTGAAATATATAGGGAGATATGTTTTAATGGGGAGTAAAATTAGAGGACTTTAGAGTGACAAGCTAAAGCCCCTTAATTTGGTTTGATATGAAAAATTTTGTTATGAGATTTTAGCCCTCAAGTGAAGGGAATAGAGCGAACTCTAGAGTGAGAGCTGGTATCTCCCCTGCCAAACCCATCTACAAAATTTCAAAACTTCAAATTAATGAATTTTCTTTATGGAACCAATTAAGGGTAAAGAATATAATTGCTCCTATTTGGCACAAAACATTTAGATACTTCCACAATGAAATTCCATAATTATTACTGATTCATGAAAGAGGAAAAAGATATTTTATTCTCATTACTTTCATATCTTTTTTAGAGTCTTATTAATTTTAATTGTTTGCTTTACTTTTTCTTAAAAGAAAATTTCAAAAATAATTTTAAAACTTTCTATCTTAAAACATACTTTACAAAATTAATTTGAAAAGTAAAAAGTTATTTTTCTTATTTCATTAAAATTTTTGACATTTCCCTGTGGATTCGATATCTCGATGCTTAATCAGAAAGTCCTATATTACGTTTACTTGTGTAGAATCCCATATTATAAAATAATTAAAATATATTTCTTATTTTCTTCAGAACCAAGATATTATCATTGAAAAGAAATATAAAGTGAAAAATGTAAGCGTACCTTTCCTGCGAGATCAAGTTTTTGGCGTCGTTGCCAGAGAAATTAATTAAAATTTTATTTAAGAAAATTAAGAAAAATTAAAATTTTTACTTTTTCCTTACTTTTTTTAGTGTCTTTTATTTTATTTTATTTTATTATGTATGCGTAGTTCAAGTTCTGAAGGACTTGTGTCTTACGATTCTAAATTAGAGAGAATTGTCAGAAAAATTAAAAAACTTAAAAATACTGAAAAGGATAAAAATATTCAACAAATGGTGAATCAAGAAAATCAAATTGTTAACATCCATCAAGAATTTAGACCTTTAAGAGATATGTTAACCCTACAGTAGATGAACTTCATGGTAGTATTCAACATCATGTTGTAATTGCTAATTCATTTGAACTTAAACCTGCTATTATCCACATGGTATCTAATAATCAGTTTGGGGGAGCACCAACTGAAGATTCTAATTTACATCTTGCCAATTTTTTTTAGAATTATGTGCCACTTTTAAATACGATGGTGTTTCAGATGATGCTATTAGACTTTTTCCTTTCTCACTAAAGGATAAGGCTAAAATATGGTTAAATTTGTTAGCATCTGGATCTATCAGAACATGAAGTGATTTAGCATAGAAATTCCTTGCTAAATATTTTCCACCATTAAAGACTATGAAGCATAGAAATGATATTACATCTTTTTGTCAGTTTGAAGGGGAATCTATTTATGAAGCATGTGAACGATTTAAAGATCTCCTAAGAAAGTGTCCACATCATTCGATACCAGATTGGTTAATAATTCAAAATTTTTACAACGGATTAGTTAGATCTCTTAGATCTATTATTGATGCCGCTGCTGGTGTTTCATTAATGTTTAAACAATTTACTGATGCTTATGCTTTATTTAAGAAATGGCTACTAATAATTTTCAATAGCCTTTTGAAAGGTTAAATCCTAAAAAGGTAGCTAATATTCATGAAAATGATGCTTTTACGATGCTAGCAAATCAAGTTGCTGTAATCTCAAGGAAGATAGACCAATTTGGGAAGAATTTTTCTCAATCAATTTCCATGATTGAATAAAATTCATTAGGCCAAATGGTTGATTCTCAAACTTCACCAGAAACTTTGAATGCTATAAGTAAGCTTAATAACCCACATTCCAATTATTATAACCAAAGTTGGAAAAACCATCCAAACTTTAACTGGAATACCAATAATCAGGGTGGTAGTAATCAACAATGGGGGAAAAACCAAGTAAACCCATTGGGAAAGTGGAACAATCAAGGGAATAATAATTATAGACCAACATATCCTCCAGGTTTTAGCAATACTTCACAATTTAAAGAGAATAAGGTGTCTATAGAAGAAGTGGTGTTACAAATGGGAAATCAATTGCAAAGCCAATGAGCTACAATTAAAAATATTGAGAATCAATTGAGACAGATTGCCAATTCATTATGCAATAGATCCCAAGGAATGCTTCTAAGTAATAAATCTAAGAGATAAAAATAAAGAGCAAGTAAAAGCTATTCAGCTGAGAAGTGGAAGAGTTGGAAGATAGAGTTCAAAAAGAGATTAAAGTAAAGAAGAGATTAAAGAACCAAAAGAGGACGCTCCAAAAGGTTTGGAAAGACCTATTTCTCCACCTAAGATTAATTTAGAAAAGCCACCACCTCCATTTCCTTATAGACTTCGACAATAAAAGTTGGTTAAGTAATTTTCTATGTTCTTAGAGATATTTAGGAAGCTTACAATCAATATTCCATTTGCTGAAGCCTTAGAAGAAATGCCAAGCAATGTGAAATTTATGAACGATATTCTCAATAGAAAAAGGAAGTTTGAAGATAATGAAAATGTTGCACTTAGTTAGGAGTACAGCGCAATAATTGAGGAAAAGCTTCCTGAAAAGCATAAAGATCTTAATAGTTTCACAAATCCATGTGCAATCAAAGATAGATTTTATGGAAAAGCTTTATGTGATTTGGGTGCAAGCATTAACCTTATGACATTATCAATATTCAAAAGACGGGATTATGAGAAATAACCCATACTACTGTAACTCTGCAATTAGCTGATTGTTCGATCACATAACCTAAAGGAGCTATAGAGGATCTTTTGGTGAAAGTGGATTAATTTATCTTTCTTGTTGATTTTATTGTACTGGATATGGAGGAAGATAAAGAGATACCCATAATTTTAGGGAGACTTTTCCTGGCCACAGGCAGAGCGATGATAGATGAGCAGAAAGGGCAATTAACGATGAGAGTCAATGACCAAACGGTTACATTCAATATTTCAAAATCAATGAAATATCCTACAAGAGGTAAAGATTGATGAATGTTATAGGATAGATGTTATCAGATATTTGAGTGAATGTCATTTCAAATCAGCTTATGAATAGAAACCTGAAAGTGAAGAAATGGAACACGAGCAAGAAGAGGAATTACAACATCCAGAAGATTTTCATGAGGAAGGTTTAAATTATGTTCATGAAAATTTTGAATTGTTGGACATGACTGAAAAAGATGAATCTTTTGGTCCATCAATTGAAAAATCTTTCGAACTTGATATAAAGTTGCATCTTAATCATTTGAAATATGCCTTTTTAAGTAATTCCTCTCAATTGACTGAAAAAGAAGAAGAGAGTTTGATTGAAATTTTAAAGAAATATAAGAAAGCCTTTGGATGGACAATAGCTAATTTTAATGGAATAAGTTCTTCAATTTGTAAGCATAGAATCCTTATGGAAAATAACTGCAAACCTCAGCCTGATCCTCAAAAAATATTAAATCCTATCATGAAAGAAGTTGTTAAGAAAGAAATTTTAAAGTGGTTGGATGCTAGAATTATCTACCCTATTTCAGATAGTGCATGGGTTAGTTTTATTCACTATATTCCTAAGAAAGGAGGAGTTATTGTGACTGCTAATGAAATGAATGAATTAATACTAATAAAACAAGTTAACAGGAAAACTTTATTATGTGGAGATAGCAGAGAACAATTGCTCATTATCATTTTGTAGTTTAGCTTCCTCTATTCTCCCCTCTTCCAATTCCTTATCAAGCTTATTAACTAGGCTTTCTGCCTGTTCCACATTTTTAAAAACATCCCCAAAAGTGGACCAATTTCAATCCTTCAACTGATAGCTTAATCTTTTATGAAGACTCCACAACTGCATCCAATCATTTCCATCAGCTCCACGGTGCCAACCATCAGAAACAACCTTATAAAAGTCAGAGAAAGAAGTCCAGACATTTATAAACCTAAAATGGAAAGGCCCCTTGGTAGATTGATTATTGATAGTAATTAATAAGGGCCTGTGATCAGATCCCGACATTGCCAGTGGAGAAATTGTGGTCTGTAACAAATTTTGAATCCACTTTCCATTGGCAAAAATCTGTCCAATCTTTCCTAGATCCTTCCTCTCCTCTAAATGAATTTAGTTCCTTAGAAACCAAGATCATGCAACCCAGTCTCTTGAATAGAGTCATTAAAAAATGTAATTTTCTGAATGTTCCCAGTCCTGCCAATAATTTTTTCTATAGTAGAGGCAATGCAGTTAAAATCACCACCAACCAACCAATTTGAATCCATAGAGTTGCTTAATGAGTGAAGAATATTCCAAAGGACTTTCTGAGAAGTTATAGACCATCCAACATAAACAATAGTGGCAAAAAATTCAAAATCACTAATTTGAACATTTAGATGAACAAATTGAGAGTGGACCATCAGAACAGACCAGACCACTTCCTTTCTAAATAAAATCCAAATTTTCTGACTGACATTATCAAACTGCTGAAAACCCTTAAATTTCTTAAGAATAGGTTGAACTTATTTGAAACCATAGGATCTAAAAGAGCAAAGACCCATAATTTGTACACCATAATCAGAAGAAGGAGTCTGTGAAGAAAATTAGGGACAGCAATTCTCCTCACATTCCAGCAAAGTAGGTTAATCATGGTGGTTGGCTTTCCCCTTCCCCCTAGCTTTAGAAAGGGAATCAAGCACCTGATTTAAAGATTTTCCTCCAATGATTAGATTGATATCATCCTTTAAGTTTTCTAGTTAATTAGAACCTTTCTTTTTCTTCTTTTCCTAGGGTATAAGCCTTTCTTGATCTGAAGAGCAATGTTCCCCAACAGATGGAATTAACACTGCTAGATCTGAGCTAGAATGTAAAGTCAGGTCAATGTTCCCTGCAGCAATAAGGGTTTTTTTTATTTTTTCCGGATTTCTAAACTTGCCTCTCTTCTTCCATTATATATATATATATATATATATATATATATATATATATATATATAATTTTTGTTTTGAAAATAACATTTTAATTTTAAGAAATGAGATCAGATTGATCTTATTTATTTAATAGTTATATAGTTGAGCACAATACCACAAGTAATACGCCACCACTAGAGGTAAGCATATCACTTGTTAATAAGCTTAGCCATTTAAACTGAGAGATTTTTTACATCCGTTTGGTCTTTGAAAACCTTATTGTGATCGACGGTTCCCCTGTTTAAAATGTAAAGACAAAGAGGGTTTATTTTGCCTAGGTTCTTAGTTCCCTATAGAGGCAAGCCCTATAGTTAATTACATCTTAGGCAATTGAAATAGCCTAAGAGAACTCCTGATTAAGATCAGGGGTTTTATCTTCTAGAATTTAAAGTTTAGTGTTCATAGTCACATGTAGGAAAATTCAAATGGGGAAAGGACCAGATTGGAACAGTTATTTTAGGAGTCAAAGAAGCAAGTAGTAGGGGATTTCAGAGATATGGAGGTGAACTTCAATGACTTCTTAAACTATCCTAATGTTTGGATTTACAATTTAGATGTAATATTTATTTAATGTTTACTCCTGTCAATTATTTAAAATTTATGACTTACACTTGCACAATACCTGATTGTCCAAATGGCCTAGGAAGATGGGAAGATTTACATCATATAGAATGAATAACTAGCCAAAAATAACATTAAAAATTCCTAATTTTACAAGCATAAAAATATTTTAAAATTTTAATTTTAGCATCCAAATATGATTTTCATCTAGAAATGAGATTGTATTATATTTCATGAATTTTGCAATTTGAGCAATTCATGAGTAAGTCACATTGTCGGCCTTGGGACCATCAGCAATCATTGGGAGTCAGGGTGACTCTTTACTAAATGTTAGAGAGCAGTAATGCTAATCTTTGACCTCCCGTAGTCGTTAGGTAAGGATTTGCAACACTTCTCACCTACTTGGATGCTTTTCTCATCATCTTTCTTGCCACCAAAACCTTTAACTTACGCCAGCCCTGATGATCTATATGTGACAACCTTTTAAATATTCATGGTTTCCCACAAGGGTTTGACTACCTTATCCAAGACTTATACCCTTGAGCATTGGCTTTTATTGTAGTTTAAGTGGTGATAAGAAATTTGTCTTCAAACTGTTCTCAGTTGATGGGTCTTGAATCATATCTTGGTGAGTCCTTATGTTTTGAGAATTATTTTTCTGAACAAATTATAACAAACCCAAATGTCCTCTATAAGGTCCAAAACCACATAAAAACATTCAGAGGCTGACTCAGAACACCCTTAGAATCTCCTGGAACAATTAAAGTTCATCTGACTTTGTTAAGTTTTTTAGTCGATCAAATTAATTATATTAGGAATCTTTTATGTTTTAATTGTGCTCGGTGTGGTCTTGATGTTTTAAATAGCTGATGAGTAAGACAAATGGTCACCCTTTGATGTCATATTGGGAGTTATGCAAGTGAGAATCCCTAAGGGTATACTTTAGCCATTAGAGAAGTTTACACTCTTTTCCCTTAATTAGGCTTGAGCTTGTAGTGTTTTAAGCTGTTTATCATCACTTATGTTTTCTTCTCTAATCTTTTTCAAGTGATATTAAATCAAACCTAATTCATTATCAAGCTTTTAAGGCTTAGGGATAAATTTATAATTTTGAAAAGTTTTATAAAATGTGTTTAATCCCTATTGAAAGATTGAATTATGCTTAACAATTGATCAGGGGTTCAATATCAGCGAATTAATGATATCCTAACTCATATCTCTCACTCTTGGAACATCAAAATTTATTATTTCTTCATATAGCCAACAATATAATTAATTATAATTTTACCATATTTTAGAAATTGTTATGAGTAAGTTGCTATCGTATTTACTCTTTGTGCTTCAATCATCTCAGTGGCGTAACCATCATAAATCTTACCAATATTTCCCCTCGGATTTAACCTCAAAATATAACGAAAGAGTAAATTCAAATTTTTATTCTACCCTAGGGTTTATACCCATAATTCTTATTTTTGAATTCAAATGGTTATGAAACTTTCCTAACCTCTTACTCATATACTAGTTAAGACCTCATAGGAGAAGTTATATTTTTCTGATTTTTATTTATTTTTGATGTATTCTTAATCCATAAGTATGAATTTTTAATTTTAATTAGTTTAATTGTTCAGGCATGTTTACTATCACTAGAAAAATGTTATGATGTTCCTAGAAATTGAGGGACTACTTAAAGTACTTTTCATGATCTTTTGAACTATATTTAAATTTTTTTATGATTTTTGATGAGATTTAATAAATTGATAAGTGGGAAATACACTTTTATTTTAAAAGATCCAATTTTATTTTTTTATTAATCTCTCTGACTTTGGTAAACTCAAAAACTTGATATTATATTTTTCTGATTTATATTTTATTTTTTAATTATTTTGATGAATAATTTATAGAAATATAAGAAATTATACTAAGTACTCAATACTTATTAATGTTTATAAAAATTAAAAGGATTTTGAAGTTGTTGTCTCTAATCAGAGAATATTTTGTGACATTTTGAAATACATTTGTATTCTTATAATTTTTAATTGTTTTTAATTATTTTAATTAGAAAAATACTAAAAAAATATATTTTAAATTCTAGCTTTAATTTTATAGTTTCTAAGTTCCTTTGACTTTAGTAAACTCCTCAAACTTAATTTTTCCTTTTTTAAATCTATATTTTATTACTATAATTATTATAGTTGATAATTAGCAAGATAATAAGAAAATATATTTAAGTACTTAAAATAAATTTTTGAACTTTGAAAATTTTATGAGGGCATTTTAGGGTTCTTTTCTTTAAGGCCTGTTTGGCGCAGCTGCAACTTCTCAACTTTGTAGTTGCAGTTGCACTGCCCTAGGAAGCTGTGTTGACCTCATTTTTTATGAGGTCTTCTTTTCTCTCTTTAGTACTTAGGATCTAGCCTTAGGCTTTTCCTTTGACTATCTTAGAGGACTAGAAGTGGAACCCACCCTTTAGAAGTCCAAACACCTCTTGACTCCTCGCAAACCCCACAAGCTTGATTGTAAACCCCTAATCACCTAGAGGGTTGAAATCAAATGTGGAAGTTTAAAGGATGAGTTCCTATAGGACTCTTTGGCCTTAGGACCGCCTACGGGTGGCACTAGTGCAGTGAGGGCTGACTTACACACACACTACACTTATACACTACACTTTCACACACCTCCTAAAACCACACCTATACCCAACTTGACCTCCCGACTCATGAAGGTGATTCACATGGATGGTCCTTAACCCCTAAGCCCTTGGCAAGAGGTTAGGAACAACATAGTAAATGCCTCAAATGAGTCCCTTCATGGCTCATGTGGGCTTGATATGGCTTCATGGCTCAACCAAAATGATTTCATTCCACTTACATTTACCTAATCTTCAATTTTCTAAATTTTCAATTTTTGACCCCGGGGACCCCAGACCCGCCTAGCTTACCCAAAACCCTTGAAATTACCCAAATTTTTCAAAATTCTCCAAAATCACCCAAATTTCTCAAAATCAATCTCAGACATTCTCCCACCACTCAAATTGACCATTTTTTACCCAAAATACTCAAAATTCCAAAAAATACCTCCAATACCCTCCAAATTACCAAAATGCCCCTCTTGATCCAAAAATCCAAAAATTCAGAAAATTTCCAGAAAATTCCAGAAAATCCCAAATATTCCCAATTTCATTTTGTCCAACTACACCATGGGCCAATTTTGTAAATTTACCCCACGTTTGTCAAAATCCCCAATTTGACCCATTTTAACCCAAAGTGAACCCAATGTCAAACCAAACCTACCCAATTGACCCAAATTCTGGTCCAATTCAATTCTAAACTTCAATTCAACATCCCCAACACCAATCTAGACCAAATAAAAACCCAATTTGATTGACATTTGAATCCAATTTCACTTTTGACCTTAAAGCCTAATTTGGACCCATGACCCAAACTTAGCCTAAACTAACCCAATTCAACTCCAATTAACCCCAAATCTTTTCTAAACCTTCCCTAACATCCCCACAAACAAAAAACTAACATAATTTGCCCAAAATTTGGACCAAAACCCCACTCAAATTCAACCCAAAACCAAAAAGCCCAATTTTGACCTAAACCCAAACTTAACCCAAATAGGTCCAAACCCCAAAATCCAACCCCAACAAAAGTTGAAACCTCTTTGAAACAGCCCTACAAACATTTCTCAACATTAATTTTACACCAATTTCAACATTAGCTTAACATTAGCCCAAGTTAACCTAATTTGGCCTACCATTGGCCACTTTACCAAAAAGCCCAAATTCAACCCAATTCAAACCCAAACCACCTCAAATTTGTTTCAAATTACTCATGGCACATTCCTAAACCAAACCCAACAATTATTTGGCCCAAACTTTTACAAGTTTCCCATCCACCAATTTATTTCCAAGCTTAAAAAGCCCATTTTCTTAAACCTTCCTAAAGAACCCACCCAAAACAAATTTAAAAGCCCAAAACTTATTCCAAAAGCCCACATGAAATTTCTCTCATCATACCCATAATTTAAAACACTTCCTAAGTTCCAAAATCAATGACCAAATAGTTCCAAATCAAGCTTCATGAAATTTGTCCACTAAAACACCAAAATTCCTTAAACCCACTTTCATGAAACCAAGCCCACTTTTCCCAAGCCATATAAAAGCCATGAAGCCACTCTTAAGCCACATGCAAGCCATGTGAGTTGTTCACATGTGACCTTACCACATTGGGCAAAAGGAGGAGATCCTTTCCACATTCCCTTAAGGTGATTAACCATTTCCATGTCTCCCCTAAACCATGTTTAATCCTAATTGTACTTGGATTGTGACTTGACCCCACTAATCAAGCCGAGCCAAATCACTTTCTCTTCAGCCTAAACCAAGTCTTGGGTGGTGCACCTAGCCCAAAAGGATGGGTTGACCCATTTAGAGCCAAAATAGCCATGCCCCCCATGCCACTTTGATCCAACTCCTTTACACTTGTCCAAACCCAATTGACTTCACCATTGCCAAGCTCTGACCTCCCTGGTCAAGATGGTGACTCATGCCTACCGGCTAGCCACCTGGGTCTCCAGAAAACGTCATGGCCGAGACATTGGAAGGAGCCAAGCATTGAAATTCTCCCTTGCTAAGTTGCCCAATGCCAAGTGGCCATTGCAGCTGTTCTTCCCTTGCCAAGAGCAGCTGATCCCAGTCCCTAACTCCCCCTGGGAGGCCCTCCAGCCTCTCCTATTTAAACCTCACCCCTCTCGGCCATGAAGAGGTGCAGAACCAACCTTAAGGAAACTCTGCCAATATCACTCCAGACTCTCCCCCACACTTAGAGCATTTGACCCCCACTGTTCTCTTGCCCTAATCCCCACTAACTGAGCTCAATTTTGGAGCTCAATTCTCAGGCCAGAACAGGACATTCCCAAATCCTCCACCAAAGTCAAATTAAACTCACCCACACCTGCACAAGACCAATAGAAGGAGTTCCCCAGTGAACGCCCCCTCTCCAGGCACCCATCTGTTCCAGACTCAAAGCTTTGTAATCGGTTGTGGTCGAAATCATACCTGGACAATTCACCAGGCTAAGGGACTTCATCTGGAGCTTGCTTGGACCCAATCGAAGATGACACAACTCTCAGATCGAAGCTTCACTTCTCTGAGCAAAGGTATGGACTCACTCTTCTTCCCGAGCTTACAGAGATTCTCCATTTAATTTGAATCAATTTCAATGCATGTTTACCGTATGGATGTGTTCGTCTCCTCAAGAAGAATCCATAGAGCATAAGAACACAAAAATCTGTTGAGAATCGAGTAAGAAATTAGGGTTAGAAGGTTGAAGGTCACGGGTGCACACCAGTCGTAGACGATGACTGGGAGCCGTCGGATCGAGCGTGTATCGAGTGGACGGTCTAGAACGAGTCGGACAGCGTGATGGTACATGAACCGCGGGTCCCTGGAGCGCTGAGTCTGATGGTGGCACCGAATCAGGAGACGACGCGTGGCCTTTCGGAGCTGCCGAGGATGGTGTGGCGCCGTGTGGATAAGTAGGAAATTAGGGCTATTTCCTATTTATTTAATTACCAGAACTTAGAAAATTCATAACTTTGTGTAGGAAAATCCTAAAAATAAAATAAAAATACCCTCTTGCTCAGTGAACAGAGGAGAATAATGTGGAAAAGAAATCATCTAATTTCATTGAATATTTGATTTTTAATGATTTATTTACTCTCTGCACATTTTCAATTCTCCATGCATGTATACAATTCACCATGGCATGAGACCATAGGGCTTTTGAAGCCTCTGAATTTGGGGACATTCTCTGAATTTTCCAAAGTCAGAGGCCATCCCTATGAAGAGTTATTGATTTTTCAATTCTAGGTCACTATTCTGAGTATTTTAATTCCAATAATTAGTATGTTGTGAAATAAATTCTAGGAAAATTTGGTGATGTTTCTTATGACTAGAGGACCCTAGGGAAAATAGGTTTTGAGTTGACTCACTTGTAATAACCCTAATTGGCTTAAACACCCAAAATGGAGCTTTAATTAATTAGAGCTAATCAAACATCAAATTGACTTGAAATCAATTCTCCACTGACCTTTAGGATCAGAGGAACCCACCAAAAAAGTTTGAAGTCAATTGGACTTGGTTAGCCCTATCAAATGGGTTGATTAAGCCATTTAGCCAAACCTAAACTTCAAAAATTCATAACTTTCAAAATATTTCTCAAAAATTCACCAAATTGGTTTTGGAGACTTTCTGATATCAGGGGAATTTAAGAAAATTAAAATTGTAATTTTCCAAAAAAAAGTTGATTTTTTGCATTATTTTAATATTTTTAATAATTAAAAAATAATAAAAATCACAAAAATAATAAAATTCACCAAAATGTCACATTTTGAATTTTAATCACTTAGGAACAAACCCTATATTTTTCTTAAGTCTCTATGATGAGATATCAAATTTTAAAGCCCTAAGGTAATTTTAAAATAAAAAAATGTATTTTCTAACATTTCCACTAAAATAATTCTAATAAATCAAAGAAAAATCAAAAAATTATAAAAATTGGTTCTCTGGTTTCCTTGATATCAGAGAGATTTTTGAATAATATAAAATTCATTTTTCAACCTTTATTTTATTTTTAAATTAATTAATACTCCAAAACTCAAAATAATTATAATAAAAATAATATAATTCAAAAAATCACCAAAATTGGTCCAAATGGTCCTCTGGTCATTAGGAATGTCTCATAATTTTCTTAAGGACAGAAACTTTCCCTTGGTCATATTATTAAATTTTCCTTGAAAATCCCTATTTTCCACCAGAAATAATTACATAAATAAATTAAATACAGAAAAATCAACTTTTCTAATGTCTTGATTGACATATGAGTGAAGTCACATAAAAATTTCAAATTCATTTAAGCTCAATTTAGTGAGTTATGAAATTAGTAAGTTTAAAGGGCAAAATGGTAATTAAAATTTTAACCTATAATTAAAAATTTTAGGTTTAATTAAAAGGGTGGGTAAAATATTTGATACTAAGTTGATTTGGATGTTTGAAACTTAGGCAATTAAAGGGTAGAAACCTACCAAATAATTTGAAAATAATTAAAATAAACCTTAATTAAATGATTAATTAAACTTGGAAGAATAATAAAAAATTAGAATTATTAAAATAGGGATACTATTAGGAAGAGATTTGTTCTTTAATTTAAGAATCCCCAAATTAATCACCTCAATAGTATTTAATTCCTAATTAAAATGATAATCCAAATTCAAGATTTAAAATGCTAAAAGACTTAATCATTAAATTAAATCATTTAAATTAAATCCTTCTAAGATTTCAATTAAATTAATATTTTAACAATTAAAATTAAATCATCCTTAAAGCATAAAAAATAAAATATTAAATTAAAATTAAAATAAAATTAAATTAAAATTTAAATTAAACTAAATTAAATTAAATTAAATTAAATTAAATTAAAATTTAAATTAAATTAAATTAAATTAAATTAAATCACATTAAATTAAATTAAATTAAATTAAATTAAAACATATTAGATTAAATAAAAAAATAAAATCAAGTTAAAATAAAATTAAAATTAAATTAAATTAAATTAAATTAAATTGAAAGTAAAACTAAACCAAATTAAATTAAACTAAAATTAAATTAAATTAAATTAAATTAAATATAACATCACCAAAGACATAAAGAATTCAAAATAAATCTAAAACAACTTGAACACTATTCCAAACTTAAACCCATTAATTGAAATTAAATTAAGTTACAAATCACTTGAACATTAATTTGCCCTCAAAAGCTCTTGTTGTCATAACTCCTAAACAGAGTGTTAAGTGAAGTATTACTTCATTCATAGGATATTCAAATGTCCTAGTTCACTGAGCAAGATAACAAAACTTGAATTCATGGATGACTAATTCATTTGTATAATTAAATTCTCTTGGACTTAAAACAATCCTAGAGGTATTGAAAAGATGTTTAAGATTCGTCTTAAGCACTTCCTCAATATGATAGGATATTTATAAGAACAATTGAACTTAATTGTTCTTTGATGAAGAAAATCGTCCTCAAACCAAAACACAAGAACCTAGACGTCATAGGAGATGACTAGCTATAGGAGTAGGACCTTGGTAGAAAACCATAACCCTTCCCTTAGCTTTACCTAGGAACTTGCTTTAAATGCTTAAATATTCTAAATTGTGTTTAAGTGCAGCTTGGGATGACGGGAAGACCCTCCAGGTATGCTTTTGTTTTATTGCAATTTACCTCCTTGCAATTTACTTTATTGCAAATGCACTTTACTTTTCTTGCATGATAAACAACTGTTGCATGAAAACCCACACCTCTAGGATAGTCCCTAAAACTGAAACCAAAACTAAATTAAAAGTCATTACAAGATAAAATTCACTGCCACAACATTTCAAAAATATAAAATAACTCAAAATTTAATCACAAACAGAACACAAAACTACAATTGCAACTAAATTAAAACGTCTTGTTGGATGATCGGGAATACCTCGGATGATGTAACCTACGTGTTGCTAACGGGATTTCCCACGATCTAAATGAAAGTGTGGAACTCATTTAGTTGAGTTTAGCAAATTCATCTGGACTAAGTGAATCCGATAAAAATAACGATGCCGGACGGATGGAACCGTGGGATCTTAACCGGTGTTGTTATAATCAACTTTAAGATTTGTTTTAATTAAAACATAAAAAAAACACTTGGAAATTAAGACCTTCTCTAAACCAGAACACTTCTCTCATCTCCTGATTTATGACTTCTAAAACTAAACCTCTGCAACAACAAGGAGCTCGGGGCATGGTGGGCAGCACGACCATCGTCATCAGCAAAACCTGAGTCTACTTCAGCAAAACTTTCTTAGAATAAAATAACCAAGCCATAGGACTTCGAGGTAGTTTGCCTAGTGCAACATAAATCCTCAACTCTTCGTTAGGCATTTGCATGATCATGTCATGTAAATTAAGCCCTGACTGGTCTTAGGACTCCGAGGTGATCGTTCGGTACGACATAAACCCTCACATCCTCGAGGCTGTTTGCATGACTGCGTCATACAAATATAAGTCATAATTAATTAAAATTGGCAAGATCAAAACATTAAATAAACATTAGGACTTTCTTAAATTCAAGCCAAACAATAGGATAGTCGGGAAATTACCGAAGTTCGCTTCGAATCTGTAATTTCTCCTACCTTTCTTCCTTTGAATTCCCAAAACAAAATGTTCCAAACTTGATCCATTCCCTATTGAAATTCTAAAATTCAATCCCTTGAAAACTTAAACTTTAAAATTCTTGAGAGCAAAATTACTGATTATTATCGAGAGTTTTCTTAAGTGATTCCCGTCATTTAAGATGTAATTAACTATAGGGGCTTGCCCTTATAGAGAATTTTAAGAACCTGAGTATTATAAACCCCGCTTAATTTCTTTGTATTAAGCGGGGAACTTGTCGGCTTATAAAATTGGTTCGCGGACCAAACGGGTGTCACAAATCTTCTAGTTTATTTAATCGAGCCCCATCATCAAGTAGTGTGTCTATTCTTCGGGATAGATACACAGACTTGTGATGTGGCGCTCATTTATATAAACTATTTGGGATGTGAGATCAGCTTGATTTCATATCTTAAAATTTTCAAATTCAAAATTATTTTCAAAATCAAATGCTACTTTCTAAATTATATATATATATATATATATATATATTTAAATTAAATTTAAAATCTAAAAATCCGCACTAACCTAAAAATAAGCCGTACAAGCTGCTGCGGGGAAGCAGCTATGGGGAAGCTGGTTGTCTGTTTGGTTCAGCTGTGTGAAAACAGCTGTCGGGCAGCTTTTTCTGCATAAATGACCAAACTGCCCCTGTTTGTTAAAACTGTTTAAAAATTTTAATATATTTATGTGTATGGAGATTTAGTTTTTGTAAAATTTTTAAAAATACTATTTATTAAATTTTCATATGAATTAAACTTAAGTTTTATATACATGTTTACGTATATTTTTTAAATTCTTATAAAACATATTTAAAATAGTGATATTTTGTGTTTATAAAAAATATTTGGTGCATAATGACCTACTGTTGATACAAATATCCTGACATATTCATAGTGAAATTCTAGTGAAACAGAGAAAATTGGGAGGATGACAATATTGATGGCTGGGAAACAACTCTGTTACATAGTGTGCCTACAGTGAATTTTCTTTTTATGCAATCCACCAGATGGGACTGTTTCATCTATTAAATTAAAGTGTGATACAATCTTGATATGTCAGTGATACCTATAGATTCTGGCAGATTCATGGTGAAATGCAAGAGAAATATAAAAACTAGGAGGATGGAAAAGTTGATAGGTGAAAAACATCTATTTTACATAATATCCCTACAGTGAATTGCTCTCCTCTCCTTTCTATGCACCCAACCAAATGGGACTTTTTCATGTATGAAATTATAGTGTGCTACATAATGCTCTACAAATGATATACATATCATGGCAATCTCATAGTGAAATGTAACTAAAGTATAAAAAGTGGGAGGATGGCAATATTCATTGTTCTTTTAATTCATCTGTCACATGTTTCCAGTGATAGAGATTGGTACTGGAAAACAACTCTTTTTACATAGTGTGCCTACAGTGAAATTCATATCCTCTCCTTTCTTTCTATCCACCCCACCTGATGGGGCTTTTTCATTTACGAAATTATAGTGTGCTACATAATGATCTGCAAGTGATACAAATATCCTGGCAAGTTCATAGTGAAATGTGAGTAAACCTAAAACCTGAGAGGATGGTAATATTAATGGCTAGATAACAAGAATATGTAGCACCTTTCTATATTTGCACCCCACCAAATGGGACTATTTCATGTATGAAATTATAGTGTACTACATTGTGATCTGTAAATGACATACATATCATGGCAATTTCATAGTGAAATGCAAGTGAAACATAAAAATAGGGAGGATGACAATATTCATGGTTGTTTTGATTCATCTGTCACTTGTTTCCAGTGATAGAGGTTGGTGCTGGAAAACAACTCTTTTTACATAGTGTGCCTACAGTGAAATTCATCTCCTATCCTTTCTTTCTATGCACCCCACCAAATGGGGCTTCTTCATGTATGAAATTATAGTGTGAAACATAATGCTCTGCAAATGATGTACATATCATGGAAAATTCATAGTGAAATGTAAGTTAAACATAAAAACTGTGAAACAATATTGCAAGTGATACAAATGCCTTTCCAAATTCTTCATGAAAAGCAACTGATACATAAAAACTGAGAGGAAAGGAGAGGGGAAGAGAGGTTCGTGCAGGAAAGAAGAGGAGAAAGAGAGATTCATTAAAACATGAGAGGAAGAAGAGGGGTGTTACGCTTTTACCTTAAAAGAATCATGCTTCATCAAGAAAGGTGATAGAAATTCTAGGGCGGAAGAGGAGAGGATGAGTTTGGGCTTGCGGAAGGCCGAAGGCAGCGTAAGAAATTCTAGCCAAAAAGCGCAAAGAAAGTCGGGGCCGCGGGGGTTATCCCGCTGCAGGCTTTCTCCCAAGCTTTGTGGCACCTTCCCACGAAGCTGAACCCCAAACAAGAGTCGCAAACAAATTTTGCAGCAGAAGGCTGCACCACAATCAAAAAAGCGCAACCAAACAAGCCTTTAATCAGGTTCATTTTTGTGATATTTTGAATTATGTTTACATTTTCATAATTTTTTAATTATTTTTTTAGAAAAATGTTTGGAAATTTATTTTTAATTTTAAATCCCATTTATATTTTTCTTAAGTCCCTCTTACATCAGTGAACTCATATGACCTAATTTTGTTTTTTTTTTAATTTTATTTTTTATACTTATTTTAAGTGGTCAGAGGTGATTATTATGAAAAATTAGGGCTTTAGGGTTATAGATGCTTTCTGACCTTAAAAAAATCAAACCTTAAAAATTTCAATTCATGGTGAAAGGAATTTAATTATTTATTATTAAAACAATTCATAATGCATTTAATTCATTTAAAAATAAATACATGATAATTATTTTTAATTTTAGGTTCATTAGATTCTCCTCTATTCACTCAGCACTCATATATATTTCTTTTAGGTTTCTAATTTTTCTGCACCAAGATATGATTTTTTGAAGTTGTATTTTGTTTTCTTATTTCATTAAATCAGAAAATCCTAATTTTTTTACTTATCCACTCCAGTCCCATTTATATTTTTCTCCACTATGTTATATACTTCAACTTAGGCAAATCTGAAGCTCAGCGCTGTGTGTCCTGACTGGTTGAGCTTTCTACGTAGCCTGCCCTATCATCCTGAAGTCTGTGGTCATATATCGGTCTATTTCCTTTGAGTCGATCTGCACCTTCAGTTTTGAATACAGAGGAATGGATGACATTCATTCCTCATCCCAAATGAACGCGAACATGAGAACTGTCCACACTCTAACAGTAAGATCTCTCTCGATACTTAACCAAATTTGATATGGTTTGTTCCTATAGTTTTGTTCTAAGTGAGACAAACACATATATACAACTAAGTGGACATGAATTATTTATCTAAGTGAGACGAACACATCTATACTGATGCAAAAGTGGATGTTTTGATCTTATACCATTGCTCAAGAGGTGAGGCATCCATTAGGTTGGTTGAGAAGCTTTAATCTGCATCCACAAACCTCCTCCAAGTGTTAATTTGCTCTAAGATGGGATCTAGGTATAAACTAAACTGTGGTAGAGGGCTCGAGAAAGGGGTCTTTGGATCGGATAACTGGTTTTGAGGTGTGTGGAAGCTTTCGAAATGATTAATTTGGAGTTTTAGTGGAGTTGATGAAATGGCCATGAATGTGGTTTTGGGCTTCAAAATTAGGTGGTAGGGGACAATGGCTAGGAATGGCGGGGATGAGTTTCTTGTATGCTTAGGAAAAGTCTAGAGCAAATTTGGCAGGGCTTCACCTAGGTTTATGCACTTGTTCAATTTGGTCGTGGATGTGGTCAGTTTAGGGTGAGATAGGATGGAGAGGAGATAGGGCCAAGGCTCCAATGGAGATGAGCCAAGTAGGATGGGTGAAATTTTGGGTTATTGGCTCATGGGTGGCTCTCGAGTTTAGGCCTGTCGTCGACCATGGTGGGGTGGTGGAGCTTAGGTGGTCACTGTCTTGCAGAGGGGAATTAGTGGTGGTGAATGGTGAGGTCAATTGTGTAGTGCCATGTGTCTAAGGCTAGGATTGAAGTGGAAAGGATTTGACTTGATTTTATTGGAGCTTCGTTTGAGTCATGATGTGGGTCCAGCATACCTCTCAAGGTGGCTATGGCTGGTGGTGAGCTTGGGGGAGTTAGTGAACCTGTCTTTATCTTAGAGATTAGCATTAAGACATAGGTTAGCGTGAATCATTAGAGTTGTTTATCAATTTTTGGTGGCTAACATGAGCCTTGTGCATGGCTTCACGGTTTCCATTTAGCTTGGATGAATCCACATGGCTTGCCCATGACTCATGCATGGCCTACATGGCTTGCATTAAAGAGGAGGAGGATAGAATTTCAAGTATTAAAAGATTATGGTGGGCTTCCATTTTGGTTGATTTAATCATATCACTTCATGCCATGATTTTAATCAAATTTTTTCATCATAAGAATTGGGGGTTTTTTTCCTTGGGGCTTGGATTTGGATATGATGAACGAGCTTGGGTTTGGAAATTAGTGGAATTAATTTGAAATTTGATTTAAGGCTCATGAGAATTGGATTTGACTTGAAGTTGGGGAATTCTTTATATTAATTTGGATTTGGGGAAATTTGGTGAAAATTGGGTTTTTGGAATTTGAGATGATTTTTGGATTTAGGTTTGAAATTGGGTGAGATAGTATTTGATTTTGGATTTTGTTTAATTTAATGCATATTTGGTGGCTTGAATTGAATGTATGAGTGTGCATGGGGTAGTGTGAGTGTGGTAAAATTATGTGTGTGTATGTGTATGAGGTGGTGTAAAGTGTGGTGGATTATGTATATGTGAATGTAAGTGTATGTGAATTTGTGTGTAAGGTGATGTGAGTGCACAAGACATAAAGGGTTTTTCCTAGAGCCTCATTTTCCTATGGGAACTCTCTTTCTAGCTTTAACATGTTGTTGTTAACAAACTCAACCAAGTGTTGAGGGTTTTACACCACCCATGTGAAGCCTCTTAAAAGAGCCAATGAGTGGGTAGTATTCCTAAATGGGTGGATGTCCTCACGTGTCCTCTAGGATAGTCTATAGGAAGTCTTATGGCTAGATCCTATGTTCTAAAAGAAGAATTTAGACCTCAGCAAAATAAGGTCAACACGTGATGGGAGACACTGCATGACATGAATATTATTTGACGTTATTTGATACCTCTTTCATTAATGGACATTCAATGGAAGAAGACCATGAGTCATATTTTGTTTGCTACAATTGATATTCTGTTGCTATCAACTTCTCATGCAGGTCCAGAAAGGCAGAAGCAGACACTCGTGATCTAATGAAATAATCCAACATTAGCTAAAAGAGAAATGATTCCATAAATTAACAAAAATGAATTAATTTCTGATAACATCATCAAATAAAATAACTATGGGTAGGGTGTAATTCCCTTTAGGTAACCTATACCAACTAAAAAAAAATTCAAGACAATCAAAACTACTTGACACCACAAATTAAAACAACTATGGGCAAGGTGTAATTCCCTCTCGTTGGCCTATGCCCAGGAAACGACTTAAAACCTGTGAAGCAACATTTGACAAAAACCAGAAATTAAAACTACTATGGGTATGTGTAATTTCTCTTCAGGTGGCCTATACCCAAAAAAATTTAAGAATTTATAACAATTTTTAACTAACCTATCTCAAGCAATTTTTCCACGCTCTTTTTTTCTCCTAGTAGTGGGATGTAAGGCCTTCCTGACATGGAATCACCACTTTCCTCTTGGTTGCCTATATTCTTTCTAGTTAGAAAGTAAGTCCATTAACAATCCTTCCTAATGAGATAGGGACACGACATTTACCTTTTTGAGAAATGGAATAAGACCTCCTTCGATAGAGTATGGCATCCATTCTTTTCTACTGGTGGTGTAAGGCCTTCCTGACATGGAATCATAGCTTTCGTCTAGCTTATCTGCCTTCTTCTTAGTTAGGAGGTAAGTTGGTTGGCATTCTTTCCTAATGAGACAGGGACACGACATCAACCTTTTTGAGAATTGGTATAAGACTTCATTTAATAGAGCATAGCACCCATTCTCTCCTGATAGTAGAATGTAAGCATTCTTGATACAGAATTATGGTCTTCGTTTATCTTACTTTTCTTCCTCTATTGATATTCCTCCCTAATGACACAAGGACATGACATAGACATTTTTAAGAACTGGTATAAGACCTCCTTCAATGGAATATGACATCCACTTTCTCCTGCTATTAGAATGTAAGCCTTCCTGACACAAAATAATGGCTTTCCTCTAGCTTACCTATCTTCCTCTTAGTTGGGATGTAGGTCCATTAGCCTTCCTTCATAACAGAAATATGACACGACATAGACCTTCTAAGGGCTAGTGAGACTCTTTATTAGATCTTGACACCCTCTTTCCCTAGCAAGCTCCTGAAGTAGATACAAGACCTTTTAAAGGCATTCTTCTTTGAGCTGGCTGACCCTCTTGGGCAACATTTGTCCCAAGTATCCCAATAAAATCTCCAACTAGTATCTGACCCTCCACTTTCTCAACATGTTGGCTTGTTCTAGGATTTTACCAGCCAGTTGGTCAACACCAACATATGCGACGTATGTATCGGGTACACCGTACATATTGGGGTTCCATTTGTTGACCTCACTAAAATTTACCCTCTCATAGGCCTCACCAGGATTAGGTTCCCATAGGCCTCACCAGGACAAGCCCAAATCCTCAACCCTTAGTTGAGTTGGTTTAGGGTTTTGGCCTTTTGAGAGACCAAAGATGACCCCTCTTGGGTAAGATATGCTCTGGGTCACCTATGAAACTCAAAACCCAAGAAATATTTCCATAGAACCTAGGAACCATCATGACACTAAAATTTTCATTGTGGAGGGAGCATCTATCCAAATTGATCCCTAGCCTCACCTAAGGCATACCCAATTCCAATTTACCCTAAGATCAACTCGAAATGTCAACACACTAATTTGACCAAAGGCTTAAAGGCGCATTGGGTGACCAAACCAAATTGGTTCAAACCCAATTTTGATCCATTCTTGACCAATTCACCATATTGCCACAAAATTAAGCCCCACTCAAAGTTGTCAAAACATAAAAAGACTTAGGTGTCAATTTAGCACCATGAGGTCAATCCTCATAATTCACCTAATTATATAATTAGGTAAATTAAGGAAGCCCATAGGTTTAAGTTCATGGGCTAAACCTAAAAACAATTACCCCTAAATCCAAAACCCAAGCCATGGCCCAGCTCTCCCATGGCCCATCCTTCATGGGTCGCCCATGACACAGCAAGACATGTAGGTCACACAAAATCCAATCCAAACTAAATCCAAGTACTAAGAGACAAAATTGCACCACTTACCATGAGAGGTGAACACATGGCCACCCAAGTTAAGTTCAAAATTAGAGGAGCCAAACAAGGCCAAGGTGGGTCCAACAAGACCAAACCCGATCTTAGTTATCCCATAGAAAGCCTCCCTAATCAAGCCAAGAACTCTCCCACGCCACCTTCACCCTCATTGGCACCACCATGCCCAACACTTGGAAACATGGAAAAGCTCCCTTCTCCTAGCCAAAAGATCTTAAAATTTTCTACACATGCTTTGACAAGCCACCAGGGATCTTCATGCACAAAAAAAGCTTCTCCCTTGGCCTCTCATGGTTCTAAACAACCATAACCGAAGCCCCTCACAACACTACCAAGCTCCCTACATAGCAACCTAGTCCTCTTGCTCCCAACAACAAAAGTACTCCACTTGACCAGAGAAAACCATCCCCACTATTTTTAGACCCCTTAAGCCACCACAATGCCATCATTTTGCCATTGCAATCCAGGGAATGTTTTTTGCTCCAATATCAACTTGCTCATAAATCCAATTCAATCAATATACAAGCTTCACGGAGACTTATACTCACTCCCTAATCAAAATCAAGCCTTCTCGAGCCCTCCAACCCATCCCAACACCAACTCAAGCCATCATTTGGTCTAGGTCATACGTATATCAACTTGCTTAAAAATCCAATCCAATCAATACACAAGCTTCATAGAGACTTAGATTCACTCCCCTAATCAAAATCAAGCCTTCTTGAGCCCTCCAACCCATACCAACACCAACCCAAGCCATCATTTGGTCTAGTTCATACGTAGACCCATCCATAGAGCAAATAGAGAAAAGAAGGAGGTTCGTGACATCAAGGCGATCCTCTTTGTCAAGACCAACTGGGGTCTCACCTCTTGGAAGAAGGTATAGATTTGAATTTTCAAAATTGAGCCTCATTTTGGACATTTGCGAAAGAAATCTACAATTCATCTCCACATAGCCACATAAATAGCTTTGTCTCAATTATATGAAAGTGTAGAAACAAACTCGAGCAATTTCGTTAAGAATTGAGTGAGATATTAAAGTCTAAATATTGAGGGTTCTCGATTTTCTGTCCTATGGAGATGATGAACAAATTTCGTATGTTTCCATGTATTAGAAACAGACGACCTGGATCGAGTCGAACCATGAAACTGCAGAGGAGAGGAGTACCATACTGCGGGACAGCACGACATCCACATTGAAAGCGTAAACAACCAGCGAAAGACGCATGAGTTTTTAACAGCAGCGAGGATGACGCGGCGCTGATTGGTTTAAGTGGAAAATTTTCGTTTTCTGAAATATTAAATCTAAAAAATTAGATGAAACTTTAAAAATTCAAGAGTTTGTAAATAAAAATTACAAAAAGTAAAAAACACCTCTGGACTTAGGGAACATAGGAGAAAATAATAACAATAGAAATGAAAATAATTAAATTTTATATTAATTTTAAATAATTAAATACAACAGAGAGTATTTGAATTATAAGAAAGAAAAATATTAAATTTTGAGGGATATTTTCCCCAGTCTTTGAGAACAACTCAATATTTTTCTGAGAACAGGGGACATCCATAACATTGAAATGACCAATTATCCTTCAAAATTATAATTATTTTGAGAAATAATTATATAAACTGAAATAAAAATTAGAAAATTGGAAATTAAAATGGAAATTAATAAGAAAATTTAGGGTAGTAATCCTAAACCTTAAAATGACAATTTTCACCACTACAAACCTAAACATGAAATTTAAGAACTTATGAGGTAAAAGTTTAAAATTGAATTTAAAACACTAAATCAATTTTACGAGCTTAGTCTAATGAGGGTTTTACGGGATTGACAACTTGATTAACCCTTTAATCCTGAAATCACCCTTAATTGCCTAGTTTTAACCCAAATTGAACTTGACTCGGTTAACATGACTTAGGTCTAAACTCACTTGGACCTAACCCAAGTAGACATAGATTGGGTCCAACCCAACTGAAATCAACCTTGGTCAAACCATAAATCAGATTTAACCCAACTCAAGTCAAACTAAGGTTTGATCTAGGTCGAACCAAACTTAGGTCAAGCTCAATTAAACCACCCTAGATCTTAACCAACTTAGACCTAGCACAATTTAAATCACGCTAGGTCTAACCCAAATTAAACCTAGCACAATTTAAACCACCTTAGATCTAACCCAACTTAGATCTAACATAATTTAAACCATATTGAGTCCAACCTAACTCAAATCTAGTTCAACTTGAACTATTCTAGGTCTAATCTAACATAGACCAAACACAACATGAACTACTCTATGTCTAACCCAATTTAGGCCTAACTTAATTTAAATCACTGGGTCAACTCGACCTAACTTGAATTAACCCAAATTAACTTAAAGCATAAGGTCAATCCGACTTAACTTGGGTTAACCAAATCGACTTAACTCACTGGGTCAAACTAACATAACTCGGGTTAACCCAAATTAGCTTAAATGATCCAGTCAACCTGACCTAACACCGGGTTAACCTAAATCAACTTAAATCACAAATTTAGGTCAACTCAGGTTAATCCAATTTTGGGTTGACCTGATTTGATTTGGGTTAACTCAGTGTTAGGAATTTGACTTTGAACTTAACTTAAGTTCAACAAAAGCCACGTTTAATTACAGATCGACTCAAGTCTAGCCTGACTTAGACTTAAATTGTTATAGGATAAATCAAATATAAATTAATTTAGACTTCATCGAAGTCTAACTTGAGTTTGGTTTGAATTAACTTAGGAGGCTTGACTCCAATCAACACAGTTTAGCCTGGGTTGGCTCCAAATTAACTCAGCCTAGTTTGGATTAACTCGGTCTAACCCGGGTTAGTCCAAACCAGTTAAGCTTAGCTTGAATCGATCAAACTAAGATAATCTAGGTTAATCATGGTAAACTTAAGTTGCGAAAGTTATCTGAGGCAAAACCAACCCTCCCTTAGAAACTCACCTCGGATTAGTCTATCCTAACTCGGGCTAATCCTGAGTCAACTTTAACTTAGATGACTTGAATTTAAGGAGTTTTTAACATCTCATAAGAGAAAAAAAGCACACTTAATGGTAGTCGGCAATATTTGGGCTAAGATGTCCAACTAGTATAAATGACACAACATAAAATTCGCCTCTAAAATCACTAAGACATAAAATCTAACCACAAAAATGCAATATGGTTCGTGAAGGTATTTTGGAGGAAGCAACCCATGGCTGCTAACAAAGTACATTACAGTCACTCGTGGCTACTCAAACCGCAAACCCCAATGACCCCAGAAGGATGGAAATCTTGTGCCTTTTGATCGAGTTATTTTAAATAAAAATAACAACTAATTAATTGGAAAATATTTTAAGCTAACTCTGTTTTGCAAGGTTGTTGAATAAAAAAGGTAGACTTCACCCAAGATTTACATTACATGCTATTAGGGTGTGCTGACTCTGTTTTGCAGGAATGATCATTCGAACTACCAATAACACAATGCGAAGGATGAGCCCCAATTAAACTATTAATAACAAAATGAATAATGTCAACCCTACCTCCTCATTAGGCTTCGAATCTGAGGTTTTTCATCTAGTTAAGATGTAAATCCTCACTTTTAGGCTCCTATATGATTGTATGCCATACAACGTAAGTCTTAATCTCCTGAAAAAATTTCAGGAGTTTGTTTTTGTTGGGTCTTCTTTGCAAGTATGCCCCTAAAGTGTTTTAAATTGTACCTCCTACACATGCTTCAAAGCTATCTACACTAAGCCCACCTAACGAAAGCTTCCCCCACATGTTTTCTTTTCTTTGTCTCCATCATTGTATGCCTTATCCCTCCAATCTCTTCTCTCTTTATATCATCCATACGATCACAGAGAGAGAGAGAGAGTCAATTGGAGATAGAGGCTATACGACGATAGACAAAAATGATGACTCCACACAACAACGACATGATGATGGCACGTGCCCGATGAAAAGTAGATAGAACCAGCGGTGATGGTGGCGGCACGAGATGCGCGACCAAAATAATCATATCAAGACTCAAAGAGCCAAAATTCAAAGTCCTTGTGCATAACCCCTTAAATAATGCACTGATTTTTACCAATGGATCAAGTATTGGCTTTAGCATGCCATTGAAAGCACTACAAAAAATTTGGCAATTGCGACTCTTCATGCCAAATATTTTCTCAATCCCTAAGTCAACACAATGACTTTTGTTAGAAGCACAACTACTAGGAAACTTCAAAGAATGCATCCACTCAAAGATTGTTTTCTTGTTAATCGAATGTGAACCCATTCCTCTTATAGTAGTCCTTCAGGTTTAATCTGGCTTTGATTTTTTTTTCATTTGTTTTTCCCTAGATATCCAAAATATTATTGAATATATTATCAAAAAATGCTCTTCTCAATATGCATAACATTGAGAATATATCTAATTAGATTGGTCCTCCAGTATGAAACATCCCAAAAAATACTTTTGACTTCATATAGTTATGTGTGATGCTAAAATTTAGAAGAAGACTTGAGGATAGTTTCAGTCTCAAAATGATCATTGACACTTCAGTGATCATCTTCAATAAAGTTCTTCCAGTTATCCTTAAGGGTGAACATGATCTTTCAGTTCTATTTGTGAAAAATGCATCTCTGTTTCTTCAGAATGGTTGATCGCAGGACAAGATTCTTTGATGACATTCAAACCAAGGATTTTTTTTTCATTCTTCAAAGTGAATGCTTTGGACATATCAATGCAGTAAGGACAAGCAAATTTCCTTACTATGCTCCAGCTAGATAGCATCCGATAAGCCAAAAAATCACTAAATGTCCACATTCGAGTAGCTATAAGCTGGAAGTTTTCTCTCATCGTGATAGCACAAGTCATCATGCATGTTTCCAATAATAGCTAAAGCTTGATCACAGAAAAATACATTAAGAAATTCATATCTATATTTGATGAAATTGCACTTTAAAGAAAGGTATTTTCTTTATTTTACTGCAGGAATGAAGATTTATAAGTGATGAAAGCAAAAAGCATGAAATGGAGCGAATTTGGATCAAAAAGGAAGAAATTCATGCAAATTGAACTAAGTCGCCGATGGCGAGAACGAGGCCGCCGACGGCGAGATCATGAGGAGAATTTTTGAAGGAATTATATCTACCTCGCCGACAGCGAGCCCGAGCCCGCCGACAGCGAGATCGCGCGGTTTGAAGACCTTCTAGAAGCCCCGCTGACGCGGCGAGACAGTTCCAAATGCAAATACATTGAACCTGGACACTTTTTGAAGAGGTGTTTAAGCATCCCTTGGACCTTTGCCTACCTCTATAAATAGAGGACAAATTTTAGTATGGTGTGTGTCTGGTGTGTGTCTGTTTTGTGTCATTAGTGAGTTTCTTGAGTTTATTTGTGTTTGAGTGCTAATTAGTAAATTAGAAGTTCGATGTACTAGAAGGAAAAGTCAAAGGAACTTCAAGGAGTCTGCTTGGGGAGGAAATTAAGATAAGTATCTTTGTTTATTTTTATTGTTAACTTTAAATGAAATCCATGCTTTGTTTTATTCTCATGCATTCTCTGTAGTTTTCTTAGTCTTTCTCCTTGTTTATGAAAATTATGCGAATTGATGAAATTAAATAGAAGTACCTAATATATTAAAATAAATTGTGATAATTTTTACTTAAAACTTAATTTACTTTCAATATGGCCAATTGAGTTGTTAAAATATGTTGAATTATTAACTATAGTAAAAATTACATCCAATATTCAGGGAAGTCAAAAACCTTGGAAGGAGGGTGCAAATAAATAGGGAAATATTAATTATCGGACGTAGAATTGGACATTTTAGTGTGACGAGACTAAAATATTCAATTTGGTCCTATTGTTTGAGAGCCGAAGTGTAGATGTTAGCCCTCAGGTGAGGGGAACGTGGGAGCTCTGAAGTGGCAGCCAGTATCCTCCCAGCCTAGCCGTAGATTCAGTAATCAAACATAAGATTAGTCAATGTTCTTTGCACCTGGACCAAGTAAAGAATAGGAATGCTCCTATTTGTCACAATACAATTCAAAGATTCTATTTAAATTCGTCATTCACTTAATTTTCTAAAAAACAAGGAGAAGGATACTTTTTCTGAATTATTTAAATCAACTTTATTTCAAGCATTAGTTTACTTTAGTTTGCTTTAATCACTTTAAATTTCTGTTTACTTTATTGAGTAAGTAATTCCTTTAAATTTAGCTGATACAAATCTGTTAAAAACTTCCCTGTGGGATCGATAACCAGGACTCCATTAGAGCCATGTATTACTTGATACGATACGTATACTTGCGTAGAATCCACATTATACATTCCATCATAAAATCATATATATATTAAAGCGGGATCAAGTTTTTGGTACCGTTACTATAAACTTAATTTGCAAACATTTTAAAAAGTGGGTCAAGTTTTTGGCGCCTTTGCCGGGGAAGTAAAGAAATTATTTATTAGAGTAACGGACTATTTTGTTTTGTAAAATTGTATGCGAAAATTTAGAAATGAAAATTTAATACCTTACGATTCAGAATTAGAGCGTACAATTAAAAGAATTAGAAAACCAAAAAGAGAAAATATAAATTTAACACAAATGACAAATATTCCTGAAAATGAAAATATCAATCAACCAAGACCATTACGAGATTATGCCAACCCTACATTAGATGAAATTCATTTAACTATTCAAAACCCCGATGTAGCTCGCTAATTCATTCGAACTTAAACCCGAAATTATCCAAATGGTACAAAATAATCAATTTAGTGGTTCACCTACTGAAGATCCTAATTTACATCTTGCTAGTTTTTTAGAACTATGTGCTACTTCTAAATATGAAGGAGTATCTAACGATGCTATTAGACTTAGACTTTTTCCTTTTTCTTTAAGGGATAAGGCTAAAATATGGTTAAATTCGTTAGCACCTAGATCTATTAAAACTTGGGGAGAGTTATCACAAAAATTTATATCCTTCCACCATCTAAAATTGCTAAGCTTAGAAATGATATAACTTCTTTTAGTCTGTTTGATGGAGAATCAATATATGAAGCTTGGGAGAGATTTAAAGAACTTCTTAGGAAATGCCCACATCATGTGTTACCGTATCGGTTAATTATTCAAACTTTCTATAATGGATTAGTAGGATCTTTAAGATCAATCATCGATGATGCTGCTGGAGGATCATTAATGTCAAAACCATTTGATGACGCCTATGCACTAATCGAAGAAATGGCAACTAATAATTTTCAATGGCCTGCTGATAGAATGAATCCGAAAAAGATAGCTAGTATTCATGAAAATGATGCAATATCTATGTTAGCTTCGCAAATCACTGTTGTATCTAAAAAATTAGATCATTTTGGAATTAATTACTCTCCAACTATATTAGAAGAAAATTCATCTGGACAACTTATTGAATCCCAATCTCAATATGAAACTATAAATGCAATTAATAACATACCCAATAATCCGTATGCGAATTATTATAATCCTGGATGGAAAAATCAACCTAATTTTAATTGGAATAATAACACAACTAATCAACCATGGATGAATAACATAACACAACCATTAGGAATTCCTTCTAATCAAGAAAATTCTAATTATAAACCTAATTATCCACGTGGAATTAATAATAATAACCCACAATTTAAAGATAAGAAATTATCAATAGAAGAATTAATATTAAATATGGGTCAACATTTACAAAATTAAGGAAATCAATTACAAATACAAGGTAACCAATTACAAAATCAAGGAACAGTTATTAAAAATATTGAAACTCAACTTGGGCATATAGCTACCACACTTAATAATAGAATACCTGGAACATTTCCTAGTAATGTGGAAATAAATCCCAAAGACAAAGGAAATGAACAAATTAAAGCAATACAATTATGAAGTGGAAAAGAATTAGAATCTCAAATTACAAAAGAACTTGAAAGTCAAAAAGAGGAAGTGGAAATTGAAAAGGAAAAGAATCAACAAGATTCAAATTTAGAAAATCCTTTAATACCAATGAAAATTTCTGTGGAAAAACCTCCACCACCATTTCCTCAACGACTAATTCAACATAAAAAAGATAAACAATTTGCTAAATTCCTTGAAATTTTGAAGAAATTAACAATAAATATTCCTTTCGTAGAAGCTTTAGAACAGATGCCAAACTATGTAAAATTCATGAAAGATATTCTAAATAAAAAAAGAAAATTTACCGATAATGAAATTGTTGCACTTAGTGAAGAGTGTAGTGCTATTATTCAGAAAAAACTTCCTAAAAAATTAAAAGATCCCGGTAGTTTCACTATACCCTACGCTATTGCAGAAAATTTATATGGAAAAGCTTTGTGTGACTTAGGAGCAAGCATCAATCTAATGTCTCTATCAATTTTTAAGAGATTAGGATTGGGAGAAATTTCACCTACTTCAAGTAACTCCTTCGCTTAGCCGATCGTTCGTTACATATCCTAAGGGAGTTATCGAAGATGTATTAGTAAAAGTGGACAAATTTATCTTCCCTGTAGATTTTATTGTCTTAGATATGGAAGAAGATAAAGAAATTTCTATCATTTTAGGAAGACCATTTTTAGCCACTGGAAAGCTATGATTGATGTTCAGAAAGGAGAATTAACTAGGAGAGTAAATGACCAAAAAGTTACTTTTAATATTGCTAAATCAATGAAATATCCTGCACTAGAAAAAGATGATGAGTGTTTTCGAATGGAAGTACTTGATCATTTACAAAAAGAACATTTTAAGGAATATTATGAAGAAAAATTAGAAAAAGAAAATACTGAATTAATCAAAAAAGCCGATATAAATGAAGAACTAGATTATATTCAAGAGAAATTTGAATTTTTGGATTACACAGAAAACACTTAAAAAAATATAGTTCCATCGATTATTAAACCTCCTGAACTTGAATTAAAAATGTTACATAATCATTTAAAATATGCTTACTTAGGTAATTCTTCAACTCTACCAGTTATTATTTCATCCAAATTAAATGAATCTCAAGAACAAAAACTTTTAGATACTTTAAAAAAATATAAGAAATTTTTTTGTTGGACTTTAGCAGATATTAAAGGAATTAGTCCTTCAATCTATATGCACAGAATTATTTTAGATAATGAACATAAGCCTAAAGCAGATCCTCAAAGGAGATTAAATCCAATAATAAAAGAAGTAGTTAAAAAGGAAATTTTAAAATCGTTAGATAATGGTATTATATATCATATTTCTGACAGTGCTTGGGTAAGCCCAATCCACTGTGTACCTAAGAAAGGAGGAGTGACCGTCAAAGCTAATGAAAATAATGATCTTATCCCAATAAGACAAGTTACTGGATGGCGAATATGTATTGATTATAGAAAATTAAACACAACCACCAGGAAAGATCACTTCTCTTTACCATTTCTAGACCAGATGTTAGATAGATTAGCCGGACATAAATATTTTTGTTTCTTAGATGGATATACCGGTTATCATCAAATACAAATTGCTCCTGAGGATCAAGAGAAAACTACATTTACTAGTCCTTATGGAAATTTCGCTTTTTGAAGGATGCCTTTTGGATTATGTAATGCACCTGCAACATTCCAGAGATGTATAATGTCTATATTTAGTAAATTAATTAATAATGGAATAGAAGTATTTATGGATGATTTCTCTGTATTTGGAACAACATTTGACACATGCTTAAATCATCTTGAAAAAGTATTTGAAGTATGTGAGAAAACTAATTTGGTTCTTAATTGGGAGAAATGTCAATTTATGGTTACATGCGGCATCGTATTAGGGCATAAAATTTCGGAAAAAGGCATGGAAGTAGACCCTGCAAAAATTCAAGTTATAGCTAAATTACCACCTCCAACTATGGTAAAAGGGGTAAGAAGTTTTCTTGGACATGCTGGATTCTACAGACGTTATATAAAAGATTTTTTAAAAATAACTAAACCTCTATGCCAACTTCTTGAAAAGGAGAAGAAATTTGAATTTACAACTGAATGCCTGAATGCTTTCGAATTATTAAAAGATAAATTAATTACAGCACCTATAATAGTTTCACCTAATTGGGAAAAACCATTTGAGCTTATGTGTGATGCTAGTGATTATGCTATAGGAGCAGTTCTTGGGCAAAGATATGATAAGATTTTCAAAATTATATACTATGCTAGTAAAACTTTAAATGATGCTCGAAATAAATTATACGAGCTATCGAAAGAGAATTATTAGCGAGTTGTATATGCTTTTAATAAATTTAGGCATTATCTAATAGGAACTAAATGTATTGTACATACTGATCATTCTGCTATAAAATAT
Source organism: Papilionanthe hookeriana x Papilionanthe teres (assembly GCA_022702705.1). NCBI lineage: Eukaryota > Viridiplantae > Streptophyta > Magnoliopsida > Asparagales > Orchidaceae > Papilionanthe > Papilionanthe hookeriana x Papilionanthe teres. The sequence goes on along the minus strand of CM040426.1, from coordinate 14,563,534 downwards.
TTAATGCAAAAGAAAGATTCTAAACCAAGATTAATTAGATGGATATTATTAATGCAAGAATTTGATTTTGAGATCATTAACAAAAAGGGAACTGATAATCAAATTGCCGATCATTTATCAAGATTAGAAAATCATGAATTATCTGATATTGATAATGAAATTTTAGACAGTTTTCCTGATGAACAACTTTATAATATAAATGAGTGGAAAATACCTTGGTATGCTGATATAGTAAATTATATTGTAAGTGACATTTTACCACCTATGTTAACTTTGCAACAACAAAAAAAATCATTCATGATACTAAAACATACTTTTGGGATGAACCTTACTTATATAAGCAATGTAAGGATCTAATTATTAGAATATGCGTGCCTTATGAAGAAACTGAACCAATCATTTAAAAATGTCATGACTCTGATTTTGGAGGACATTTTGGGACTGATAAAACTGCGTATAAAATTCTACAATCTGGATTCTACTGGCCTACTCTATTTAGAGATGTATATAGATATATAAAAACTTGCGATAAATGCCAAAGAATAGGAAACATATCGAGAAAAAATGAAATGCCTCTGAATTTTATATTAGAAGTTGAAATTTTTTATGTTTGGGGATTAGATTTCATGGGACCTTTTATTCCTTCATTTGGAAACTCATATATATTAGTAGTTGTTGATTATGTTTCCAAATGGATCGAAGCACAAGCTTTACCTAGGTGTGATGCTAAAAGTGTTTCGAAATTTTTAATGAAAAATATTTTTACTAGATTTGGAATGCCAAGAGTGATTATCACTGACAGAGGAACTCATTTTAGAAACAAATATATTCACAAACTAGAAGAAAAATATAATATTATGCATAAAATATCAACTGTTTATCATCCATAAACTAGTGGATTAGCTGAAGTATCTAATCGAGAGATTAAGCGTATATTAGAAAAATCTGTAAACCCTAATAGATTAGACTGGTCTATAAGACTAGACACTGCATTATGGGCATACAGGACTGCTTATAAAACTCCGATTGGAATGACTCCTTATAGGCTTACATATGGAAAAACTTGCCACTTACCAGTTGAATTAGAACATAAAGCATATTGGGTGATTAAAGAATTTAATTATAATATGAAAGAAGCTGGTGAGAAGAGATTTTTGCAATTAAATGAATTGGAAGAATTAAGAAATGAATCATATAATAATGATAGAATTTATAAAGAAAGAATGAAATTATGGCATGATCGGAAGATTAATCGGAGAAATTTTGAACCGAGACAAGAAGTTTTGTTATATAATACTAGATTGAAATTATTTCCTAGGAAATTGAAATCTCGATGGTTAGGACCTTTCACCATAACTCAGATATTTTCATATGGAACTATAGAAATTGAAGATCTAAAAACAGGACATAGATTTAAGGTAAATGGACATAGATTAAAACCATATTTCGAAGGTAGAAGACTAAATTTTAAAGAGGTTTTAATGCTTAGTCAACCTGATTACTAACTGAAATTAGGTCGGGCTAACGACGTTAAACCAAGCGCTTTATGGGAGGCAACCCATAATAGTCTTTTATTTTAAATTATCTACAAATTAGTGAGTCTATATTATTAAAACTAATCTTACAACTCAAATTTTTAATTAGAATCATCACAAATTTGAACCTTTATAATGAGATCAGAAAATATTCGGACCAGAGCAAAATTGGGCAATTTTTACGAATCTCGCCGACAGCGAGTCCGAGCCTGCTGACAGCGAGATCGTGTGCCATGACTTAAGTCAGTTTTATAACTAGCTCACCGACGGCGAGAAACTTCCCGCCGACGGCGAGGCAGTTGAAATTTTGGTTTCTTAAGAATTTTCGTGCTGTTTTGGACCGATCTAAGCCATTTCTTTGTAGGAAATTATCTCAAATCCAGTTTTACACTGTTTTCTTTCTTAGAAACGACTAGAGACCAATCCTTTCAATCTGAAATGGCCACCAAACTCTTAGAAACCACAAAAACGGAAGTTTTCAACCGAAGAAAATTCGTCAGTTCGGAGGCGCAGCGTATCTTCAACAAAGGCTTGATGAAGAAAAGACTTATTAAAGAAAGATGATTAATCAACGAGAGGAGTAGAGAATTCCACCACAAAAATCGAAGAAATGATCGCACAAGCAGCATTGGAAGGTATTTTGTTATACGACATCCGCCGTAGTTATTCCAGATAGTTAAAGAGTTTTACTCTAATTTACATGCGATCAACAATAGAAATGTCTACGTCAGAGGAAGATGGGTAACATTTACTCCTTCAAGGGTAAATGAATTATTTTCTATAGAGAATACCTCTGTTTGTCATTATTCCAACTTTGTGCCTTCAAGATACAATATGAAAGAGATCTATAGATACCTGACCGACGAACCCGATGATTGGGAGTTACGCGAAGACGGGTATGTCGGTTTTTCTCGCATCACTTCTTAACCTCCGTCTCGAAGCATTGGCATTTCTTTATTTTATCAAAATTATTACCTACTATGAGGGTCAATAAGGTTTCAAAGGAATGCGCTATATTAAACTACTCGTATTCAAATCGAATCGCTCTATCGATGTTGGATCAATAATAGTAAAGTCCGTATTGGGATTGATTGTGCATGGGTCGGTGCATGGACTTGGACACCCATCGACTATATTTGCTTTATGCGATCGATACCAAGTTTCTTAAGAGGCTTGGGAAAAAGTACTTTTACCATGGAAACCACTCGATCCTACGGATATGTTTCCAACTTTGGATAATAATGATGAGATTACCATTATTTCGACAGAGCATCACGTAACAATCCTTTAGCAAGGCCCCTTATCGATAAAACAAATTTCATTCTGAAGAAGATTAAAGGATTGGAGAAAGAATTGCAAAATGTGATGAATTCCATTGACAATATCTCTGATATGTTTGATCACATTGACTGGAGGATGAAGGAGCACTTTGATCATACTGGACATCTAGAGGCTAGTTTTATTTATTTACTGAGACAGAAAGGGTGGATTAATGAAGAATCTACTGCAAAATTCCCTCACAGGCCTTTCTACAATTTATTTGTGCACCTGCGTCACATCGGGCATATCAGAGAAGATGATAATTCAAACACTGAAGAGTAGGAAAGATTTCTATGTTTATTTCATATATTTGTGTATATATGGGTTGATTTGGATTTAGGTTTTATTATGAGTCGAACTTTGATTTGATCATCTCAGAATTGATGAGATTTTATGTAATTGTTATGTCTCAGCATTTAGAGTGTTGTGGTTTGGATTGCGATGCTGAGTATTATGGATTTGAACATTTAAGTTAAGTATGTTGTTAAGTTGTTAGTGTGAAATTGTAAGTTTCATGGATTTCATATATAAAGTTATATTATTTGTGTTGTGTGAACTTTTTGTGAATATAAGTATCTAATCTTCATACTATTATTAAATTAAGTGATCGAAAGATTGATTAAAGGCAAATCGAGGTTGAAAATGATTGACGAATTTCAAAAAATTTAAAAATTTTGTGATCTCGCCGACAGCGAGAAAACCCGCTGACAGCGAGACCGAGCTCGCCGACGGCAGATTTTTCCTGAAAGTTTTGCCTTATCAAATTAACTAGCTCACTGACGGCGAGAAAAATCTCGACGACAGCGAGATCGCGAAAAAACCTATATTTGACCAATCAACCGACACTATTCATCATCCCCTTCCTAAAAACTTCAAAAAAACTGACCTAGGGCTTGAGAGATCTTCGATTTGAGGCGATTTCAACACTTTTTGACACCGGATTTCATCTTCCCTTGGTAAGAGCTTCACTCCTATGCAAAAATTTTTTATTTTCACTATGGATTTCTTCTACATTGGGGAATTTTGAAAAAATCTGAAATGTAGAGAAAATAATTGGAAGAATTTCATGAAAATTGATTTAAATGGATTTTAGATGTTGTAGGAAGCCTTCTTAGTAATATCTTGGAGTTTAGTTAAAATTTTTGCAAATTTCACAGATCGAGAAATGGCTCCACGACAAAAGCGACGGATAGATTATGACGAAACCTGATTCATAAATGCAAGAGCACAAACTCGATATTTTTAAAATATCCAATCAAGAAAATGCAGTCAAGATCGAGTTTTCAAGAATCCAGGAGGAGAAGTTGAGCGAATCATTAGGGAGAGAGGATGGGAAATTTTCTGTTTCGTGACCAACAGAGCCGCTGTAGAAGTGGTAAAGGAATTTTATACGAACTTAACACAGGCTGAAGATGCACCGGTTAAGGTTAGAGGATTTTTTGTAGAATTCAACGCTGCTAGAATAAATGCTTATTATGAAGTACGAGACACATACACCAGCGAGTATGAAACTTTTGGGACTATGGAAGGACCACTGGAAGAGGTGATCAACTTTCTCACTGATGCGAAAGGATTCTAGAAAATAAAGCAGCGGGAACGGGTAAACTTCCCTCTTTCTATGTTAAATGCAACATCTAAAGCCTGGCATTATTTTATTTGTTCTACTTTGTTACCTACCTACCACCATAGTGAGGTAACAAGAGATAGAGCAGTTCTGAATTTCTGCATTCAGAACCAAAAGAGTATTAATGTGGGAAATATAATTTATAAGAATATATTAGCCACCTCAAGAAATGAAAGTGGAGGAGGACTAGGACATCCTGGTCTTATCTATGCACTCTGCCAATTATCTGGGGTAGAGGCAAGAGATGATGAGGAATGGGTTGAACCTATGAAACCCCTTACTCAGGCTAATATAAAGAAATATGAATCCCACGAAGGATGGAGATCTGGGACAAGGGATTATGTACCTTCTTCAAGTAAAGATGTACCCTCTACTAGTTATGATCCACCCCCTCAGTACACCACTCCTACCCTTCAAGATCTGATGAATGAATTAACCCTGAGTAGAAAGAGTTTTAAGCTATTTGGAGAAAATATGGAAAGAAGATTTGAGCATATAGACCAAAGGAAAGAAGAAATGATTATCATAGTGAATATCTTCAGCGACATTCAGAATACAAAATTGCATACTATGAGGCTGAACGTCGATATAGGAGTGGTGATTTAGATGTTGTCTTTCCTGAGTGCCCCCACTATTCACAGTACCAGCCTGCTCAGCCTTCTCAGCCTGGAGATCAAGGAGATGACATAGCTTGGGATTTTGATGCAGAAGATTAGAGCCTTTGTTTGGTTTGTTTAGTTTGTTTAGATTTGTTGTTATTTTGGAAACTTTATTATTTTGGATGTAATTATTCTGTACTTTATGTGGACTATGGATGTTGGTAAGTTTGCTTATGTTATGATATTAGACTTCTTATGTGTGTTAAATTAGTTTTCAATTTTTTTTTATATATATAGGATGTTAGTTTAATTTTTTATAAATTATGAATGTTAACATTGTTTAGATTGTTTTAATATGTTTTAAAGTAGATTAGTTGATTGTATGTGTAGTAATAGATTAAGTTTTCATTTGTTATATTTGATACTTATTTTAAAATTTCATCCCTGCACTTTCTTTTAAATACTATATGTGGAAGAATATTGACAGTACAGGTTCTTTAAGTAATGAAAAAGCCTGCAAAAATTTCAAAGAAAAGATATACCTAAAGCTCAAAGGTATGATGAACTTTACTATATACTTTCCCTTTTCACTATTTAGTATAGATAGAAAAATTTAAGTTTGGGGGAAGGTAAAAATACAAATTTAATTATTAAATTGTTCTCAATTTCTATTTTCAAAAATTATTATCAAATGATTTTCTATAGTAGTTTTTCAATTCAATAAACATGAATTACTTTATTTAATTATTATAGAAAGTTAAATAAATGTTTCTAGTAATTCAATTAATTAAATGGAATAAGATATTTGGTTAAAAGGAATAAGATTATAGTAAACTATTTAAAGTAAGGAAAATTATATTCTAAAAATTGAAAATTCTTAAGTATTTAAGTGAAAAAGAAAGGATTGAAACTCAATAAAGTAAAGGCTATGAAATATATATAAAGCAAGGAAATATTTTAAGTTTCAATTTTAGGAAGAGAAATTAAAGTTCAAAATTATTAACAGGCTATCCACATACAGTAATCCTCACTTGAAAAAGAAAAAGAAAAAGAAGAAAAAGAAGAAGAAGGATTGAAAATCAATCCAAAAAGAAAAGAAAAGAAAAGCATAAGTGAGGAGAAGCTTGAGGAGATGTCTTATCAAAAATTGGCTTCAATGGAATCAACCTAAAGGGTAAAACTTAATTATAATTCTAAACTTATATTTATGAATTAATATTTTACTAAATAGTTTTTTCTTGAATTACCTATCATCTAAATATCTTAAGTAATTTACTCTTTTTAAATATAGTCATTCCTGAAATAAATAGAAAGCTAGAAATCTTAGACCTGATAACTAAATAATCTTATATCTATAAAGTTAATTTAATTACTTAGAAATATTTCAATTCAACTTTACTATAATGATATTTAAATTAGTAATTCATATTATCTGAATTGAAAAATTCTATTACAGAAATCATTATTTTTATTTAGTATTAAAATTACTTGAGCACAAGTAATAATTAAGTTTGGGGGATTTTGATCACAGAAAAATACATTAAGAAATTCATATCTATATTTGATGAAATTGCACTTTAAAGAAAGGTATTTTCTTTATTTTACTGCAGGAATGAAGATTTATAAGTGATGAAAGCAAAAAGATTGAAATGGAGCGAATTTGGATCAAAAATGAAGAAATTCATGCAAATTGAACTAAGTAGCCGACGGCGAGAACGAGGCCGCCGACGGCGAGATCATGAGGAGAATTTCTGAAGGAATTATATCTACCTCGCCGACAGCGAGCCCGAGCCCGCCGACAGTGAGATCGTGCGGTTTGAAGACCTTCTAGAAGCCCCGCTGAAGCGAGGTCATTTCCCGCCGACGGCGAGAGAGTTCCAAATGCAAATACATTGAACCTGGACGCTTTTTGAAGAGGTGTTTAAGCATCCCTTGGACCTTTGCCTACCTCTATAAATAGAGGACAAATTTTAGTCTGGTGTGTGTCTGGTGTGTGTCTGTTGTGTGTCATTAGTGAGTTTCTTGAGTTTATTTGTGTTTGAGTGCTAATTAGTAAATTAGAAGTTCGTTGTCATTGTCGGCAAATTTTTAATTTTAAATTTAATTTAAATATATATATATAATTTAGAAAGTAGCATTGGATTTTGAAAATAATTTTAAATTTGAAAATCTTAAGATATGAAATCAAACTTATCTCACATCCCGAATAGTTTACATAAACGAGCACCGCACCACAAGCCGTGTATCTACCCCGAAGAATAGACACACTGCTTGGTAATGGGGCTCGATTAAATAAACTAGAAAGGTTTGTGACATCCGTTTGGTCTGCGAACCAAGTTTATAAGCCGACAAATTCCCTTGCTTAATATGAATACATTAAACGAGGTTTATATTACACGGGTTCTTAAAATTCCCTATAAGGGCAAGCCCCTATAGTTAATTACATCTTAAGTGACAGGAATCACCTAAGAAAACTCTCGATAATAATCGTAGTTCGCTCTCAAGAATTTCAAAGTTTAAGTTTTCAAAGGATTGAATTTTGGAATCTCAATAGGAATGGATCAAGTTTGGAACATTTTGTTTTGGGAATTCAAAGGAAGAAAGGTAGGAGAAATCACAGATTCGAAGCGAACTTCGGTAATTTCCCAACTATCCTATTGTTTGGCTTGGATTTAGGAAAGTCCTAATGTTTATTTAGTATTTCAATCTTGCCAATTTTAATTAATTTGGACTTATATTTGTATGATAAAATCATACAAATAGCCTGGAAGATGTGAGGGTTTATGTCGTACCAAACGACTACCTCAGAGTCCTAAGACCGGTTAGGGCTTAATTTGCAATGCAAATGCCTAAAAAAAGGTTGAGGATTTATGTTGCACTAGGCAAACTACCTCGAAGTCCTATGGCTTGGTTATTTAATTCTAAGAAAGTTTTGTTGAAGTAGATCCGAGTTTTGTTGATGACGATGGTCGTGCTGCCCACCATGCTCCTAGCTCCTTGTTGTTGCAGGGGTTTAGTTTTAGAAGTCATGAATCAGGAGATGAGAGAAGTGTTCTAGTTTAGAGAAAATCTTAAAATCCAAGTGTTTTTTATATTTTATTTAAAACAAATCTTAAAGTTGATTATAACAACACCGGTTAAGATCCCACGGTTCCATCCTTCCGGCATCGTTATTTTTATCGGATTCACTTAGTCCAGATGAATTTGCTAAACTCAACTAAATGAGTTCCACACTTTCATATACACTGTGGGAAATCCCGTTAGCAACACGTAGTTTACATCATCCGAGGTATTCCCGATCATCCAACAAGACGTTTTAATTTAGTTGTAATTGCAGTTTTGTATTTTGTTTGTGATTAAATTTTTGAGTTGTTTTATATTTTGAAATGTTGTGGCGGTGTATTTTATCTTGTAATGACTTTTAATTTAGTTTTGGTTTCAGTTTTAGGGACTATCCTAAAGGTGTGGGTTTTCATGCAACAGTTGTTTATCATGCAGGAAAAGTAAGTGCGATGCTATTAAATAAATTGCAATAAAGTAAATTACAATAAAATAAAAGCGTACCGGGAGGATCTTCCCGTCATCCCAAACTGAACTCAAACACAATTTAGAATATTTAAACAAGTTCCTAGGTAAAGCTAAGGGAAGGGTTATGGTTTTCTACCAAATTCCTAATCCTATAGCTTGTCATCTCCTATGACGTCTAAGTTCTTGTGTTTTGGTTTGAGGACAATTTTCTTCATCAAAGAACAATTAAGTTCAATTGTTCTTATAAACATCCTATCATATTGAGGAAGTGCTTGAGAAGAATCTTAAACATCTTTTCAATATTGCTAGAATTGTTTTAAGTCCAAATGAATTTAATTATACAAATGAATTAATCGTCCGAGAATTCAAGTTTTGTTATCGTGCTCAGTGAACTAGGACATTTGAATATCCTATAAGTGAAGTAACATTCAATTTAACATTTTGTTTAGGAGTTATGATAACCAAAGCTTTCGAGGGCAAATTGGTGTTCAAATGGTTTGTGATTTAATTTAATTTCAGTTAACGGGTTTAAATTTGGAATAGTATTCAAGTTGCTTTATTTTGAATTTCTTTATGTCTTAGGTGATGTTATTTTTAATTCAATTTAATTTAACTTTAATTTAATTTAATTTGTTTTAGTTTCAATTTTGATTTAATTTGACTTGATCTTAATTTTAACTTGATCTACTATTTAATTTAGTTTAATTCAATTTAATTTGATTTGATATGAATTAATTTGATTTAATTTAACTTGATTTAATTTAATTTAATTTAATTTCCTTTAATTAAATTTAATTTAATTTAATTTAATTTAATTTGTTTAATTTAATTTAATTTAATTTAATTTAATTTAATTTGATTTGATTTAATTTGATATGTTTTAATTTAATTTTATTTAATTTAATTTAATTTTAATTTGCTTTAATTTAATTTTATTTAATTCAATTTAATTTAAATTTTAATTTAATTTTACTTTTAATTTTAATTTAATTGAAATTTTAAAAGGGTTTAATTTAAATAATTTAACTTTAATTTAATTTAATGATTAAGTCTTTTAACATTTTAAATCTTAAATTTAAATTATCATTTTAATTAAGAATTAAATATTATTGAGATGATTAATTTAGGGATTCATAAATTAAAGGATAAATCTCTTCCTAATAATATCCCTATTTTAATAATTCCAATTTTATTATTCTTCCAAATTTAATCAATTATTTAATTAAGGTTTATTTCAATTATTTTAAATTGTTTAGTAGGTTTCTACCCTTTAATTATTTAAATTTCAATCATCCAAATCAGATTAAGATAAAATATTTTACTCTTTAATTTTATTAAGCCTAAAGTTTTAATTAAAGGTTAAAATTTTAATTACCATTTTGCCCCTTCAAGCTTAATAATTTCATAACTCACTAAATTGAGCTTAAATGAACTTGAAATTTTTATGTGACTTTACTCATATGTCAATAAAGACATGAGAGGAGAAAATGTGATTTTTCTGTATTTAATTTATTTATGTAATTATTTTTGGTGGAAAATAGAGATTTCCAAGGAAAATTTAATAATATGACTAAGGGAAAGTTTCGTCATTAAGAAAATTATGGGACATTCCTAATGAACAGAGGACCACTTGGACCAATTTTGGTGATTTTTTTAATTATATTATTTTTATTATAATTATTTTGAGTTTTGGAGTATTAATTAATTTAAAAATAAAATAAAGGTTGAAAAATGAATTTTATATTTTTCAAAAATCTCTCTGATATCAGAGAATCACTTTTTACAATTTTCTGATTTTTCTTTGATTTATTAGAATTGTTTTAGTGGAGATGCTAAAAAAAATACATTTTTTTAATTTTAAAATTACCTTAGTGGCTTTAAAATTTAATATCTCATCAAATAGACCTAAGAAAAATATGAGGTTTGTTCTTAAGTGATTAAAATTCAAAATGTGACATTTTGGTGAATTTTATTATTTTTGTGATTTTTATTATTTTTTTTAATTATTAAAAATATTAAAATAATACAAAAAATCAAATTTTTTAGAAAATTGAAATTTTAATTTTTTTTAAATTCTACTGATATCAGAGAGGCTCCAAAACCAATTTGGTGAATTTTTGAAAAGTATTTTGAAAGTTATGAATTTTTAAAGTTTAAATTGGCTAAATGGCTTAATCAACCCATTTAGTAGGGCTAACCAAGTCCAATTGACTTCAAATTTTTATGATGGGTTCCTTTGATCCTAAAGATCAGTAGAGAATTGATTTCAAGTCAATTTGATGCATGATTAGCTCTAACTAATTAAAGATCTATTTTGGGTGTTTAGGCCAATTAGGGTTATTCCAAGTGAATTAATTCAAAACCTATTTTTTCTAGGGTCCTCTGGTCATAAGAAACATCAAGAAATTTTTCTAGAATTTATTTCACAACATGCTAATTATTAGATTTAAAATACTCAAAACAGCAACATGAATTTGAAAAATCAATAACTTCTCATAGGGATGGCCTCTGACTTTGGAAAATTCAGGGAATGTTCCCAAATTCGGAGGCTTCAAAAGCCCTATGGTCTCATGCCATGGTGAATTTTCTATATGCATGGAGAATTAAAACAATGCAGACAGTAAATAAATTATTAAAAATAAAATACTTGATGAAATTAAGTGATTTCTTTTCCACATTATTCTCCTTTATTCACTGAGCAAGAGAGTATTTTTATTTTATTTTTCTGATTTTTCTACACAAAGTTATGCATTTTTTAAATTTAGGGAATTAAATAAATCAAAAAATACCCTAATTTCCTACTTATCCACGTGGCGCCACGCCATCCTCGGCAGCTCCGAACGCACACGCGTCGTCTTCTGATTCGGCACCGCCATCCAACTCGCCTCTCCGGGCCCGCCGTATCGTTCGTCTCCTCATCCGGCGCGATCCTGGCCGTCCGTCCGCGCGTGTATGGAATGAACGGCATCCGTTCATCGTCCCCAAGCGTCCTCACCCGAGAGTCGTCCACACTAAAACCCTAAGAACTCACTCATTTCTCAACGGATTTTCGTGTTCTTGTGCTCTATGGATTCGTCTTGAAGAGACGAATACATCTATACGGTGATCATGCATTGAAATTAAGGCATTTGAAATGTAGAATCTCCGAAGCTCGGGATAAAGAGTTAGCTCATACCTTTGCTCGGAGAAGTGTGGCTTCAATCCGAGGGCCGTGTCACCTTCGATCGGGTCCCGACAAGCTCCGCATGAAGTCTCCCGGTCTCGGTGAATTGCCTAGGTATGATTTCGCCCAAGCCCGATCACAAAGCTTGGAGTCCGGAACAGATGGGTGGCCTAGAGAGGGGGCTTTTGCCGGCGACTCCTTCCCTCGGTCTCGTGAAGGTGTAGGACCAATCAATTTGAGGATTGATCCACCGTGGAGAAGTGTCCCGGTTTTGGGTGGAATTTTGGCTGAGAAATTGGGCTCTGTTGATGGGGATTAGGGCAAATTGTCACTGGGGATCAACTGCTCTAAGTATGGAGAGTGTTCTGGAGCAATTTTGGCAGGGTTTTAGTAAGGTCTGGTTCAGCACCTCTCTTGGCCGAGAGGGGGTGGTGTTTAAATAGGAGAGGGTGGAGGGTCTCCCAGGGGGAGTTAGGGCTTGGGATCAGCTGCTCTTGGCAAGAGAAGAACAAGCCGCAATGGCCACCTGGGATGGGGCGACTCAACAGTGAGAATTCCAAGCTCGGGCTCACATGCGAGCTCTCGGCCTCGGTGGTTTCCGGCCGTTGTGGTGGCCGGCCGGCCGTGGTCAGTCACCCTCAAGGTCGTGGAGGTCGTGGTCAGGGCTTAGTGAAATCAATCGGCCATGGACATGTGTAAAGGAGTTGAATTGAAATGGAATGGGGGAAGGCTATTTTGGGTTCAAATGAGTCAACCCACCTTTTGGGTTTGGTGCACCCTTCCATGGCTGATTTGGGCTGAGGTAGGATCAGGTGAATCAGCTAGAAAAGGGTAGAGAAGTCACCATCCATGAATATTTCGATTAATCATGGATTAAGGTGAAGCATTAAAAGGGTTAAAACCTTTTTAAGGGGGCTTAAAAGAGGCTCCTCCTTTTTCCATTAATGGCTTGATCACATGTCAAACCTTCCATGGCTTCATGTGGCTTGTCCATGGCTTGCATGTGGCTTCATAGCTTGTCTTTGGCTTGGGGAAAAGCTTGGTCAATTTCATGAAAATGGAATTTGGAAATTTTGGTAATTTAGGGGTGATTTGATGGGATTTTGCATATGGCTTGATTTGGAACCATTTGATGATTGATTTGAACTTAGGGAATGGCTTTGATTAAATGGATGGCAAATGGAAATGTCATGTGGGCTTTAGTGGTAGATTTTGGGCTCTTTGAAATGGTTTTAGATGGGCTTTTAAAGTGATTTATGGAAGTGGGTTTTTTTTATTTTAGGATGAGAATTTTACAAAGGATTGGATCCAATAAGTGTTGAATTTAGTTTAGGAATTTTTCATGAATGATTTGGAATAAATTTGAAATGTTTGGGCTAGGTTCGGTCGGATTTGACCTCTTTAGTGAATGGGCCAATGTAGGTCAAATTGGGCTAACTTGGGCCAATGTTGGGCTAGGGTTGAAATTGATATAAAATAAATGTTGGGAAATGTTTATGGGAGTGTTTCAAAGAGGTTTTGGCTTTGTTTGGGTTTTTATTTTGGGGTTTGGGCTTATTTTGGTTAGGTTTGGGTTTAGGTCAAAATTGGGCCTTTTAGCTTTGGGTTGAATTTGAGTGGGGTTTGGGTCCAAATATTGGGCAAATCATGTTAGTGTTTTGTTTGTGGGGATGCTAAGGAAGGTTTAGAAAAGGTTTGGGGTTAATTGGAGTTGAATTGGGTTAGTTAGGATTAGGTTTGGGTCATGGGTCCAAATTGGGTTTTAAGGCCAAAAGTGAAATTGGATTCAAATGTCAATCAAATTGGACTTGGATTTGGTCTAGATTGGTGTTGGGAATGTTTAATTGAAGTTTAGAATTGCGTTGGACCATAATTTAAGTCAATTGGGTAGATTTGGCTTGACATTGGGTTCACTTAGGGTTAAAATGGGTCAAATTGGGGGTTTTAAAAAAAGTGGGGTAAATTGACAAAACTGGCCCATGGTGTAGTTGAACAAAATGAAATTGGGAATATTTGGGATTTTTTGGAATTTTCTGGGAATTTTCTGAATTTTTGGATTTTTGGGTCAAGAGGGGTATTTTGGGTATTTGGAGGGTATTGGGAGGTATTTTTGGAATTTTTGGTATTTTTGGGTATGGATCAATTTGAGTAATTTGGGAATGTTTGGGATTGGTTTTGAGGAATTTTGGGTGATTTAGGTGATTTTGCAAATTTTGGGTATTTTCAAGGGCTTTGGGTAGTTAAAGTGTGTAGGGTCCCGGGGCCAAAAATCGAAAATTTGGAAAATTGATGATTGGGTAAATGTAATTGGAATAAAAATCATTTTGGTTGAGCCATGAATCCATATCAAGCCCACATGAGCCATGAAGGGACTCATTTGAGGCATCCACTATGTTGTTCCTAACCCTCTTAGCCAAGGGCTTAGGGGTTAAGGACCATCCATGTGAATCACTTCCATGAGTGAGGAGGTCAAGTTGGGTATGGGTGTGGTTTTTAGGAGGTGTGTGAAAGTGTAGTGTATAAGTGTAGTGTGTGTGTAAGTCAGCCCTCACTGCACTCAGGCCACCCGTAGGGCCTCCAAGTGCCAAAGAGTCCTATAGAACTCATCCTTTAAACTTCCACATTCGGTTTCAACCCTCTAGGTGATTAGGGGTCTACGCTAAGTTTGTGGAGTTTGCAGGGAGTTAAGAAGTGGTTTGAATTTCTAAGTGGTGGGTCCCAATTCTAATCCTCTAGGATAGTCAAAGGAAAAGCCTAAGGCTAGATCCTAAGTACTAAAAAGAAGAAGAGAAGACCTCATCAAAAATGAGGTCAACATGTACTAGAAGGAAAAGTCAAAGGAACTTCAAGGAGTCTGCTTGGGGAGGAAATTAAGATAAGTATCTTTGATTATTTTTGTTGTTAACTTTAAATGAAATCCATGTATTGTTTTATTCCCATGCATTCTGAGTAGTTTTCTTAGTCTTTCTCCTTGTTTATGAAAATTATGCGAATTGATGAAATTAAATAGAAGTACCTAATATATTAAAATAAATTGTGAAAACTTTTACTTAAAACTTAATTTACTTTCAATCCGGCCAATCGAGTTGTTAAAATATGTTGAATTATCAACTATAGTAAAAATTACATCCAATATTCGGGAAGTCAAAAACCTTGGAAGGAGGGTGCAAATAAATAGGGAAATATTAATTATCTGGACGTAGAATTGGACATTTTAGTGTGACAGTACTAAAATATTCAATTTAGTCCTATTGTTCGAGAGCCGAAGTGTAGATGTTAGCCCTCGAGTGAGGGGAACGTGGGAGCTCGAAGTGGCAACAGGATCCTCCCGACCTAGCCCGCAGATTCAGTAATCAAACATAGAATTAGTCAATGTTCTTTGCACCTGGACCAAAGGGTAAAGAATAGGAATGCTCCTATTTGTCACAATACAATTTAAAGATTCTATTTAAATTCATCATTCACTTAATTTTCGAAAAAACAAGGAGAAGGATACTTTTTCTGAATTATTTAAATCAACTTTATTTCAAGCATTAGTTTACTTTAGTTTGCTTTAATTACTTTAAATTTATGTTTACTTTATTAAGTAAGTAATTCCTTTAAATTTAGCTGATACAAATCTGTTAAAAACTTCCCTGTGGGATCGATAACCAGGACTCCACTAGAGCCCTGTATTACTTGATACGATACGTATACTTGCGTAGAATCCACATTATACATTCCATCATAAAATCATATATATATTGAAGCGGGATCAAGTTTTTGATACCGTTACTATAAACTTAATTTGCAAACATTTTAAAAAGTGGGTCAAAGCTCATCAATTAAAGGTTGTAATTACACATCAATTTTATCTTTTAGGTTGTGTAGACCTGGTATGATCAACATTAGAAATAAGAGCGACACAGTTATACATATATCAGGGGATAAATTATATGGCATGATAATCACTAGCCAACATGAAGTAGTTATTGTAGAATGGTTGTAAGGTGTAAACCCATCTATATGTAAGTCAAGCTAAACACTGCGCGATTCAACGTAAAAATTCAGGGTAACAATGATCGAAGTGTTTCTAAGCCTCACCGGCTAAAGTATGAGTCATAGTATTAGCACCAACAGATTTGGTACTATGCCTCATCATGTGAGGAGTTTTGCATCATAATAACAACATCAAATCTAAGCATTACAGATCTAACACCAAAACATGAAATATACATTAAACAAAAAATTAATAACCCCAAATTTCAAGAGGGAAGACTCCAGAGAAAAAAAAAGATTTACCAAAAGTTAAGAGGGGGTTTACCTTGATGGAGACAGGATTTTGGCGGTGGGTCACTCAAAGGGGCCAAAGTCACTCGACTTCACAAGATTTTCTTGAGACTTGTCGGTTTCACCATCCTCCATAATCCAGAGGAAATTTCAGATGAAATGAGCTTCGGTCGGGATGGGGATGTTTTTCAGGGCATTTGCATCTGTATTAGCATCAATTGTGGCCCTCGCTAGCGTCAATCTTAGCCAACGCTAACCGAGAAGCTAAACGTAAAAAACTTTCTTTGAGTCCTCTTCTCTTGCAATTAGTAGCACTCAATTACAAACAAAAAATTTAGCCTAAAGTTTGCATGAAATAAAATTCAATGCAAATTATAACGCTTAATTGTTTTCCTGTAGTGATGAAAGAAAAAAAATAATTAGAAATCATCTTCAACTTGGAAAGAAGTGATTTGAGCCAAAATGGGAAAGTTTACAAATACAACCTTCTACACTAAAACTTTAATAACTTTTATGAAAAAAATTAAAATTGAATAAGGTTTTCACCAATAAATCAATTAAATGAGTAGTACCTGATATATATAAAAATCTCTTCAATCTAATACTATGTAGTAATTCTTAAATAAAAAACTCATTATTAAATTCAATAATTCATAGAAAATTCAAAATGAACTTAAAGTAACTTGAGAAAGTTTGAGGATGCTTGGAATCTCATTAGAAACATTTTTTTTAATTTCAATTATTTTAAAAGCCATATAATTTTATTATGAATTTTAGATTTAAAATATACTTAAAATTCAAATAATTTTCGTAAATCAATAAAAATCCAAGATTCATTAGAGTTTTAAGAAAAATCTTTGAACTCAATATTAATCTCCAAAAATAACTTTAAGTCACTTTGAATTCATTTTAATTAAAATATTCAAAACCCTAAAAATCATAAAATTGAAACCAATTTAATTCATAAAAAATTTTAAATTCTCAAAATCTATAAAATTTAATATAATTGAATTTATATGATCTAAAAATACTTATTTATGTGATTTATATTACTTTAAAAGTATCTATAATATTAAAGCTTTATATATGCCTCATAAGCATATAAAAGAGTTTAATTTAAAAATTCAATTAAAATTCTAATAAAATTCATAAATTTCCATTAAAATAAATAAAATTCAAATAAATCAAAATGAAATATTCTCCATATAAAAATTGAAACCAACAAATAAACTTAGAAAACTTAAACAATAAGGCCTCTTTGGCTCCTTTCGCTTTTCTTACTCATTACTTTAGTTGTCATATGACAGTAACCCTTAGGATTAATTCATTGTGAGGTTGATTTGGTATGTGTTTATGTTATTTTTTTTGTTTTAATTATTATAAATGTTTAGTCAGGGTGAATTTTCATTGCTAGAAGAAATATTTAGGATGACTAAGTAATTTTATTTGTTCATTATGCTTGCTTTGCATTTTATTTTAGGTTACCTTAGCTTCTTTACATGTTTTTAGGCTACCATAGTAAGCCTAGGATGCACTCACTTTGTTTTGCAGGGCTAATTTAGTACCTAGAGTATTGTAGTAAATCGAGGCTACTATAGTAAATGTTGGTTTCTTTTCTTGTTGAGTCGTTTTCCTTTCTAAGGTTTGGGTGTCTATCATAGTTGGTCAACTATCGACATCAAAATCATCTAAGAGAAGATAGAAAAAATACAAATGATGAACCTCATTTAAACTAACAATGATATTCAGATGAGTTTTCTTACCAACGAAGTCTCATATGGGTTTAGACCTTATATCCTTTATTGTCTCTTTGCCTTATTGTATTTTTTTTTTTTTTTGCTTGATAGGTTTGTCCAAAATTCAGGTTATTGCTTATGCATTTATTAATTTTATTTTAAAACAATTTTAAAATATATAAAAATTTTTAAACAATTTTAACCTAAATTTTCATAATTAAATGAAATTCATAACCAAAATGAAAATTACATATACCATTGCATTCACATCATAGAATATCATGCATATAAAATAAATAAAATTGAGTAGAAATCTCTTTAAAATTTAGGAACAGTCATGAAAAGATCATTTTGGGCATGTGCATTTTATATAACTTCTATTTCTTATTTTCAGGCCCTCGCTCATTGAACAAAAAAGGGTGACTTGCCCTTTGAGGATCACTACCTTATAGAGTGAGTTCAGCCTCTACATATTAATTAACCTTTTGAATAAATTATTTGGATCATTCATCATCAAGGACACACATAGCTATTCGTAGCTTGCTTTATGCACTTGACACTAATAGTTAACAAAATAAAATAAACTTGAGTATGGTGAGCTATAAATATTTAAAATTTAAAATTACAAAAATATGATCACATGAGTCTTTGAACATTGTACTTACTAGTCATATTTATCCAACTTGATCTTTGTAATCGAGTTGTAAGACTTACTTTTTTATTAAATAATAGCCTACCTTTTCGAGGTTTCACGTCTTTTAGTGAACCTTACATTTAGTCTTTGGATTCTGAGATCTTTGGTCTAGTTATGATGTAAATCTTCACTTTCCATGCTTTCTTATTATCATATATCATGTGACATAGGTCCTAAATTTCTAAATAAAATGTTAGGATTTAAACAGCAAATAAATTTTGTCTTTAAAATATTTAAAACCAAACAATATGTTAGTTGAGATGTAACTAAGTTTTCTCAATATCTTGAATATCTCTTACTCATTCTTCTTCTGGGTTCCAAAATAATTGTTCCACTTTTGAGTCTTTCACATAATATATTATAATATTAATTGAGAAACTAAACTTTTAATTTTTTGAAGACATAACCAATACTTAATCAAGAGTTTTTTTAAGTCCATTTAATTGCTTAATATGTATTTGACTATAGGTGCTTCTCCTATATGAAATTAGTAACCTAGATTATTCTAACTCTATCTATTCTTTGGATTTTGTTGGGGAAAGTTCTGTTAGTACAATGCAGAACAAACAAATATCCTAAATTTCTTCACTTGAATAATTAAACCCATTATTAATTGATATATTCATCTTTCGAGAGGATATATTACTTAAAATGAGTTTGATTATTTAAAAAATTAAATGTTTAAGATTTGTTTAGTCTTTATTTCAAACCCAAAGTAAAAATAAAACCAACAACCATAAATTTTGATTATTCTCACATTCATCTGAATGGAGGTTTACATTTCATGATTCTTACTCATCTCTTTTAAGCTATATGAATAACAAAGGTTGCCATGCTTAGGGGATATGAAGATAATGTTTATCCCTACTTTAATGATAGGTATGGCTTTTGAGGGGTCTTCCTTCAAAGAATACACATAGTGAAAATACAACTTATATTCTAGAGTATCTACCAATGGTGCATGCTCATTTAAGAAATCATCGTCATGAGATGAGTCGACTTGGATAAAATGAGAATCTAAAAAATATGCCAAGGTATGAACCTCAGTGGATCACTCTGCCACATAATTAATATTATGTTGTAGAAGTACCAAGGCAATCTGTTTAATTGGCTTGCTAAAGTGGGGCGACTCATTAGGTACTGTAAAGGGTTTACTCATGAAATCAAACTAACATGATGATATAACTTGTAATATCTCATTTTTAAGATGAAAACACCAACGATAATTCATTATTTTTAACTAGTGGATATTATAGTTCAGCAGGGATAAAATAATGACTCAGGTAACACAAAGCATTTTTTTCACCTTGTTTTTGACTTGTGCTAATAGAGCACCAACTAATTCATACACTACTTTAGCATGCAAAAAAGGAACTTTTCCACTATGTTAGTCATTAACATGGGAGGCTTTAGAAGGTAACAATTGATATCATCAAACACCTTCTAACACTTGATATTCTAATAAAAATGAGCATTATCACTATGGTGGACAATGACCAAGATTTCCTAACAAGTTATAAATTTTTAAAGGAAGGTTAGCTTCCCTTAAAGAGAATATTATTGCATTAAAATTTTATTAGGTTTTATATTAGTGATGGATTTAGATTTAATGGGTACTATTTCAATAACACTATTTTGGCAAAGCTATCGAATTACCTCAAATATACATTAAAGTTCATTTAAGAAGAATCATCTTTAAACCACACTCTCTGAGGCATTTGAATATGATCCTCAAGTTGATCATGCAGTCCTCTTCTAAATATATTTTATGACCACATCGTTTATATTACACTTAACTTGCTTACATAACAAGTTATTAAACATGTTTGTCATTAGTCGTTGTTAGGTAGCCCCAATATTGTTAGGGCTAAAGGGTAAGACCATATAATAGAACAAAAATAAGCCTTTCATCCTTTAGAGCTAATCATCTTTTATTAGATATGGATAAGACATCCATGAATGAAAAGAAAAATTTGAAGACACTACATTAATCATAGGTTTGGGGATAGTAAGAAAAAATCATCTTTTGGACACGCCTTGTACAAATCCAATAAATCAATAGAAACTCATACATGGCTATTTTTCTTATAGATCGGTATAATGTTCACTAAATAAATGAGATAAGCTTCCTCCCTAATGAATCCCACTTTTATGGGCTTCTTCGTCTCACCAAAGAGCATCTGCTAAATGTTCAGATGCATCTTACAAGGGAACTACTTCACCAGGACTGTTTCATCATCAATAACTAATCTATGCACAACTATCTCAGGTTTTATACCTTGCATCTCTGCAATAGCCCCATCAAATAGAATCATGGAATTCATCAAGAACATCCATAATCTACAAAGTAATATGCTTTGATAATAGGCTACTAATATATGTAGGATGAGTATCCTCATATGCACCCAAGTTCACCTCTACCACCTCATCAAATATCAAAGACAAACCATGCCATCTTTGAAATTGAGAAAGGCTTCTGAGATTTCATCTCTAAGGTTCATAGGGTTATTAAGAGAAACCATAGCTATCATCCTATAAGAAGTATAAGGTTGCTAAGACTTCATCGAACAAATTGTCTGACATATCTTTGACTATGCTTATCTTGATGTAGTCTATTTTTCCACATTCGAATGCACATCTTGGATTAGCCAACTAATCATTTCTCAAGAAAACTACCTTTATTGAATAGGTTTTAAATCCATGGAGAATGGTAAAAAAAGAATGGAACAACTCCCATATTTTCGTCAATGTCATCAAATAAAAATACATCATCATCATGCTTAATGGGTGCACCACCATATAAAACAAAATGACACTTTCATCATGATCCTCTCTTGTAGGTACATAAAATATGTGTAGCTTATCTATGGATGCCACATTCCTGATGTACATATCACTTTGATGATGTTGGATTGTTGGCTTGATCGTTAATACGACATCTGATAGAGATAAAGTACATAATAATGGAATCACCTGCCTTGGTATCCTTCGAAACAAGACTACATTGAGGAAGACCTCCTCATCCAATTATAGTGGGTTGATTCTACCTTGGAGAGTTGAGAAACTAGCAGTTCGATTTCCTGCTCAAAAACATAACTAGTATCAATCTCAATAGTAATATATTCTATTGGAAGAGTAAGCAAGCCTCTCATATCAAGAGGACTTTGCTTAGCATAAAGTGGCATGATGCATGGCGCTCTTCTCTAACTCAAACTTTCATCTTATGTCTCAGATGGCTGACATAGGTATATTAGAAATTGATAAGGTTTAAGGATTAGAATGCCCAATTATGAAGAATAAACCATGTAAAACTGAGAATCCTAGTAAATTTATATCTTGTTAATTGAGAAAGGATGAACATCACCAAAGATGGAGAACTGTTATCTATCACATGTGTATTTAATACACTAGTAGAGGGTCAAAAGTACCATCTCATAATATTGAAACAATGGATGATCCGAAAAGGCTTTAAAAGAGGTCTCAATGTCATTCACATGGAACTTGGCATTCATAATCAACTCCCTAAACTATAGAGGAAGAAATATGGAGCACAAAGTGGTCTAACTTTTTATTAAATCTAGTTAGCATCAACCTATCAAAGTCTAAATGCCTTGCATCAAGAGCTAAAACTCAAGGGTGCATAGTCTCATAAAATTTAATGACACACTTGGGTCAAAATTATATGGTTTAATAAAATGTCATGTGTTGCGGATCCCATCACATACAATGGGATTTTATGCTTAATGGTTCCCAACAAAAGGTCATCATTAGTGAAAGAAATATTAAGCACATTCTGTGAGGGGCCTAAATATTTCAACTTCTCATAAATGAAGAAAATTTGAAGACTTTGGGATCTAATAGAGGCTTTTTCTAATGTCTCTCAGCTCAAAATAAAATACTAACTCATGGTATACACTCGATAGCATTGGAATCACCTTAAGATGATCCAAGACGGTATAATCCACTTTCTTAAATTGGCTATTATGGTCACATATTAAAATTGAATTTTAGGTGTCTTCTCAATCTTTTGAGTAACTATCTCCTTCCCTTTGTCCGATGTGGTGGTCTTCTCTACTACAGGATGGAGCATCCTATCACACCTTAAAAAGAAGTACTGGATATCTTTGATATGGGTCCCGAAAGGATCAAACACATTGAGAAAATCACTAGCATGATTTATGGATTGAAGTTTAGTTGGAGATGAGAAAAACTAATAAGGATCCTCCTCATCATATACCTAGAAAATTCCATCAAAGGTGGGCATGAGGAGGACTTCATCCTCATCAAATCTGAACTATAATAATAAAAAATATAAAAAAATGAAAAAAAAACCAGCAAATGGGGATCTCATCTTGACACGAGTAATTTTTTTGTTATTTTACCAGCTTTTTCCTCATATTTTACCTCGTATCTTTACTGATTTTTCACAGATTTACATCTATGGAAGGATCTTGTTGATGCCTTAGAGGTTACAGGATTGAATACTAGTATTTTGGAATGAGAAAAACCAACATAAAAGTTGCCTAAAGCTGCGTAACCATGCTTGGAAGAGGTGAGACCACACCAAGATATCATCACCAGTGGAGTGACCACACTACAATCTGGTGTGACCATGCCATATTCATAGAAAGACATCATGATCACACCAGGATCAAGTGTATCCATGCTACCCGATTTAGAAGGTTAGCGTGTCCAAACAATTTTTCAGTGTGAGCAGGCCAACAAAGAAGAAAATTATGTTAACAAGAAATTTTCCTACCAAATGCATGGATTAAGCAACAAAAATGTTCCTTAGGGCATCTTTTGAGGGAGGAGAGCCTAGAGGTGATCGGAGAGCAAAAAGAGAGGATTTTGGAGACTTTTCGCTTAGAATTATCTTCCTCTCCTGGGATTGTGGTGCTAAGTGTTTTTTCTACCTTTACAATGTAATTCCATACATATTATAAGAGGTTTATAGTATGAGAGAGGAGTTAGCTAATGTGGAAGAGGGAACAAATTGTTTTAGTAAGTTTTTATTTTCTAAGTTTTACTTGCAATGATGATTTCAAAAGAAATGTTTTTCCTGCTTCTTTCCAACATTTGTAGCTAAATTTCATTTCACGCCTCCGTGACTCATGGTATGTGGTTTTATAGTTTTCTCAGATGATTCTTTCTTGTATTTTTTTCTTCTGGAATTAGAGCTTTTTCGTTATTTTTTAAACGTAGAGTTTCATTTACTTCTGATCGATGTTAACATATTTCATGATTTGTGACTCATGTCTGTTGTGTAGAGGAATGAAATGGTTAGCCACAAAATTCGAGTAATAATAAGCATATTTTATCTAGGTTTTGTAACCTAAAAATGGTATCAGAACAAATCTGCAGGAAGTCAAAAGGATTGAGGAGGCTTAACTTCATTGATTCTAGCCATCTTTTGACCTAGGCGTAGGCATAAGAAGGATTTTCTATTCTTGGTGATAACAACCACAAACCACCACATTATCTAAATCACAGGAGAGCGAGCTTCACATACCTCGAAGAACATTAAGATTTATCTACTATTATTTTTCTCTTTTTTAAAATCATTATCATTTGCTTTTATTTTGAGCCGGATTTTAAAAATCCACTCATGTTTTTTATCTCACTAGAATAAGTTTAGAAGTGTAGTGGACTAGAGATTCACCCTCTAGAATAATTCTTACCACTTTCCTCTTGGGATCGATACACGGTAATCTTTAATCGCATTATTACTTGACACAAGTACTTGCTTGACTCATCCGACTTGCTTCAACACAGCTTTTCAAGCCATAAAATTTTTGGCACCATTACCGGCAAAAGTCGTTAAGAAGAAATTTGATTTTAGGAGAACTGTAGTTTAGCTGGTGAGAATCTTGTATTGCACTTGTATTGTTTTGCCAATTTCATTTTTTTTTGCAAATCCCAGAGATTCTACCTAAATTAAGGCTTCCTCAATCTTCATGGCATCTCACAAATTTGTTGTGATCCTATTTCTAGGTTGCAAAAACTTTCTCGCCCATATTTTGTGGTTAATAATTATGTTCCAATGCACAACGGACATGATTCATAAATTATAAAATATGTTAACATCCTAATTAGCCTGATCATGAGTGAATGAAACTCTATGGTAAACATCACAATGAAAAAACTCGGATTCCCTAAGAAAATGATACAGAAAAAGAAATCATCCAAAAAAATCATTAAATCCACATACCATGAATCACATACATGCAAAAGGAAATTTAGTTAAATGTTCGAAAGAACACAATAAAAATATTTCATTGAAATCATCATTGCAAGTAACACTGAAAAATTAAAATCTTATAAACAATTTGATCCCCTTTTTATAGTAGCAAACTCCTCTTTCATACAATAAACCTATCAGAATATGAAAGAAACTACAAAGTAAAAGGTAGAAGAAATCCATTAGCATCTCAACCCTAAGAGAGGAAGAGAATCCTAAGGGCAAACTCTCCAAAACCCTTTCTTTTTTCTCTCATGCAGTCTTCAGGTCTCTCCACTCCCAGAAGATATTGTAAGGAACATTTTTATAGCATAATCCAAAATTTTGGTAAGGAAATTTCTTGCAAAACAAATTCTTGCTCTGCTGGCATGGTAGCATGGAAAGTTGGTGTGGTCACGCCAAACTTCCAAATCAGGCGGCGTGGTCACACTCGATCTCAACACAGTCACACTACCTCTTTGCAATTCTGGTATGGTCACATTGAATTATGTCATAGTTATGCCACTGTTGATGATATCCTGGTGCAGTCAAGCCTCTTCAAGACATGGTCACGCCTCTTTAAGCCACTTTCACATTCATTTTTTTTATTCCAAATGGATTGTATTCAACTCTTGTAACCTGCAAAACATCAGCAAAAACCTTATAAGAGTGTAAATCTATGATAAAACAGTAAAAATAGAAGGTTAAATGTAGGGTAAAAAGCAGTTGAAATCTCATAAAATGACTGATGTCAAAATCCAAAAACAAAGTTCAACAAATACACGGTAACTAGGGCTCAAGCGACAAAGTTGACAATAACACAACTTTCAACTGACAAAGACACTGTTATTTCCTATTAGCATTCAAAAATAAAAAGCTGACCCTCAATGCTAAGCATGAAGAAGCTCGTCTCTAAACTCGACTCAGAATAAGCTCTGGAACTGGTTCCTTGTTTGACAGCAAAGTATTCACAAAGGGTAAGATGTAAAATCACTCCAGGGGCAAGTCACAATGGTTACCCCGATGAAAGCAGTGATAAGATTTACCAAAGACCAAACAAAAGGTGTGGTCCAATTGAGGCAAAAAATCGAATGAACAAATGACGGGCATCATATTACTGAGCAAAATGACCGACAATCCTCCTCGAGATACTAGTCACCAATCAACAACAATAGTGATCACTAAATTACTCTCACCAGAAAATAATGCAGGAAAGATAAAAAAACTGTTAAAAGAAAACAAAAACATATTCATTTTTTTCTAAAAGTTTCCGGGAGCTAATTGAAGTTTCAAGTGGAGGATCCTCCATCTTCCCCTAAAATTACAATCAACTCCAGAAGGTCCCTCGGAGCTGGCATAACAAGTCGCAAAGGACTGCCAAAAATAAAGAGAGTATAACTAGCAAATTATTGTGACAGTACTTTTTTTTATTTTAAGTCTCTCATTCTTATTGCATTTTTGAGTCCAAAAAGTAAGAGGCTTGGAAAATTCTACACATGCCTAAATAAATGAACATGTAGATTTTGACGAAACTAACGATAGTGGAAAACAACAAAAAATATATTTATGAGAGTCTGCCACCCCACCGTCAGATTACCTCAGGATCAACAAAACTAATTAAAAAATCAAGAAATGCAATAAAACTTGCAACTTCAACTCCTAATCATTTGAAAAAATATGACGAACACAAAATAATAATATAAGTTTATGTAGCCCACTGTTATTAAAAAATAATGACAGGAGAAGGTCATTGCAGTCTGAACCACTCTTACTTCAGCCACAAGGAAAATTTACATACAATCCCTAAATTTGTTGCTAGGCTGAGAGTATACTGGCTCCCATTCTAAAGCTCCCACTTCCACCTCACCTAAGGGCTAACTCTTGCTTTAGTTTCCAAACACAAGGACCGAATTAGGGATTTTAGTCTGTCACCATTAAAATCTCCAATTCTGCGCCCAACAAAGTATATTTTCTTATTTATTTGCACTCAATCCTATGGACTACATTCTCATCCATAGAATTAAATGTGATCTC
This sequence comes from Papilionanthe hookeriana x Papilionanthe teres, assembly GCA_022702705.1. Taxonomy (NCBI): domain Eukaryota; kingdom Viridiplantae; phylum Streptophyta; class Magnoliopsida; order Asparagales; family Orchidaceae; genus Papilionanthe; species Papilionanthe hookeriana x Papilionanthe teres. The sequence continues at coordinate 14,536,812 of CM040426.1, read as the reverse complement.
TACTTTGTTGTAGAACTCACAGTTCTTTCAGTATGTTTCACAACCAATTTTAACATTTCAAATAGACAGATCAAAAAGTAAATAAAAAATAAAGTGTAAAATCATCACAAGTATTTGACATTTAAAAGGCATATCAATTCTATCTCCTCATTTCACCATCTCTCATTGCAATGAGAAAGACAAAAATCTACTCAAAATTCATAAGGAAACTACAAGAAGGCATGGATTTCATATATCAAAGCAAGTTTATACAAACACAACTTATCTGTAACTCTTCCTCAAAGCAAATCCCTTGAAGTTCCTTTGATTTACTTTCTCTTCTTACAACAACGCTCAAAACTCACTCTAAACAAGATTCTACAAGACTCCACCAACTCTCTATAGCAACTCTTCACTTTTTTCCACTCATAGCAACACCTATCACACTAAAACCAGCGACTTCTCTTCTTTTTATTGGTGTTTTTAGATTTCCAATATAGTGTAGGGACGAGTTTACCAAGAGATACCTCCAACAACCTTCTGAATACATCGAATCTACTACAAAATCGCGTGTAACTGTCCAAGGTGTCGTCGGCGCTGGACTTGAGTGTCGTTGGCACCCAACTACGATTTAATTTCTGGACTCTCTCTAAAATAGCACCGTCGGTGCCCAGCCTGGCGCTGTCGGCACCCAGACCTTGTTTTCAAAAATCGCCTCATTCGACTTCAAATTTTGTCATGTTTGCTTTCTTTTGCTCCAAATGCCAAAAATTAACATACATGCAATAAAACATGAAAAATACCCTTCTTTAAAGAGCAATATCACAAAAAAAGAGTATAAAATATTGGGAAAAAATCCAACATATTTTTAGTGCATCAAAATCCCCCAAACATAACTGTTAGTTATCCTCAAGTAACACTTTTACTACATAAAAATTATGACTCATGGTAGTGAATTTAACTTTATAATGTCACAATTTTTTATTCATAAATATAATAACAAGACTTTTAAATTAGTTTAAATAATTTGAGTCAAACTATAGGTAAAATATTCAGTAATCAAATTTAAGTGTTATAGTCTTCTATTCATTCCAAGAATAAGTGTAATTTGTCATATTAAGAGCACTTAGAAAAATCATATGAAAATGAACTTTCATGAAGACTTTACTAATAAAGCCACTAATACATCAATATAAACAGAAATGTGATTAAGTTATTTCCTTTCGGTTAATCAAATGAAACCAATTTTTTATTAGGCATCTACTCAAGCTTCTCCTTATATTTTTCTTTTCTTTTATTTTGCTCTTTTTCTTTTTCTTTTTATATTTATGTGGATTGTTTTTCAATCCTTTCTTTTCTTTTCTTTCTCCTTTTTTTATGTGAGTATTATTATATCTAGATAGTTTTTAATGATTTTGAACTTCATTATCCTTTTCCTAAAGTTATAACTCATTGCATTTCTTTCTTTATACATCAATATCACTATATACATTACTTTATAAAGCTTCAATCCTTTCTGCTTACATGAAATCCTAAGACTATTAATATTACAAAAATATTATTTCCTTTACTTTAAATAGCAAACTAGTCTTATACTCTTATACTAAATATCTTAACTCTAAAGTTAACTTTCATAACTAAAACATAATTTTCATGTCTACTAAAATATTTAAATAAAACAAAAACAAAATTTCTAAAGTCAAATTCTTACTAAAAAATCATGTTAAAAGTAATTTTAAAAATAAATAGTTCATTTGATGACAAATAAAGTTTAGTTTTTCTTCCCTCCAAACTTATGTTTTTCAAATATATCACTTTAGAAATATAAAAGTAGGAAGAAATGACAAAAAGTACTAATCTGTATGTACCGGGTCTTCCATTTCTTTTCTCTTTAAGCTATGCAGGTATTTATTAAGCATTCATAATAACATGTATATAGCAATATAGAAAGTGTGCTAAACAAAAATTTCCAGAATGAAGAAACATTTAAAACTTGAACTAAACATTTAACAGTAATAAAAAACATACAACAGTTTAAATCCAAATCTAAGCAAATAGTTTAAAAATTAAACACATTTATGCACACTACAGAGTCTCACCATGCAACAAAACATAGAACAAGTCACAAGTTCTACAACAAACAATACAAAACAGTAAATCAAAGTAATAGCAAACAATTATCAGTAATCGCTCCCGTGATGCTCTTCTTCTTCTTCCACATCTAGATCTTGCCGCTAATAAGGAGTGAAACTATGGCAAGTAAGGAATTCCATAGTAGGATCACCCTTCATGAATCTAACTATAGCTTCATTGTAAGCAGCTTCATATTCCATTCTTCTCACCATAAAATCATTATTATATGCATTTCTAGCCTCTAGATTTTCAATTTTATTATTCATTGTTAAAATGTCTCCCTGTTGGATCATTAGTTGCTCCATAATATTATGAAGTAGGAGCACTGGAAGTAGAAGGAATACTACGACTACAACTCCCATATCTCCATCCAACATGAGATGCATAGGTATTAATATTAGCTTTTCCAATAGATTTTACAGGCACAACCTTTTCTTCATCTCTTCCAAAATCAACTCCGGATTGTTCACATAAAGTGAATATCAGGGCAAGATGACCTAATCCACCATTAGTCTCACCCATAACAATAGCACGAATATTTCGATATATGATAGAGCCAATATTAATCATTTTCATTTTCTAAATATAGAAATTAGAATGGCTCTATCCCTAATCACTTCGCTATGGTGATAAGTTGATAATAACCTTCCAGAATAAAATAATATCAGGCTTTAAATGGAACATTTAACTTTGAAGCAGAAAAATTTACCTTTTGTTTTTGCTTCAACTCCCACTATCACTATCCATCTGTTAGATATGAAAACATTTCATCTAAAGCTTCATCAGTAGCACTAAATTGGGTGTACTCACAGAAGGAACCCCTTGATCCATTGAAAATTTGATAGCTTTTTACTATCCATTTCATACCTGTTTTTGATGATATTGCACTTTAAAGAAAGGTATTTTTCATGATTTCATGCAGGTACAATGATTTTAGGCCTTTGGATCAAAAGGAAGTAAAAAGGAGCAAATTTGGAGCAAAAAGAGACAAAAGTGCATTTTATTGAACAAGCGTCAAACGGTGTTGTCACCAGCGTCGGACCGAGCTATTTTCCAGAGAGTTGCAACAGTATTGGCGGAAAATTGCCTCCGAACAGTGCCCTATCCAACGCCGGACCGTGCCCTATTCCGATTTTAAGCTTGATTCGTTGTATTTGGCCGGATTTTAAAGGGTTGCTTGAGGAAACTCTTGGGAATTCAGTTTTGGCAGAATTTTATCTCTTTTGGAACCAATTTTGGAGAGGAGAAGAATAAAACGAAAATAGTTTAGAGTTTAGAGTTTAGAGAGAGTTTCTTCTCATTTAGTTTAGGAAATCTAAGTTTTGTGTTTTCTCTTCTAAGGAGTGTGAGAGGAGAGGGAAAGTGAGATATTTCTTCTTCCTTACTTAACTAAAGAGAGAATTGTGTGTTATTGTGGAGAAAGAAGAGGAGTCAAAGGAATTCCTTGAGATTCGCTTGGGTAAGAGTTTGAGATAAGTTGTCTTTACTTTACTCTGTTTATATGACGTTGTTTATATATATATATAATCCATATTTTGTCATCTTTTCCTCATGAATCTTGAGTAGATTTCTTTTTCTTTCTCTTTTCATGTGATTTGTTGATGTTGTGAAATGGAAATGATGTGTCGATTTATTATGGAGAATTTGTGATGACCTTTTCACTTCGAACTTTATTTACTTTTTTATCTGGCCAATTGAATTGTTAAAACTGGTTGGGAAACATATTTTCTGAAAGGATTATGAGTTCAACAACAAAAGTGAAGGTCACATTCAATGTCCATGAATGAGAGATGTAGTTCATGGGGATTGAGTGCAAATAAATAGAGAATATACTTTGATGAGCGTAGAATTGGAGAATTCAGAGCGACAGGCAGAAATCCTCAATTTGGTCCTAATGTTTGGAAACTGTAGCGAGAGTTAGCCTTCAGGTGAAGGGATGTGGGAGCTTTGGAGTGAGAGGCAGTATCCTCCCAGCTTAACCATGGATTTGGGGACTAAACTTAGGATTAGCCAATGTTCTTTATATGTTGAAATATGGTTAAAGAATAGGAATGCTCCTATTTGGCACAATACATATGCATCACTGATCTATGTCACAATAATCATCACATTGTGATTGGGAAGGAGGAAGACTCTTTCTTGCAACTGAACTTTGTTATAAATTTAATCTTGTGTTAGTTTAACTTGTTAGAGTTTAGAAAGTATTTTGGTAGAAATAGTAACTACAACTGTTTGTATTTATTTTAAGAATTGAACTAACTTGCAATTGTGCTGTGATTCGATAAGTGATTTATGTGCTACGTCATAAAATTAAAGCCTCCCTGTGAGATCGATATCCAAGGCTCCACTAGAGTCTTGTATTACTTGAGCGATACGTGTATTTGCGTTTAATTGAGTGACTCATTATAAAACTAAATCAATATATATATATATATATATATATATATATATATATATATATATATATATATATATATCAATCCGAGTTCATAAATTTTGGGAAATTAAAAAAATCGCACCAAGTTTTTGGCGCCATTGCCGGGGAGGTACTGTAAAAAAAGGTAACTGTTAAAATTTAATTTTGTAGTATTTGAAATCTTATATTTGAATTGCAAGTCATAATTGTGTGTGTTTGTTTATTCTTAGTATGTTTATTGTGTTTATATGCGTAGTATCGGATCTATAGTATTAGTGCCTTACGACTCTAAATTAGAGCGTACAATTAGAAAAATTTGAAAACAACAAAAACAATCTTCAAATCCTCACAAGATGGCGAACAATTTAAATAATCAAAACAAAAATATACCAAGACCTTTAAGAGGTTATGCTAATCCAACAACAGATAAAATTCACTTAACTATCCAAAACCCTGATGTTGCTGCTAATTCATTTGATCTTAAATCTGTTATTATCCAAATTGTACAAAATAATCAATTTGGAGGAACACCTAATGAAGATCCTAACTTACATCTCGGCTAGTTTTCTAGAACTTTGTGCTACTTTTAAATATGATGGAGTGTCAAACGATGCTGTTAGGCTTAGACTTTTTCCTTTTTATTAAGGGTTAAAGCTAAGACGTTAAATTCTTTAGCACCTGGATCTATCAGAACTTGGGGAGAGCTTTCACAAAAGTTTTTATCAAAATATTTTCCTCCCTCAAAAACTGCCAAGCTAAGGAATAATATCACATCTTTTGGTCAGTTTGATGGAGAATCCATATATGAAGCTTGGGAAGGATTTAAAGATCTTTTGAGGAAGTGCCCACACCATGCTTTAGCAGACTGGTTAATAATTCAAACCTTTTATAATGTATTAGTGGGATCTTTGAGATCAATTATTGATGCTGCTACTGGTGGATCATTAATGTCTAAACCTTTTGAGGAAGCATATTCGTTAATTGAAGAGATGGCTACTAATAATTTTCAATGGCCCTCTGAGCTGGTAATTTCTAAGAGAGTAGCTAGTATTCATGATTCTGATGCTATAACTATGGTCGTCTCTCAAATTGCTGCACTTTCCAAGAAAATAGATCAATATGGAATGAATTATTCTCCAACACCCCCAGTGTTAGACGAAAATTCATCAGGACAGATGATAGACTCTCAAATGTCTTATGAAATATTGAATGCCATACATAACAAAGTCAATAATCCTTATTCGAATTATTATAATCTTAGTTGGAGGAATCACCCAAACTTCAACTAGAATAACACCAATGTTGTTGTTAACCCGCAATGGGGAAACAATCTTATAAATCCAATTAGAAATCTGAACAACCAAGGAAATACTAATTATAGACCTTCTTATCCTCCTGGTTTTAATAGTAATCAACAATTTAAGTAGAAAAAGTTGTTTACTGAAGAAATGATTTTGAATATGGGTAATCAAATTCAAGCTCAAAATGTTGCAATGAAGAACATTGAGAATCAATTGGGATATTTCTTTACTACGCTTAATAATAGACCTTCTGGAAATCTTCCTAGCAATGTTGAGATCAACCCAAAAGATCAATACAAGGAGCAAATTAAGGCTATTCAATTAAGGAGTGGAATAGTATTGGAACCAAGAGTTCAAAAAGAAGTCGAAGTTGAAAGTGAGGAAGCGAACATCGAGAAAAGTTCTAATAAGATATATTCAGATGAATGTCTGCTATAACCAATGAAAATAACTGTTGAAAAACTACCTCCTCCTTTTCCTCAAAGACTAAAGAAAAAAAACAGAGATAATAGATTTGCAAAGTTTTGGAAATTCTTAAGAAATTAACGATTAATATTCCCTTTGTTGAAGCATTAGAGCATATGTCTGATTATGCAAAGTTTATGAAAGATATTCTTAAAAAGAAAAGAAAGTTTAAAGATCACGAGACTGTTGCACTTAGCAGTGAGTGTAGTGTAATTATTCAGAAGAAGCTTCCTGAAAAACTTAAAGACCTAGGTAGTTTCACTTTCACGTGTGTTATAAGTGAGAAATTTTTCGAAAGAGCTTTATGTGATATAAGAGCTAGTATTAATCTTATGTCTTCATCAACTTTCAAAAGATTGGGAATATGAGAAATTTCACATACATCTGTGACTCTTCAACTGGCTGATCGTTCTATCACTTATCCTAAAGGGGTTGTGGAAGATGTATTAGTAAAGTTGGATAAATTTATCTTTCTTGTGGATTTTATTGTATTATATATGGAGAAAGATAAAGAAATTCTAATTATTTTGGAAAGACCATTCCTTGCTACGGGGAGAGCTATGATTCATGTTCAAAAAGAAGAATTTACTATGAGAGTAAATGACCAAGATGTAACTTTCAATATTCTGAAATCTATGAAATACCCTTCAACTGAAAAAGATGATGAGTGCTTTCAAATGGAAATCTACGATTATTTGAGAGAAGATCATTTTAAAGAAGTATTTGAAGAAAATGTGGAATGTGAGGATGAATATGAAAGTGAAAATGAAGATGATTTTGATAATATGAAAAATGAAAAGTTAGAATTTGTTCAGGAAAAATTTGAAAGATTGGATACTATGGAAAATGGAGATAAAAGTTTAATTTCATCTATTATTAAACCCCTTGAACTTGAGCTAAAAATTCTCCCTAATCATCTAAAGTATATGTTTTTAGGAGAATCATCTACTTTACTAGTCATTGTATCTTCGGATTTAAATGAATATGAAGAAAAAAAATTATTGGACACCTTAAAAGGATACAAAAAGCTTTTGGTTGGTCTATAGCTGATATTAAAGGAATCCGTCCATCGATCTGTATGCACAGAATTTTGTTGAATGAACAACATAAACCTAGAGTTGATCCACAAAGAAGACTGAACCCAATAATGAAAAAAGTGGTTAAAAAAGATATTTTAAAGTGGTTAGATGCTGAAATTATATATCATATTTCTGATAGTATTTGGGTAAGCTTAATTCATTGTGTTCCTAACAAAGGAGGAGTGACTGTTGACGTAAATGATCGAAATAAAGTTATACGGACAAGAGAAGTCACTGGTTGGTGAATATGTATTGATTATAAAAAATTAAACGCCGCCACCATAAAAGATCACTTTCCTTTATCATTTTTAGACCAAATGCTAGACAGTCTTGTTGGACACAAGTACTATTACTTTCTAAATGGATATACTGGTTATCGACAAATACTTATTGCTTCTGAGGATCAAGAGAAGACTACATTTACTAGCCCTTATGGAATTTTTTCTTTTAGAAGAATGCCCTTTGGATTATGTATTGCACCTGCAACATTTCAAAGATGTATGAAGTCCATATTTAACAAATTAATTGATGATGGAATAGAAGTGTTTATGGATGATTTCTCAGTATTTGGAGATTCATTTGATGCATGCCTATGCAACTTAGAAAAAGTTTTAGAGGTATGCGAAAGAACAAATTTAGTTCTAAACTGAGAAAAATGTCAATTTATGGTTGCAGGAGGAATTTTGCTTAGGCATAATATATCTGAATATGGCATGGAAGTAGATCCTGTGAAGATTCAAATTATAGAAAAATTACCACCTCCAACAACTGTGAGAGAGGTAAAAAGCTTTCCAAGACATGTAGGATTCTACAGGCGATATATTAAAGACTTTTCAAAATTTACTAAGTCTTTATGCCAACTTTTGGAAAAAGATAGAAAGTTTAATTTTAACAATGAATGCTTAAAAGCTTTCAATCTATTAAAGGAAAAATTAATCGTTGCACCTATAATAGTTTCACCTGACAGGGAGAAACCATTTGAATTAATGTGTGATGCTAGCGATTATGTTATTGGAGTTGTTTTAGGGCAAAGATATGACAAAATGTTTAAAGTTATATACTAAGCTAGTAAGACTCTTACTGATGCTCAAACTAATTACACCACTACTGAAAGAGAGTTATTAGCGATTGTTTATGCATTTGAAAATTTTAGATCTTACTTAATTGGAGCTAAATGTATAGTGCATACTGATTATTCAGCTATTAATATTTAACGCAAAAGAAGGATGCAAAACCAAGATTGATTCGATGGATTCTTTTAATGCAAGAATTCGATTTTGAAATCATTAATAGAAAAGGGGTCGATAATCAAATAGCTGATCATTTATTTAGACTTAAACAACCTAATTAGGATGACTTTGAAAAGGAAAACAGTGAAACTTTTCCTAATGAGCAATTATATAATATTATTGAAGGAAATTTACCATTGTATGCTGATATTGTAAACTGCATCTTTAGTAATATTTTACCACCTAACTTAACAATGCAACAGCAGAAAAAATTTAAGCATGATGCTAAATTTTATTTCTGGGACGATCCTTATCTATACAAGTAATGTAAAGATCTTATTATTAAGAGATGTGTGCATTATAAAAAAATTGAAAGAATTATTCGAGATTGTCATGATTCTGAATTTGGATGACATTTCGAAATTGATAGAACTACACATAAGATTTTGCAATCTGGATTTTATTGGCCTACACTTTTCAAAGATTTTTATAGATTTATCAAAACTTATGATCGATGTCAGAGAATAGGCAATATATCTAGAAGAAATGAAATGACTCTTAATTTTACTTTGGAAGTTGAAATTTTTTTGCATGGGGATTAGATTTTATGAGACAATTTATACCTTCATTTGGATATATATATATATATATATATATATATATATATATATATATATATATATATACTGATTGTTGTTAATTATGTATCAAAATGGATTGAGGCAGTAACTTTAGCTAGGTGTGATGCTAGAAGTGTTTCGAGATTTTTGATGAAAAATATTTTCACAATATATGAAATGCATAAAGTAATCATCACTGATGGAGGATCCCATTTTAAGAATAATCTGATTTAGAGATTGGTGAAAAAATATAATATTATGCATAGAATCTCTACAGTTTATCATCCCCAAACTAATGGTTTAGCAGAGTTATCTAATCGTGAAATTAAACGAATTTTGGAGAAAGTCATTAATCCTGAGAAATTGGATTGGTCTGCTAGACTCGATGCTACTTTATGGGCATACAGAACTGCTTATAAAACTCCTATAGGGATGTCTCCTTACAGATTAATCTTTGGAAAAACCTGTCACTTGCTAGTTGAATTAAATTATAAAGCATATTGGGCGATAAAGAAATTGAACTTTAATTTGAAAGATGCTGGTGAGAAGAGACTCTTGTAGTTGAATGAATTGGAAAAAATCAGAAATGAATCATATGATAATGATAGAATATATAAGGAAAGAAGAAAAATATGGCATGATCGGAAGATTGTCAAAAAGGAATTTAAACCAGGACAAAAATTTTTATTATACAATACAAGATTGAAATTATTTCCTGGGAAACTGAAATCTAGATGGACAGGACCTTTCATTGTTGTAAATATATATCAGTTTGGAGCTGTGATTATCGAAGACCCTAAATATGGAAGAATATTCAAAGTTAATAGCCAAATATTAAAACTATTTTGAAGGCAATATACCTAATTTTAAAGAGGTTGTAATGTTGGATCAACATGGATAGTTGAAAGTTATGTTGGGATGATGACGTTAAACTAAGCACTTTGTGGGAGGAACCCTACAGTTATTAAGTGTTTGCTTTGTTTGATGTGTTATTTGTGTTTTTTTGTTACTTAATTAAGTCTTATTCTTCCTTAAATATCATTAAAAACATTTAAGAAATGAATCAAATCGAAATTTGGAAAGAATTTGGACAAAGTGAAGTTTAAAGAAAATTGAACTTGAGCCGAACGGCGCTGTTATCAGTGTCGGACAGCGTTGCTATTCAGAAAATCGTTTCTCGTCTTTAAATTCAAGTTTTAGCGGTTCTAGGTTGTAAATCCTCCATTAGAACTCCCAAAAATCGCCCTAGACGCAGGAACTACCAAAGGAACGAAGAGAAACATCCCAATTCTTGCCCAAATGGATTCTGACTCGATAGAAACTTCAAGATTTCAAGGTTTCAACCATAGAAAGTTCGTCAGTTTCGAAGCGCAGCATCTATTCAACAAAAATATCTCAAAAATGAAATTGATTAAGGAGCGAGGCTTTGTAGATCGAGGTACGAATTCTCTTACGAATAGAATTTATGAAATTATTGTTCAGAGACGTTGGGAAGTATTGTATTATACTACTACCATCGTAGTTGTCCCATTTATTAAGGATTTTTATGCAAATCTTTATGGAATCAACCACGGATCAGTCTATGTGCGAGGTAGGTTTGTCATATTTACTCTTGCAAAGATTAATGATTTATATATGATTGAGAATAATCCAATCTGCCACTATTCGAATTTTGCCCCGATGAAGAATAATATGAATGATATATACAGATATCTGACGGATGAAAGTGATGAATGGGAGATAAGAGATAGAAGGTATGTAATTTTCTCGACCACACTGCTAAATCCTACGTCGAAATACTTACATTATTTCATATGTGTAAAATTGCTCCCAACTATGAAAAACAATAAAGTAACTTAGGAGTGTGTTATTCTGAACTACTATATTCAAATGGGGATGTAAATTGATGTTGGTTCAATAATTGTTAAATCTATTTTAGGATTGATCGTTCATAAATCTAAGTATGGGTTTGGAAATCCTTCCACCATATTTCTCCTCTGTAGTCAATCACAAGTGTCATATGAGAACTGGAAAAGAGTACTTCTACCTTGGAAGCCTATAGACCCATCAGATTCATATAGTAACCAAGCAGTTGGTGATATGAATGACATGAGCATTATTGAAGATCAACCATCTCAAAGGTCAACACCTATTCCTCCTTACTTTTCTGAAAATTCATAGATTATTGTCGGCATATTTTTATGTTGTGTGTTGTATTTTGAAAAGGGGGTCGCCTAACAGAAATTGTCGGCGAACTTTAAATTTTAAATTTAATTTAAATATATATATAATTTGGAAAGTAGCATTTGATTTTGAAAATAATTTTAAGTTTGAAAATTTTAAGATATGAAATCAAACCGATCTCACATCCCAAATAATTTATATAAACGAGCACCGCACCACAAACCGTGTATCTATCCCGAAGAATAAACACACTGCTTAATGATGGAGCTCGATTAAATAAACTAGAAGATTTGTGACATTCATTTTGTCTGCGAACCAATTTTATAAGCTGACAAGTTCCCCTGCTTAATATAAGGGAATTAAGTAGGGTTTATATTACCTGGGTTCTTAAAGTTCCCTATAAGGGCAGGCCCCTATAGTTAATTACATCTTAAATGACGAGAATCATTTAAGAAAACTCTCGATAATGATTAGTGGTTTTGCTCTCAAGAATTTCAAAGTTTAAGGTTTTCAAAGGATTTGAGTTTTGGAGATTTCAATAGGGAATGGATCAAACTTGGAACAATTTATTTTAAGAGTCCAAAGAAAAAGAAGTACGAGAAGCTGAGGATCCAAGAAGAATCTTGGCAACTTCTCAAACTATCCTATTGTTTGGCTTCAATTTGGGAGTTTATTTAATGTTGCAATCCTGCCAATTTTTAATTAATTAGCACTTATATTAGTATGACATAATCATACAAATAGCCTCGAAGATGTAAGGGTTTATGTCGTACCGAACGACTACCTCGGAATCCTAAGACCGGTTAGGGCTTAATTTGCATAACATGATTATGCAAATACCTAACGAAGAGGTTGAGGGTTTATGTTGCACTAGGCAAACTACCTCGAAGTCCTATGGCTTGGTTATTTAAAACTAAAGAATAGTTTAGCTGGAGTAGATCCGAGTTTTGCTGATGACGATGGCCGAGCTGCCCACCATGCTCCGAGCTCCTTGTTGTTGCAGAGTTTTAGTTGTAGAAGGTGAAAATCAAGAGATGAGAAAAGTGTTTTGGTTTAGAAATCTTAAAGTCCAAGTGTTTTTTAATATTTTAATTAAAACAAATCTTAAAGTTAATTAAACAGAACCGATTAAGATCCCACGGTTTTATCATCCCGGCACCGTTATTTTTATTGAATTCACTTAGTCCAAATGAATTTGTTAAACTCAACTGAATGAGTTCCACACTTTCATTTAGACCGTGGGAAATCCCGTTAGCAACACGTGGGTTACATCATACGAGGTATTCTCGATCATTCAACGAGACGTTTTAATTTAGTTGCAATTGTAGTTTTGTTGTTCTGTTTGTGATTAAATTTTAAGTTGTTTTATATTTTGAAATGTTGTGGCGGTGAATTTTATCTTGCAATGACTTTTAATTTAGTTTTGGTTTCAGTTCAAGGACTACCCTAAAGGTTTTGGTTTTCATGTAACAGTTTTATTTAACATGCAAGAAAAGTAAAGTACAGTGCATGAAAGTAAATTACAATAAAGTAAAAGCGTACCTGGAGGGTCTTCCCGTCATCCCAAGCTGCACTTAAAACACATGTTAAAGCATTTAAATATTTCAACAAGTACCTAGGTAAAGCTAAGGGAAGGGTTTTGGTTGTCTACCAAATTCCTAATCCTAGTCATCTCCTATGACGTCTAGGTTCTTGGTTTGATTTAAGGATGATTTCCTTCATCAAAGAACAATTAAATTCAGTTGTTCTTCTAAAACATCCCGTCATATTGAGGAAGTGCTTAGGATAAGTCTTAAACATCTTTTCAATACTTCTGGAATCATTTCAAGTCCAAATGAATTTTATTGTACAGATGAATTAATCATCCGGGAGTTCAGTTAAACTTTGTTTCTTGCTCGATGAACTTAGGTATTTCGATTACTCGATGAGTGAAGTGACATCTCACTCAATACTCTATTTAAGGGTTATAACAATTAAAGCCTTTAAGGACAAGTTGGTTTATCGAGAATTTTAATCATAATTAATTAAAAGTTTGAGTTAATGGTTTAAAGTGTTTTAATTTAATTATGAGGTTTTAATTAATAATATTAAGTTTGGAATAGTGTTCAAATTATTTTGAATTTAATTCTTAATGATTTCATTTAGGTTTGTTGTTAAATGATTTTAATTCAATTTTATTTTAATTTAATTTTAATTTAATTTAATTTTAATTCAATTTTAATTCAATTTTAAATTTATTTAATTTTTAATTCGATTCGATTTGATTTGATTTGATTTGATTTGATTGTGAATTTAATTCTTAATGAATTGCGTTGCGTTTCGTTTCGTTTCATAGGGAGTTTTAGATTAAAGAATAAATATCCTCTTAATAATATCCCTATTTTAATGATCCAAAATTGAATTGAATTGAATCGAGTCGAGTCGAGTTGAGTCGAGTCGAGTCGAGTCGAGTCGAGTCGAGTTCAGTTGAGTTGAGTTGAGTTGTGTTGCATTGCGTTTCGTTTCGTTTCATTTCGTTTCATAGGGATTTTTAGATTAAATAATAAATATCCTCTTAATAATATCCCTATTTTAATGATCCAAATTTAAATATAATCTTTCCAAAATTTAAATTATGTAATTAATTAAAGTTTCATTTTTGATATTTTCAAAATGTTTAGTGGGTTTCTACCTCTTAATTTTCCTAAGTTTCAATCATCCAAGAGAAAATCAAATATTTTACCCCCCCCCCGATCTTGATTAAACCTAAAGTTTTAATTAAGGGTTAAAATTTTTAATTACATTTATGCCCTTTTAAGCTTATTTATTTCATAACCCACTAAATCGAGCTCAAATGAAATTGAAATTTTTATGACACCTCACTCACACGTCTATTAAGACATTAGAGGAGAAAATGTGATTTTTCTGAATTTAATTTATTTATATAATTATTTTTATTAGAAAATAGGGGTTTTTCAAAGAAAATTCAACAACATGACTAAGGAAAGATTTCTATCCTTAAAAAAACTATGGGGTATTCCTAATGACTAGAGGACCACTATGACCAATTTTGGTGATTTTTTGAATTATATTTTATTTATTATAATTATTTTGAGTTTTAGAGTATTAATTAATTATAAAATAAAATTAGAGTTGAAGAATAGATTTTATATTTTTTTTAAATCTCTCTGACCTCAAGGAGTTTAGAGAAATAAATTTTATAATTTTTTTGATTTTTCTTTGATTTATTGGAATTATTTTAGTGAAAAAGGTTAAAAACTCATTTTTTAATATTAAAAATTACAATAAGCCTTAAAAATTCAATATCTCACCCTAAGGACTTAGGAAAAATATTTGGTTTGTTCCTAAGTGATTAGGAATCAAAATGTGACATTTTTATGATTTTTAATATTTTTATAATTTTTATTATTTTTTAATTATTAAATATTAAAATAATATGAAAAATCAACTTTTTTAGAAAATTACAATTTTAATTTTCCTAAACTCCCCTGATATCAGAGAAGCCCCAAAACCATTTTTGTGAATTTTTTTAAAGTATTTTTAGAATTATGATTTTTTAATGTTTCATTTTGCTTATGAGGCTTAATTAATCCATTTGATAGGGTTAATCAAGTTCAATTGATTTCAAATTTTTATGTGGGGTCTCTCTAACCCTAAAGATCAGTGGAGAATTCTTTTCAAGTCAATTTGATGTGTGGTTAACCTTAATTAATTCAAATTCAATTTTAGGGGTTTAGGCCAATTAAGGTTATTATGAATGAATTAACTCAAAATATATTTTTCATAGGGTCATCTGGTCCTAAGGAACATCACCAAATTTTCTTAAAATTTATTTCACAACATGCTAATTATTAAAATTAAAAATACCTAAAATAGTGACATGAAATTGAAAATTCAATAACTTTTCACAGAGATGGCCTCTGACCTTGAAAAATTCAAGGAATGTTCCCAAGATCAGAGGCTTCAAAAGCCCTATGGTCTCATGTCATGGTGAATTGTCTATGCAAATGAAGAATCAAAATACTGAAAATAGTAAATAAATTATTAAAAATAAAATATTCATCAAATTAATTTGATTTTTTCCACATTATTCTCCTCTGTTCACTGAACAAGAGGGTATTTTTATTTTATTTTTGTGATTTTCATATGCAAAGATACGAATTTTTGAAGTTCTGATATTTAAATAAATAGAAAATAACCCTATTTTTCTACTTATCCACGCGGCGCCACGCAATCCTCGGCAGCTCCGAAAGCCCATGCGGCGCATTCCTATTCGAAGTCGCCATCCGACTCGCCGCTCCGTGGGCCCGCAGCTCATGTACCATTGCATCGGCTCGGCTCGATCTCGACCGTCCACTCGATACACGCGTGATCCAACGGCTCCTGGTCATCGTCTACGACTAGTGTGCACTCGTGACCGTCCACACTAAAACCCTAAGAACTCACTCGATTCTCAACGGATTTTTTTGTTCTTATGCTCTATGGATTCGTCTTGAAGAGACGAACACATCCATATGGTAAACATGCATTGAAATCTATTCAAACAAAATGGAGAATCTCCAGAAGCTCGGGAGAAAGAGTGAGTTCATACCTTTGCTCAGAGAAGTGAAGCTTCAATCTGAGGGTTGTGTCACCTTCGATTGAGTCCAAGCAAGCTCCGGATGAAGTCTCGTTGCTGCGGGAAATACTTAGGTACAAAAGTGACCAAGGCTGATCACAAAGCTTGGAGGCTGGAAGCAAATGGCTGGCCTGGTGAGGGTTCTTTTTCTGGGGAACTTCTCCTCTTTGTCTGGTGAAGGTGTAAAGTCAATCAATTTCAGGATTGGCTCACTGTGGTGAAGTGTCATGGTTCTTAGGTGGATTTTTGACTGAGAAATTTGGCTCTGTTAATGGGGATTAGGGCAAATGGACACTGGGGATCAATTGCTCTAGGTTGGGAGAAGGTTCTGGAGCAAATTTGGCAGAGTTTTGTTAAGTTTCTGTTCAGCACCTCTCATGGCCGAGAGGAGGTGGTGTTTAAATAGGCATGGCTGGAGGGCTTCCTGGGGGGTTCGAAGACGAGGATCACCGGCCTCGGTGAGGAGAAGAAGAGATATGCCGTCCATTTGGGTCGAGACAAGTCGGCAAGGGAGAATTGAATTTTTGGCTCACATGGAGCTCTCGGCCATGGTGTTTTCCGGTGGCCTGGTGGCTGGCCCGCCAGGCATTAGTCACTATCTTGACCAGTGAGGTCAGGGCTTGAATTTGGTGAAGTCAATTGGTGTTTGACATGTGTAAAGGGGCTGAATTGAAATGGAATGGGGAGAGGCTCATTTTGGGTTCAATTTGGTCAACCCATGTATTTGGGCTTGGTTCACCTTCCCATGGTCCGATTTCTGGGCCAGGGGGATCGGCTGAGTCACTGCCATGGAGTGGTGAAGTCTCCATCCATGGTGAGGTGGCTAAACTTGGTTTAGTGTGTGACATGGTTATGGTTAAAAAGGCTTAATGAAGGATTAAGAAAGTGGGCCCTCCTTTTGCCATTAATGGCTTGGTCACATGTCAAACCTTCCATGGCTTCATATGGCTTGTAAATGGCTTGCTCATGGCTCCATGTGACTTGGGACAAAAGCTTGGTCATTTACATGAAAGAAGGTTTTGAATTTTTGGGGCTTATGGGTGATTTTGGCATGAGGCCTAATTTAGGATTATTTGATGATTGATTTAGGACTTAAGGGATTATATCAATTAATGGGGTGATGAAAAGAATGTCATATGGGCTTTAGCATGAAGTTTGGGCCTTTGAAATTTAGTGAAGATGGGCTTTTAAAATGGTTTAGGGAAGTGGGCTTTTGGATTTTAAAATGGATTTTAGGATGAAAGTTTGGTAAAGGCTTGGGCCAAACAAGTGTTAGGTTTAGTTTAAGGATGTGTCATGAATGATTTGGAATTGGTTTGGAATAAATTGGAGTTGAATTGGGTTTAATTTGGGACTTTTGGTAAAGGGGCCAAAGTGGGTCAAATTAGGTTAACTTGGGCTAAGGTTGGGCTAATGTTGGATTTGATGTAAAAGTAATGTTGAGAAATTTTCATGGGAGTGTCAAAAAGAGTTTTCAATTTTGGTTGGGCTCTAATTTTGGAATTTGGGCCCATTTGGGTTAGGTTTGGTCTTAGGTCAATTTGAGGGATTTTGGTTTTGGGTTATGTTTGGGTGGAGTTTAGGTTCAAATTTTGGGCAAATCAAGTTATTTTTTTTGTTTATGGGGGTGTTAGGAAGGTTTTATAAAAGATTTGGGGCCAATTGGAGTTGAGTTGGGTGGGTTTGAGCTAGGTTTAGGTCATGGGCCAAAATTGGGCCTTAAGCTTCAAATTGAAATTGGGTCCAAATGTCAATCAAATTGGACTTGGATTTGATCTAAATTGATATTGGGGATGTTGATTTGAAGTTTAGAATTGAATTGGACCATAATTGAGGTCAATTAGGGTGGTTTGGTTTGACATTGGGTTCACTTGGGTTTAAAATGGGCCAAATTGGGGGTTTTGGTAAAAGTGGGGTAAATTGGCAAAATTAACTCATTGTGTAGTTGAACAAAATGAAATTGGGAATATTTGAGATTTTCTGGATTTTTTTGGGAATTTTCTGAATTTTTGGATTTTTGGGCTAAGAATGACATTTTGGGTATTTGGAGGGTATTGGGGGGTACTTTTGGAATTTTTGGTATTTTTAGCTATGGATGATCAATTTGAGTTGGGGGAAATGTTTAGGATTGATTTTGAGGGATTTTGGGTAATTTAGGTGATTTTGTAGATTTTGGGTAGTTTCAAGGGCTTTTGGTAGGTTTAGTAGGTACATTTTTTAGCAATAAGAAGTGTATTCAAGAGAGAGCCTTTGAAAATCCTGAATGTGTGGTTGAAGAACTTATTACGAATCGTCAATGGAAAATTTTATGTTGTTTTACTGCTGAAGCAATGTTGGGGATTGCCAGGGAATTTTATGCTGATCTCTTCTATTCTGAGAGTGAATATATTCTGGTTATAGGACAAATGATTGAATTCACCCCTGCCCGCATAAATGCATTTTATCAGTTGAGAGAACCCTACCGTTGTGAATATGAAAATTTTCTGTCACGAATGAAGCATTGGATGTGATTATAAACTTTTTGACTGATGGAAAAGGGGAATGGAATGTTAAATAGAGAATGAAAGTTAATTTCCCCTTTTCTACTTTTAATCCTGTATCAAAAGCCTGGCACTATTTTATTTCTGCAAGACTCCTGCCTACCAACCATCACAGCGAGGTTACTGTTGATAGAGTTGTTCTGAATTATTGTATTCAAAACATGAAAAATATAAATATTGGGGCTATTATTTATAAAAGTATTTTGAAAAATTCAAAAGGAGAGACTACAGGTGGACTGGGACATCCCAGCCTAATTCATGCTTTAAGTATTCAGTTAAGAGTAGCAGTTAAAGATAATGATGAGGCGATCCATCCCCTGAAGCCCATTAGTAAGTTAAATC
The DNA here is from genome assembly GCA_022702705.1 of Papilionanthe hookeriana x Papilionanthe teres. Taxonomy (NCBI): domain Eukaryota; kingdom Viridiplantae; phylum Streptophyta; class Magnoliopsida; order Asparagales; family Orchidaceae; genus Papilionanthe; species Papilionanthe hookeriana x Papilionanthe teres. Next base: position 14,517,906 of record CM040426.1, on the reverse strand, counting down.
TGAAAACATATGAAGCCCATGTAAGTTGGAACTGGAGTAAGAAAGCCAATGAACGTTCCTTTAGTCATGATAGACCATCTACATCTAGGGAGCCTACTCTACATGATGTTATGGATCAGTTGGAAAGGTTGAACACTAAAGTAGAGGGACTAGAAGCAAGGAACAAGATAAATGATGATTATCAAGTGCGGTGGAGAGAATATGAGATAGCTTATCATGACGCAGAAATGAGATTTTTCAGGGGAGACATTAGCACTGTATTTCCTACTTACCCTAAGTATACTTCATACCAGCCTGAAGAACCTGATGATGGTGAAGCTCCTGGGGATGAAGATTGGTAGTTTTAGTTTTATTTTTCATTGTACTTTGTTATGTATTTATATTTTGTATATGTAATGTACCTGAGACTTTTTCTGATTAATATTTGTGATGTAATGTGTATTTGGTTGTACTTGTAGCAGACTTTATGTTAATTTGTGATGTATGTGATGTTATAGAAGAGTTTTTATGTGTTTGGTTTGTTGGTTTAATTTGTGATAGTAACAGTTGGATGTTAATGTTGTGTGCATAGTTCATGTTGCATGTTTCTAAACTTCTCCCCTTACAAATGTCTAACCCATATTTGTGTAAAGAAATGCTTCTAATTATTTCAGGCCTACTGTTCTGCTTTACAAAGGAAAACCTGCTTAAACTCAAAGGTATGAAAAGCCCAACATATGGAGGTATGAGTTATATGTTTATATTTTTTCTTTCTTCCCATATAAATTGTATTGCTATTCAAAAATCTAAGTTTAGGGGAGGGAAAGAATTAGCTGTTAATTGTTCTCATTTAAAAATATTTTCAAAATTATTAACATGATTTCCTGTAATATAACTCAATTTCAGATAACTGTATTTTGATTTTATTTAAATATTTTGTAAAGCTGAATGAAAGTATTTGGTAATGAAAAGTAATTTTGTAGGTTAAGATATTTGGTATAAGAGAATATGACTATAGTAAACTATTCAAAGTAAAAAAAATTGTATGTTTGAAATATTAAAAATCTTAAAACTTTATGTGATAAGAAACAATTGAGACTCTATGATGAATCATTAATAAGCTAAAGAAATCACTAGAAGGTAAAGGATGCAGTAAGTTTCAAATTTAAGGTGAGAAGGGTGAAATTCAAAATCATTAAAGGCTATCCAGATACAGTAATTCTCACTTAAAAGAAAAGAAAAGGAAAAAAAACAAAAAAAATGAATGAAAGAAAAGTGAGGAGAAGCTTGAGGAGATGTCTAATCAAAAATTGACTTCACTTGGACCTACCTAAAGGGAAAAAACATAATTACTTTCCTGAACTTATATGTGTGGATTAGCATCCTTACTAGTAGTGTTCTCATAAACTTCTTTTCATGTAATTCTTTTAAATGCCTTAATAGGACAATCTACAATCATTTTTTAAATGAGTAAAAGGCTAGAAATCTTAGACTTAATTACTAAATAGTCTTACACCTGCAGAATTTACTTGAATTATTCAAAGATATTTCTGAAAATCTTACTATTGTACTTATCTAAATCAAAATTATGGTATTCTAGAAAGAAAGTTCATTGCAGTGAATCATTATTTTATGTATTAATTAAAATTACTTGAGGACAATTAATAGTTAAGTTTGGGGATCTTGATCCACTAAAAATTTGATAGCTTTTTACTATCCATTTCATACCTGTTTTTGATGATATTGCACTTTAAAAAAAATATTTTTCATGATTTCATGCAGGTACAATGATTTTAGTTCTTTAGAGCAAAATGAAGCGAAAAGGAGCAAATTTGGAGCAAAAAGGGACAAAAATGCATTTTATTGACCTAGCACTATCAGCAGCGCCGGACTGTGCTATTTTCCAGAGAGTTGCGACCATATTGGCGAAAAAATACGTCGAACGGTGCCCTATCCAGCGCCGGACTGCGCCCTATCCCAATTTTAAACTAGATTCAATGTATTTGGCGGATTTTGAAGGGTTGCTTGAGGAAACTCTTGGGAATTCAGTTATGGCCAAAAGTAAACTCTTTTGGAGCCAAGTTTGGAGAGGAGAAGAAGAAAAGGAGGAGACTTTAAAGTTTAGAAAGAGTCTTCTCATTAAGTTTAAGAAATCTAAGTTTTGTGTTTTCTTTTCTAAGGAGTGTGAGAAGAGAGGGAAAGTGAGAGATTTCTTCTTCCTTACCTATCTAAAGAGAGAATTGTGTGTTGTTATGAAGAAAGAAGAGGAGTCAAAGGAATTCCTTGAGATTCTCTTGGGGAAGAGTTTGAGATAAGTTGTCTTTACTTTACTCTGTTTATATGACATTATTTTTAAATATAAAATCCATGTTTTGTCATCTTTTACTCATGAATCTTGAGTAGATTTCTTTGTCTTTCTCCTTTTCAAGTGATGTATTGATATTGTGAAATGGAAATGATGTGTCGATTTATTATAGAGAATTTTTGATGACCTTTTCAATTTGAAATTCATTTACTTTTTTATCTGGCCAATTGAATTATTAAAATTTTTTGGGAAACATATTTTCTGAAAGGATTATGAGTTCCACAACAAAAATGAAGATCACATTCAATGTCCATGAATGGGAGACGTAGTTCATGGGGATTGAGTACAAATAAATAGGGAAATATACTTTGATGGGTGTAGAATTGGAGATTTCAGAGTGACAGACTGAAATCCTCAATTTGATCCTAATGTTTGGAAACTGAAGCGAGAGTTAGCCTTTATGAGATGGGAAGTGAGAGCTCTGGAGTGAGAGCCAGTATCCTCTTAGCCTAACAACGGATTTGGGGACTAAACTTAGGATTAGCTAGTGTTCTTTATAAGCTAAAATATGGGTAAAGAATAGAAATGCTCCTATTTGGCACAATACATTTGCATCACTGATCTATATCACAATAATCATCGCATTATGATTGGAAAGGAGAATGACTATTTCTTGCAACTGAACTTTATTATAAATTTAGTCTTGTATTAGTTTAACTTACTAGAGTTTAGAACATATTTTAGTAGAAATAGTAACTACAACTGTTTGTCTTTATTTTAAGAATTGAACTTACTTGCAATTATGCTGAGATTCGATAAGTGATTTATGTGCTACGCCAAAAAATCAAAGCCTCCATGTGGGATCAATTTACAGGACTCCACTAGAGCCCTGTATTACTTGAGCGATACGTATACTTGTGTTTATTTGTATGACTCATTACAAAACAAAATCAATATATATATTTACATCTGAGTTCATAAATTTTGACAACTTAAAAAAATGGCATTTCACCATTTTTGAAATTCACCCCAGTTCAACTAATAAAAATCATTAATCCAATCAGAGGTGAATTTCACCATTTTTCCACACACTAATAAATGATCTGCTGAAGTTTCCCTCAGATTACAATAGAACTCTTGCACTATATCAACAATAGTATCGGTAGTATAATAGCAGAAATGTTCGCAATGCCGATCAACAATCACCTTTTCAACGAGTCCGCCCGAAGTTTGGAAAGCTCAATCTTAAATAAACTTCTTTATTTTAAGTAGGGTATCGTAGTGGTATTGGGCTTTTATATTCACAAATCTCCTGTCGTCAAAATCTAACTTCCTCTTTCACTTGTTCATTCTTAGAGCCATGGTAAAAATCTATAAAAGAGCAAATAAACTCAAATAAATTCAAAGATAACAATGTGGTAGATTCCAAAGATCATTATAATGGTAAGAACTTTCCACCATGGATTCTCTCAAAGTTTTATCCAAAAAAAAACTTCAAAAATTCATATTTTCAAAATGTAGGAGTAATCTATGGTGAAAATCAAAATTTTCAAATGCAAAGTGAAGCTCTTACCAAGAGAAGATGAGATCCAAGTTCTTTTACTCGTCAAATCACCTCAAATCCGAGTAAAATAAAGCCTTAGAGAGAGTTTCAGCCAAGGCTAGAGGTAGAAGATGACTTAAATGGGGAAAAATAGCTTTAACTGTGCAAATTTTGTGATTTTTTTAAGTAAAACTGGAGTTTTAGTTTTCGGGCGTCGTCGGTGCCCATCTCCCAGAGTAGAAATTTCAATGTCAAATTCTTTTTTATCGCGAATGCAGTCATTTCTTCATCACGCCATCATCTAATTAGCCTCATTAAGCATTAATTTACTTTCATTAAGTGGTCTACTAACAACAAATATCACAAACACAAAACTTCACATTTACATGTAAAATCCAAAACTTACAAGCAAAGTCTTCAATCCACACCAACATAAATGATGCAAGCCATACAATATAAAAGTTTAGCGTCAAAATCAAACCACAACACCCTAACGCTTAAAACTAAACAATAAACACTCAATCAAAGCATAAAGCATCTTAAATTCAAAGCAAATCCATAACAAACACACAAGCACATATAAATTCAAATACTAGAAATCCAGTCTTCAGAGTCACTACTCCTCGTCAACATCAGTACTATCTTCATCTTGAATGTCTCCCATGATTTGGTGATGCACATAAAGGTTGTAATAAGGTCGGTACGAAAATTCATCAGTTGAATCTTCTTTAATCCAAGCATTCTTCTTAAACATACGTATCATACCGTTTCAATTTGTCCAGTGGATCAAAATGCCCATTCATCCTCCAATTAAGATGAAATAAGTCAGTAATATTATTAATTGCATTCATAATATTCTGAACTTCTTTTTCTAATTTCTTGATCTTTTTCAGAATAACTTGCAAACTATCAGGAATGCATGGCCGTAAAGTTGATGAATTCTAAGATGGTTGATCCATAATAATTTTAATATCATCTTCCTCTTCATATCCAATGCAGTTATAATAATCTGTTGGGTCCATGGGCTTCCCAGGCAAAAATACATTTTCCCAATATTCATATGGCACTTGATACTGACTGCAAAGCAAGAATATGGTAGAAGGGTGTTCCAACCCATAAGTAAATCCATGCAAAATCAAGCCCAAAACATATTTCACAATTATAGAGCCCACATCAATAACTATTCCCAAGTAGGAAGTAATTTTGCCGAAATAAGGAAATGTCATTGTTTCGATATAGGATTCAAGAGTGTAGAAGAAAAACTAACATGATTGTCATCTCTCATCTCCTAACTTTCATTTTCATCAATGAAGTATTGATAGACTTCATCCATGATTTCTCTTATAGAGGCAAATTAGAACACTTTCAATCATGAACAAATCATTTATCCTATAAGAAGAAAATGATACCGACCTGTATCGAAAATAGACTAATCATTGGTTGATTCCATGAAAATTTGTATAAAACTTTAACCACAAGAATGACTACCGCAGCAGTAGTGTAACAAAGTACTTCTCAACGCCTTAGCATAATCGTCTATTCCACTGGAGTACTTGGATTACTCAATCCTCGATTCAGAAGCCTCTTTCCTTGATTAGTCTCTTCTTCATAAGGACTTGGTCGTAAAGTTTCTGCGCTTCGAAACTAATGAACTTTCTTTTATTGAAAATATCATTTCTTAAATAAATTTTGGAATTGGAAGACATGGGATTTGTTAATTGGTGCATTTATGGCAGTTTTTCTATCAAAAGTGACTTTAAAAAAGAGTTTAGGGAGTTATTTTGGGAAGAAATCAACTAAAACCCGCCAAAACCCAATTTTTGAACGAAAAATCTTGAGTTGTAACTGCAACGCCGCACTGGGGTGCCATCGGCGCCCAGCTCTGTAAGATGGCACCGTCGGTGCCCATCTCAGCGTCGTTAGCACCCAAACAGGTTTGGTCGCTGATTCCTTCTTCGTCCATAAAAATTTCAAATCTTCCGTTAAATCCAATAATAAACGTCATTTTTTACATATAAAGAGTACGTAGAACTTGATGCACCAAAAATATATACAATTTTTGTTATATAATTTTACCCATTTATTGTGATATTGTACTTTAAAAAAAGGTATTTTTCATTATTTGTTGCAGGTATGATGATTTTAGGTGATTGGAGCGAAAAGAAGCGAAAAGGAACAAATTTAGAGCAAAAAGGAGCAAAAAGGAGGAAAACAGGTTCTGGCGCCGCCGACGCCATTTTCCAGAGACTTTAGCAATATTTTGACAATAGAGCGCCGCCGACGCCCAAAGTCGGTGGAATTCAAATTTGAAGAGTTTTGGCAACTTTTTGAAGGGATGCCTATGGAAACTCTTGGGATTTCGTTCCTAACTTATAAGTAACTTTTTGGACAAAAATAGGGGCTCTCTTGGTTTCTCTTGCTCTCTCTTGGTGGTCTTGGTGTGTGTTAAGTGTTAGGGTTAAGAGAAGAGTGTGTAGAAGTGAGGATTTGAGAGGAATTCTTCTCTAAGAAGTGAAGGAGAAGAAGTAAAGTGAGAGATTGCTTCTTCCTTTTCATTCTAAAGAGGGAATTAAGTGTTGTAAAGAAGAGAGAAAAGAATTCAAAGGAACTTCAGCGGAATCGCATTGGGGAAGAGAAGAGATAAATCGTATTTTCTTTTGTAGTTTAGTATGACTTTTCTTTTATATATAAAATCCATGTTTTATTATATCTTCTTCATGAATTCTGAATAGTCTCCCTTGTCTTTCTCTTGCATAGAGATGTGATGATGGATTGATGTAGATTTGACGAGCTTTTAATGTATTGAAGAAATTGTGATGATTTTTCATTTCGAACTTAATTTACTTTTCGATTTTGCCAATTGAAATGTTAAAATATGTTGTTGAACATTAATTCTGAAAGGATTTAATGTCCTACAATAATAATGAAGAATCCATTCAATTTCATTGAGTGCAAATAAATAGGGAAATGTGTTTTGATGGACTTCAATTTGGAGGTTTCAGGGTGACAGACTGATATCTCCAAATTGATTCTAAGATTAGTGACTAAACTTGAATGTTAGCCTTCAGGTGAAGGGTGAGTGGGAGCTAGTGAGAGCCGGTATCCTCCCAGCCTAGCCTTAGATTTAGTGACTAAACATAGGATATGTCAATGTTCTTTTCATTCTTAGAAGAGGGGGTACTCTTTTAAGGGTAAAGAAACATTTATGCTCCTATTTGGCACAATAACATAGATATTTGATCCATATCATCCACACACATATTCTCATTGCAAGAGGAAAGATGTTTTTCTCATATATTAAAAACTTTTCAAATACATAATTTAGTGTGTCTGTTAGTTAATCTCGTTTTCAAAGTTGTTAGAAATAATTGTAGTTTAATTAATTGTCTCGTTTTCTCGCATAAAGGATAAGTAGAGCATTAAACTTTAAGTCGCAATTGAAAGCATCGGATTTCAGCTGCTATATTATATATCGTGAAACACTTTCTTATACTTCGTACTTCCCTGTGGGATTGATAACCAGGACTCAGAGCCCTGTATTATTTGATACTATACGTATACTTATGTTGAATGCTTGGACTTTACAAAATCATTATAAATATATAAATTTGAGTTCATAAATTCTAAAAAATATAAGTCCCGCATCAGGACTCCAAAGAAATATAAAATTATAATTTTAACAATAATAACAACCAAAACAAAGCAAAAAAAAACAAACATAACTATGAGTTGCTTCCCATAAAGCGTTTAGCGTAACATTGTCAGCCCGACATATCTAATTTTTACTCGGGGTGAATCAACATTAAACCTTTTTCAAAATTTAGTCTTTGCCCATCAAAATAAGTTTTCAATTTGTGTCTGTTATCTTTAAATACATTTCCAGTTGTATGATCTTCAATGCCAACAACTCCATAATGATATACTTTAAAAACAGTGAATGGTCCTAACCATCTAAACTTCAATTTTCCAAAAAATAATCTCAATCTTATATTATATAACAACGCTATTTGTCCAAGTTCAAATTTCTTTCTTAATATCTTCCGATCATGCTAGATTTTCATTTTGTCTTTATAGATTTTTGCATTATCATATACTTCATTTCTGATTTATTCAAGTTCATTCAGTTGCAACAGTCTTTTCTCACCAGCATCCTTCAAATTGAAATTAAATTATTTAATAGCCCAATATGTTTTATGTTCCACTTATACTGGTAAGTGACATGTTTTTCCAAAAATCAATCTATACGAGGTCATTCCTATAGGAACTTTATAAATTGTCCTATATTCCCACAAAGCAATGTCCAATTTAGAAGATCAATCCAATTTATTAGGATTTAGAGTATTTTCTAAAATTCTTTTAATTTCACGATTTGATACTTCTGCTAGAACACTAATCTGGGGATGATAAACAGTTGAGAATCTATACAAAATATTATATTTTCAACTAATTTTTCAATTCACTTTTTTCTAAAATGAGATCTTCTATCAGGGATGATCACTCTCGGCATTCCATAACTTGTAAAAATATTTTTCATTAAAAATTTTGAAACACTCGGAATATCACATTTACGTAAAGCTATTGCTTCAATCAATTTTGAAACATAGTCAACAACAATTAATATATATTTTCCAAATAAATGAATAAATAGTCACATAAAATCTATTCCTTATACGCCAAAAATTTCAACTTTCATGTATAATTTAGAAACATCTCATTTCTTCTAGAAATATTTCCTACTCACTGACATTGATTACATGTTTTAATATATTCATTAACATCTCTAAAAGGATTATGTCAATAAAATCCAGATTGTAAAATGTTATTTGCAGTTCTATTAGTCCAAAAATGTCATTCAAATTCAGAATCATGACATCTTTGAATAACTTGCTCAGTTTCTTCAATATGCACACATCTCATAACTGAATCCTTACACTATTTATATAAATATGGATCATCCCAAGAGTAAAACTCAGTATCATAGATAAATTTCTTCCGTTATTTCGTTAGCTTAGAAGTTAAAATGTCACTCACAATATAGTTAACAATATCAGCATACCACGGTATAACATTTACATTAACATTACAATTTTTCATTAAGGAAAGTTTCTGAAATTTCATGTGCAAAATCAGTTAATTCTTTCTATTCTAGCCTATATATATGATCAATTATTTGATTATCATATCATTTTTTATCCACTATTTCAAAATTAAACACTTTCATTAAAAGTATCCATTGAATTATCTTGGTTTCGCATCCTTCTTTTGCATTAGATACTCAATAGCATAATGGTATGTATATACTATACATTTAGCCCTGATCGAATAAGATCTAAATTTATCAAAAGCAAATATAATAACTAATAATTCTCTTTCAATAGTTGTGTAATTAATTTGAACATTATTAAGAATTTTTCTAGCATAATATATTACTTTAAAAACTTTATCATATATTTGCCCTAAAACAGCTTATATGGCATAATCACTAGCATCACACATAATTCAAATGGTTTCTCCCAATCAGGTGAAATAATTATAGGAGCAGTGATTAATTTTTCTTTTAGTAATTCAAAGGCTTTAATGCATTCTTCATTAAAATCAAATTTTATATTTTTTCTAATAGATGACACAAAAGCTTAGTAATTTTTGAAAACTTTTGATATAACGCCTGTAAAAATCAGCATATCTTAAAAAGCTTCTAACCTTTATTACAGTAACAGGAGGTGGTAATTTATTAATAATCTGAATTTTTATCGGATCTACTTCCATGCCATTTTAAAAAAATTGTCTAAGTACAATTCCTGCTGCAACCATAAATTGATATTTCTCCCTATTTAAGACTACATTCGTTTTTTCACAAAGCTCCAAAATTTTTTCTAAATTATTTAAACAAAATTCAAATGACGTTTCAAACACTGAAAAAATCATTCATAAACACTTTCATACAATTCTCAATTAAACTGTAAAAAATTGACATCATACATGTTTTAAAATGTTGCAGGTGCATTACATAATCTAAAAGACGTTCTTTGAAAAGCAAATGTTTCATACGAGCTAGTAAATGATGTATTTTCTTAATCCTCAAAAGCAATTGGTATTTAATGATAGCTGATATATCTATTTAAAAAACAATAATACTTATGCCTAGCTAATTTATCCAACATTTGGTCTAAAAAAGGTAAAGGAAATTGATCTTTTCTAGTGGCGGCATTTGATTTTCAATAATTAATGCAGATTCGTCATTTAATGACTTGTCTTGTTGGTATTAATTCATTTTTCTCACTTACTTCAACTGTTACTCCCCCTTTCTTTTGAACACCAGTAAATTGGACTTACTCAAGCACTATCTGTAATAGGATATATGATCTCAGCGTCCAACCACTTCAATATTTCTTTCTTAACTACTTCTTTCATCATTGGGTTCAATATCCTTTGAGGATTAGCCTTAGGCTCATGATGTTCATCTAATAGAATTTTGTACATACAAAACAAAATATTTATTCCTTTAATATCAGTTAAAGTCAATTAAATGTTTTTTTATATATTTTTAAGGTTTTCTAAATCTGATGATATAATAACAGATAATATGGATGAATCTCCCAAAAATACATATTTTAAATGAGCATGTAATGTTTTCCTTTCAAGTTCAGGTGATTTATAATGAAAGGAATAAGATTTTTATTATCACTTTCTATAATATCTAACATCTCAAATATTTCTTAAAAATAATCCAACTTCTCATTTTTCCATCTAATAATTTTATCTTCTATTTCAATCTTATCCTCATCTTTGAAATCATCTTGCTCAAATTTCTCCTTAAAATGCTTATTACTTAGATAATCACAAACTTTCATTCTGAAACATTCATTATCCCTTTTTCTACTGCTAGATACTTCATGACTTTCGATATATTAAATGTTACATCTTGATCATTAACTCTCATAGTTAATTCTCATTTCTGAACATCTATCACGGCTCTTCCAATAGCAAGGAATAGTCTCCCTAAAATAATTGAAATTTATTTATCTTCCTCCATATCTAATAAAATTTACCGAAAAGATAAATTCATCAACATTTACCAAAACATCTTTTATAACTCATTTAGGATATGTGATTGAACGATCGACTAATTGAAGAATTACAGCAATAGAGGAAATATCTTATAAACCTAACCTTTTAAAAATTGATATAGGCATATGAGGTTAGTACTGGCTCCCAAATCACACGAGGCACTTACAAAAAATCGCTCACCAATAGCACAACTTATAGTGATGCTACCAAGATCATTTAGTTTTTCAGGAAACTTTTTCTGAATAATTGCGCTACACTCCTCACTAAGTGCAACAGTCTCATTATCTGTAAACTTCATTTTCTTATTGAGTATATCATTCATAAACTTCACATAATTTGACATTTGCTCTAAGGCTTTAACAAAATGATATTTATAATCAACTTTTTAAGAAAATTTTCTCTCTGTTGTTGTTTCAAACTTTAAGAAAACAGAGGTGGATGTCCTTCTACAGTTCTTTTCATTAGTTTAATCAGATATTCTAAATCAGGATATGTATCATCGTTACCATTTTCAATTTCCACTATTTTCTTTTCATGTCCAATTTCTTTTTGTACTTTTGTTTCCAATTCATTTCTACTTAGTTGAATAATCTTGATTTGCTCTTTATTTTGATCTTTTGGATTGATTTCGACAAAACTAGTAAGAATTCCTGGAAGTAGCAATATGCTTCAATTGATTTTCAATATTTTTAATAATAGCTCCTTGACTTTGTAATTGATTATCTTGACTTTATAATTGATTCCTCATATTTAACACCAATTCTTCGATAGACAATTTTTTTCTCGGTAACTTGTGAGTTACCGATGAAACATGAAGGATAATAAGGTCTATAGTAAGAATTTCCTTGGTTGTTGGAGTTTCCCAATGAATTCACCGAATTATTATTATTTTAACTTAAATTAGGGTGATTCTTCCAACCAGTACTATAATAATTAGAATACGAGTTATTGGTTTTATTATTTATGACATTCAAGGTCTCATAAGATGATTGAGGTTGCAACATTTCTCCTAATGAATTTTTCTCGAACACGGAGTGTTTAAGAATAGTTCATTCCAATTTGATCAATTTTCTTGGACATAGCAGTAATTTAAGAAGCCGAAATAGATACAGCATCAGAATCGTGGATACTAGCCACTCTTTTAAGATTTAACAGTGAAGCGAGTCATTGAAAATTAGTAGTAGTCATCTCCTCAATTAAATAATATGTTTTCATCAAAAGGTTTTGACATTAATGAACCACCACCAGCAGCATCGATAATATATCTAAAAGATCATATTAACCCATTATAAAAAGTTTGAATTATTAAACAGTCTAGTAAAACATGATGTGACACTTTCAAATGAGATCTTTAAATCTTTCTCAAGCTTCATATATTGATTCCCCTTTCAACTGACAAAAAGATTTAATATCATTTCTAAACTTAGCAGTTTTTAAAGGTGGGAAATACTAAGCCAAGAATTTTTGAGAAAATTTTCCCCAAGTTCTGATAGAACCAGGTGCTAAAGAATTTAATCACATTAGAGTGTTATCCCTTAATGAAAAAAAGAAAAAAGTTTAATTCTAACGGCGTCAATCGACACTCCATTATATTTAAAAGTAGGACACAATTTTAAAAACTAGCAAGTAAATTAGGATTTTCAGTAGGTTTCCCTCAAACTGATTATTTTGTACCATCTGGATAATAACAGGTTTAATATCAAATGAATTAGCAACAACATCAGAATTTTGAATAATTAAGTGAATTTCATCTTTTGTAGGATTAGCATAATCTTTTAAAGTCTCAACTCTTGGATTATCTAAGTTCATCATTTTGTTCAGCTTTTTAGATTTTTGTTGTTTTTAATTTTTTTTAACAGTACGTTCTAACTCAGGGTCGTAAGGTAATAAACCTTCAAATCCAAAACTACGCATAAACAACACAATTAGCACACTTAAAAATAAAGAGTAACACAAATAAAAGTTTTATAATTCAAACAAAAGTTTTTTAAGTACTACTAAAGTTAACAGTTACCTTCCCCTGTATCAGCGCAAAAAACTTGTTGCGATTTTTTTGTATTACAACATATTTTCTTTTAGACACCAGAATACAAACGCAAGTATACATATCGCACAAGTAATACAAGGCTCTATTGGAGTCCTGATTATCGATCTCACGAAGGTGTAAACTTATGACAACAGTACTAAAACACAATGTTTAAACTTTATAAAACCTACAGTTAAAAAGCACAAGTTGACAATATTTGATTATGCTAAAGGAACTAATCTACCAAACGACTAAACATCAAAGAAAATTTACTAATTTCTAAATAAAGCTTAACTATTTTGATAGCGAAAGATTCAAATTTGAGAAAGTATCATTCCCCTTGTCATTAGTTTATTGTCAGTGAAAGTTATAGATTGTTGGAAATTATATTGTGCCGAATAGAAGCATTCTGTATCGAGTGCATAAAGAGCATAGGATAATCCTATATTTGGTCCCTAAATCTGTGGCTAGGCTGAGATGATACTGGCTCCACTCCAGAGCTCCGACTTCCTCCTCCTCTAAAGGCTAACTCTCGCTTTAGTTTCCAAACACTAGAATCGAATTGAAGATTTTAGTCTGTCATCCTTAAAATCTCCAATTTTGCACTCAACAAAATATATTTCTCTATTTATTTGTACTCAAAACTATGGACTATATTCTCATTTTGTTGTAGATTTCATAATCCTTTCGAATCTTATGATTCACAACAAATTTTAACATTTTAATTGGCCAGATCAAAAAGTAAATGAATAATGCAATATAAAATCATCACAAGTATCTAACATTTAAAAGACATCCAATCTATCTTTTCTTTTCACCATACCAAATTGCAAGGAGAAAGACAAAAAAAATCTACTCAAAATTCATAAAAAAGTTACAAGAAAGCATAGATTTTATATATAAAAGCAAGTTCATACAAACACAACTTATATGTAACTCTTCCCTAAAGCAAATCCTTTGAAGTTCATTTGATTCTCTCATCTTACACACTCAAAACTCACTCCAAACAAGACTCCACCAACTCTCTACAGCGACTCTTCACTTTTTTTCCTCACACCCACACCTAACACACTAAAACCAGCGGCTTCTCTTTTTTTTTTAGGTTGTAGACTTCTAATATTGTGTAGATACAAGTTTCCCAAGTGATCTCAAGCAACCCTCCAAAAAGCATCTGAAAACGTCAAATCTATTACAAAAACGTGTAACTGTCCTGGGCGTAGTCGGCGCCGGACTTGGGCACCGTCGGCACCCAACCGCAATTTAATTTATAGACCATAAAATGGCATCGTCGGCACCCAGGCCCTGTTTTCCAAAAACCGTCTCATTTGACTTCACATTTTGTCATTGCTTATTTTTACTCTAAATCTCAAAAATCAGCATACATATAACAAAACATGAAAAATACATTTCTTTAAAGCACAATATCACCAAAAATAAGTATAAAATATAGGGTTTTTTGGTGCATCGCTAAGGTTATTTCACTTATGTTGGACTTGGCTAGCCATCTCAATCTTCCTAACCACCACCTCGTCGAACGGACAAAGCAGTGAGCTTCAGGTCTCTCGGCTATCCAGCCGCAGTAACGAGGAAGCTCACACATCATAGGCATGGGCTTAAATGATAAAAGTGATATAAATAGTAACTATAAGAATAATATATATAGTTAAATAAAAGCTACATGATACAAATAATAGAATAAATTAATACTTATAAATATATAATAAAGCTGTAGAATTATGATATGGTTAAATAGAGAAAGATGATATGGTTAAATAGAGAAAGATTATCGAATAAATATCGTTGCACATCCACTGCTCCCTCACATCACCAACTGCTCACTCCACGACAATCCTATAACTAGTTGACCACCAAAAGATCACTTCCACTGACCACAACCAAACAAAGTCAAACGGACCGCAGGGCTGCTGACCAGAAGACCATAATGTCCTGCACAGCACAATTTTCAAAGTAAATGTAATATTATAATTTTCTTTTGACCTCCTATCATCTATAAATAAAAGAATAAGAGTAAATTATTATTTGAGGCCCTTCTCTCATGACCTCTCTCCCTCCCTTTCCCTCTCCTTCGATCAAATACGCTCGATTTCTTGAGCGTGACTACCAGACATTCAGATTTAACAGTATTAAAGTCAATAAGTTCAATATTTGAAAAAAAAAAATTGCATGGTTTTAAAGTTGTATAATGATTCACAAACATATATATTTGATCACTTTTAAATTCTCTTAGGACAGGTATAATTAAAACATTATTTTTCTTTCTTTATTATTTTTTGTGGAAATTATATTTTAACTAAATTACACCAGCTAACCATGAAGCTTGAATACTCCTAATCATTCATTTTATATGAGTTTAAATTTATTTAAAAATTGACAAATTTCAAAACATAGTGACTTCTAACACATTATTTTGAATGAAACAACTCTATGTTCATTTCTATAATGAGAGAAGAGGAGAGCTACACATAACTTTATTCAAAAGTAAAAAAGATAAGACACAAATATAACTCAACCCAAAAAAAATAAAGTAGAAACAACACTAAAGAGAAGACAGACAAATAAAAGAGCTATAATGCAAGATGGAGCTCTAAAAAATATATAAACATAAAGCACAATGAAAAACACGGTAAGTTCAACACTTAGAAGAGGAAAAAAATCAGTTGAATGAGCACCAAACAGCCTCAAGAAAACCCAAGATCCAAATAATCCTCTAGAAAAGTAAAAAACTCCAACATATAGAAGAAAGAGAAGAACCACAAAGATCAACTACAAACAACACCTCAAAGATTAGCAGCAGATAGCATTTAATTGAAATCACAATGAACATCATCAAACTATAACCTCAAATAGCAGATAAATAAAAAAAAAGACAAAAAATGGATTAGTAAACATATATCCCATAAAGCTCAAGAGGCAAAACAGAAAGTGCAATCAAACCCAAAAACCTCCAAGGAGGCAAGAAATGAGGATGTGAGCATATAACTCAGCCAAACTCAAACCAATCATAAGCGTCTCCAACCAAAAACTAAGAAATAATATCCATATAATATAAGCAGTAAATTACAAGGCTTACAAATTCAAGGCATAAAATAAACTCATTAAGAACCTCAAATACCAGTTATAATGTTCATTAAATAATTGAAATATATTTTTCATCCATATTTAATGGAAAATAAAAAGGTAAATGAGAACACCATGATACAGTCTCTAAAGAATGGCAAAATGGGTACTTCATAGCTAATACTAAACAACAACCACAAATGAATAAATCAAAAGTAGTATTTGAATGATCAAAACAATATCCATTGAAGCAAATAACAAAAATAAATAAGAAAAATCACCATGAACATAACATGAAAAATGTCAAAAATAGCAGCAACAACCACACCAAAAAACCAAAAAGTCCTCTAGAGGAAAAAATGCAGATGAACAAGAAAAAAAATTAAATAAAAATATAAAACTCCATTAAACGGTTGAAAAGAATTTCATCCTATGTTTAATGAAGTAATCAAGTAGACGAGATATCCAAGATATAATTTCAACTGAATGGTTGACTCTCAAAATTACAAAAGAATAACCAACCATACCCAAAATTGAAACAACCAAAAAGTCCATAATCAAAGAAAGAATAAACCTAGAAGGAAAGCCCAAAAAAAAGAGAAGAAAATTATAATTTATAAAAAATCTTAATTATACTAGGAATATCATACTTAAACATCCATTTTCTGCTTCTCAACTTTATTTTCCTAAGAATTCTATTAGAAATATTTTCCTTAATGGTAATATTATTATTAGAAATTCTATTTTCCTCTCAACACAAATCTCACAAGTAATAGTTTGAATGCCTAAAAAATAGAATCGTTTTTAAATTTTGCAATTAATATTCTCAACATGATAAAAGACTTGAAAAAAATTACTAGCAACTATAAAAAACTTCTAAAAGAAATACAATTCTTCAATAAGAAGTTTGATAAGACATTAAAAATGTTTGTGTTTCTATACCACTAAGAAATATAAAGCAACTAAGATTGATATTAATACCTCTATAATTAATAATATCACTAGTTTTAAGACCAATATTAAAAATTCTATAAGCAAGCAAAGCCAAGTTAATAAATTAGCATTTGTACCAAACTAATCTATTCCAATCTCTTATAGGATAATTTTCATAAATGAAATAATAAACATTTTTATTGTTAGAATAATCATTTTCATTCCAAAGTTCGATAAAATAATTTTTAAAAAATAGGAATGCTATGAATACAGAGCAAACCAGTCAGAATATTCCAATATTAGGGAAAAGCCAAAGAACCACTAACCAGAACATCTTTTATTTAAATGAATTTTGATAAGTAAAACAATTCAACAGATGAAGTACCATAAAGTTAAAAGAAAGAGGAATCATAAAGCCAAGGATCCAGAAAGAAAAGAAGATTGCACTTAGAATTAACTTTATAAATAATGCATCTTCTAATCTTTAAGGAAACTTTAATAAAGATCCTTCCAGAAGTTTTAGATAAATTTTAAACCAAAGGGTATCATAATATTTCATGCTCCAATTAGCTAATAAAGAGTTAGAATTCAAATGTGTCCAATATAAACTTAGATTTCTACATTAAATTAATATTATCTAAAGAAGGAATGCTAAGCCCTCTAAAGAGTTTAGGGAGAGAAGAAGTGTGCCGATAAATAGTAGCCAATTTTTCTCATTACTATTATGAAAGAAAAAGTTACTAAAAGAAGTAATTTTCACATGTAGGCAATGAAGTAGATCGGAACCAATAATAAAGGCAACTTTAATGGTGTAATTTAATTGATAGCTTTAATCATGTATGAAGCATATCAATAATAATTTGACAATCCATCGCATTCAATTTAAGGTAATTTATAGTGATATCAAGGTATTTTTAAGGAAGAGGAATAATTTTCTTACCACTAATAATACAAAGAGGACCTTGTAAAGTGCGATTAACTTTCTTAGAAAAATAAATAGCAGATTTAAAGAAATTAATAGCTACATTACAAGCAAGACTACAAATATTCAGAACTTTAACATGCTGATGCATAATGAAAGGATGGACATCACCCAAAAGAGAGATTCTTAGCAAGAATAAGAATATTAATTTTAATAAAACCTTGTTGCATGATATAATTATTCTAAATATGAATCAAGGAGGAGAGAATATCTATAATAATAACAAATAAATAAGGAGAGAGGACAACCTTGCCTCAAACCAAAAGAAAAAAAAAATTACCATTCATTTTACAATTTATTA
Source organism: Papilionanthe hookeriana x Papilionanthe teres (assembly GCA_022702705.1). Lineage (NCBI taxonomy): Eukaryota > Viridiplantae > Streptophyta > Magnoliopsida > Asparagales > Orchidaceae > Papilionanthe > Papilionanthe hookeriana x Papilionanthe teres. The sequence continues at coordinate 14,499,691 of CM040426.1, read as the reverse complement.
TGATAGAATAATAACATCTTCGATACAAGCCTTAATCAAATGAATAAAACCAACAGAGAAACCCAGATCGTTCTATCATAATGAAAATTACAATTAGCTTTATCAAAAGTTTTAAGTAAATCAATATCATAATAAAATTTCTTGCAAGAACTAATAGAGTTAAAACTGAATAAATAGTTATTAGTTAAAATAACATTATCAGTAATATCCCTTCCTTTAATGTAAGAAACCTGAACAAGATTAATAATGTTACGGTGAATAGGTTTAATTCTAAGGGCTTAGCAGTACCTTTGTATAAAGTATGGCAAAGAGAAATGGGACGAAAATCACTTGACGTTGAGTACCATGTCTCTTAGGAATTAAAGTAATAGCATAATGTTTAATCCTATTTGCAAGTTTATGTGATATAAAAAATACTTTATAACATATGATTATAATATTCCAAGCATCTTTAAAAATTTTGGATGAAATGAAAAGAATTTTTAATTTCTTCGTTAGAGAAAGTTTTAATTGAAGATTCACAATCCAAAGAAGAAATATAATTAATAACATGAAATACATCAAAAAGAGAAATAGGAACATTAACAACATTATTAAGCAAAGATTTCAAAAAATAAATATTCACTACCAATATCCCGATTAAGCGGTCTGTTTGAGGCAATTGTTGATTATTTATAATCTGTTGATAAGCAGATTATTCTGATAATCTGATAATCTGCATATTATCAGAATAAGCTGGTTGTCATAAAAGTCTATACTGCGGGTTTCCGTTTTTCTAAATGAGATCTATCCGTTAAAAGACTCATTTTTAATAAGTAAATCACTATATTTTTAATAATTTACTATTTAATATTTTATCAAAAATAATTTTTAATAATTTATTAATTTTTATTTTATATTTTTATTATACTTACTTTGCGGAATATGTTTTAATAGTTTCAAAATTTAAATTTCTTTCCCTCTAAAAAAGTCTTGAAAACCCATGGCCATATTATCTTAATTTTTGCATATTTTCTACTAATTGGTCCGACTAAAATAATTTTGATGTCATCATTATTACTAATACAACATACTTTATCTAATTCTTCTACAAAACATTTAAAATAAAAGTCTACTATAAATTTCTCTCCTACTTTACTTATTATATATTTAATTATTTCATCTATTTTTTATTTTTATTTAGAGTATGATAAAATTATTTAAAATTTGTTTTTATTATGCAAAGATAGTTTTTCCCGTCAAGGGGTTTCTTCCTGCAATTTCATTCTTACATGTATACATTCTTTCTTGCAATACTTTAAATAACGACGTCGAAATTTAACACAGATTTGTTTATCTCAAAGGACGATTATGAATAACACACACCAGCGAAATTTTCTTTCACAGATACGTCTATTTCTACCGAGATGCTATGAATAACATACACCAAAAAAAAGTTTTATGTAGGAGTAGAGAAGACAAACACTCGCCATCGCCCATAAGAAGCGCCACACAGGCATAAAAGCGGGCATCTAGGCATCGTTCCCTTCTTCTCATAACCACAAAAAATCCTGGTCATAGAGGTTATTGGCATGTTCCACTGCTACGAAAAAACTCTTGATCGTAGCGGTTATAAGCATATCTCATAATAAAATAAACTACTCTGTATAGACGCCAACAGTCTATACTCGTAATTAGCAAGATGAAAACTTATTCATGAAAAGAGAAAATAAATAGACATCTCCCCCTTGTGGAGGAACCTAAAAACTACTCGCTACAAATCATAACAAAACACAAATATTTATTAAAAAAATAACATACAGAGATTACTGGACTAACTCCGGACTCCTACAGACTTGGTTGTTTCTCTCTTATGTTTTTCTAATGCTCTCCATGATATGCATACCACCCTTATTTAAAATACTAGGATATGAGGCAAAAGATATTTCTGCCCCTAAACACTTTAAAATATTACAACCGACATAGTACAGACACAGTGACACTGACTCGACTTTGACAGTTGACTCGTACAATAATTTACTATTGATGAATAGTTATTGGTACAACTTTAACTGACTAAAGGTTGCTAAATTTCTGAAAAGTTTGTACTGATGGGTCCAACTGAAGATTTTTTCCTTGCGAGTGGATATTTCATCAAAACGCAATTTGACCCCATGATCTGGAATTTGACTTGCAAAATAACTTCTAGTTTGCGATATTTTATCCTATTTTACTATTATTATCCTTTTTTTCAAAAAGTTTTTAAAATTCTTTGGAACATTCTTACTAAGCTTGCTTCGCTATCAAGAAAATGTAAGTACGAATAATGGCTAAGAAATAATAAGATGCTAAATATGCTAAAAGTTATGACTTAATCATATATATCTATTATTACTTCAAAAGAACCTATCTAGCATGCAAAATAATCATAGCCTGCACCATGATCTTTTCTCTTTTAGTCCAAGCTATCTTTCTATTTTGGTTTTAAAGAAAATTTATATTTATTTAATAATATTATTATAAATTAGATTTAAAGAATATTTAATTAAGTTTTTAAAATTTTTTATGATTCTTTCAAATGATTAAAATTTTTATATGTTTTATATAAAATTATAAAGTTTTTGGGTATTTTTAATAAGATAATGATCTTTAAAATTTTTAATTTTGTTTTTTATAATAAGTTCATTATAATGTCTGTAATTTTTAAAAGTTTTATAATATTCTTTAAATTTTATATGTTTCCTATTCTTGTATAAATTTTTATTGATTGTATTAAATTCATTAAAAAATTTATTTACATTTTTACCATCTTTAAATACTGTGTTGATATGTTTGCATATTAAAAAAAATTTTGTTTCAAATTCTTTTAAATGTTTAAAACTTTTAAATACTTTTACGGCCGAGTTATCTATTGTAGTTTGTAATAATTTTTTGTTTTAAATTTTATTGTGTAAATTTTTAAGAATCGATATCGTTTCTTTTATTTCTCGTAGAAGACTTGCATCTTTAATTTTATGAGTTGTATTGTGAGTTTCTAATATACTTTTAATCTCTTGATTTTTACTACAAAAATTTGAATTATTCTTTAATATTTTTTCGTCTTTTATAGTTATGTCTTTATCGTTATATATTTTAGCTAGATTGTTTTGAAGTTGCGGCAATAATATATCTTTCTTTATTTCTATTGTATTATTGTTACTTAAAGTTATTTTTATAACAAAAGGTTTATTTTGTAAAATTTTTTCTCTTAAATAAATTTGATTTAATTTTACATAAGAAGATAGATTATTATATAAAATTTGATGTGTTTGTTTGCTCCTTTTTAATAATTTTAGTAGTTTTATTTACTTCTTTTTTTCTGTTTTTGTTTTTTAATTTTTTTAATTCAGATTTATTGATTCTAAATGCTAGTCTTAATTTTTAAATTTTGAATGTTATTTTTCTTTTTTCTTTTTTACAAATCTTTGCTTCTTTTTTGTTCTTTATTTCATTAGTTTTCTTTTTATGCTAGTTGTTCTATTTTGTTTTTCTCTCTTATTTATATTAATTTTTTTCTAAATTATTATTCTTTTCTGCTAATCTGGCTAACGTGCTTTTTGTATTAAGGTTTATTTTTTCTAATTTCGATCTTATTCTTTCTAATGCACTAGAAAGATTAATTCCTTCTACTTTAGTGGATCGACAAGGATTATTATAAAGTATTTGTAAATTATTTATTTCTATCTCTATTGGATAATATATAGGTATTTCTTCATATTCATAATCGTCTTAGTAGTCCATTAATGTCTCCCCTATTGATTTTTCATAATCAGATATACTATAATCGTCCGAGAAGTCTTCATATTCATCCATCTTTATTTAGATCATAATTCTGATTTCTGACTCATTTTTATTTTGTTTATATTGGTAATCTGAAAATCTATACTAATTCTCCAATCTTGATGTTTGTAAGAAGTACTTTCTGATGGTAATAAAATCGTTTTCTCAGAAAATTTTTCTAAATTCCATTCAGTTCATCCATAAATTTGCGAGCTAAACCTTTTACCTTCTATGGCTTTAATTCCTTCACTTACTAACATACTTTCTAATTCTTTATTATTTAATCTAAACTTTACGTTTTAATGAGTTTGCATTTTTCCTATAAATCCTGTTATTATTCTAAGATTCAATGATCTAGTAGTCATCACATATCCTTTAGTTTGGATTCCAATTTTTAAATTTTCAACACTCCTTGATATTCATTATGTAATCTGTTATAAAATAAATAATCGCTACATTATCATTCATATCTATTTCAAATGTTCCTATAATAGATCTTGATAATTCATTCCATCTTCCATCAAATGGTATAATTAAAGTTTTAGTTCCCAAATTTTTTTTATGCAATCCTTTAGCTCCAATCATAACTAATCCAATATGTATTTGAGACATTCTCTTTTGTCTTATTTGTTCTCAATTATCATTTACTATTACTGGTAAATTAACTTGTTCTGATAAACAACTTACTTTTTGTTCTGCTAATGTTTGTATAATATCAGATTTTGATAATAAAGTTTTCGTACATATTACTTTTTATTTTTTATTAAATTTATTTTTCCATTATTGAATCAGCTAGTTGAGTTTCTATATCGACTATTTCAAATATTTTTCTATCATATTTAGTAGAATTATTTCTAAATAAACTTAATTGATTTTTATTTACCATGATTTATAGTTTTAACGGTTTATACGGAACTATTTCTTTTCTTGTTTTAATACTATCTAAAAGGTGTTTAAAATGTAACTATTCCTAATATTCTATTATTTATAATCTTAAGTTTTTCTTCGATATTGGCTATTTTCTGAAATAATTGTATTAATATTATAGTTTGGAAATTTAGCATTTTTAGATAAGTTTGATCGCTTCCTTGTTTTCCTAAATAATTAGTTAAACTTATAGATTCTTCATGATATTTTCTAGCTTCTTCTAATGTTTCTTTATATATCTGAAAATCTTCAAATTTGCTCATGCTAAAATAATTCCCTTTACTTCTATTAATAGGGATTCTACACTTCTTAGTCTTATTTCAGCTTTAATTAACAAATTTTTGCTTCTTTTTCTACATATCTTATTTTGTTTCTTTTTCTACCGATCTTTAATTAACAAAAATTTTGTTAATTAAAGCCGTAGAAAGACTAATAAGTGTAGAATCCCTATTAATAGAAGTAAAGGGAATTATTTTAGCATGAGCAAATTTGAAGATTTTCAAATAGTATAATTAAAGTTTTAGTTCCTAATTTTTTTATACAATCCTTTAGCTCCAATCATAACTAATCCAATATGTATTTGAGACTTTCTCTTTTATCTTATTTGTTCCCAATTATCATTTACTATTACTGGTAAATTAACTTGTTCTGATAAACAACTTACTTTTTGTTCTGCTAATGTTTGTATAATATCAGATTTTGATAATAAAGTTTTCGTACATATTCCTTTTTATTTTTTATTAAATTTATTTTTTCATTATTGAACCAGCTAGTTGAGTTTCTATATCGACTTTTTCAGATATTTTTCTATCATATTTAGTAGAATTATTTCTAAATAAATTTAATTGCTTTTTATTTACCATGATTTATAGTTTAACGGTTTATACGGAACTATTTCTTTTCCTGTTTTAATACCATCCAAAAGGTGCTTTAAATGTAACTATTCCTAATATTCTATTATTTATAATGTTAAGTTTTTCTTTGATATTGGCTATTTTCTGAAATAATTGTATTAATATTATAGTTTGGAAATTTAGCATTTTTTGATAAGTTTGATCGCTTCCTCGTTTTTCTAAATAATTAGTTAAACCTATAGATTCTTCGTGATATTCTCTAGCTTCTTCTAATGTTTCTTTATATATCTGAAAATCTTCAAATTTGCTCATGCTAAAATAATTCCATTTACTTCTATTAATAGGGATTCTACACTTCTTAGTCTTATTTCAGCTTTAATTAACAAATTTTTGCTTCTTTTTCTACATATCTTATTTTGTTTCTTTTTCTACCGATCTTTAATTAACAAAAATTTTGTTAATTAAAGCTATAGAAAGATTAATAAGTGTAGAATCCCTATTAATAGAAGTAAAGAGAATTAATTATTTTAGCATGAGCAAATTTGAAGATTTTCAGATATATAAAGAAACATTAAAAGAAGCTATAAAATATCATGAAGAATTTATAGGTTTAACCAATTATTTAGAAAAACAAGGAAGCTATCAAACTTATCCAAAAATGTTAAATTTCCAAACTATAATATTAATACAATTATTTCAGAAAATAGCCAATATCGAAAAAAAATTAACATTATAAATAATAGAACATTAGGAATAGTTACTCAACAAAATTTAAAACACATTTCTGATAGTATTAAAACAGGAAAAGAAATAGTTCCGTACAAACCATTAAGCTATAAATCATGGTAAATAAAAAGCAATTAAGTTTATTTAGAAATAATTCTACTAAATAAGATAGAAAAATATCTGAAATAGTCGATATAGAAACTCAACTAGATAGATCAGCAATGAAAAAATAAAATTAATAAAAATAAAAAAGAATTAATTTGAAAACTCTTTATTATCAAAATTTGATATTATACAAACATTAGCAGAACAAAAAGTAAGTTTTTTATCAGAACAAGTTAATTTACCAGTAATAGTAAATGATAATTGGGAACAAATAATATAAAAGAGAATGTCTCAAATACATATTAGATTAGTCATGATTGGAGTTAAAGGATTACATAGAAAAAATTTGGGAACTAAAACTTTAATTATACTATTTGATGGAAGATTGAATGAATTATCAAGATCTATTATAGGAACATTTGAAATAGATATGAATGATAATGGAGCAATCATTTATTTTATACCAGATTACATAATGGATATCAAAGAATGTGTAGAGAATTTAAAAATAGGGATCCAAACTAAAGGATATGTGATGACTACTGGATCATTGAATCTTAGAATAACAACAGGATTTATAGAAAAAATGCAAATTCATTCAAACGTAAAGTTTAGATTAAATACTAAAGAATTAGAAAGTATGTTAGCAAGTGAAATAATTAAAGTCATAGAAGGTAAAAAGTTTAGCTCGCAAATTTATGAAGGATTTTAATGGAATTTAGAAAAATTCTCTGAGAAAACGGTTTTATTACCATCAGAAAGTACTTCATACGAACATCAAGTTGAGAGAATTAGTATAAGATTTTCAGATTACCAATATAAACAAAATAAAAATGAGTCGGAAGACGATCTTGAGTCGATACAATCAGAATTAGGATCTAAATAAAGATGGATGAATATGAAAACTTCTTGGATGATTATAGTATATCTGATTATGAAGAATCAATAGGGGAGACATTAACGGACTACGAAGACGATTATAAATATGAAGGAATACCTAAATATTATCGAATAGAGATAGAAAGAAATAATTTACAAATACTATATAATAATCTTTGCCGATCCACTAAAGTAAAAGGAGTTAATCTTTATAGTGCATTAGAAAGAATAAGATCGAAATTAGAAAAAATAAACTTTAATACAGAAAGCACGTTAGCCAGATTAGAAGACAAGATTAATATAAATAAGAGAGAAAAACAAAATAAAACAATTAGCATAAAAAAGAAGACTAATGAAACAAAGAACAAAAAGGAAGCAAAGATTTGTAAAAAAGAAAAAAGAAAGATAACATTCAAAATTAAAAAATTAAGACTAGCATTTAGAATCAATAAATCTAAATTAAAAAAATTAAAAAACAAAAACAGAAAAAAAGAAGTAAATAAAACTACTAAAATTATTAAAAAGGAGCAAACAAACACAGAGCAAGTTTTATATAATAATCTATCTTCTTAAGTTAAAATTATATCAAATTTATTTAAGAGAAAAAATTTTACAAAATAAACCTTTTGTTATAAAAATAACTTTTAAGTAACAATAATACAATAGAAATAAAGAAAGACATACTATTGCCGCAACTTCAAAACAATCTAGCTAAAATATATAACAATAAAAACATAGCTATACAAGACGAAAAAATAATAAAGAATAATTCAAATTTTTATAGTAAAAATCAAGAGATTTAAAGCAAATTAGAAACTCATAATACAACTCATAAAATTAAAGATGCAAGTCTTCTACGAGAAATAAAAGAAACGACATCGAATCTTAAAAATTTACACAATAAAATTCAAAACAAAAAATTATTACAAACTACAATAGATAACTCAACCGTAAAAGTATTTAAAAATTGTAAACATTTAAAAGAATTCGAAACAAAAAAAAAATTTTAATATGCAAATATAACAACACAATTTTTAAAGGTGGTAAAAATGTAAATAAAATTTTTAATGAATTTAATACAATCACTAAAAATTTATACCAGAATAGTAAACAAATAAAATTTAAAGAATATTATAAAACTTTTAAAAATTATAGAAATTATAATGAACTTATTATAAACTTATTATAAAAAATAAAATTAAAAATTTTAAAGATCATTATCTTATTAAAAATACAGAATATAAAAATTCTGCCAAAAACTTTATAATTTCATATAAAACATATAAAAATTTTATACATTTGAAAGAAGTCATTATAAAAAATTTTAAAAACTTAATTAAATGTTCTTTAAATCTAATTTATAATAATATTCTTAAATAAATATAAATTTTCTTTAAAACCAAAATAGAAAGATAGCTTGGACAAAGAGAAAAGTTTCAAATTGAATATAATATATTAGATGCATGGTGCATGGCTATGATTATTTTGCATACTAGATAGGTTGTTTTGAAGTAATAATAGATACGTATAATTAAGTCATAACTTTTAGCATATTTAGCATCTTGTTATTTCCTAGCCATTATTTGTACTAACTCTTTGATAGCGAAGCAAGCTTAGTAAGAATGTTCCAAAGAAGTTAAAAGCTTTTTGAAAAAAGGATAATAATAGTAAAATAGGATAAAATATTGCAAACTAGAAGTTATTTTACGGGTCAAATTCCAGATCATGGGGTCAAATTGCGCTTTGACGAAATATCCACTTGCAAGAAAAGAATCTTCCGTTGGACCCATCAGTACAAACTTCTCAGAAATTTAGCAACTTTTAGTCAGTTAAAGTTGTGTCAATAATTATTCATCAATAGTAAATTGTTGTACGAGTCAACTGTCAAAATCGAGTCAGTGTCACTGTGTCTGTACAATAGTCACTGTGTCAGTACTATGTCGATTGTAATATTTTAAAGTGTGTAGGGACAGAAATATCTTTTGTCTCATATCCTGGTATTATAAATAAATGTGGTACGCGTATCATGGAGAGCATGAGAAAAGCATAAGAGAGAAACTAACAAGGAGTTAAGTAAGCTTTTGAGAGTCTGTAAGAGTCCGGAGTCAGTCTAGTAATCTCTGTAAGTATGTTATGTTTTTAATAAATATTTGTGTTTTGTTATGATTTGTAGCGAATAGTTTTTAGGTTCCTCCCCAAGAGGGAGATGTTTATTTTCTTTTTTCATGAATATGTTTTCATCTTGCTAATTGAGAGTATAGACCGTTGGGGTCTATACATGATAGTTTATTTTATTAGGAGATATGCTTATAACCGCTACGATCAGGAGATTTTCCGTAGCAGTGAAATCTATTTTTCACTAGGAATATGCCAATAACCTCTATGACCAGGAATTTTTGTGGTTATGAGAAGAAGAGAACGATGCCTAGATGCCCGCTTTTATACCTGTGGTGTTTCTTATGGGCGATGGCGAGTGTTTGTCTTCTCTACACCTAGATAAAATTTTTTTCTGTTGTATGTTCTTCATAGTACCCCAGTAGAAATAGACGTATCTGTGAAAGAAAATTTCGCTGGTCTATATTATTCATAATCATCTTGTGAGATAAACAAACCTGTGTTAGATTTCAACGTCTTTGTTTGAAGTTTTGCAAGAAAGAATGTATACATGTTAGAATGAAATTGCAGGCAGAAACCTCTTGAGGGGAAGAACTATCTTTGTCATATTAAAAACAAATTTTAAATAATTTTATCATACTTTAAATAAAATCAAAAATGGATGAAATAATTAAATATATAATAAGTAAAGGAGAGAAATTTATAGGAGACTTTTATTTAAAATGTTTTCTAGAAGAATTAGAAAGATTATGTTATATTAGTAAGAATGATGAAATCAAAATTATTTTAGTCGGACCAATTAGTAGAAAATATGCAAAAACTAAGATAACATGGCCATGGTTTTTCAAGACTTATTTAGAAGGAAAGAAATTTAATTTTTGAAATTATTAAAACATATTCCGCATAATTAGTAAAATAGAAATAATAAGAAGTGAATTATTAAAAATATAGTGAGTTACTTATTAAAAATGAGCCTTTTAACGGGTAGATCTCATTAGAAAAACAGAAACCCGCAGTATAGTTTTTATGTTAGCTTATTCAGAATAGCTTATTGGTAGTTATTTCTGTATAAATGATCTTCCTGCCCCTCTCTTATAGCAACATTGTCTCATTGCTTCAAAAATATTATGTGTATATCTAAAAACATAAAAAAGTGATGTATGCATAACAAGTGGATGGTAAATAACCGATTTTTAAAAGTAATATTGATATTCAAATCGGTTATTTACAAGTAACCTTCAGAAATGTTATGTGTCAATCCGCCTTTACAAAGTGATATTTATCTAAAGTATACCAATAAGCTAGCGATTTGAATATCGGTATTACTTGTAAAAACGTAAAAACTAGAAACAAATAAAAAAAATGCGATTTATTTTTTCGTTTTTCCATCCGTCTCATCCTCTACCTTCAATCTTATCCCCATTCGAACAAGTACTACTGTGCTTGGAGACGATAAAGAAGGCATAGAAGGAGCAAAGCACCAAAACATTGAGAAGAAGTTATGAAACAGTCTACCAACTCTTCTGTGTTCTCTCGATCTTCTTCCTCGAGAAGACCACAAAATCCCTCTCGGCACTCCACCGGAGCTTAAACTACGATCTATCTCAGTATAAAACCACTGGAAGCTCCCGATTGCTGGCCCTTCCCTGATCGGGAACATCTCTCACCCTAGAAGCAAGGATGCGAAAACGGAGACGGGATCGAAAGGGCTCGGGTGTAAAAAGCTAACAAGAAAAACCGAAAGTTGTACGGTGCGGAGGAGAAAATCTTTCAGCTGAAAACTTTAAACCATATGCACACCGAACGACCGTTGGCCCCAACGCGTTAAACAAACAGCTCTACAGTATTTGAGGAGCGCCGAACGCAATTAAAAGCTGCGCCAAACGGGACCTAAAATGAAGATGATCATCATTGACTAAAATTTCTAACTTTAGATTATTTTCAACTTCAATATTTTGATAAAGAAATATAACGTCATCTTCTCCTTTAGAAAACCATTCTCACTTAGTCATTTGTTTTAACCATTTATAATTACAAAATATAGCATTTAGAAGCTTCTCTTAGTTAATAGAGGTTTCACCAAGTAAATTTTATAAAGAGGATTAATGTTCAAATTGTTTAAAATAAATTATTGTTCACCTTTAAGATCAGAAATATACTTAGAAAGATGACTAGAATTATTCCATTTTAATGCTTAAAAGTTTATTTGACATTTTTCAATTTATTGCAAAGAGAGAATAAAGGATCAGCTTTAAAATTAATTCTCCAACTACCTTGAACAAGATCAAGAAAACCAAAACATAATTCTTATATAAACATCTATGTTTCAAAGCATAAGAATTTCCAAAAAACTTGAATAGGAAAATGATCAGAACTGGAATTATCCAAAACATTGAAAAAGGAGTAAGGAAAATAATCCACCCAACAAAAAGCCCTATTAAGAAGACACCGCTAGGATTATGAAGTTTATTACTATACCAACTAAACTTGTGACCAGTATTCCGCAACTCAAAAATATTTGAATTAAGAATGCAATTATTAAAATGAGTTAGCTAACAAGAAATGGGTGGAAGACCCCAATCTTTCACTAACTCTAAAAATATAATCAAAGTCACCCAACAAACGCCAATGATCATTAATGTTAGCACTAAAAGAAATAATAGATTTCCAAAAATCCTTCATATAGTGAAACTATTATCAGCATATATAAAAAATTTAACGTTGGAAGAAAAAGTAGCAAAATCATGAATACATTGAGAATTGTTAAAAATAGAAGAAAAAGAAAGAACATCAAAATTCCATTTAATCCAAATATGCCCATTGTTAGAAATATCAAAGTTTAACATACTTCCCTCATTATTAAAAAGTTTATACTTATTAGCAGAGAAATTATCATCAATAGAAGAAATAAAGAGCTTTGTCTCAATATAACCAATCATATGAACGTGATTCTCCAAAATAATCTTTTTGCAATCAACAACACAAGTTTCATTACTAAACCTACGAACATTAGAAGTAAGAATATTATACTAAAACATAAAAAAATAAGAATTAAGATAAGTATAGAAAACAAAACTAATGGAAAGCATTCCCAGCTTGAGATTTTCATTTCTTCGCCCTAGAGGTAAAGAGTAAAGAAGCAGAAGTTATATAACCCGCAACAATAAGCATAATAGAAATAGTAAAACTTGTCATAACATTAGAAATATTTCTAACCAAAACATTGTAATTTATGATATTACTGTCACTGGCTTCTAAATGAGCATAATCTGAAACATGAGGTAAGGTTGAACCAACATCATTTTGTAAATTATCAATATGCAAAACATTCAAGTTCCAACTTTCTAAATTAAACCCAATAGCATTAGAAGTATTATAATCAAAATCAACATTGCTATTAGAATCAACGCTAGAAACTATAAGATTCATATCAACATTACTGTTAAGGACAACATTAGAAATAATATGATGGCAATCCCCATTTCTTTATAAATATCAGTACTAATAGAAGATATATGAGGAGGAATATTTAAATCAGGAGCAGAGTTAGCAATAAAAGGTCTACTTTTACTCATTTGAAATCATTGACTATTAAAAGGAGCAGCATCTTTAGATTGAACATTACCAACTTTAGGACAAGATTTTGGATCTTGAGCAAAAGTATTAGAAGTCTTGCAAGGGGATGGTTTCCATTCATAAATAACAGGATGCTTAAATTCATGCTATTTAATATCAAGAAGAATAAAATCAGGAAGAGGTGAATCAATATTAATCTGAATATTAACACTGACAAAAGAGAGATGTGCGCACTTAGATGTTAAAGAATCATGAGACAACTTTTTAAAAAATTTTAATTCAAAAACTACATATAAATTAATTTAATATAAGAAAATTAAATATAAAAAAATATATATTCAGAATAATATAAGAAAAATAAAACATCAAAAACATGTCAACAATCCCAACTAATATCAAGCAAACACGATTAGCTTCAAAGGCCCAATTTAAAACTCAATTTAAAAAAAAAAACAAGTTATTTTATTTTTCTAAATAATAAAATATTTTCCTAAATAATAAAATATTTTCGGTTAAATTGAAACTCCGGCACCGGCAGCACTAAAGTCGGTTTATTTTGTGTAATCCTCCCGAACGTGCTCCGTTAAGCCTTCCACGTTCATACATCTATAAATTTATAAACAAACCACGCACTCCTTTACAGCAAACCTTCCTCCATCTCCTTTTCTTCTTTTACTTCCTCACAATTTGGTGGGGAGGCGCACCAGTCAATGTATAACAATGTAACAACAATTTTGACCTAAACCGTTTTAGGCGATTGAAATTTCATTTCGTGTTGTATCTCTGTTTTCAGAATTCTTGATGGTCTGGAACTGATCCTGGAGGGCGCGCATGTACTCTTGGTACCCATCCGCTCCCGCAAGAAGCTCCAGCCCCACCACTCCGGCATCTTCTGCTGGCTGACACCGGAAGATTTCGCCTGTTTCTTCTTCAATTCAATCTCCATCTTCTCCCCCATCGCAGCTCGGTCTTGTCCGCTCCACCAATATCCTCGTCGTTCACCACCACGATCCGGCTCTCTCCACTCTCCACCTCATCCACCGTGCCCTCGCGGAACAAACTTCCATCGTCGTCGTCACTGACGACCGCAAGCTCATCGGCGAGTTCTCCCCTTCCACCCTCACTGGCTTCGACGATTCTGTGGCCGCCGCACTCGCCATTCTCTCCGCCGGCGATTTCATGTCATACATTGACTGGTGCGCCTCCCCACCAGATTGTGAGGAAGTAGAAGAAGAAAATGAGGTGAAGGAAGGTTTGTTGTAAAGGACTGTGTAGTTTGTTTATAAATTTATAGATGTATGAACGTGGAAGGCTCAATGGAGACACGTTGGGGAGGGTTACACAAAATAAACCGACTTTAGGGCTGTCGGTGCCGGAGCTTCAATTTAACCGAACATATTTTATTATTTAGAAAAATATTTTATCATTTAGAAAAATAAAATAACTTGTTTTTTTTTTTTTTAATTGAGTTTTAAATTGAGCCTTCAAAGCTAATCGTGTTTGCTGGATATTAGTTAGGATTGTTGACATGTTTTTGATATTTTAATTTTCTTATATTAATTTTTTTATTTTTTATATTATTCTGAATATATATTTTTCATATTTAATTTTCTTATATTAAATTAATTTATATGTAGTTTTTGAATTATAATTTTAGAAATGTCGCTCTTATTCCAACAACATAGAGGCAGATTAAGAAACTATGTCTTTAAAATCTTCTTTAACAGCAATAAAATCATGAGACCACTTTTTAAAAATAAACGACTTCCCATTAATGAATCATGGACCCCAGTCACAACCATATAACAATCTTCAACATAGTTAAAATTAAACAAGAAAAAACTTTCAGATAGAGAAAGAAGATCTACAATGCCTTTCAGCTTACATATTCTATTAATTACAAGTTGCAACTTTCTATAGAGCAGACGCTTACTAATCGCATATCCAATTAGAGCTAAGCTCTATTTTTTAGATCCATCAAGAAGTTTTTGTTTTAAAAAAGAATTAGATGAATTAGTAATATTAGAAGAGATGAGACTCTTCCAATTAACAGCAGGACTTTGCCTAAGAAGTGGTTAAGAAGTATTTGAGAGATGAGGAAAATGATCCATCAAAATAAAAGAAAATGGGCAAAAGCCCCAACATAAGAAAAACCAACAATAAAAACCACACAACGTCCAAAACCTAGCAGAGTGATAACCCTTGAATCCTCTAACATGAAAAAATAAAAAAAATAAAAAAAAAACTAACCAAATCAAACAAGAATGAACTGATTTACTTCTCAAAAGATAAGATTCTAAAAATAGATCTCAAACAAGGATTTAGATAAACTCCAGAGAGAACTAAGGAAAGCCCTAAACAAAATAGAAGCAAGATTAAAACATACGAGGAAGATAGAGGTTGGGTAAAACTTCCCCGAGTAAGGGAATAAGAAACCTTGTAGAAACCCTAGAATCACGATAGCTCCAAATGAAACGTTATTGCCAGTCCAGCGACTATTCTCTCTCTCTCTCGGCTTTCCCTTCCAGCCTTTTAGAGGCGCAAGATGTAACCCTCGAACACGTTTTGCTAAAATGTATGATAAATTTTGTTTTGAAATTATTTTTCCTTGAAGGGATTATTTGTGATCACTTTTAATTTTAATTTTTATTTATATTTACTTATACTTTAACATGTTTTGTTTTTATTTTATTTTTATTTTTTATTTTTCGAAAATATATTTAATGCAATTATGATTTATATATTTTTAAAAATAAAAAATATAAAATAAGTTTAGTTGAGTATTTTTTTAAGAAATTATATTTTTGTTAAAAAATAGTTAGGTACACGTCAAATTCTAATATTTAGCTCTGTCATCCACTTATTTGCTCCACCCAGCTTGAATCATTACATGTGCAGGTGAAAACGGGTAGCGGACAGCGGTCAGGAGGCTGGAGGCATGCGGACGGCGGTCAGGAGGCTGGCGGCGACAGCGGAAAATGGACAGGCAGGTGGCGGTGATTGCGGGTAACTGGTATGTAGGTGACAGACGACAGGTTATAGTGACGGTGGGCTACGAAGCGGCAGGCGGTGGGCGATGGGAGGCCGGTGGCGGGCGGCGGGTGGCGGGTGAGTGCTGTCGGAGGTTGTGGGGGCGGCGAGCGATGGGAGGCAGTGTGCATTTTTTGAAGACTTATTTATAATATGTGTTTAGAGATGGGCATGCTTAAGATGTTTTTAAAACAGTAAAAATATATATTTTTTTATGTTTGGATATTTTAAAAGTAGATATGTTATTTATAAAAATAAAAATATAAATAAATAAATAATAGTTAAATAAACACTATATTTTTCTGTTTGTTTTCGTTTTTCTTATTAAAAATAAAAATAAGAAATAAAAATTGATCCATAACATTCCCTAAAAAAATGAATGGCACATTATTAGCCTTTTTTAAAGAGAAAAAATATTACATTCGGATGTCCGAATGTGCGGACAACGGCCCGGATGGAGCAGAGGAGGAGGGGGAGGAATCAGACCTCTGCCCTCATTACTCTATCCGGGCCGTTGTCCACACATCTGGTGACCGAATGTAATATTTTTCCTTTTAAAGAATGTTACTATCATTTTAAAATTTATGTTTTTTATTTTAATTAATATTTCTTCGCTTCTACGAAAATAGCTTTTATCTAGAGTTCATAATATGGTTAAAAATTCAAAATTAGAAGAAGTGGAGGCAAGAAAATAAAAACATAGAAAGAAAATATTCGAATTAATTAGGATATATTACAATTATCATGGCTGTAGCATTTTTACTATAAATATTAAACATATGTTATGATATTCATATGATAACGAATAATACTGTGAATAATGAATAACTTAAATAACTAAAAGAAATGTCAGTAAAAGCAAAATTAAATAAATAAATTATTGGTTACATATATAACTAAAACGTGAGAACAAAATAGTTTTATACAAATGAATAAAAATAAGTTAATAAGCATCGTGAAAATAATAAGTTTTTTCAGGTATGTCGCTACCGAGGTCTCCAAAAAAGGAGAACATATTAAATCAGGAGTCTGGACGCATATCTGCATCGGACTCCACTTAAATATTGCAACGTGTCGTCGCGTGAAAGTCGCGGTCCCACTGAATAAAAAATGAAAAGGTTCTTGATTTTAATGCACGGCCCGGCCAGAACCAGCCCATTGTTTTGAAATGGAATCTCTCTGCGTCGAATCATAATGCTCGTCCTATCGTTTCGAAAACAAAACCCTGCTGTGCAACTCTTCAATCTGTATTTTCTTCTATCACCATCAATTAGGGTTTCACATTGAGGTTTTCATTTGATACATCAGTAGCTAGACATTTGTTCGTTTGAAATCCTTCACACTGTTGGTCGTCTGCCAAGATACATACGAAGTCCCTCTCTCTCGCCATATAAGTCTTGTGACGTTTAGGTTTTTCCGAAACAAGCCTTGCATGAGGATTTAGGGTTTAGGGTGCAAATTCATGTACTTCTCTTTGTGTTTTCAAGCAAACTAATATAAAAGAATGGAAGAACACAAGGAAACCAAAGAGTGTAAGAGTTGATAAAAGGCATTCAGGTAATTTTGTTTGTGTGGTTGTACTTTCATCATATAATATTCACCTGCATTGTGCAATGACACCGCTGTAACACAACATCTGTTTGACAATAACACTATACAATTACACTATTAACATCACAATACGGCAACTGAATAACACCACTTTACAACAACATTTGTATGACAATAACACCATGTTGATACATTAATAACACCGAAATAACACCACAATAACACTTAAATAACACCAAAATTACATAAAATAACATCGCAATAACATCATAATAACACCACAATTATACCTCAGTAACACCTTAATAATAATATAATAGCACCACTTAACACCACAATAACAGCAAAAGTAATACAACATTAATGTTCTAGATTTATTGAGGTGAGATTGTAGTGTTATTGCGAATTTAATGTGGTGTTATTGTTGTTATATTGTGGTAATATTCTTGTGTTATTATATTGTTATTTAGATGTTATTATAGTTGTAATGTTTCCATGTTTTATTGATGTGAGATTGTGATGTTATTGAGGTGGGATTCAAGTTAGATTGAGGTGTTATTTAGTTGTTATTGGTGTTGTAATGTTATAGTTATATTGTAGTATTATTGCAGTTATATTGTGGTGTTATTATGATCATATTGTGGTGTTATATTAGTGTTGTTGAAGTATTATTTAGGTATTAATAGAGCTGTAATGTTTCCATATTTTATTAAGGTGGGATTGTGTGTTATTGAAGTGGGATTTTAGTGATATTGTGATGTTATTCTGGTATTATTGATGTGTAATGTTTTAGTATTGAAGTGGGATTGTGGTGTTTTTTGGCCCGCGCATCAGCTGCAGCAAATATGCAAACTTAAAGTGATATTTTAAAAGTATTTTCAATTCAGAAATAAAGTATAACAAGTTTAATAATAAAGTAGTCTGGCTGTACACAAATACGTAAAGTTTAAGTAATACATGGCTCTAGTGGAGTCCTGATTATCAATCCCACAGGGAGGGAGCAAACTTTAAAGTGCAGCAAAGAATTCCAATATTTAATTTGTGAAACACAAAGTAATTACTAATGTTACCAAAGTTTAAAGATGCTACAGAATTTAAAATTGCTAAGTTCTAACATAATTTCAGATGAAAGTAAACAATTACTACACTAAGTTTTGTAAAGCTAGGTTCAAATTTAGAGAAAGTATCATTTCTCTTACAATGATTTTATGATGAGTAATTAATATATATTAGTATATTTATTATATTGTGTTAAATAGGAGCATACATATTCTTTATCATCTTCTGAGTGCTATAAAGAACATTGGCTAATCATAGGTTTAATCATTAAATCCGTGGTTAGGTTGGGAGGATGCTGACTACCACTCCAGAGCTCCCACTTCCCTTCACCTGAAGGCTAACTCTTGCTTTAGTTTCCAAACACTAGGACCGAATTGGGAATTTCAGTCTGTTACCCTAAAATCTCTAATTTTATGCCCAACATAACAATTTCCCTATTTGTTTGCACCCAACCCCCATGACCTTCACCATCCATGGAGTTTGAATGTAATCTCCATTTTTATTGGCATAGCCCTTTCGGATCGTATGTTTCTCAACATATTTTAACAATTCAATTGGCCATATCGAAAAGTAAATGAAGAACGAAGTAGAAACCATTACAATTTCTTATCTTTTATATGACACAACCAATCTAAACTATTAATTCATCATTTATCATTGTAAGGAGAAAGACTAAGAAATCTACTCAGAATTCATGAGAAAGAAATGTCAAAACAAAGATTTTATATATAAAAGTGTAGTCATACAAACTATGAAAAGTAAATACAACTTATCTCAAGTCCTTCCCCTATCAAATCCGTTGAAGTTCCTTTGAATTCTCCTTCTCTCTTTACAACGATATTTTACTTCACTGACACAACACTTAAACACACTTTCCAAACAAAAACTCACACTCCCTAAGCCTCCTTTCCTTTTCCAAAACAAGTTAAAGTTGTTTAGAAATGAATTTTCTAAGAGATGCCTCAAGAATTCCTTCAAAAGTCGTCCAAATATATTGAATTTGGCCTCCACCGACATTGGGCTTCGTCGGCGCTGGATAGGTTGTCGGCGGCGGCCTATCTTGACATTTAATTCTGAACTCTCTAGAAAAATCCGGTGTCAGTGCTAGAACTTTAAAAATCTGGTTTTTTGCTTTTTTTTCTCCAAATTCATTCATTTTCGCTCATTTTTGCTCCAATCACTTAAAATTATCATACCTGTAACAAAACCTAAAAAATATTTTCCATTAAAGTGCAATATAACCAAAAATGAATACAAACTATATAGGAAAAATTATGCATATTTTTTGTGCATCAAAATCTCTCAAACTTAACTATTACTTATCCTCAAGTAATCATTTTACTACATAAAAATATGACTTTTTAGTAGTGAACTTTACTTAATGATTACAATGATTTTTTATTTAAATGAAAATAATAGCAAGATTTTTAGAAAGATTTTCAATAACTTAGGTTAAAATTATAGGTATAAGAACATTTGGAAATCAAGTCTAAGAGTTCTAGCTTCCTATTTATTTCAGGAATAACCATAATTTGTCACATTAAGGGTACTTTGAAGGATCATATGAAAAAGAATTTTATGTAAACTCTATTAGTAAGGATGCTAATACTTTAAATATAAATTCATAAATGAAATTAAGCTCTTCCTTTAAGTTGATTCAAGTGAAGCTAATTTTTTATTAGGCATCTCATCAAGCTTCTCCTCACATATCTCTTTCTTTTTCTTTCCTTTTTCTTTTTAGGATTGATTTTCAATCCATTCTTTTTTCTTTTTTCTTTCTTTTTCCCTTTTATTTGCTTGTTAGGATTACTGTATCTGGATAGTCTTTAATAACTTTAAACTTCACTCTCTTCTTCCTAAAGTTGGAACTTGAAATATGTTTTTACTTTATATATATATATATATATATATATATATATATATATATATATATATATATTACTTTTTAATGATTCATCATAGAGATACACTCCTTTCACCTCACATAAATTTCTAAATTTCTTAACATTTCAAAAATATAGTTTTCTTTACTATAAATAGTCAACTATATTCTCATATAATAAATATCTGAATCCCATAAAGTTAACCTTCATAACTAAAAACTTCCATTTAAATCTACTATGATATTTTAATAAAATAAAAAATTTAGTGATCTAAAGTTAAGCTCATCTACTTTAACTCATGTTAAAATAATTTAGAAATACATTTTAATTAAGAACAATTAATAGTTAAATCTTTTTTTCTCCCCCAAACTTAAGTTTTCAGAGTTTATATCAAATTAACAAACGAGAAAGAAAAACAAAATTAAAACTGACCTTTTTGTGTCGGGCTTTTAAATCTTCTGAAGCATTTAGGTATTAACTATAAATTTAACTACAGGCATAAAATAGTTAGAAGTATTGCTCACATATGTATCAGGGATTTGTAGAGTAAAGAAAACCCAAACACTATCTAAACATTTGATACCACATCAAATACAACTTCACTACAATTGTTACAGAAAACATAAGCTTCATTTCAATCTAACTAAAATAGAAGTACAGTCACAACATATAATTACTACACTAACACAAATAACAAATACAAAAATCAGCACAGCCATAACAAATATAAGAGTACCACACTACCGATCTTCATCTCTTCCTTTTTCTGTTCCTTCTTCCTCAGGCTGGTATGCAATATAATAGGGGCAAGTCAGAAATATAACTCCAGTTTCTGCCCTCATAAATCTCATCTGAGCATCATGATAAGCAATATCATATTCTACTGCCCTCCTGTGATAATTATCATTGATGTTGTTCCTGGCTTCCAAACCATCTATCCTGCTATGAAGTCTCGAAATATCACATTGTTGGATCATCAACTGCTTCATAACATCATAAATAGTAGGAGTCCCTGAAGTAGATGGTACATCATGAATAGTAGAGGGAACCTCACTACTCTTGCCTCCAGATCTCCATCCTACATAAGATTCATAAGTGTGAATGTTGGCCTTGCTAATGGGTTTCAAAGGGTGGACTAACTCTTCTCTAGCATCAACCTCAACTCCTGATTGTATACATAATGCATAAATCAGGGCAGGATGTCTCAATCCTCCAATAGTTTCTCTATTAGCAGTAGTCATAATATTATCATGAATAATTCTACCAATATCAATAATTCTCATATTCTGAATACATAAATTCAGAATCGCTCTATCCCTTGTAACTTCACTATGGTGATAAGTGGGTAGCAGTCTTGCAGAAATAAAGTAATATCAGGTTTTAGATGTTACATTAAGAGTGGAATCAAGAAAATTGATCTTTTATCTTCATTTTCCACTCCCCTTTTCCATCATTAAGAAAAGAAATAAACTCATTCAGAACAACGTCTTCCGTACCAAAAATTAAGTATTCACAGAATGGATTATCTCTCAAATGGTAAAATGCATTTAATCGTTCAGAGGTGAATTCTACCATTCGTCCCCGAACCAAAATATATTCTTCTTTAGTATAACACATATTAGCATAAAACTCTCAAACTACATCTGCAACGGCATCGACAGAAAAATAACATAAATTCTCCTAATTCCGATCAACAATCATTTGTTCTACAACTTTGCCCGTATATTCAAATCCTCGATCTTGAATGCACTTTTTACTACTAAAAAGCCGATTTAAAATAATATTGTGCCTTCACATTCACAAATCTCTTTTCATCAAAATCAATATTTCTTTTCCCCTTAAAGAGCTTTGGAGTCATGTCAAATTTTCCTAAAAATTTGCAAATAAATCCCAATATATTCCAAAATCACAATGTCATAAACTCTAAAGTCAAATCCAATAAATAAAAGCATTTCACCATGGATCTTCTCTCAATCTTCTTCAAAAACATCAAAATTTTGGATCTCCACAATGTAGGAGATTTTCATGGTGAAATGAAAAAATTTTAGCTTAAAGTAGAGCTCTTACAGATAGATGATGAAATCTGACTTCAAAAAGCTTCGAAATCGCCTCAAATCCAAGTTTAAGCAATCGCAAGGGAAGTGTTTTGGTAATGGCTGGAGGTAGGAGACGGTCAAATGGGGTCAAAGGGAAAAAATCGTGATTTTAGGTGAATCTTGGTAGTTTCGAGTATTGGGCACCGTCGGCGCCATACCGAAGGCGTTGTCTCCCCATTTCTACCCTCAATACGCGGTAGCAGTTCCCTTCTATGCCACATCCAGAGCCTTTGGGTAATCTCTCTCTCTCTCTAGCTGTCGAATGGCGCAGCCTGGCAGCACCATTAAATCTTGTTGGCCCCATGCGGAGCCATTGGTATTTACTCTTTGAAAATTGCTCTTTATTTGTTCAATTAACATCTTTTGCAACGCTATATTTATATTGCATGGCATAAAAATAGTGTAAATTTCAAGTATTTAATATTTAGTATTTAATCATATTAAAAATAGCACTAGTTTTGATCTTTTATCACACACGTGTATTTATTTTAACGACATTCTTGTGGTTATATTCAGATACTCTTCAGCATACGTGGGTGCTACAGACTTAGGTTAAGTTCTCATCTAATCCTGTTAATTAAGAATTAATTTACATCCTTTTTTTATCAATGAATATATCTTAAATAAATTGATCATTAAATTAATTACTATATTATAATTATGATTATCGTCTTCTTGTTTAGTGTATGTTTGACATTTGTGTCATACATGCATTATATATATTTCTGAAATGTTTGTTGCATGTTATATCTCGCATGTTTATTCATGTCATTCAGCTGGCATGTTTGAAACTAAATGAGAATATTATGATCAAAATTTTTATGAATATAAGAACTTTTAAAAGTCCCGCATAAATTTCTAGATCAGACAAGACAATTTCAAGCGTTATGTAGAAATGCAGAGAAAATTGCATCCGATTAATCAGATGCAACAATGATGTAGATTTCACCATGCTGTACATTCAGCTGATCCAAGTCATCATCTGTACATCTATCATCTGAATGTACTATTTTTCGTAGAAACTAATATGACTTTAATTTTCTATGATGGGTCAGCAGAGTTGAATCTGAATATTACATGAAAAAAAAGGACATTTTTTGACCAAGTAATTTTGGCTTGATATCTTCCCAAGCTACAAGACAAGCGACAATGCATGTGTTTCTGAACATATTCTTTTTTTCTTTATCATATGTCACATGTAGTTGAAAATTAATTGGGTCAATCATGACCATCCATGTGATTGGATCAATCGGGTGTGGGTCCCACTAAATAAATATACACATAATTGCTCGTCAAATTTAATTTTCTTCTACACCAGCCTACCTGTGCGGTGTGTTTTACTTTTTAGAAGTTAGTAATAAAAATACTTCTAAAGGAAAGATTTAAATGTTATAAATGTATAAAATGAAATTTTACGTGTCGAATATGTAAATACGTAAGAGTTGTGTGATGTCTTTTATATAACTTTATAGGAGGCAAAATGACACAATTTATACACTAAATCTTATATGAATTTGTCCTCTCCAAAAAATTTTAGTGATAGTATTATATTAGGAAGACTTCCAATAGGCCGTGCTGCCTGAGGGATAAAGAACTAGTCTAGTACTCTATTTCTTTTCATATTAAATTCAGTTTGGGCGGGCTCAAACTAAAGCTTATATATATCGTCAGCCTCAACTTTGCTCAAACTTGAACTTGGTCCTAGCTATTTCATGAGTCATTAAAGTGTCAAACTCAAGTTGGCTCACATGCCAGCTCCAGTCAACTAATTACTTAAGGTCCTTCTTTCATAAGAATATATTAATTAACCTGGGAAATTAATTCCTGTCAATCTTTGATTCACTATTCATGTTTTCCAAGTTTTTCATTTCAATTGAAACGCTAACTAGAATGCCCTTTTTTTTAACATTTTGTTAATCTTATAATCATTTCATGATTATTCTTGTGTGTTTAAGCATATTAATCAAAGTTATGTATAAAATTACAAATAAATTATAACATTTAGTCATACAAAAGTTATTATAATAAAAACATTTAGTTATAAATATGATAATGTTAAAGACTACTTTCTAACTATTTTGTGACAGAAAAAATACTCAACAAAAATTTATGCCTACTAACATATGCGGACCTCAACTGTCGGCTTCTTTTTCCTAGGATGAGTGTTCATTCTAACTCATTCTCTTAGAATTCTACACTTTCTTCCGAACCAATGAACGGCTTATGCAGAACTATATTTGATTTTGAGAGTGAGTCCATTTAAGCACACTTTTTTTTTTTTAAATTCTAGAATGGAGAATTATGCTTCTTTTGTGGCTGATATTTATTATTCAACTTTGAAGATATTTTAACTGTCGACATTTTAAAAGTATCTATCTGTAGTATTTTCTAGCTTTTAGATATGTTGAACTTTAGCTTCATTGTAGTTAACAATTTTACAGAACAACATACTAAGTATAATTCATCCTTTGAATTGGTTTCCAAAACAATAAGTAATGGTTGTATTCCTATTTAGTATATAAGAACATCATCCAAATTTATTGTTTCGATCTAGTTTATACCTCTGCCTCATCCTCAAGTTCCTAGGTCTATTTAATTCCCTTTAAATATGAAGTAAATCATTTTGTTTCTTCTCATATAATCTTTTTACTAATTGTATTGCTATGAAATTTTTGGTACTATATATGTATTTGTAAAGCAATACATAAGAAAATATAGAAATTTTCTAAAATGGAGAATTATGCTTCTTTTGTGGCTGATGCAGGAACAGTTTGCTTGGCTGTGGAATAACACACAAGTTGCTATGAAGATTAAGCAGAGGAGGTCAAAATAACATAAAAGAAACAACCAACGCATTGCATTACATGAAGAAGATTTATTATTTTTAATTTGTTTCATTGGAGTTTAACTAAATTAACCTATTCTAACGTACATTACTATGTAGCAAAGCTCAAATAAATATTCTGATTAATTGCTTATTTGTGAAGTAAAATTATTTGATGGAGTTAGCCAAAAAGGTCATTATGAACTGTTTGTACTAAATAACTGCATGTACAAATCATCTTCTGTGATTTTAATGTTTGAAGAATATTTATTGTGATTTATTAGTTCTCGCTTTAGCTCTTAGGTCAGATATAACAAAAACATTTAAAATATGTTAAATAATGGAATTAATATTTAATGATTAATTAGTTTAGTCAACTCTTAGATCAAATCTTACAAAGGCACTGAACACAACTCTAAATTTTCTTTTTGATATATAATTGATTTACCATTAATCTCAAGGTGAGGTTTTTTCCTTTTATTAATGAAATGTGCGAAAACCTATTCAAAATAGATTGGTATGAATATAAAAGTTTAGGTGCTAGATATGTGTATGCATAAGAATTGTGTGGAATGAATATAAATAGCTTAGAAAAAAATTAATCCTTCGAAGCAACTCCAAATAACTCCCTTCTATATGAAACAAACTTGACGTTTTTTGAAGAGCAATAGAAAACAGAAAAAAAATAGAAGAGGAGATAGCAAAAGAAGAAGAAGAAGAAGAACGACTCGGGTAAAAAAAAACAACAGAAATGCAATATTATTCCATGACCAAATACATTGTTAACATGTATATATACACACACAACTAAAGCTTTAGTAAGTTAAACTCGAGGAATAAGATAACAAGCATAAACTAAAATCTTGAAATGATATCCCCCCTCAAAATGAACATTTTGTGTTATAGATCGCTAGTTTGGAGCGAAGTTCTTTGAATATGTTGTTGGAGAGGGGTTTGATAAAGATGTCTGCCATCTAATTTGTAGTGTTAATGTGGTGAATAATAATTTAGTTTTGCTGAATACATTCTCTGATGCAATGACAGTCTTTTTAATGTTTTTGCTCCTAGCGTGAAATAGTGAATTGTTGGAGAGAGCAACTATCAAAGTACTATCACAAAACATGATAGGTGGTGAAGATTCTAGAGTTCTGAAGTCTTGTAGCGGGCATCTCAACAAAACAATATTAGTGGTGATCGTATAAATGATATGATATTCAACTTCAATAGGAAAGCGAGCGAAAAATTTTTACTTTATAACTAACCAAGAGATGAGAATAGATCCAGGGAAAACACAGCCAGTGGTAGACTTGTGATCATAAGGATTTCATTCCAATCAGATTCGACATAAGTTGTTTACTCAAGGTTACTTTTGAATATGGGTAAACTAAAATTTTAAGTGTCGTGAAGATATCAAAAAATATGCTTCATCCCTTGAAAGTTATGTTGAACATATTCATGCATCACTTGACTAACTTTATTTACAACATATGATAAATCATTTCGAGTAATCAATCCAACAACTTTTTAATAAAAGAAGGGATCCTGGTACAAAGTTACATTGGGTTTAGAATTATTTTGGTGGGAAGTAGATGGGTTTTGGATAGATTTTACATTGATCATGCAAGATGTATGAAGAATTTGATTTCCATAGGTTCCTTAATTAAGACGAAGTCGGATGGAGTTGAAAGAGTTGTAAAAGCTAAAATAGTGGAGATGAAGTCCCCAAGTTTTTTATCTTAAATCATTGTTGGAGTTTTTGGAGGATGAAATTGATAGTTTCTAGATGATTCTCAGTAAAAAGGATATCATAAACATAAATAAAGAGATAGATGTGAACAGTATTCTGATGATGACAAAATATAGATGAGTAAATATTACTTGGGTTGAAATTTAGTTGCTTGAGATATCTTATGAAAGTGGCAAATCACTATCTAAGTGCCTGTTTAAGGCTATCGAAAGAATTCTTAAGTTGACAAACATAGTGAGAATAGGCATTAGCAATTAAGCACTTATGTTTCTCCATATAAACAGTGTCAGCTAGGTGATCATGAAGAAACGTATTCGAGACACCCGACTTAAGACTAGGTCAATCATAAATGATGGAAATGGTAAGGAAGACCCGAATTGTAAGCATTATTGCCTCAGGACTAAAGGTTTCAATATAGTTAATTCCATGATGTTGTTTAAACCCTTGGGCAACTAACCAGGCTTTATAATGAGTGAAAGATCCATCCTCATGATGCTTTGTCTTGTAATTCTAATTACAGTTTAAATTTTTTGTTAGAAGGAGGAACTAGGACCCAAGGTTCTGTTGCTTGTAAGGATTGAAATTCTTTTGACATAGCTTTCCTCTAGTGATGTTTTTTGAAAGCTTCGGTATAACAAGTGATATCAAAGATATATAATTGGTGGGTGAAGGAGGGGAGTAAGCATTTGGTGATTGGGCTTACGGTGTCCAGTTTTAGAGAGAGAGAGAGAGTAAAAGTTTGGTGATCGGGAATAGGAGCTGGGAACGAGGGAGGGAGTAAAGAATGTACAGTCGGACCTGATTAGGAGAAAGGAGGGTAAATTGATGGAGGGATATTGGTGGGTTCTGATGTTGAGGAGGTTACATATTGATTGGAGTGTTCAATTGGTAAGGTAGAAAGACTTCTGGATCGACTCGAGAGAGGGTATATGGAAGAGGTTGGGACTAAGGAAAGAGGAGGTACATGAGATGTCGTATGAGGTTTGATAGTGTTGAATGATGAGATCTATTGATATGGAAAAATGGTTTCATCAAACATAACATGCCTAGAAGTGTGGATTTATTTATTTGAGGTTTTAGGCATTTATAATCTTTTTTTGTGGCGGCATATCCTATGAAATCACAATGTTTTGGAAGGGATAAGTATTTGTGTTGTGATTACGGATGAAGCTAGGAAAAGCATTAACATCCCAAGACTTTAAGGTGGTGATATGTGAGGATTTTACCATAAATATGTTCATAAGGAGATTTGTATTAAGTTATTTTGGAAGGCAATCGATTGATTAAATAACATGCAGTTAGGATGTCGTCACTTCACATGGTATCGAGTATGGAAACCTTGTTCAGCATAGTATGAGTCATTTCTAGAAAATGTTGATGTTTTCTTTCTACAACACCATTTTGTTCAGGTGTGAAAGAACAAATGTATTGGTGAGAAATGCTCCATTTTTTAAGGAGAGTGTTAAAGTTATAGTTAATGTACTCTCCACCACCATCACTTTTAAGAATTTTAATGTGAATGTTGAATTGATTTTCAACAAGTTTTATGAACTTAATAAAATTTTCCAGAGTTCCATTTTTATGTTTAAGGAAGTAAATCCAAGAAAAATAAGAGTAATCATGATAAAGATAACATAATACTTGAATGATTGTAATAAAAGAATTGGGGATGATTCCCATGCATCACAATGTATGATATGCAAGGGTCGAGAAGCTTGAAAAGTATAAACTGAGAATGGTAGTTTGTATCTCTTGGTTAGGTAACGTGAAATACAACTGAATTTCTAAAGTTGATGATAGAGAGCAAGGATACAACTTGCAAGAAATTTCTGAACTTGGTGACTAGAATAACCGAGTCTTTTATGTAAAAAAGTTGGTACTTCACCAATAAGGATAGTGAGAGATCTCTTTGAAGAAGTTTCTAATGGTGGAATAGGTTATAGTCTTTACAAATCCCAAAAAAATGGTTTTTCTGGTCTGTAAATCCTTGACATAATATCCATAAGCCGTGAAAGTAATAGCACGAGTAATAGAAGTAAGTTTATGAACTGATAGAAGATTGTATGTAAAATTAGGTAGATGATGAAAATCACTGAGTAATAACTTACATGTCAGAGTTTGTAGGAGCCCCTGTCCAGTGTTAGCAATGAAAAGTAGTAGTTCAATACCAATTGTGGTAGAGTTGTCTCCTTTGTATTCTTGAGGTTGTCAGGTGTGGTTTGGATCAACCATGATGTGTTCAAAAGCTCCACTATACAAAACACATGAATTATTTGAATTTGGGTAAACATTAGTGATTAAAGCCATGGGAGATTGATAGTTTGGGTCATGTCGATGTTAACACTTAATGAAGAAGTGGCCTGATTTGTTACAAAATCTGGCAGATGATCTTGGACCTAGAGGTATTAAAGGTGGAGGTAGTGGGACGTGTCCCTAGGGCAATGGTAGAATTATAGTTTGGCTGAAAAATTGGTGTCACGTGTAGAGTGTGAGTTGGATTCCAGAATTTTCTTCTCCCACGGTTTACTATGAGTGTTGTATGGGAGCATTGTTGTGATTCTTTTGCCATTTCTTGGTCAAGATTTAGCTTTAACTACACAAGCTTGTAAAGGTTATCCGGATTGATAGGTTGAAGGTTGGTCCTTATAGTGGTCTTGAAGCCATGATAATTGGAATGAAGGAAATTTAGTGTAGAAAATTATACTTCATGATTAATGATAACTCAAAGGCTTCGATATCGTACGTATATTGTGTCATTGTCTTTGATCTACCAAAAATATATACGGTTTTTGCTATATAATTGTGCTCATTTTTTATGATATTACACTTTAAAAGGAAGATATTTTTTATGTTTTTTATTTATAGGCACAAGAAATGACTATTGGAGAAAAAGAAGTAAAAATGATGCAAATTGGAGAAAAAACGAGCAAGAAAGCAAACTTTGGCCTGACACACTTCGATAAGTCTTTCTATGTTTAATCTCTTTTGCACTTCTTGCATATTTTTGAATGAGATTACACTTTAAGAAAGGTTATTTTCATATATATTTTGTAGGTGAATATCTTAGGAACACAACACAACTGAAACGGGGCTAATCGGAGCTAAAACGGAGCAAAATGATGGCGCTGTGCAGTCCGGCTCTGAGGGCTCCCAAACCGGCACCGCCGGCGCCCAAAACCTGAGAGCAATGAAAAATAGGGCACCGACAGCGCCCTTTTCAGTGCCAGCGGCGCCCGAGACGGTTTGGATGTAAAATTAGGCTGTTTTTGGCCATATACATCGAATTTGGATGCTTTTTGGAAGGTTTCTTCATGCACCTCTTGGGAAATTCGTCCCTCCACTATTTTAAAACAAATTTAAAGCCAAAGAAAGAGGAGGAATGTTAGGAAAAACATGTAGAATGTTGAGAGATCTTAGAATAGGAGTAGAAATGTAGATTTCTACCTTTTAGGAGAGATTGGTGAGGGGATTTTGAGAAAACCTGTAAGGGAATGTTCTAGCATTGCATGGATGCGCGGGAGACTTTGCGGGAGAGATTTTCATCTTTCTTTCAAGAAGAAAAAACTAAATATTGTGTTCTTCATTATCTTATGATTTTTTAAACACTTATTTTGTGGATTTTCTTTGAAATGAAGTATTCCGTTGTGTTTTCTTCGTGCTTTGCGATGTCTTTCTCTTACTCTTTCTTCTTATTTAGAAATAATATCATAAGAAGATTATGTCATTATTTTCATTCTACTTTTCTTTTGAGATGAGTAGGACTCACATTTAGGATATTATGATGCATGCTAAAAGATGTTTTAATTATAAATGTGATGATTTTACTTGCACTTAATTTACATTACAATAAGGGCCCGTTGTATTGTTAAAATTTATTGTAATTACATTGTCCCAAAACAGCGGTGTAATTCTCAACAAAGTGGAACCAAATTCAATGTCCATGAATGAGTTACGTAGTTCATGGGGATTGAGTGAAAATAAATAGAAAAA
This sequence comes from Papilionanthe hookeriana x Papilionanthe teres, assembly GCA_022702705.1. Taxonomy (NCBI): domain Eukaryota; kingdom Viridiplantae; phylum Streptophyta; class Magnoliopsida; order Asparagales; family Orchidaceae; genus Papilionanthe; species Papilionanthe hookeriana x Papilionanthe teres. The sequence continues at coordinate 14,468,531 of CM040426.1, read as the reverse complement.
TGTTGTTTGATGGGCGTCGAATTGGAGATTTTTGGGTGACAGACTGAAATTCCGAATTTGGTCCTAGAGCTTGGAAACTAAAGCTAGGGTTAGCCTTCAAGTGAAGCGAAGTGGGAGCTCTGAAGTGGCAGCCAGTATCCTCCTAGACTAACCTTGGATTTAGAGATTAAGCTTAAGATTTGCCAATGTTCTTTACATCATTCTGAAGAGGGGTACTCGAAAGAGGGTAAATAATATGATTGCTCATATTTTGCACATACAATATTTAATGCATCTCATTCCAAAACTTTATCCAATTCACTACATAAAAATTGTAGATTTTATTATCTCAAAATTTACCAAACCAATTTATCCAGAAAGGATTATCTTTAGAAGTAATATTTGCATTCAGGAGTAGTCATTATCTTTACATATAATCATCTCATTTAAGAGTAGTTAGAAAAACCACTTATATCGACCTTCCAAACTAAAGTCTGATAGTAGTAGACAAGAATTTGACTAAGTACCTCTTACCTCGCTTCCCTATGGGATCGATAAACGGGACTCCATTAGAGCCCTGTATTACTTGATACGATACGTATACTTACGTTGGATTATTGTGACTTTATAGAAATTATTATATATCTCTTGTTCATAAATCTTTGCATATAATAAGTCGCATCAGTCTTCCCTTGTAATGTGAGGTGATGTAGCTCATTCTCGATTTGAATTATTCTTGACTGATTGGTTGATTGAATAAATCGATCAACGGTGGCCTAAGTAGCTGCACATGTTTCTAAATTCAGAACATATGGAAGAACTGGGGGAGATAATTGCCAAAGAGAAACAATAAGATTTTGATCAAGGATCATCCATTGGGTCTATTTTGGATTAATAGCTTCACTACATTAATAATAAAAAAATATGGAGGATGGTGGTTGTTAGGCCTCGATTAAGAAGCCTTCATAGTCGTTTGCATGAATAGATTCAACAATTGAGCTTTCATATAGTTTGAATTTTGACATTTAGAGGAGTAGAGATGATGCTCTTACTATGAGCAACGAGAAAACTTGAGTTGGTGGAAATGGGTTGATCACAGGGCAACAAATTGGAGATCATAGATGGGGTTGCAATGTTGATGGAAGAACTGGAGGCAAAATTCATGGCGTCATCAGGCAATGGCTCTGCTACCACGAAATAATCCTGACCTTTCTTGAAGAACGGCGAAAACGAAGCATTAGACGAAATAGTAAGAGAAGAAGAAGAACAACTCGAGTAAAAGGAAGGACAAAAATGTGATATTATTATATTATCAAATACACAGCTACACACATATAAATACACAATTAAAGCCTGGGTGAGTTAAAACCCAGGAATATGATAACGACCATAAAATTAAATCCTAAAATGCTAACATTATGGTAGGTTGACTCGTCTGCAAAATCCAACAAGCAATTGGCGGGATCTCCTATTGTCCCTGAAAGCCCCATAACCAGCTGGCTAGCTATCTATGCAGGTGGGAAGTGGCAAGGAAGTAGTATGGTAATTAAAAGTTTAAACAATATATATATATATATATATATATATATGTATATATATATCATTATACACATCAATAAATTTAATGAGAAAAAGAAGTCAGAATATTTTAAATATAAGATAATATCTAATAAATCAAAATTAGCACATATTAGCATACTTTAATAAATATAGTAAAATAAATAAAACTTTAGGAATACTAAATTTACTCACCACATATGTGATTAAGAACATTATGTTAAGATGTTTTTAACTGCATGATGTTAATAATATAATTTATCTGTAATTATTTATATGGTAATAAAAAGAAGTAATAATCAAGTGAATAAAAAAAAAGAAATCATAGAAAAATATAAAATGTTTGTGTACTATTTAAAATATAATTTTGAATCTTTATATTTATTAAGAAAAGAAATAATTTGTGTATCTTATTTCCTAAAAACTGTCCATATTTACTATAAAAAAATATAAAATCAAATAGGAATACAAAAGAATTGAGCAAAGCCAAGCAAAAGATAGTTAGAGCTCGAGTTCATTTATCAATTGCTTCTTCAAATTTGGTTCATGCTCGATTCGAACTGTTCTAATAGTGCTTAGGCTCAAAATTGTTTACTAAATGTTTGTGTGATTAGTTTGAGCTCAACTCAAATATCTTCAAATTGTGATTAATAAACTTTAAACAAAGCTAATCGAGCTTAGTAAATGTGACTTTATTGTTACAATTTTACTAAATAAGCTTTACTTTATCAAAAGCTACATCTTATTTAACCATGTTGGTTTACATAGCTTCTCCAATGGATGCATTCCATTGAACATTATTAATCAAGCATTATATCAAGCCAATCTTCTTTAACAGATTTATTCATAAACATTATATAATATAATTCATCATCATAAGCAAATTGAGGAATAAACTATTCATCTACTCTGTTTGTCAAGGTGATGCAAATATCAATTAATTTCAACTTCCTACATAATAAAGGAAAACAACAAGACTATGAGCCTTTTAAAAACATTAACCACTTGTTTTGGATTAGAAGCATTTAATTTGGGGTTGATTACATGAGATATACATGTTTACCACATTGTCCCACAAACATACTATCGGTAAGAATTAAGATGCATATGTTTAGACCATAGCATTCTCTGGTTTTAATAAAATCCACTTTTTGACTTTTTTGAAAATAAAATGATGCATGATTAATCACGCTATATGAGAATATCAAACTTAATCTTGAGATGCAGTAAAATTTCTCTCAGTTTTCTTCCTGCTACATTTTATAGAACTAATTGCAAAATATTTAAACATTCAATTTTGGAGGGAGAAAGAAAAATAACTTTCAAATTTATACTTTATTTGTCATCAGTAGTCTGTATTTAATTTGATATCACTTTTAAAATGACTTGTGGCATGTGGTGTTACCTTTAGGTTACTATAATTTCGATTTTAGGAATGTTAGCAAATTAACTTAGTTGAAATCTTATGTAATGAAATTGTTCTAGAGTTAAGATATTTTGTAGGAAACATTGAAAAAATGATTTTGCTATTTATGGTAGAAAGGAGTTGAATATTTGAAAAGCTAAAATTCTTAGATTTATATTTAATGAGAATTGAGTCTTTATTGAAAACCTTTTTGAAATAATACTTACACTTATAAAAAGTGAGGGAAAGTTTTGAGTTTTGGATTTTAGAGAGATGATAGTGAAATTCAAAATTATTAAAGGTCTATCCAGATATAGTAATCATCATATAAAAAAGTAAAAAAAAGGGATTGAAAATGATGCCGAAAGAAAAAAAGGTGAAAAATAAGGGATTGAAAATGATCCCAAAAGAAAAGAAAAAAAAAGAAAAAAAAAGTGAGGAGAAGCTTGAGGAGAAGCCTAATCAAAAATTGGTTTCACTTGAATCTTTTTAAATGAAAAGACTTAAAAACAATCCTAAGCTTATTCTTATTTCAAAAGGTATTGGTTAAATGGTTATAGATAAGGTGCTTAAATTTTGTTTTTATACTATCTTTGAATATTTAGTTTGACAAGTTTCAATAACTTTTGAAGTAAATAGAAAATCGTGATTCTGAAGTTGAATATGAGATATTCTTATACTCTAGTCCTAGATTGATTTGCTAGAATTTCTCCTATGTTACACTATAACATTTCTAAGACAAAATTATAGGAAACACTATTGAAAACCACAACTATAAATCAACATATTTGGTTTTTAAAGTTATAGTGTTACTTGAGGACAAATAATAGTTACATTTGGGGATTGTGATCCACCAAAAAATATATACGATTTTTGCTATATAATTTTACTCATTTTTTATGATATTATACTTTAAAAGAAAGATATTTTATATGTTTTTTGGTTTTAGGTACAACAAATGACTTTTGGAGAAAAAGAAGCAAAAATGATGCAAATTGTAGAAAAAACGAGCAAGAAAGCAAATTTTGGCCTGACACACTTCGATAAGTCTTTCTATATTTAATCTCTTTTACACTTCGTGCATATTTTTGAATGAGATTACACTTTAAAGAAATGTACCAAAAGGGCGGTGTAATTCTCAACAAAGTGGAACCACATTCAGTATTCATGAATGAGTTACATAGTTCATGAGGATTGAGTGAAAATAAATAGGGAAATGTTGTTTGATTGGCGTCGAATTGGAGATTTTTGGGTGACAAACTGAAATTCCTAATTTGGTCCTAGAGCTTGGTAACTAAAGCTAGGGTTAGCCTTCAAGTGAATGGAAGTGGGATCTCTGAAGTGGCAGCTAGTATCCTCCCAGCCTAACCTTGGATTTAGGGATTAAGCCTAGGATTTGTCAATGTTCTTTACATCATTCTGAAGAAGGGGTACTCGGAAGGGGGTAAAAAATAGGATTGCTCCTTTTTTGCAAATACAATATTTAATGCATCTCATTCTTAAACTTTATCCAATTCACTACATAAGAATTGCAGATTTTATTATCTCAAAATCACCAAACCAATTTATCCAAAAAGGGTTATCTTTAAAAGTAATATTTGCATTTAGGAGTAGTTATTATCCTTATATATAATCATCTGCATTTAGGAGTAGTTCTTAGAAAAACCACTTATATCGACCTTTCAAACAAAAGTCTGATAGTAGCAGACTAAAATTTGACAAAGAACCTCTTACCTCGCTTCCCTGTGGGATCGATAAATGGGAGTCCATTAGAGCCCTGTATTACTTGATACGATACGTATACTTGCGTTGGATTATTGTGACTTTATAAAAATTATTATATATCTCTTGTTCATAAATTCTTGCATATAAATGGTCACATCAGTCTTCCCCTGCAATGTGAGGTGATGTAGCTCATTCTTGATTTGAATTATTCTTGACTGATTGGTTGATTGAATATCGATCAACGGTGGCCCAACTAGCTGCACATGTTTCTAAATTCAGACATATGGAAGAATTGGGGGAGATAATTGACAAAGAGAAACAACAAAATTTTGATCAAGGATCATCCATTGGGTCTATTTCAGATTGATAGCTTCACTGCATTAATAATAAAAAAATATGGAGGATGGTGGTTGTTAGGTCCCGGTTAAGAAGCCTTCATAGTCGTTTGTATGAATAGATTCAACAATTGAGCTTTCATACAGTTTGACTTTCGACATTTAGAGGAGTAGAGATGATGCTCTTACTATGAACAACAAGAAAACTTGAGTTGGTGGAAATGGGTGGATCACATGGTAGCAAATTGGAGATCATAGATGGGGTTGCAGTGTTGATGGAAGAACTGGAAGCAAAATTCATGGCGTCGTCAGGCAATGGCTCTGCTACCATGAAATAATCCCGACCTTTCTTGAAGAACAGCGAAAACGAAACAATAGACGAAATAGTGAGAGAAGAAGAAGAACGGCTTGAGTAAAAGGAAGCACAGAAATGTGATATTATTCCATTATTAAATACACAACTACATGCACGTAAATACACAATTAAAGCCTGGGTGAGTTAAAACCCAGGAATATGATAACGACCATAAAATTAAATCCTAAAATGCTAACATTATGGTATGTTGACTCGTCCGCAAAATCCAACAAGCAATTGGCGGGATCTCCAATTTTCCCTGAAGGCCCCATGATCAGCTGGCTAGCTATCTATGCAGGTGGGAGGTGGCAAGGAAGTAGTATGGTAATTAAAGGTTTAAACAATATATATATATATATATATATATATCATTATACACATCAATAAATTTAATGAGAAAAAGAAGTCAGAATATTTTAAATATAAGATAATTATCTAATAAATCAAAATTAGCACATAATTAGCATACTTTAATAAATATAGTAAAATAAATAAAACTTTAGGAATACTAAATTTACTAATCACATATGTGATTAAGAACATTATGTTAAGATATTTTTAACTGTATGATAGTTAATAATATGATTTATCTGTAATTATTTATATGGTAATAAGTAAAAAAAAATTAATAATCAAGTGAATCAACAAAAAAATAGAGATCATAGAAAAATATAAAATGTGTACTTTTTAAAATATAATTTTGAATCTTTATATTTATTAAGAAAAATAATTTGTGTATCTTATTTCCTAAAGACTGTCCATATTTACTATAAAAAAATATATAATCAAATAGGACTACAAAAGAATTGAGCAAAGCCAAGCAAAAGATAGTTAGAGCTTGAGTTCATTTATCAAAAACTTTTTCAAATTTGGCTCATGCTCGATTCAAACTTTTCTAATAGTGCTTAGGCTCAAGATTGTTTACTAAATGTTTGTGTGATTGGTTTGAGCTCAGCTCAAATATCTTCAAATTGTGATTAATAAACTTTAAACAAAGCTAATCGAGCTTAGTAAATGTGACTTTATTGTTACAATTTTACTAAATAAGCTTTACTTTATCAAAAGCTACATCTTATTTAACCATGTTGGTTTACATAGCTTCTCCAATGGATGCATTCCATTGAACATTATTAATCAAGCATTATATCAAGCCAATCTTCTTTAACAGATTTATTCATAAACATTATATAATATAATTCATCATCATAAGCAAATTGAGGAATAAACTATTCATCTACTCTGTTTGTCAAGGTGATGCAAATATCAATTAATTTCAACTTCCTACATAATAAAGGAAAAAAACAAGACTATGAGCCTTTTAAAAACATTAACCACTTGTTTTGGATTAGAAGCATTTAATTTGGGTTGATTACAAGAGATATACATGTAATCAAATCAATAAACTTCCTACATAATAAAACGGATAATCATATCAAAAATCAAATAAATTCAGCTTTATACTTGAATCGTTAGTTAAATCACAGATCCATACGCACTAAAGTAAAAGTGGAACTTCACTGCGCACCCTTAAAAACTGTACTCTTCATCTTAAGCTCAATTTACAAGTGCTTCAACAATAAACTGTAATCGAATTGCAGTCCTAATAGCCAACAGAATTATAAGCAAAAAAATGGCCAACTTTTATTGTAATTTCAAGCAAACAGAAACAACAAAAAAAATGATACTAACAAACAAATAGCCGTTAATAAATTTTACAATCATTTGAATAATAGAATAAAGGAAGATCTGCATACATACTGCACAATTTCTATGTATTCAGATATATAACACTTAAACTTGTTTAAAAAGGTACAAAAAGTAGCCATAGCATATTTTTTAATGGAATAGGAAAGATTTGAATATAATAAATGAAAAATCAAATTAAAATGTAGAGATGTAAATACATAAAAATTGTGTGCTAAGCATTTAAATACCTCTATGAATAAAATTGATCACATCACAGGGAAGTGAAAAAGTTAAGATATCAATGCAGAACCCAAAAAAATGGTGCATTTACATACATACCGTCATTCATATGTATTTACATAACAAACACCTAAACTTTGTTTTCTGCATTTATACACTCAAATCCTTCGTATCGGATTAAAAATACCACTATTTTAACTTTTAAACAAATAAAATACACCGTTCCAAGCATGGGTAAAGTGGCATGTATGTAAAAGTTTAGGTGTTAGATATGTTATGCATGGACATTGGGTGGCATGGTATGTATGTAAATCTTTCAAAAAGTAATTAGAAAAATTGTAACGCAATGTCATTATTTATCAAATCAACGAAACTTCGATAAACAAATTCAACATAAGCTAGCATCTGTTCCAAAAATAGAAGGAAAAAACTCCAAAACTGTCTCTTTAATAGATAGATCTTAAAGAAAAAGTTAAGTAGGGGTAAAAACACAAAGAAGCTAATCAATAATAAGTTCTCAAAACATTGAAAGACGTAACAGACTAAGATCTGGGCTTTTCCTTCTTCTCTTTGAAAAGAGCCAGGAGAGAAACACCAGAAACCTTCACAACCTTGAACCTAACTCCGGGAATATCTCCCACAGCATGTCCTTTACGACCAAATCCAGCAATCAATACTTCATCCTGTACAAGATAAGCCGTATTTCTTAGCTCATTTGAAGCTTAAAAACATTTTGATGCAGCAAGATTAGGATTATATTTAAATTTAAATGTACAATTTTCAATTTTCGTTGTAATTTCATTTAAAGCAAAGAAAAAAGACATTATTTAAGTGGATAGTAAAAAAAATAGGTATTGAATTTGCCAACAACAAACCTTGGTTAAGAATAAAGAGACTACCCATATCTTGGCATCAAAGGATTTTTTTCTGAATTTTAATGATGTTCTAGAGGTTTTATGGAAAATTTTGTCTATTATTATTGATGACTTTGGGTTTTTCACCCTCTTCAACCAAGGAAGAATGTTTCCTTAATCTCAAGCAGCAACTTATTTTTCCCTCATCTTCAAGATAAATATTGCAAATATTCAATATAAGTAATGACCTTGTGTATCTACTTCAGTAAAATTATAGCTGTGCAATAAATTTTCTTAATGCTGAGATATTTAATACAGCACAAAAATTTTGATTATATTTTTTTGTAAATTTTTGCCTTTATTATCTCTTCAAGTTTTACTAAACCGAACCAACCGTTCCCTCAATATAAGCCGATCCTCAACATAAAGTTCAGAAATATTGGGGGATGAGTACAATGTATTCCCTCCAAAATCCTTCTTTGCCATCTATTGTTTGCCTTTCCCACAATTCTGCATCTATTTCTTCTCTTTTCTCTCTGATTCACTTACACCTCACACGCGCGCGTGCAAAACTATATATATATATATATATAATTTTTCAAAGCCCTAGGGCCTGATTTATTGGAAAAAGAAAGCGGTTACAAAAGATTTGAGAGTAAGGTCCAGTAGATTAAGCCTTACCACTACGTTGCAAATCAAACAAAGGATACAAACGACATAACGGAAAAATACAAATAACAATGTCTAAGAACGGTATCGCCAAGGCAGTACTTTCGTTCTGGTTCTTGGCGATCCAGAAAGTAATCTCTTAAGTGCTAATCCATTAGCAGGAGTAACTGAGGTAACATCAATTAAGTCTCCAAATGTACCCTCAGGCTTCTTCTGTCGAGAAATGTAAACTTGTCAATTTTCTTCTTTTTCTTCTTCTGCTTCTTCTTTTGAGGACTGATCCTTCTGATGCATAGAAGGAACGGTAGGTGCAACAATAGGTATAACTTAGGGGTTTCTTCTCTTTCTGATGAACTTTTGAATATACCGAACGGACTCCGCAGCTTTAGTATCCACAAAAACACCATAAGGAGAAAAGGGAGGAGCTTCCTTTTCCACTCCCGAGGTTCTAGCCACAAGGGTAGTCTCAATTCGATCCACCGGTCCAGCAGGTGAATCAGAAGAGAATGGTGTAACAATATAAACCAGTTCATTAACTTAGCTAAAACCAACTTCAGAAGGTTCCTGCTCTTCAAGGGGTACAGATGGAGGGGGGGGGGTTGGGCAGTGTCAGCCAAACCATTGACGTTCCGGCCCACAGAATTCTTTTTGAACATTCAATTGCGTGTGCTAAAAAAAAAGGGAACTCTATGCTGCTCCCGATTCTTCTGTTTTTATCTCATTCATAGAGAGCAGATTAAATCCTAAACTCATTGATTTTTTCTTTTTTTGTACGCTGATCATAATATCATTAATATCATATTAATATCATAATAATACCAGAGATAGGTGTGATAAAGCCTATAACACCTATCCCTGGTGTGCCCAAACATTCTGCAGTGAGGACAGTAGTAAGGCTTTTGCTCCATAACCACCTTCCGTCAAACGAAGTGTCCGGATTAGAGCCCACCATCGTGAAGAGTAATATCCCTCTCAATGAGAAGCTTCAAGAAGACAAGTGCTAACTCCGTTATAAGTTACAACACCCATTTACGATGCAGTACGATAGCCTCGCCAATTTGAAATAAAACATTCCGATTCAAATATCTCGTATGGGATGCGCAAAACTCGAACTAAATAGGAACTACGGTAAGTTCCTTAGAGGTTAAAATGCGAGTCCACTTTACAATCTTCATTTCAATCCTCGCGATGAAAACAAGCTAGCAGCAAACAACCTAAGCATAGTCCTCCACTCGGTAAATGAATCAATAGATGCCTTCCATCCAACAGATTACTATCTTCCAAGCCACGATGAAGTGGAGTGAGTCAAAGAATTCCTCACAACTCCATTTTAGGATGTCACAAAGCTGTTCTACTAATAAGGGTAAATTTCACCTCCTCATTCAATGCATTTAATTCAGTCTCAAAAAAAATAATGGCAGGAGAGCCATCTTTCTCCCCAATAGGGTGAATAAAGGAACAGGAACCTCTTCCTGCCGCAGCATCATGGAAAGCCTGTGAAAATACCAAATATTCATAGCCTTTGCGAGTAGCCATACCTTTTCCCACCACCCCAGCAAAGGTAGCCTTAGACCAAGCAGCATTGGTCACCATAGGAGGCGCCATGGAAACCGAGACAGCAAGGAAACGAAGCAGCAGAAACCATTCAGCAAGCCAACGAAGAGCAGACGAATCAAAGGGCGTGAACCCTTCTCTTCGAGCGGGGATCCAAGCAGACGAAGAAGAAGTGGCGCAAACCCTTCGCTGCGAGCACGACGAAGGACGAGCCAGAAACGAGAGGCGCGAACCACTTCTTCGTAGGGTGAATCGATCGACGCTGGAGCTGAGCTGGTCAACGCGTGAGATTGCACAGACAGGAGAGCCGATCGACGCAGGAAATTGGACGAAGCAAAGACGTCAGACAATGAAGACGAAGCCAACCTTCGTCGTTGTGCATGAAGATGAGTTTTTGTCGTGCTCGATGAAGCCGAGGAAAGGAAAGATGATCACCGGGAAACGCCATGGCGAAACCTTAGCAGAGCTCCGTACGCCGTCATAAGCGGCGAGATACAAAAAAGTCAATATATATAAAAAAAATAATAATACATCAAGGATTTCCAGATACATGACGCAACAAATTTATGTAGCTTATGATAATGTTAAGCGCTGATAGTCAATTCTGAATCAGCACAGGACCGTTAATAAGCATACAAAGAAAATTTCTACGACAGCTTACAAAATAGATGTAAAAATAATCCTTCAAAGCCAAAAATTGTCATTCCAAAGTTAATTTAAAAAAAAAAAAAAAATTAAAACATGAACATAAGAATAAAATGAAAATATCCTGAAATAATTTTAAAATTAGCAACATGTATTGGTAATCAGCATTAAATATTGAGATATTCAACATCCACGAAAGCAAGGTAAAAAATTTCCACATAATTTGGAATTTATTCGGGCCATCAAATAGTGCACGTTCAAAAAAAACACTTCATAACATATCACAAATGAAGTGGAAAAAGCCAACCCTACAAATTATTTGTGAACCGTGCAATATAGCGGGACTTAAAAAAAAAACAATTAAACAACAGTATTTTTCAAGATCATTAATAAATAAGTACAAATAAGAACCATAAAAGAAAAACACAGAACAAAATAGTACCAAGATTAAAAAAAATACTTGTAATGTTTCCTTCCCTAAAGGATTTAATCACAACGACAATAACAAAATTTATTTATCCCATACCAGAGACATTGTTGAACAAAAACAAAGGAAAATACAGCCAAATTCCGCATAAGGTATGCAGAGGGTCTAAAGATTTCTCCAAAACAATTGGCTACCGAACAATCAAAAGATATACATAGATTCAGATTCAAAATCCTAAACTTTTTGTTGAACAAAAACAAAATTTTTTGCCCCTTGAGATCAAATCAAATACAGAATACGAAACTACGTCCGATATCTCGTTTAACTGCGCAGAGAAGAGCGTAAGAGAATACATGGCTGAGAAGAAATGCAGAGAATAGCGTAAGAGAATATATGGAAACTAGAAAATTCTTACCCCATATTGAGAAGCGAGAGCCTCTGCGGCCAAAAACGTTATGGAAGCCGGCGAGAGCGAGGGGTAGAGCTCGATTGTTTTGAGCAGGAGAGGATTTTGCATAGTCCGCGTTGTCTTAGGGCCTTCCGACGAATCGATTATAATGAAGCGGTTTCCCTTTAGACAAACTAGACTAAGCCCATTTAATACTGTGGACTTTTGGGCCCAAAATCATGCCAGCCTATCATAGTCTTAGAAGTCCACAATGGATCAACCTGAGAACGCAAAGGTTTGGATCTCTAAATAATAAAATGAGTGCATTTTATTTATTTAAAAAACAAGAATATAGCAAAAAAGAGAAAAAAAATAAAAATATAATAATTTCAGCTCTAATATATAAAAATAAAAAAGTTCATAATATAATTACAATACCTAGAAAAAGTATATTATAGATGATTACAAGTTTAAAAAAGCAGTACGTAAGTTGTATTTATATATCTCTGCCTTTCAACGTATATATTTACGTAAATACGCGTTAATCTCTGCTGCTTGGCAAATATAATATTGTCTACCTCATCAACTACTTCGCAAAAATTCTAGTGCATGAAGTTTGCCCTTTGTCCCAAAGGAATTGTCTCATTTATGTACTGAAAGCTATGACAGCTTCGTACGTTTTATGGACGCTTTTAAACGTATTTCCTTCATTAAAAACCAATGGCAATGGCAATCTCCCTGTTTCTTCCAAACCAAGTGAATCTTAACATATTAGTCAATTCAAAAATATCTCCCTCCTCAGCTTGAAATTGCACAAATATTAGTTTTATTTCGTACTCTGATGCGCATCATTGTCTTCCGTCAATGCCACCAAAGACATTTCTTCTTTGTTCTTCGCCTAAATAAAGTGACTGCCCTAATATATCCTCTCATCCAATCTACTAATTCATCTTCATCCTATGCTTAAAATCTCGTAGGTTCAGCTATATACCATGATCCAATAAAACGACTTCTTTCTCGGCAAAACAGCAACCATTTCTTACCTTTGTTCCGTTAACTAGGCGAGTGTGCTAACCTACTATACTATATGTACCATTGTGCACTGCTCTTGTAAATTTACATTAGCAAATGCTTAGTGCTCTTTATCATATTTGTTTCATTCAACTAAATCAAATATGTTCTAATATATTGCAATTACGTTAAATATAAAAAATTTGAATATTTAGGTGTGATATATGTAAATACATAACTTTGGGGTTCGAGGCCGCTGTCGCTGAGGTTCCCGAGCCGCTGTCGGTCGGCAGCACCGGCCATATTTCGGTGGTCTCGGGAAAATCTCACCGTCGGCGAGATCGATCTCGCCGTCGACGAGCGAGGCCCTCGCTGGCGGCTGCGATTTCGCTCTGTTTGGCTCCATTTCAGCTCCGTTTCGCCCCATTTCGGTTGTGTTGCGTTCGTAACGAGATAGCCTGAAAATAAGCATAAAAATAATCTTTTCTTTAAAGTATAATCTCATTAAATATGTAAAAGTGTAAAAGAGATTAAACGTAAATTATCGAAAGGTGTCGAGAGCGAATTTCATTGCTGGCACCGTTTTAACAAATTGCCGTTTTTCTTTAACATACCAAATCAACGATTTCTTATACCTAAAACTAATAAACATACAAAATACCTTTCTTTAAGTGTAATATCATCAAAAATAAGTAAAATGATATAGCGAAAAGCGTGTCTCTTGGCGTGTCAATCCCGACTTAACATTTACTTGTTCTCGAGTAACACTTTCTTACGTAAATATAAGCTGAGCGATGTCTTTCACTGTAAGACACTAAAATTTTTATTCAAAGAATATTTTGGTTAGATTTTAGAAAGAAATTCGGTAACTCGAATTGACACTACGAGTATAAGAATGATGGCCAATCAAGTCAGGGTTACAGTAATTACATTTATTTCAAGATAAACCATAATTTGTCACATTAAGAATGCCTTGAAAGATTATGTGAAAAAAGAGTTTATGTAAACTGATAGAGATATGACGATACTTTAAATATAAATTCGAAATGAAATCGAGTTTTCCCTTTAGGGTGACTGAAGTGAAGCGATTTTTATTAGGCGTCTCCTCAAGCTTCTCCTCGTAAATATTTTTCTTTTTTTTTCTTTTCTTTCGGGATCATTTCATCCCATTTTTTCACTCTCTTTTTCTTTTTATATTTTTTTAATGAGGATTACTATGTCTGGAGAGCTGTAATGATTTTGGAACTTCACTCTCCTCTTTCTAAAGTTGAACTTGAAACCCATCCTTACTTTATAATTAGGTATGAGCTTTATTATTCATCACTAAAAAGTCACAATCTCTTCTTAACACACAATACTTTAAGTCTCTTAACATTTCAAAAATACGATTTTCTTTATTTTAAATAGTTAATTATATCAGAATGCTTTTATACGAAATATTTTACCTTATAAAATTAACCTTTATTACTAAAAACTTTCGCCAATCCTTCCATAATATTCAACTAAAATAAAAAGTTTTAGTTATCTCAAAAGCTGATTCCAATTGCAAAAGTTATGTTAATAATTTTGAAAATATAATAATTGAGAACAAATAAGAGTTAATATTTTCTACCTACCGGAAACTTAAATTTTAAAATATTTTGCAATTAATTCCATAAAATGTAGTAGGAAGAAAAAGTAAGGTTGAATATACTTACTATTACAACCATCTATCAAATTCATATCATGCATAATCGGGATAAAATATTTGTAGGAGAAAGCTAACCTAAAACATGCTTGTAATAAAATTACACTAAAATGAAGTATTTTCACATTAAAATTTTATTCTTTTTCCTACCCCCGAACATAATTTTTAACATATATAGCATTCGGTACGAGAAAATATAAGCAGGAAGAAAATAATTTAGAAATTCTATCTCATGATAATACATCAAAATCATTTCTGTGAAGTATTCATAGAACGGAAACAAATATACGGCAAAAAAAGTAAATCTAAACTAATCATGCTAGAATGAAATTAATAGAAACGAAGTCTAACTAGCATAGCATGTTCCAACAAGGGAATATAAAATTGTTCTTCAATACTAGACAAAGTTATAACACGAACATAAACACACATATGATAAATGAGGTCGATTCTTCCGTTAACTCATCACATCACATTGATTTACTTCCAATTTCTAACGGAATCACTGTAGTAAATTAGGTACTTGAAAGATTTTATAAATTATAATCCGAAGATAAGATTAACACTAATAAATTGGTTTCCGGACACGATCTCGGGCATCATCTAATCATATAATTAAGCACCTCGAAGTTATAAAAAATAGTGTAAGATCATCCGTATGGTATTCATCAAATAGGTATCTAATGAAAATAAAGTTGTAGAAAATGTAATTAAGATGAAGCAATGTTCGAAATTCATGATTTCTCTTGTAAAACTTAAGTACGGGTAAGACATAAGTCACGATGGACTTGTTAATCCAACTACTTCTGGTCAGTGCAGCCGTAATAAAGTTAAGGAATCATCTCCTCCTTAACACGGACGAAAGATCGAATCAACCTTTAATAATCCAAGCATCCCAATCAATCAACAATCAAACTTATCGATGTATAATGACACATAAAGATCGAATACATCCGCTCTAAATCGAGCCTGTCTGACACTAACAATCGTGTCTCTCGAGCACATAAATCCAAAGCACACGAATGTATGGGTTGCCTCATAGCGCTTGGTTTAACGTCGTTGCTTAGAAAAATGATTTCACGGATCAATTTAAATTAAACAATCCTCGATCAATCGCGATCATTTCGAGATCCGAGAGTTCTACGAAATTCTCGAATTTTAATTTTTATTCGGCTCTTCCTTTTCGAATGGATTTATATCATAATTCCTCATATTTCTTTAGATCTAATATTCTTCTAGTGATTTTCTCGATCCGCATATTAATATCATCCTTGAAATTTATAAGAAATGGATCTTTATAAGATACTTTAACATCTCCTAAATTTTGGATCAGATTCTCATTAGATAATTCGGATTCAAGATCAAATTCTTCTATGTCGCTCTTATGATTCAAGTTATCTTCCAATTCTTCCCCTTTATAATTATTAAATGATTGAGAATCTATCTTAGTTGAGGAAATAAGTTTTTCTAATTCACAGAATTTCTTCGATGGTCTTCCAGTATCCTTATCCTCTTTTCTATTTCAAAGTTCTTTTTAAATTTATCTCAAATTCTCTTCCAAGTCCTAGTTCGATAGTTTTATCTTGTTCATCATTCAATTCGAGTTTTTTTTGTGATTGGATCGTCGAAGATACTGCATAAAGACTGGTGGTGTAGATGAATTCCCTAAATAGGTAGGCTTAAATTGTGTGGGGTACATGTATCTTAAATCCCAATGATTTTTCTAAACAAATGGAATTAAAAGTTTACTATTTTAGTAGCATCCAACATTCCACCTCTCACCCGGAACATACATGGAGTCTTCTTTAAGTAATGTTTTGACTCATCATGAAAATGCATTTGATCTCATTTTTTAACTTACTCTGAAAACTTTCTTGGAAATGGTCTTTACTTAGATAATCGTTTCATCCATCCAAAAACAATCATCATCTTTCATCTCGGTGGATATTTCATAGTCTTTAATACATCAAAGTAACTTCATGGTCATTAATATTCATAGTCGAAACTCTCCTTTTTGCACATATATCATAGCTTGTCCAGTAACAAGGAAAGTCTCCCTCTAAAATAATTGAAATTTCTTTATGTTATACACAGCAATAAATACGATAAAGTTCAAAGGAATCCACTTTAACGAGCACGTCTTCTATAACTCCTTTTGGATAAATGATAGATCGATGTTAATAGAAGGGTTATAGTAGTGGGAGAAATATCGATTAAACCTAACCTTCTAAATATAGATAGAGGCATCACATTAATGCTAAGCTACAAATCGCATAAAGCTTTTCCACATAATTTTTCTCACGATTACGCGAGGAATTGTAAAGGCTATGAGATCTTTAAGTTTCAGAGGAAAATTTTTCGAAGTATGTACTTCTTGGCTCCTTAGTGTGGCTTGTCTCATAATCCTCAATTTTAGTTTCTTGTTTAATATACCCTTAATAAGCTTTGCATAACTTGGCATACGTTCCCAGCTTAAGTGAAAGGAATATTTATCGTTAGCGCAGTACTTTCATGAACTTTGAAAATTTTTATCCATTTCATGATGTAAGTCTTTGAGGAAATGGAGGTGGTGGTTTTTTGGTGATTTTAGTTGGAGATATTAATTTTCAGGATGCATAAGAAACATGTTCTTCGGGTCTTTTAGTTTCCTTTGTTTCTCTCGCAACATCTTTCTCTTTTCTAACCATCCTCTTATTTTCTCTTACAATTTTAATTGGACGGCTTATTTGTTCATTAGTGTTCTCTTTAGGGTTGATCTCGTTATTCTTCAGGAAGTGTTCCTTGGTGTACATTCTTTAGTGAATTAGCAATTTGTCTCGGTTGATTCTGTATGTTTCTAATCGCAACATTTTGACTTCTGTTGGTTTCTGGTACAATACTTCTATTGTAAACATTTTCTTATCCTGAAATTGTTGATCTATTGTTCGTCCAGAGTGGATATGAAGGTGCATAGTTTGTGTTCCCTTGATTATTCCAACTTCCATTATGATTTGCATGATTATTTTCCCATTTTAGGTTTCCATATCAATAATATGATTCCGGTTAAATTTAGGATCAGTTTGGAAACTGGGTTGTAAAAGTTAGAATACGAAGTTATTTATGGTATTTAAAGCATCATATGTTAATTTAGGAGTGTCTTAGGCCCTAATGAAATTTCTTACTTACGGGGAGTAAATTGAGGTTGGTTCATTCAAATTGGTACGACTTCCTTGATATTGCGACAAGGCGAGATGCAAAAATTGGAAATCGTATATGTATCGTGAATGTTTAGCTACATTTTTATGATTTACCCTTGTAGAGGGCCATTAAAATTCATTTGTAACCATTTCTTCGAATTAATGCATACGCTTCATCGAATAATTTTGACATTAATGATCCATAGTGACGGCATCGATTATAGACCTAAGAGATCCTACTAACCGTTATAAAAAGTTTGAATGATTAACCCGTCAGACGGAAAGCGTAGATTATTGGACACTTTCTTAGGAGTTCTTTAAATCTTTCAGACTTCGTATATTGATTCTCCTTCATATTGACAAAATGAGATAATATCGTTCTAAGTTGAGTAGTCCTTGAAGGTGGAAAATACTTAGCTAGGAATTTACCGAGTTAACTCCTCTGATTTTTAATAGAACCGAGTCTTAAGAGTATAACCACATTTTAGCCTTATCGTAGTGAGAAAGGGAAAGGCCTTAGCCATCGTCGACATGCTATTATAACAAAATGTAGCACAAAGTTACGAAAATTTGATAAGTGTAAATAGGGATCCTACGAAGTTCCCCTATTTACGATTATTCTGCACAGTTGGATAATCTCGGGATTTATTTCGAATGAGTCGGCTTACACGACGAAGGTTTTGGATACTTAAGTAAATTTCTCTGTCATAAAGTTGTATGTAATCCCTCGATGATTTATGATGATTTTCAATTATTATGTAAAGTTTTTCGAATTTCGTTTTAAGTTTTTCGAGTCCTTTACGTATTTTTATTTTTTTATTTTTTCTAACTCGGGATCACTTAAGACACAAGTCCTTGGATCTTTGTTTACATATACGCAACATAACAAACACATTAACAATTAAACAAATAATAAATGAAATATATTCAACATAAAACATTTTCATAAACATCTTATTTTTCATATAAATAATTTTTCCTGATATTTTTTCATAAAGAAACACTTTTCGCACAAACGAGTTTCACTACGCTACGATTTTTCAAATTAAAGTCTAATTATTTCTTAAAATTCTCTTAAAGTTCTTACAGCTTCCTTGGCAACGGCGCTAGAAACTTGACCCGACCCGCAATTACGCGATGAAATTAACTTCGAAAAAGATGGCAAAAAACTTGATCAGGTTATAAATGACGGTAGTGTCTTAAATCTTAAATGATATAAAAATTAGAAAATATTTTATACAGGGTACTACTCGAAGTATACGTATCATTTTGAGTAATATAGAGTTTTCTTTAAAAAACCCCGAGTATCGATCCACGAGGGAAGTAGTAGAAGTCTTTAGTAAAGAATTCTAATTATATGCAATAGTCCGCAGCGTTTGGAATGTAAATTAAAATTATGTTTTATCCCAGCAACTATTCCTAAATGCGAGTATTAAATGTAAAGATAGTAACTATATCTAAATGCAAATAACAATTCTAAATACAACACTTTTTGGATGAATTAGTTTGAAGAATTTTATGAGATATTAAAAACATCTTATTCTTATGTAATGAAATAGATAATGTATAGGAATGAGATGCATTTAATATTGTATGTACCCGAATAGGAGCAATCTTTATTCTTTACCCTTGGTCCGGGCATAAAGAACATTGACTAATCTAGCTTGGTTACTGAATCTGCGACTAAGCTTGGAAGGATACGGGCGCACTTCGGAGTACGCGTTCCCCTCGCACGAAAGTGCTGATCTACCTTCGGCACCCAAACGATGAGACCGAATTGAGGATTTTAACATCACTCTAAAATCAATTCTACGCGATCTTGAAAATTTTATTAAAAATTCCCATTCCTATTTTGATGAAATTGCACTTTAAAGAAAGTATTTTCTTTGTTATTTTATTGTAGGAATGGAGAATTTAGGTGATAAAACGAAATCATAAAAGGAGCGAATTTGGGCAAAAGGAAGGAAATAATGAAATTTATTCGAGTCGCGACGGCGAGATCGAGCCCGCCGGCGGGGGCTACGAGAACTGGTATTCTGAAGGTATAAACATCTCGGCCCGACGGCGAGCCGAGCCCCACAGCAGGTGGTAGCACTTTTAAAAATCTTAGAAGCCTCGCTGACAGTAGGTGGTCGTCGCGGCAGCAAAGCTGATTCAATCGTATGGTCCCACATTGAACCTGGACACTTTTGAAGGATGTACACCTCTTGGACCTTTGCTCCCTCATCTGTGGTGAGAATTCGGCATATAAGAGTGCGGTTTTTGTCTTTAAGTGTTATAAGTGTGTTATTTTGAGTCTTTAGTGAGTCTTTAGTGAGTTAGTGAGTTTAGTGAGTTTTAAGTGAGTCTTGCTATGTTTGGAAGGAAGAGTCAGAAAGGCTTGTGAGGAGTACGCTTGAGATGGCATCAGAGATAGTATTTTGTGTTATTGTTTTTAACTTTAAAATGAAATCTACATCTTTGATTTAGTTCCATGCATTCGAGTAGTTATTAGTCTTTCTCTGTTATGAAATTAAGTGACTTGATGAACTAAAAATAGAAGTACTTTTATATCGTAATAAATTGTGATAATTTTTACTAAAACTTAATTTACTTTTAAGTAGCCATTTGATTTGTTAAAATGTGTTGAATATCGTACTAGTAAAAATTATGATATTCGGGGAATTCGCCTTGGAAGGAAGGTGCAAATAAATAGGGAAATAATATCAGGCGTAGAATTGAGCATTTTAGTGTGACGGACTAAAATATTCGGTCGGTCTGATAATTTGAGGGCGGGAGTGTAGATGTTAGCCCTCGGGCGGGGAACGTGGGAGCTACGAAGTGGCGATCGGTATCCTCCCGGCTAGCCACGGATTCGATCGTCATTTTAGGACCATTGATATTCTTTACCTGGACCAAAGGTAAAGAATATATGAATGTCTATTGTCACAATACCTTAAAATTATGTTAAATTCATGAAATCACTTAAATTTATAAACGGGGAAAAATACTGCAAGATAGTTAAGACTTATTTAGCAATTAGTTTAATTTCACACTTTTGATATTATATTTTCTACATAGGATTAATTCTTGATTAAAATACTTAGTTTATTTTATTGCGCTTAAATTTAGAATTCGAATTTTTGTATACTATTTTAAAATTATTATTATTATTTTAAAATTAATTCATTATTAATTTTCTCTTTCCACAATGGGATGGAGTAACCGGGACTCCACTAGAATACATATTACTTGATACGATACGTATACTTGCGTAGCATCCGCGAGCATAACCAAATTCTGATTCTATACATATAATATAGCGGGGTCGAGTTTTTGGCGTCGTTGCGATTAAATTAAAAATATCATAATAAAAAATTATACGATTAGAGATTTTTGGCGCCGTTGCCGAAGATCTGAAAAAAAATTTACTAGAGTAACAAACTATTTTAAAATAATCGCTTAATAAATTAATAATAATCCCCAAATTGTATCCTTAATTTAGAAACGAAAATTTAATACGCACGATTACGAGATTAAGAGCGTATGATTAAAAGAATTAAAAAACAAAAGAAACAAATTATGAATTTAACCTGAATGGCGAATATTCTGAAATTCGAAATATATGAACCAACAAAGACCATTGAGATTATACGACCTACATTAGATGAAATTCATTTAAACATTCGAAACACGATGTAATTTCTTCATTCATTTGAACAAGCACAACGATTATCAGGCTAATTTAAAGCAAGTCAATTTAGTGGTTTACCTATGAAGATCCTAACTTAAATCTTGCTAGTTTCTAGAGCTTTGTGCTACTTTTAAATATCGAGGTAATACGACGATCTTTATAAGACTTAGACTTTTTTGCTTTTAAATTTAAGGGATAAGGCTAAAATGTAGTTGAATTCGTTAACACCTGGATCGAAGCTAAAACTTGGGAAAATTATCACAAAAATTTCTATCTGATATTTTCACTGTCTCAAAAACTCTTAAAGTTTAGAAATGATATAACTTCTTTTTGTCGGTTAGATGGAGAATCAATATATGAATCTTGGGAAAGTTTAAGGAACTTCTTAAGTACGCATCATGTGGAATTGATTGTTAAACTTTTTATAATGGATTCAGCGGATCTTTAAGATCAATCATCGATGTTGCTGCTGGAGGTTCATTAATGTCTAAAACATTTGATGAAGCTTATGCACTAATCGAAGAAATGACAACAAGTATTTCAAGTAACTCTGTGATAGAGTAAATCCGAAAAGATAGCTGACATTCATGAAAACGATGTATATATGTTAGCTTCTCATTGCTGCTATATCTAAGAAATTAGATCATTTGGAATGAGCTATAAATAACTACAGAAAATAAACTACGGACAAATCATAGAATCTCAATCCAATTATGAAACTTTAAATGTTATTAATAATAGAACTGTACTTAGCAATAAATTATTTTGAAAATCCTGAAAGTTTGGAAAAACTCATCCAAATTTTAATTGGAATAACATGTCAACAATGGATGAATCAACCTAATGTTGTCAAAACTATAAACACAATTACCTTGGATTTAATAATAATAATACCAGTTAAGTAAGTATATATCAGATGAATTAATTTTGAATATAGGTCCTCAACTACATAATCAAGGAAATAAACCACAAATTCAAAGGAAATCAATTACAAATTCAAAGACATCTATTAAAAATATCGAGACTTCAACTTGAACATATTCTTCTTTACTTTATAATAATAAACTTCTGAACTTTTACGTAATGTTGAAATAAATCCTAAAGATCGAGGAAAGAACAAATTAAAGCAATACAACTAAGGAGTGGAAAAGAATTTGAACCTAAAATTCAAAAAGAACTGACGAAAAGAGGAAGTGGAAATTGAAAAGGAAACAGTCAACAGATCAGGTATAAAACATCCTTTAATACACGACACTCTAAAATAAATGTGATTTTCTTTATATCATTTCACTTATTTTTGATGATATTACACTTCAAAGGAGAGAGAATAGTCTTTGTATATTTTAATTTTAAATTTTAAAATATGATTGAACAAGGAAATAAAACGGTCTGGTGGGAAGAGCAACAAACGAAATGAAATTCTGCCTTGACACCTTTCGTCGTCTTTGATGTAATCTCTTTTACTTCTTGAATATTTGAATGAGATTACACTTTAAAAAAAGGTTGTTTTTATGCTTATTTTGTGAATTTATCTCTTACGAACGCAAGCACTGCATTGAAACGGGGCAATCGAGCTAAAACGGGACGGCGGACGAAACGGTGGAGCGCTCGGGCAAATCTAGCCGGCCGGCGAGATCGATCTCGCAAACCGGCGCGGTGCCTGAGACCACCGAAAAGTGGCCGAAAAGCTGTAATGACGATCGAACTCGCCGATGGCAGCTCGGACGACCGCGACCGGTGCACACGGTTTTAGTGATATTGACGTGTTGGACGGCTTTGAAGGGGTGCTTAAGGAAACTCTTGGAGTCAGTCAAACTCTTTAAATGTGAATATATGTTAGAAAAGGAGAAAAAGAGAAGATTAGAGAGAAAAAATTGGAGAAAAATTCCAGAGGGTAATTTAGGATTCTTAGATTAAAGGCTAAATTCTCGGTTACCCTTTTGGAGAGATTGGAAAGGATACTTTGAGAGAATTTGTAAGGGATTGTACGAGCATTAAAAATGGTCCCTGACGAAAGACTTTGTGGAGAGATCATTTCCTCTTTCAAAGGGAAAAAGCTAAGTATTGTTCTTCATTGTATCTTATGATTTTGTAAACATTTATGTAGTGGATTTCTTTGTTTAAATGAAGTTTCCTTTACGTTTTCTTAGTTCTTTGTGACGTATCTCGTAACTCTTTTTCTTCTTCTTTTCCAAATAGTGACATGAGATGATTATGCCATTGTTTTCAATTTACTTTTTCTTTTCTAATGGTAAATTCATGCTTAGGATTTTGTGATGCATGTTAAGTGAATTTAGATATAAATGTGATGGTTTTTACTTGCACTTCATTTACATTGCAATTAGACACAATTGTATGTTAAAATTTGTTGTGAAAACATACGATCCGAGGGCTATGCTCTCTGACTAAGTACGAACCATTTAAAATTCCATGAATGGTGAAGTTCATAGAAGTTGAATGCGAAATAAATAGGGAAATAATATTAATCGAGCGCGAGAATTGGAGATTTTAGAGTGACGGACTAAAATCCTTAATTCGGTCCTGTCGTTTGGAGATGTCTTGAAGTGTAGATGTTAGCCCTCGGGCGAGGGAACGTGGGAGCTCCGTAGTGACGGTCGGTATCCTCGGCCCCCAGCATGATTCGGTAGCAGCATGGAACAATTGATATTCTTTATGCAGACAGAAAGGGTAAAGAGAGATAAATTGCTCTGTGGCATACAATATTTAATCAATATCATTCTTATACATAATCTATTTCATTACATAAGAATAGTACTTTTAGTATCTCGAAATTCTCAGGCAATTCATCAAAAGGGTTATATTTAGAATTGTTATTTGCATTTAGATATAAGTTACTATCTTTAAATTTAACACTTGCATTTAGGAATAGTTGCTAGATAAAACACAATTTCAATCGACATTCGAACTAAGGACTATTAGTAGTAGACTGAAAATTTGTTAAAGACCTCTTATTTCACTTCCTCGTGGGATCGTCTTGGGGTTTTAAAGAAAACTCACAATATTACTTGAAATGATGCGTATACTTGCGTAGTACACTTAGTGTGTAAATATTTTCAATTTTTATATCATAAGACTTTGCACACTAGCCGCGTTATTTGCGGTCGGGTGAGTTTTGGCGCCGTTGCGGGGAGCTTCGAGTAAGAACTTTAGGAAAATTTTAGTTACAAAACAATTAGGCTTAGATTTGAAAAGCGTAGTGTAGTAAAACTATTTTTGTGTGAAAAATTTTTTGTTGTATGAAACTTTGTTGTGCAAAAATTGTTTGTGTGAAAAATATGGTGTTCGAAAAAATATTTTGTTGTGTTGAATATATTTCATCATTTATTTGTTTAATTGTTAATATATTATTTGTTGTGTCGTATGCGAAACAAAGGATGCAGCGGACTTGTACCTTATGATCCAGAGTTTGAAGAAAATAAAAAAATAAAAATACGAAGGACTCGAAAAACTAGAAATGGAAATGGAAAACTTTCATGATAATAAATTGGAAAATCATCATAGAATTATTGAGGGATTGCATAAATCTACCGACGGATAGAAATTCACTTAAGTATACGATACTGTCGTAGAAAGTGACTCATTTGAAATAAATCTGAGATTATGTTGTGGTGTAAAATAATCGGTTGGGGAACTCCTTCGGAAGATCCTATTTACACTTATCAATTTCACAGAACTTTGTGCTACATTTCGTTATAACGGTATGTGAGACGATCTTTGTTAGGCTAAGGCACCTACTTTCTCAGCAGGGATAAGGCTAAAATGTGGTTATATTCTTTAGCACTGGTTACATTAAAATTGGGAGGAGTTAATACACGAATTCAAGTAGTATTTTTCCGCATGAGGACTATCTTAAACTTAGAAATGATATTATCTCATTTTGTCGATATGAAGGGGAATCAATATACGAAGCCTGGGGAAAGATTTAAGGAACTCTAAGAAAGTGTCCACCATGATGCTTGATTGGTTAATCATTCAAACTTTTTATAATGAGTTTTAATCAAGATCCCTTAGGTGTATAATTGATCATGTAGCTAGTGGATCATTAATTTAGAAATCATTTGATGAAGCGTATGCATTAATTGAAGAAATGGCTACAAATGAATTTCGATGGCCTACGAGGTAAATCATAAAAATGTAGGTAGTGTTCATGATACGGATATAATTACAATTCTTGCATCTCGGATGGCTGCTGATATCGAGGAAGTTGGACCAATTTGGAATGACCCTGACCTCGATTTACTCCTTTGATGAGGAAAGTTCATTAGAGCGTATAATTGATTCTAAATTATCATATGGAACTTTTAAATACCATAAATAACTCGTACTCTAACTTTTGCGGCCAGGGTTGGGGAGAACCATCTAAATTGCTTGGAATCCTACCTATTGTGATGGAAACCAACAATGGGAAAATAATCATATAAATCTAATGAAAGTTGGAATAATCATGGGAACACAAACTATAAACCTTCATATCCACTAGACTGCAACAATAATGTAATTTGAGGATAAGAAGATGTTTATGGAAGAAATTATCTTGAAAATGGGAAACCGATTCTCAGAGAAGTCGAAATCTTTATTTATTATAAACATAGAGAATCAATTGGAACAAATTGCTAATTCACTTAGCAATAGATCCAGAAAGAAACACTTCCTAGCAACATTGAGATCAATACTGAGAACACTAATGAGAGCAAAATAGAAGCTGGCGATTAAAAAATGGAAGAGAGATAGAGGACATGGTTAGAAAAGAAAAAGATGTTGTGAGAGAAACAAAGGAAAGTAAAGGCACGAAGAACATGTTTTAAGGATGCAGGAAAATTAATATCTCCCGACTAAAATCAGTTTGGAAAAACCACACCATTTCCTCGAAGACTTGGAGCATCATGAGTTGGATAAAAAATTTTCAAAGTTCATGAAAGTACTTAGCGGAGTTAACGATAAATATTGCTGCATAAGGTTTGGAACGGATGCGAAGTTATGCAAATTATAAAGGATATATTAAATAAGAAAAGGAAATTTGGGGGTGCAGACGGTTGCACTAAGTGAGGAGTGCAGGTTATTTATACTTTGAAAATTTTTCCTCGGAAACTTAAAGATCCTTGTAGCTTTACCATTCCTTGTACGGTGGAAAAGATTATGTGGAAAAGCTTTATGTGATTTAGGAGTGAGCATTAACGTGATGCCTACATGCATATTTAGAAGGTTAGGTTTAATCGATATTTCTCCCATTCTATAACCATACATTGGGCGATCGATCGATCATTTATCCAAAAGGAGTTATAGAAGGCGTGCTTTAATTAAAGTTGATAAATTTATCTTTCCTTTATGGACTTTATTGTAATAGATATAGAGGGAAGATAAAGAAATTCGATTATTTTAGGAGACCTTTCCTTGTTCTTGAATGAGCTATGATAGATGTGCGAGAGTTGACTATAAATATTAATGACAGTTACTTTTAGTGTATTAGTATGAGAAATTTCAGTGAGAAAAGATGATGATTATTTTTAGATGGATAAAATTGATTATCTAAGTAAAGAACATTTCCAAGAAAGTTTTGAGAGTAAGTTAACAAATGAGATTGAAATAGGCTATGATGAGTAAAAAATGTTATGTAAAGAAGGCGTATGTATGTTCGGGGAGAGGTGTGAAATGATGGACGCTACCAAAAAATAGTAAACTTTAGTTCCATTATTGAAAAACACATGAGCTTAAGATGGTTGTATCTAGTACAATTTTAAAACTGTCTAATTCACAGGACTTCATCTGTAACCGGTCTTTATATCTTCATATTCGACTCGATCACAAGAAAAACTTTGAATTGAATGATGAACCGAGATAATATTATTGAAGCCAAGACTTGGAAGAGAGAATTTGAGGATAAATTTGAAAAATTTGAGTTGAAAAGAGGATAAGGATATTGGAAGACCATTGGAAGAAATTCTAGGGAATTAGAAAAATCTATTTCCTCGGCAGATAGATCCTCCATCATTTAATAATTATAAAGGAGATGAATTGGAAGATAACTTGAATCATGAGAGTGACATAAAAAGAATTTGATCCACGAGATATGAATTATCCCAAAGAAAATTTGATCCGAAATTTGGGAGATATTGAAGTATGCCATAAAGATCAGCTTCTTATAAATTTGAGGATGATATTAATATGCGAATTAAAGAAAATTAATAGAAGAATATTGGATCTAGAGAAAGAAATACGAGGAATTATGATATAGAGATTGACTAAAAATGAAGAATTTGAATGAAAAATTAAAATTTGAGGATTTTATAGGAATCCTGGATCTGGAAAAGATTGGGCGATTGATCGAGGATTACTTAAATGGAATTTGATCAGGGTGGAATCACTTGTACGTAACGACGTTAAAGCCAAGCGCTTTATGGGAGCGGCCCATAGTTATCGGTGTGTTTTGATTTAGTTTGTTTTGATAGTTATGATTGTTAGTGTTGTTTTGTATTTACTTTTGAGTAAATTAAATTGATCTTTGTGTGTTCGTTATGGATTAATCAATTTTATTATTGATAGATGTTTGGATTGTTAGTAGTTTGATCTTTGTGTGTCTTGAGGAGGTGATTCCTTAACTTCTTATTATGGCTAGACTTGATCTCTTGTAGTAGTTGGATTAATGAGTCGCTGTGACTTGGGTGTTCACCTGGACTTGAGTTTTACAAGAGAAATCATGAATTTAAACATTGATAGTTCCATCTTAATTTGTTACTTCCTTTCCGCAACTTTATTTTCATTAGGTAGGAGTCATGAACCTATTTGATGAACACCATATGGAGGATCTTGTATCTTTATATTATTATAGGTGCTTAATTATAAGGATTAGGTGATGCAGAGATTAGTGCCTAGGGGCAAATATATGGGGATAATCTTATCTTTGGGATTATAATCTATAAAATTATTTTAAAGTGCATTACTAGTGTAGTGATTAGTTAGAAATTGGAAGTAAATTAGTAAGATGTGATAAGTTAAAGGATGAATTGCCCTCATTTATCATTTGTGTTTGTATTTGAATTTTGTGTTTATGTTTATGTTACAACTTTATTTAGGTCTTGAAGAACATTTTATATTCCCTTGCGACCTTGCCATATAGTAGAATTTGGTTTAGTTAATTTCATTCGGCATGATTAGTTTAGATTTACTTTTGCTGCATATTGTTACTGTCCCCAATGAATACTTGTAAATGGTTTTGATAGACATTTTGTGGTAGATAGAATTTATAAATTATTTTCTTCCTACTTATATTTTAAATGCTTGAATGCTATATATGTTAAAAATTAAGTTTGGGGGTAGGAAAAATAAAATTTTAATATGAAAATACTTCCTTTTAGTGTGAATTTTATTACAAGTTTGGCATAAAATTTAGATTTACTTTCTCTGCCGGTCATTTTATCTGATTATGCATGAATATGAATTTGATAGAATGTTGTAGTAGTAAATATATTCAATCTTTACTTTTTCTTCCTGTTATATTTTATGAAATTAATTGCAAAATATTTTACAATTTAAGTTTGGGGGAAGAAAAATATTAACTCTTATTTGTTCTCGGTGTTATATTTTTAAAAATTATTAGCATAACCCAAAACAATTGTACCTCACTTGAGATAACTAAACTTTATTTTTAATTGAATATTATGGAAGGATTGGATGAAATTTTTTTAGTAATAAAATTTAATTTTATAAGGGTAAGATATTTGGTAGGGAAAATTTGATTATAGTTAACTATTTAAAGTAAAGAAAAATGTATTTTTGAAATATTAAGATACTTAAAGTATTATGTGTTAGAAGAGATTGTGACTTTATGATGAATAATAAAAGCTCATACATAATTATAAAGTAAGGATATGATTTAAGTTTGAACTTTAGAAAGAGGAGAGTGAAGTTAAAAATCATTACGAGCTCTCCGAATCTGATAATTCTCATATAAAAAAAAATAAAGAAAAAAAGAAAAAAAAGGGATTGAAAGTGATCAGAAAGAAAAAAAGAAGAAAGAAAAATATTTATGAGGAGAAACTTGAGGAGATACTGGTAAAAATTGGCTTTACTTGAGTCACTGCAAGGGAGAACTTGATTTCATTTCGAATTTATATTATTTAAAGAGTATTGGCCTACATTTTAATAAAGTTTGCATGAACTCCTTTTTCACATAGTCTTTCGAGGCATTCTTAAATGTATTGAGTATGGTTTATCTTGAAATAAATAGAAAGTTTAGAACCCTTAGACTTGATTCTTTGAATATTCTTATACTTGTGTTAACTAGAGTTACTAAATTTCTTTCTAAAAATCTAACCATTATATTCTTTTAAATGAAAAATCTTAGTGTCTTACAGGTGAAAATTACATTGTCTTGAGTTATATTTTTTTATGTAGTAAGTGTTACTTGAGGACAAGTAACGGTTAGTTTGGGGGGATTTTGACACGCCTAGAAATGTGTACGATTTTTTCTTTAATATCATTTTTACTTATTTTTGATGATATTACACTTTAAAGGAAGGTATTTTGTATGTTTTTTTGGTTTTAAGTACAAGAAATGGCGGTGGAGCAAAATGAAACAAAAACGGTGCAATTTGAAGCAAAAGCAATAGTAAATTACCAACGACACGCTTCGATAAGTCTTTTGATGCTTAATCTCTTTTACACTTCTTGAATATTTTTGAATGAGATTACACTTTAAATAAAATTTGTTTTTATGCTTATTTTGTAGGGCTATCTCTTACGAACACAACGCACTTAGGCGAAACGGGGCAAATCGGAGCTAAAACGAGGACGAACGGAGCGAAACGGTGGAGGCACATCGAGCCGTCTCGCCGACGGCGAGATCGATCTCGCCGACGGCAAGATTTACTGCGAGACCACCAAAAAGTGGCCGAAAAGCTCGCCGACAGCAAGCTCCCGAACTCACCGACAAGCGGCCGGACGACCACGAGCAGACTTTTGGCGGTTTTGGGCCAATATTCGACGTATTTGGACGGCTTTTTCGAAGGTGCGTAAGGAAACTCTTGGAATTCGTCCAAACTCTTTAAAAATGGCGAATATAGGTTAGAAAAAGGAGAGAAAAGAGAAGATTAGAGAGAAAAAATTGGAGAAAAACTTAGAGGAATGTTTAGGATTTTTAGATTAAGAGTAGGAATGTAGATTTCTACCCTTTGGAGAGATTGGAGAGGAGATTTTGAGAGAATTTGTAAGGGATTGTACGAGCATTGCATGGATCGACGGGAGACTTTGTGGGAGAGATCTTCCTCTTTCTTTCAAAGGGAAAAAGCTAAGTATTGTTCTTGATTATCTTATGATTTTGTAAACATTTATGTAGTGGATCTTGCTTTGTTTAAATGAAGTTTCCTTTGCGTTTTCTTCGTGCTTTGTGACGTATTTCTCTTACTCTTTCTTCTTCTTTGGAAATAGTGACATGAGATGATTATGCCATTGTTTTCAATTCACTTTTTTTTTTCTAATGAGTAGAATTCATGCTTGATTTTGTGATCTGTGTTAGAAATTAATTTAGATATAAATGTGATGTTTTTACTTGCACTTCATTTACATTGTAATTAAGGCCTGTTGTAATGTTAAAATTTGTTGTGAAAACATACGATCCGAGAGGTCTATGCTTTCTACAACTAAGTATGAACCACATTTAAATTCCATGAATGGTGAAGTTCATAGAAGTTGAATCTGTCACTTAATAATATTAATCGGGCGAGAATTGGAGATTTTAGAGTGACGGAGGCTAAAATCCTTGAGTCCTATCATTGGGTGTTGAAGTGTAGATGTTAGCCCTCGGGCGAGGGGAATGTGGGGCTTCCGTGGTGGCGGTCGGTATCCTCCCCGAAGCTGACGCAGATTGATAGCAAAGCATAGGATTAGTCAGTGTTCTTTATGGACGAAGGGTAGAGAATAGTATTGCTCTGTTGACACATACAATATTTAATGCATCTCATTCCTATACATAATCTATTTCATTACATAAGAATAGTACTTTTAGTATCTCGAAATTCTCGAGCCAATTCATCCAAAGGGTTATATTTAAAATTGTTATTTGCATTTGATATAGTTACTATCTTTAAATTTAACACTTGTATTTAGGAATAGTTGCTAGATAAAACACAATTTCAATTGACATTCCAAACTAAGAATTTATTAGTAGTAGGCTTAGAATTTGGCCAAGACCTCTTATTTCACTTCCTGGGATCGATGCAGGATTTTTAAAGAAAACTCTATATTACTTATTGATACGTATACTTGCGTAGTACCCACAGTGTGTAAAATATTTACTAATTTTTATATTACTTAAGACTTCTTACTAAGCTAGCGTTATTTGCGGTCGGGTTAATGTTTATGAAAATTTTACGATTGAAAAACCTCACCACCATTTCTTGACGTAGCTCGGCTTATAAAAAAGATAAACAATTTACTAAATTCCTTGAAATATTCGAAATTAGCAATCCCGATATACCTTTTGTCGAAGGAGACTTTAGATCGGATGCGGGAATTATATACAAAATTTATGAAAGATATTATTTAAATAAGAAAGAAAATTCAGCGATAATGAAACGGTCGCGCAATTGAAGAGTGTAGTCTTATTATTCGAAGAAACTTCTGAAAAATTGAAAGATCTGGTAGTTTCACTATACCCTCGCAGCTATAGGAGAAAAATTTTATGGAAAAGCTTTGTGTGACTTAGGAGCGAAGCATCAATCTAATGCCTGTTTATCAGATTTTAAGAGATTAGGATTAGGAAAAATTATTTTTACTTGATAACCCTTGATTAGTTGATCGTTCGGTTACTTTATCTAAGGAGTTATTGAAGATGTGTTAGTAAAAGTGGATAAATTTATCTTCTAGTGGATTTTATTGTTTTAGATATGGAGGAAGATAAAGAAATTGCCTATCATTTGAGGAAGACCATTTTAGCTACTTGAAAAGCTGGGATTGATGTTGAAAAGGAGAATTAACTATGAGAGTAAATGACAAAAAGTTATTGTCATTTACCAAAATCAATGAAATATCCTGTATTTAGAAAAAGATGATGAATGTTTTACGATGGAAATACTTAAACATTTACAACAGAACATTTTAAGGAATATTACGAATATAAATTAGAAAAAGAAAATACTGAATTAATTGAAGATAATAATGAAGAACTAGATTATATTAAAGGGAATGATTTGAATTTTGGATATTGCGAAAACAACGACGAATATAATTCCATCAATTAGTAAACCTCTTGAACTTGAAATTTAAAATATTACACGATCATTTGTAATATGCTTATTTAGGTAATTCTTCAACTTTACCAGTTATTATTTCATCGCAACGAATCTGAGAATAAAAACTTTTAGAAACTTTAAAAAAATATAAGAAAACTTTTGTTTGGACTTTAGCAGATATTAAAGGAATTAGTGTGATACGCTAATGCATAGGGTATTTTAGATGATGAACATAAACCTAAAGCTGGTCCCAAAGGAGATTAAACCACATAATGAAAGAAGTAGTTAAGAAAGAAATTTTAAATGGTTAGATAATGGTATTATATATCCTATTTCGACGGCGCTTAGGTAAGCCGATTATTTTATTCTGAAAGGAGGAGTGACCGTCACGCAATGAAAATAACGATCTTATTCATTATAAGATAAATTCTTGGTTGGCGTATATGTATTGAATATATAGAAATTAATCATACTTAGGAAAGATCACTTCCCTTTACCATTTAGACGAGATGTTGGATAGATTAGCTGGGACATAAGTATTTTTGTTTTAGATGGATACACTTAGGTTATCATCGAAATCTGAAATTGCTCTGAGGATCGAGAAAACTACATTTACTAGTCCTTATGGAACTTTCGCTTTTGAAATGCCTTTTTTGGATTATGTAATGCACCGACATTCCGGAGATGTATGATGCATATTTGAAGTAAGTTAATTGACAATGGAATAGAAGTATTTATGGATGATTTCTACGTATTTGGAACATCATTTGACACATGCTTCACTCATCTTGAGAAAAAGTATTAAAGTATGTGAGAAAAGAAACAAATTTAATACAGAATTGGGAGAAATGTCGATTTATGGTTATGAAGCTGACATTGTATTAGGGCATAAAATTTTGGAAAAGGCATGGAAGTGGACCTTTAAATTACCACCTCGACTACGGTAAAAGGGGTAAGTTTTCTTGGACATGCTAGATTTTATGGAAATATTTATATAAAAGATTTTCGAAATTACTAAACCTCTGTACGACTTCTCGAAAAGGACGAAATTTGAATTTACAATCGAATGCCTGAATGCTTTTTTGAACTCTTAAAAGAAAAATTAATTACGGCTTTTATAATAGTTTCACTGACGGAGAAGCTATTTGAACTTATGTGTGATGCTTTAGTGATTATCTTTTATGGGCTTGAGTCTTGGGTAAAGATATGAAAAGATTTTTAAAAAAGTTATATCTTATGCTAGTAAAACTCTAAATGATGCTGAAATAAATTATACGATTCTGAAAGAAATTATTAGCGGTAGTATATGATTTTAATAAATTTAGACCTTATCGATTAGACAAAATGTATCGTGCATGCGGTCGTTCTGTATAAAATATTTAATGCAAAGAAGATTCAGACGAATTAATTAGATGAATGCTATTAATGCGAAATTCGATTATGGTCGTTAATAAGAAAGGCTAAATGTCAGAGTGCCGGATCATTTATCAAAATTAGAAAATCCATGAATTATCGATATTGAAAATGAAATTATAGGCTTGATTTCTGATGAGCAATGTTATATAATATCGATGAGTGGAAAATACCATGGTATCTTTGATATAGTAAACTATATAGTTAGTAATATTTTACCGCATGCTAACTTTACCTTGACGAAAAAATTCATCCATGATCTGGCTTATTTTGGGATGAACCGTATTTTATATAAACGTGTAAGGATTTAATTATTAGAAGATGTGTACCTTATGAAGAAAGCTGAACCAATTATTCAAAAATGTCATGATTCGATTTTAGAGAGACATTTTGGGACTGATAAAGCTGCTTATAAGATTCTACAAGTACTAGGATTTTATTGGCTGCCTACATTTAGAGATGTATACGGATATATTAAAACTTGTGATAAATGCCGAAAGAGTAGGAAATATATCTTAGAAGAAACGAAGTACTCTAAATTTTATATTAGAAGTTGAAATTTTTGATGTTTGGGGATTAGATTTTATGGGACATTTTATTCCTTCATTTGTAAACTCATATATATTGACGAACATTGATTGCTGTTTCCAAATGGATTAAGGCTAAACTTTACACAGGTGTGATCTTAGTGTTGAAATTCAGGTAATGTTTTAGATTTGGAATGCAAGTGATTATCAACGACGGAAGAACTAAATTTAAGAAATAAATACATTCATAAACTAGTGAAAAATACAATATTACTCATAAGATAATCACTTCCTTGTATCCAACGGTAGCGGATTAGCTGAAGTGATGTCAATACGTGAGATTAAACGTATTTTAGGAAAATCTGTAAACCCGGAAAATAGGTTAGATTAGTCTATGATTAACTTCTTGCGTATACGAGCATAAATTTTATTTATAAAACTCAGTTAGAATGACTCCTTACGAACATATAATGGAAAACATACACTTACCGAGTTGAATTAGAACATAAACGTATTGGGCGATTAAAAATTTAATTATAATATGAAGGAAGGCTGGTGAGAAAAGATTGCGCGATTAAATGAATTGGAAGAATTAAGAAATGAATCATATGATAATGATCGGATTTATAAATAAAGGATGAAATTATGGCATGATCGGAAGATTAATCGAGAGAAATT
The DNA here is from genome assembly GCA_022702705.1 of Papilionanthe hookeriana x Papilionanthe teres. Lineage (NCBI taxonomy): Eukaryota > Viridiplantae > Streptophyta > Magnoliopsida > Asparagales > Orchidaceae > Papilionanthe > Papilionanthe hookeriana x Papilionanthe teres. The sequence goes on along the minus strand of CM040426.1, from coordinate 14,433,301 downwards.
TTGAACCAGGACAGGAAGTTTTGCTATATAATATTAGATTGAAATTATTTCTGGAAAATTGAAGTCTCGATGGTTAGGACCTTTCACCGTAACTTCCGAATATTTTCATACGGAACTATAAAAATCGAAGATCCAAAAGCTGGACATAAATTTAGGATTAATGGACATAGATTAAAACCATATTTTGAAGGTATAAGACCTAACTATAAAGGAGTTTTAATGCTTAGTCGACATTCATTGAAATTAGGTCGGGCATGACTTGATTAAACGAGCGCTTTATGGGAGCGGCCATTATTATTTATCTATTTTTATTGTATCTTGTGGTTAATTACATGTGTGAAACTTTACTACTCGGTATTATTAATAATCATCACATATTCGAACCATTATGATGAGAAATGAAATTATTCGATTTAAAGCGAAATTGGACATTATTTTGGAATCTCGGCGGCGGCGAGGTCGATACTCGCTAGACGGGAGAGTTCGCTGCCTTTAAATTAAATTCGAGTTTATTTGTCGAGGCTCAACGGCCCGGCGAAACGTCACGCCGACGGCGAGAACATAGGAGGCAGTTTTTATAAGCCCAGGTCGCCGACGGCGAGCTTCTCGCCGACGGCGAAGTTATAAGATGAGTTATTTATACTGCGAGATACCGATTTGGACGGTTTCAACACCAATTCCTTGGTAAACCCATTCTTAAATCATTCTAAATGCGCTACTTCCCTTTAGAATTCATTCCATTCACCATAATGGCCTCCAAATTCTTAGATTCCTCTAATTCGAGTGTTTAAGCTTGGAGGAAATTTGTGAGTGCGGAGCGCGGATCTTGACAAGGTTTTGGTAAAGAAAGATTATCAAGGAAGAACGGAGATTTGTCAATCGAGGATTAGAGATTCCCTTCTGAAGATAGAAGAAATGATGGCCTTGTTAGCCTTTGGGAGGTATTTTGTTACACTACGTGCTTTGTTGTTATTAGTTGTGAAGAGTTACACTTTCCCAACACATGTGTTGGCAAATGGGAATGTCTACATCAGGAAGATGGGTGACGTTTACTCCATCAAGAGTAAATGAGTTATTCTCTATAGAAAACACCCCGGTATGTCAACATTGAATTTTGTGCCTTCTCGATATAATATGAATGAGATATTTCGATATCGTGATGAATCGAAGATTGAGAAATGCGTGAAAGACGGGTATGTTAGTTTCTACGCATCACTTTTGAACCTGTCTCAAAGCCTTTGGCACTTTTCATCTCATCTAAATTGTTAGTAAACAAGGTTTCGAAGGAATGCGCTATATTGAATTATTGTATTCGGAATTGGATTGCGTGATGTTAGATGTTGATAATTGTTAAGTACGTAGGTTTAATTGTGCATGGGTCGATTCGCGGACTAGGACACCCATCATTATTTTGCATTATGCGGTCGGTACCACGTTTCTTATGAAGCTTGGGAAAAGGTTACGTACCTTGGAAGCCGCTTGATCACACGGATGTGTTCCCTGCTTTGGACGATAATAAAGACGTGCATTTATCTACGATAGAGCTTCACGAGAATAATCTTATGGCAAAATTTATTTCGGATAAAACGAGTTACTTATGAAGAAAATTAAAGGAATGGAGAAAGAAGCTAACGAGAATGTGAGAGATTTAATCGACAATATATCTGATTTATTTGATCGCATTGAGGGCGGGTATGAAGGAACACTTTGATCATTCTGGACACTGGAAGCTAGCTTTCTTCATTTGCGAGACGAAGGGTTGGATCAGAGATACGCGGAGTTTCCTTCGGGCCTTTCTATAACTTATTTGTGCATCATCGTCATATCGGAAATATCGGGAAGATGAAGATTCTGACCTTGAAGAGTAGTAGTAAAGATTTCCATAGTATGTTTGTATTTATGTTATTTGATTTGATTTAGATTTTATTATGTGTGGAGTGATAATTTGAATATCTCAAACTTAATTGAGATATGCGTCATAGTTTTGTATCGGCATTTAGTGTGTCGTGGATTGGTTTACGTGCTGATTAGTAGTAAGGATTGAAGTTTGAAGTTTGATTATAGAGTTTTAAAATTATGTTAGTTTGTACATCTCATGGATTTCAATATTAAAGTTAATTTGTTGTGTTGTGTGAATTTGTTTGTGTATAAGTAGCTAATCTTCATATTAAATTAATAAATGATGTGATCGAAATATAATATAAGGCAAATCAGGACGAAAATGGTGACGAATTTCGAAATTAAAATTTTGGAATCTCGCGAGACGGCGAAAAATCCGCCGGAGATCGATCTAGCTGACAGCGAAGAATTTCTCGCCGACAGCGGATTTTTCTCGAGAGTTTTTGGTTCTGAAAAATATTAGCTCGCCGACGGCGAGAAAAATCTCGCTGACAGCGAGGTCGCAAAAAACATATATTTTGACCGGTCAAAAAAACTATTCATCACCCCCAACCTCTCATTTTCGCAAAAACCGACCTAGGGCTTGAGAGGTCTTGGATTTGAAGCAATTTCAACACTTTTTGACACCAGATTTCATCTTCCCTTGGTAAGAGCTTCACTCCTATGCAAAAAATTTTGATTTTCACCATATATTTTCACCACATTGCAAATTTTGGGAAAATTCAAAATGTGGAAGAAATATTCGGTGGAAATCCATGGAATTTGATTTAAATTGCTTATAAATGTTGTAGGAAGCCTTCTAGTATTATTTTTAAGTTTAGTGAAAATTTTCACGATTTTCACAGATCGATCGTATGGCTCCACGACAAAAACGTCGAGTAGAATTCGACGAAGACCGATTCATCAATGCACGAGCACGAAGCTAAATATTTTGAAAACATACAAGGAAGAAAGTGCATTGTGGATCGGGTTTTCAAAAATCCGGGAGGAGAAGTAGAGCGGATTATTAAGGAACGAGGTTGGGAGAATTTCTGTTACGTTCAATATAGAGCAGCTGTAGAAGTGGTTAAAGAATTTTATGCTAATTTGACTGCCGCTGAAGATGCACCAGTAAAGGTACGAGATTTTTTTGTAGATTTCAACGCTGCAAGAATTAACTCATTCTATGAAGTTCATGACTCGCACTTTAGCGAGTATGAAACTTTTGGAACGATGGAAGGACCACTGGAGGAAGTCATTAACTTTCTCACTGATGGGACCGGAGTTTGGAAAATTAAGCAGCAGGAAAGAGTGAATTTTCCTCTTTCTAAATTAAATGCAGTCTCAAAAGTCTGGCATTACTTTATTTGTTCTACTCTATTACCCACATATCACCACAGTGAGGTAACACGAGATAGAGCAATTCTGAATTTCTGTATTCAGAAAAACAGAAGCATCAACATTGAGAGAATTATTTATCAAAACATTCTAGCCACTCCTCGAAATGAGAGTGGAGGCTGGATTGGGACACCACGGATTAATTTTTGCACTCTGCCAACTCTCGGAGTTGAGGCTAGAGATGATGAAGAATGGGTGGAACCTATGAAACCACTCACAGCTGCTAATATCAAGAAGTATGAATCTCATGAAGGGTGGAGATCAGGAGTGAGAAGTTATTTCACTCAGTCAAGTAGAGATATACCCTCTACTAGCTATGAACCTCCTGAGCCTACCACCCCTACCCTACAAGATTTGATGAATGAATTGACCCTGAGTAGGAGGAGTTTTAAGCAGTTTGGAGAGACAATGGGGAGAAGATTTGATCATTTTGATCAAAAGATTGATAATCTGGAGAGAAGACATGATTATGATAGTGAGTACCTCCAGCGACATTTGGAATACGAAATTGCATACTATGAAGCTGAACGTCGTTATAGGAGTGGAGATTTAGATGTTGTCTTTCCAGATTGCCCCAGGTATACTCAGTATCATCCTACTCAGCCTTCTCAGCCTACAGATCAAGGAGGGGATGACAATATAGTTTGGGACTTTGATGTTGAAGATTAGGACTTTATTTGTTTTGTTTGTTCGATGTTAAGTTATTTTGAGGACTTTATATGTTTGTAATATTCAGTACTTTATTTTTTTTGAGACATTGGATGTTAGTTAGATTAATTTGCTTGAATTGTGATAATAGTTTAGTTTTATTTTTATGTTAGTTAATTGCATTTATTTTTATGTTAAATAGGATGTTAGTTTTCTTTAGTATGTTTTTATTTTATTTTGTATCGTTTTAAGTTTTTAAAATTGTTAATCTGTTAGTTAAATTGTTTTAATATGTTAGTAATTCATATGTGTAGTGTAGAGTTATTTTAATTGTTGTGTTTAATACTTATCTTAGATTTTATCCATGCATTTTCTTCAAATAGTTATATATATATGGAGAATACTAACAGTACAGGTTCAATGAAAAATGAAAAAGCACTGCAAAAATTTCAAAGAAAAAAAGAAATACCTAAACTTCAAAGGTATGATTTATTTACTTTCCTTCTTTTTCATTATTTAGAACAGATATAAAAATTTAAGTTTGGGGGGAGAGTAAAATACAAATTTGGTTATTAACCTGTTCTCAATTTCTATTTTCAAATTATTATAAAATGATTTCTATAGCAAATTTTTCAATTTAATTAATATGAATTATTTTATTTAATTATTATAAAAGGTTAAATGAAATATTTCTAGTGCTTTAATTAATTAAATAGAATAAAATATTTGGTTAAAGGGAATAAGAATATAGTAAACTATTTTTAGTAAGGAAAACTATATTCTAAAATTAAAATTCTTAAGTATTCAGTGAAAAAGAAAAGATTGAAAATCAATGAAGTAAAAACTATGAAGTATATATAAGCTAAGAAATATTTCTAAGTTTCAAATTTAGGAAGATGAAAATGAAGTTTAAAATTATTAACAGGCTCTCCAGATACAGTAATCCTCATATAATAAAAAAAAGAGAGAAAAAGAAAAAGAAAAATGAGGAGATGCCTTATCAAAAATTGGCTTCATTTGAATTAACCTAAAAGGAAAAACTTAGATATTTCCAAACTTATGTTTATGGATTAGAATTTTACCTAATAGTGTTTTCTTGAATTTCTTATCATATGAATATCTTAAGTAGTTATTCTTTTAAATATAGTAATTCCTGAAATGAATAGTAAGCTAGAAATCTTAAACCTGATAACTAAATAATTTATTTCTATAAGATTAATTAAATTACATGAATTATTTTTTATTTAATTTTATTATGATATTAATTAATCTAATTCATAGTTATTTAAATAGAAAAATCTTATTATAGAACTCATTCTTTTTATGTAGTACTAAAATTACTTGAGGACAAGTAATGAGTAAGTTTGGGGATTTTGATCACTAAAAATTTTATTAAGAAATTTATACCCATTTTTGATGAAATTGCACTTTAAAGAAAGGTATTTTCTTTATTTTGTTGCAGGAATGGAGAATTTAGGTGATAAAAGCAAAAATCATAAAAAGGAGCGAATTTGGAGCAAAAAGGATGAAAATAATGAAATTTGTCTTGAGTCGCCGACAGTGAGATCGAGCCCGCCGACGGCGAGGATACGAGGAGGAAAATTCCGAAGGATTTATAAGCGTCTCGGCGACGACGAGCCCGAGCCCGCCGACAGCGAGATAGCGCGGTTTGAAGATCTTCTAGAAGCCTCGCCGACAGCGAGGTAGTTCGTCGCCGACAGCGAGGTAGTTCGTCGCCGACAGCGAGCTAGTTCAAATGTCGCAGATACATTGAACCTGAACACTTTTTAAAGAGATGCTTACACACCTCTTGGTCCTTTGCTCATCTCTATATATAGAGGCCGAAATTCAGCAGTTTGTGTGCAGTTTTTGTGTCTTTGTGTGTTGTGTGTGTTAATTGGTGTTAATTTGGTGTTATTGGGTGTTAAGTGTTATAAGTGTGTTATTTTGAGTCTTTAGTGAGTTTTTAGTGAGTCTTGCTGTACTGGAAGGAAGAGTCAATGGAACTGCGAGGAGTCTGCTTGGGGATAAATCGAGAAAAGTATTTGTATTTATTGTTTTTAACTTTAATTGAAATCCATGCTTAGTTTAGTTCCCATTCATTCTGAGTAGTTTATTAGTCTTTCTCCCTGTTATGAAATTAAGTGACTTGATGAACTAAAAATAGAAGTACTTTTATATATTAATAAATTGTGATAATGTTTACTTAAAACTTAATTTACTTTCAAACCGGCCATTTGATTTGTTAAAATGTGTTGATTATCAACTATAGTAAAAATTACATCTGATATTCGGGGAATTCAAAAGCCTTGGAACGAAGGTGCAAATAAATAGGGAAATAAATGCACTGGGCATAGAATTGAGCATTTTAGTGTGACAGACTAAAATATTCAATTCGGTCCTATTGTTTGAGAGCTGAAGTGTAGATGTTAGCTCTCAGGCGAGGAGAACATGGGAGCTCTGAAGTGGCAGTCGGTATCCTCCCGAGCTTAGCCGCAGATTCGGTATTCAAACATAGGATTAGTCAATATTCTTTACACCTGGACCAAAGGGTAAAGAATAGGAATGCTCCTATTTGTCACAATACCTTAAATTATCTATTTAAATTCATCAATCACTTAAATTTCTAAACAAGGGGAAAGATATTTTTTCTGAATAGTTAAGACTTATTTAGCAATTAGTTTAATTTTCTGCACTTTCAATACATATTGATTTTCTACTTAGTTAAGTTACCTAATTGAAATACTTAGTTTACTTTATTGCGCTTAAATTCAGAATTCCAATTTTTTGTATACTATTTTAAAATTATTATTATTATTTTAAAATTAGTTGTTATTAATTTTCTCTTTCCACGTGGGATCGATAACTGAGGACTCCACTAGAGCATTTGTATTACTTGATACGATACGTATACTTGCGTAGCATCCACAACATAAACAATTACAATTCAATACATATAATATAGCGGGGTCAAGTTTTTGGCGTCGTTACAATTAAATTAAAAATATCTTAATATAAAATTGTGGGTCGAGGGGCATCCAGGAGGTCCCCACAAAGAAAAAACAAAAGTGGTAAGGGTGGTGGGGGAGGGGGCATCGTAAGAAACAGCTATAGAGGTGGAGTACATGCCATTCCTAACTAACCAATTAGTTGGTCTATTGCCCTCCCTCAAAATAAAGTGAAAGTGAATAGTGAGTTGAGATCTGGGGTAGTTAATCCTTTGAAGCCACTGAGAATGGTGTCAAGGGGAAGGTGTCTCATGGTACACCAGCTGAAGAAGTCCATTAGAGTCCCCTTCCACAAGAAGAGTAGGCCAAATTAATAGTAGCAAGCTTGAGGGCCCAAAACACAGCTAACAGTTCAGCTTCTAGAGCATCAGTAGCTAACACAGGGGCATGGAAGAATAATAGGAACTTCCCTTTGTGATCTCTAAACACCCCTCCTACTCCAGCCCATGATTAGAGAAACAGCCATCAGTGTTTACTTTAATGAAATTAGGTTACGGGGTTTCCAGACCACCTTTAAAACTCCAGGAGGGTCTAGCCTCTCCAAAGAGGGGAGAGCACATATATTAGGGAACTTCTTGTTTTTAATCAACTTGTGTAAGAATGAGCTACAGTTTCTGGTCACTTGTTCCACAAGAGGGGTTTTACCCTCAAAGGTAGCCTGATTTCTACCCATCCAGATAAACCAAGCAGTAATGAAGGGGATAGCACCCACCTTTGCATTCTTCCAGCCCACCCAACATGAGAAGCTGTTGTCCCATTGAAGATGTAGAAGATCCAGAGAAATCAGCCTAGTTAGTGAAGTCCACACCTACTGAGAGAATATGCAACCAAAAAGCAAGTGAGGGATAGACTCCTACTATTCCCAACACATCCTATGACAAGAGGGGCCTCTAAAACCTTTAAGTTTGAGAATTTCATCAATGGGGATAGTTTTATGGAATAACTTCCAACAGAAAAAAGACTTGGAGGTAGGTAGACAGTTGACTCTTTCATATGAATTCCCCCCAAGGGATCAGCTCTCATTGGTACATCTTGGAGTATATAGCTTTGAAAATACTCTGACTATGGTTAGATTGCCAGACAATTCTATCAGTTTTCTGTCTGTTAGAGGGTATAGTAGATATATGCTTCAGCAAAATCCTCTTGAAGAAGAGAATTAAGGATGGAAATGGACCAATTGTCTCCTGTCCAACAGTCTGCAACCTTTAGTTTATAGTTTATACCTTCAGCAAAGGGGTTCAGCCAATCTTTTGGGCACCAATGATCCAACCAGAAAGAGACCTCTACTCTACCCAGCTCCCATAGGAACATCTTTTCTGCCTGTTCTTTAACTTCAAGCATACTCACCCACAGCTTGGAATCCCCCAGCTTTCTGGTGGATAGAGAGGGGTGCACCTCGCTGCAATATTTTCCTTTCGTGTATCTGGCCCATAGAGAATTCTGAGCTCTAAACTTAATCTAGAGTTTACATAAATTATCATGGAGTGTCTGTTGTAAGCCCTTGAAGCCCAATCCACCTGCCCAAATGGGCTTGGCCACCTTCTGCCAGAAAGCCTAATGGATTTACTTCCTTTGCCCTGACCACAGAAATCTATTAAAGGCCCTTTCCAATTGAAGATGGGTGCTTTTTATCATATTGGTCATTTGTAGGATGTAGGAGGGGAAGGTGGTTAGAATGCTCTTCAATAAGGTGATCCTACCTCCACTTGACAGAAAAGAATGAGTCTAGCTTGAGAGCTGAGTAGTGATTTTATTAAGTACATCATCAAATTGTGTTTGTTTGACTCTGTCAGCCAGGAGGGTCACCCCAAGATATTTGATGGGAAGTTGGGAACAGGAATAACCAGTGTATTTTTGAATCCATTGCTTACTGTTAGGGTTACTTTTCTTATTAAAGATCAAGTTGCACTTCTCAGAGTTGAAATTCATACCTGTGTGGCTTTGGAAGAGTTGTAGGCACTGATAAATTCTTTTAACAGCATTCTTGCTAGCATTAGAAAATATCATAATGTCATTAGCATAAATTAAGTGGGAAATGGACACATTGAATTTGTGGTGATATCTGGAATGGTTCTGAGATAGCTGGTTGGAGTTGAGCATTCCTGACAGATAATCCATAGCCAATATAAAGATTGTGGGAGATAAGGGATCCCCTTGCTTCAACCCCTTAGTGGCAGTGAAAGAACCCCAAGTTTGACAATTGATAATGATTGAGTGACCATTAGTGAACAACCACTTATGGATAAGGTTGTAGAAGGCTGTTGAGAAACCCCTAGCAGCAAGAACTTCAAGTATAAAATCCTAACATATTTAGTCATAAGCCTTCCTTAGGTCCAACTCATATATGAGATTTCCACCTCCACAAAGCTATTCCAAATCCAAAATAAACTCCTTTGCTAGCAGTAAATTGTCAATAATGGATCTATTCTAAACAAATGTAGATTGGTTGGTGTTGATAATTCTATCAAGATGGGACTGCAACATATTCACTATGATTTTACTGATGGTTTTGCTGATAACAGAAGTGAGATAGATTGGTCTGAATTGGTCCCAAGTGTTCATTTCAGTTGACTTGGGCACCAACACAAAGTTAGAGTTCTTGAAGTAGCTAGGGAGATTAGATCCTTGAAAAAATACTTGAATGGTCAAGACCACCTCCACTTTGATGATAGTCCAAGCCTTCTTGTAAAAATCTGTTGTGAAGCCATTAGGCCCAGTTGATTTGGAACTATCAATAGAGTTCAAATCATTCCATATTTCCAATTCAGTGGGAGGTTAAGTTAATGTAAGATTATTGGTATATTGGAAATCCTCCATGAATTAAGAGCGATCAATGGGAGTTCTGTCAAAGGGGACCTGAGTGAGTAAAGTTCTAAAAAAGGACACAGCACTGCTAGCAATTTCAAAATTGTCATTAAGCCAAACTCCTTCATTTTTAAAAGAATGAAAGGTGTTACATTTCCTTCTGTGTTTTATATAAGCATGATAAAATTTAGTATTCCTATCCCCATCAGTAAAGATGTTAATGGAGACCCTCTGCTTTAGATACATCTCTTGTAATTCAATGGCTGAGAGGAGCTGCTCCTGTGCAGTGATGAGGGAGCTTTCCAGAGCACTATCCCGTAGGGCAACACCCTCAAGATCCACCACCTTCTTCTCAGTATCCTCCACAACAAGAAAAACATTACCAAACGTGTCCCAACCCCACTTTCTAAGGCCTTTACTCACTTTGAAGTGGAGGATACAAAGTTTAGTCCAGGGGTCAGGATGATCAACTACATCCCAAAGGGTAGAGATAGTGTTAAGGAAAGAAATATGGCTTGACCACAAATTAAAGTATCTGAATAGAGGGATTTGGCCACTTCAAGGGGGGCAATCATAGTCATCAATAGTGGTATGTGATCAGAACCAGCAAGTGGCAGGGGAGATACAAAAGTGAGCAAAAATTAAGAGAACCAAAGACCATTAACCATAATTCTATCAAGTCTTTCCCAGATCTTTCCCCTCTTCCAAGTGAAATCAGGGCCTTTATAACCCAGATCAAACAATCCTGCAAGAATGTTATCACTAAGCATGGTCATCTTGAAAAGGCATGGAGTCCTATCTTTAACAATTTTAGTAGAAGTTGCCATGTAGTTGAAATCTCCTCCCACTAGCCATGTGTAGTTCATGTTGCTACTGATAGAGTGTAGATAGGACTACAATTCAACCCTGTCAAATTTGGTACATAAACAAAAGTAGCAAAACCTGAGTGACCACACATCTGGAAAGAGAAATGGACAAATTGCTTGTGATCCACTAAGATGGACCAAATGATCTCCTTTCTACAAAATATCCAAACTTTGTTATTATTGATAGCAAAATAAGAGAATTCAGCAAACCTATTTAGGAGTTTTCCTGGATACTTATGAACCAAAGGCTCAAGAATGGCAATAATCCATAATTTGTGCTTTTTATTGAGGGAGAGGATTCTTTTGATGGATAGGGGGTGAGCAATCCCCCTAATATTCCAACATAGAAAGCTAATCATACTGATGGGGAGGGTGAGGAGAAGGCTTGGATTTTGATCTTGTTCTTCCTATAATATGCTTGGAGGATGAACCAACCAAAGAAGCCCCAACCACAGATGTGGATTGAACTGTTAATAGCTTCTGTAATTGCGATTTATTTTTCCTTTTCTTCCTTGATGTTTGAATGTGCCAGTCTTCTTCCAAAATATTCTACATTTCAGTAGTTTCTTCTTTTAATGGAATTGGGCTTTCAATTAAGCATCAGCTTCTTCACCCCCAACCCCAAGTAGTGAGCCTGAGGATTGAGAGGGTGTGACCATAGTCACCTCCTCAATTTCATTTCTGGACAATATCTCAGAGTTTACCCTGTCTTCAGTAGGCAGCGATGTTGACCACACTTTTTGTTGAGGTCTAGTCTCTCTTAGAATAGCCTAGGTTCTAGCCATAGAACTTTTCTGGTGACTTTCTTAGAGGACTAGTACCCCATATAAAATCAAAAGACTTATTTGCTTCACTTGGAGTTTTCAAATGGTGAAAGTCTAACCTCTAAGATTCTTAGGAGGATAAAACCAAGCATAAGAAAGCTCAAGAGAGGTTCCCCTACAGGATGCCTAAGCTTTAGGACTAACCATGTTTGGTCTGGAGCTAGCACACACTTGCACACTTACACATTACACTACCTCACAATACCATACTAAACATACCAAACTTCTCCACACTTGATCCCCTGCTCTTTTCGAAACTCATGTAAGTGGTTTTCCGATGCTCTTAGCCCCAGGCTAAGGTTTGACTAGTACCAGCACATGAAGGATCCAAACGAGGATTCCCTTGGTCCATGGCTCAAATGGGTTGAAATTCTCAATCAATACCCCAATTCCACCAAAATTTCAAACTTTAGTCCCTTACCCCTAAACTCCGCCAAACTACCAAATTGCCGCTGAATACCCAAAATTCCCTAAATTTACCAAAATTCTCCAAATATCATCCCAAAACATTCCTCACCACCCAAAGCACCTCAAATATACCAAATTTACCAAATACCCCAAAAATCCCCAAAATTACCAAAACACCCCTCTAACCCAAAAATTCCCAAAACCCTCTAAATATTCCCAATTTAAGTTTGGAACCACCAATTTGACCCAATTTGACCAAATTGATCTAATTCTACCAAAAGCCCCAATTTACCCTTAAAGGCCTAATTTTCTCAAATTCAAACCCAATCTTGACTTAATTGTCCCTAATCTTGCCCATTTCAATTCTAAACCAAATTCAATATCTCTAGCCCCAATCTAAACCAAGTCGAAGCCCAATTTGACCCAAATTTGAGCCCTATTTCAACTCAAACTCAAAATCCCTAATTTTGACTGAGCGACCCATTTCGCCCAAATTGGACCCAATGTCAATCAAATTTTTATCAATTTGAATTCCAAACTTCTAATGACACTACTCTAGGACAAATGCAACATTCAATTGCCTCCAATTTGAATTCAAGTCTCACTCAAGTCAACCCAAATCCAAAATACCTAATTTTACCCTAAATTGAACACATGGTTAAATCCCACCAAATTAGATGCCCTAACATTAAAATTTCCACCCAATGTATGTTTGAAACACTTCACCACATCCCCATATACCATCTTGAACCATCAATTGGCCTTTGACCCAACTCTAGCCTAACCCAAACTCAAGCTAACCCAACTTGTCCCAATATTAGACAAATACCCAAATTTCCCCAAATCCACCTACCAAATCAATTCAAAACCACTCCAATCCTTCCCTAAACTCTTCATAACAATCATACACACAATATTGCTCAATCAATTTGACCTAATCCAAGCTCAAACCTAACCTAAACCCAAGTGAACCCAAATGACCCAAGATTGAACCCATGAGTCAAATTCACCAAATCAAACCAAATGTGACAAACTTAAGTCCACCACTGCCATCAAATTAACCCTATGGACTGAGCTAGATCCACCTAGCCTAAGCTACATGGTCCATGACCAAGGGTCCCCCATTTTAGGGGATCTCCTTCTTCATTTGGCCAAATCATATATTGCCTTGCCCAAAGCTTTCGCCAAACCAATTGATCACCATTAAGACGGCCCACTGAGCCACCTGACTTCTGGCCACCCTCCCCTGGCTTGGCCGGCCGACCTAGTCACCGGAGAAGCCAAAACTAAGAGCCACCTCGCACCAAGCCAAACCCAAATTCACCCACCTGATGTGGCAAGCTCTGATTGGTCATTGGTGTCGTTCTACACTCCACCTAAGTGGCTCAATGTTGTTGAACTCATTTTTAATGAGGTATTTTCTTCTCTCCTTAGTTCTTAGGATCTAGCCATAAGATTTTCTCCTTGACTATCCTAGAGGACTAGAATTTGGACCCACCCTTTAGCAATTCAACTACTTCTTGACTCCTCTAGAGATCCCACTTGGATGGTTACAAACCTCTGAATAACCTTAGAAGGTTAAGACCACCATATGGAGAACCAATAGTGAGCTCCTATAAGGTTGATCAAGCCTTAGGACTGCCACAGGTGGCACTAGTCCTGGTGAGGTCTGGCTTACACACCTTGCACTCTCACACACACCATCCTTACCTAATTCTCCCCCTGGTTCATGGGAGCACTCATGTGGCTAAGTCCAAACCCCTAGCTCTTTGGCTAAGAGGGTTGGATACAACCCATGAGATGTTCAGGGTGGACATTTCTTGGTCCATGGTTCATTTTAAGCTTCATCATGATCAAAATTCAACTTTTACCAAAATGCCTAGTTTTGACATTGGGTCCTTCAAACCTACCTAAAATTACCTAATTGCCCCAAATTTTCCAAAATTCCCCAAAAATTATCCAAAATACCAAAAAAATCCTAAAGATCATTTTTAAACAACCCCCGCCTTTTAAATTCACCAAAATACCCCAATACCCTCCAAATAACCTCTTGATACCCTAAAATACCCTTTTGGCACAAAATTCCAAAAATTCCAAAAATTCCTAGAAAATTCCAAAAAAATCCCAAATATTCCCATTTTCATTTTGTTCAACTACACCATAGCCTAATTGTTCCAAAATAACCCACTTTTCTCAAAATCCCAAAATTGACCCATTTTTAACCTAAATGGATCCAATGTCACACCAAACCAACCCATTTGACCTCAATTTTGCTCCACTTCAATTTTAAACTTCAATTCAACATCATTACTATCAATCTAAACCAAATCAAAGCCCAATTTGATTCATATTTGAGTTCAATTCCATTTGAAATCCAAAACCCCCATTTTAGCCTAAAGTGAACCCATGCCATAAACCTACCAAATTGATTATCCAAACCCTAAAATTTATTCCCAATTGATGTTAGGAACTCTTCAATACATTCTCCTAGACCATTTGAAACATTCAATTGGGTCTAAACCCCACCTTAACCCAACTTGGACCCAAGTTGATTCAACCTTGCCTAAATTGCCCAAAATACCAAAATCCACTAAATTGACTCTTCAATTGAACCCAAAACCTCTCTATGTCTTCATGAAACTTCTTCATGGAAATCATACCTTCAAAATTGCTCAAGACACTTGGACCTAAATCAAAACCAAACTCAAGTTAGCCCAACCCAAACCCAAGTGAGCCAATTTGAACCCATGACCAAACCTAACCAAATTAAACCCAATATGGCTAAACCAACCTATCCACAGCCACTAAGTAAACCCTATGAACCATCCTAGATCCACCTAACCCAAGATAAGTGAGTCATGGACCAAGGGTCCCCCATTTTAAGGGATCTCTTCCCTTAAATGGACAAATCAACCCTTTGCCTCACCCCAAATCCCCCCTTGCCTGGTTTATCACCATTAAACCCTACTCCTTGGTTGACCTGACCTATGGCCAGCTCCCTTGTCCTTGCCGGCTGGCCTAGTCATCGGAGGGGGTCAAAACCGAGAGCCACCACCAAGTGAAACTCACCCAAACTCACCCAATTGGCCACCTCAGCCAAATCAAACTTTGGAGCCTCTCTACCTTCCACCTAAGCAACTGAATCCACCCATCAATTGAGCCCTAGCTCAGCCCAATGGCCCTGGCCATTTAAACACCACCTCTCGGCCATGAGAGAGGTATTGAAATTTTTCTCAACAGAAACCCTCCAAATTTCTCCCAGAGCTCTTCCTAGCCAAGAGAAGCTCATCCCCACTATTCTCCTGCCCTGAATCTCCCCAGCTGAGCCCAATTTCTCAGCTGAAAATCGGACAAGAAACATGACACTCTCTGAAACTTCACCAAATTCAAATTAACTCTTCCCACACCTTCACCAAAGGTAGAGAAGGAGTTCTCCAGTGAAAGCCACCTCTCCAGGCCACCCAGTTGTTCCAGCCTCCAAGCTTTGTGATCGAGCCTGGCCAAAGTCATACACAGGCAATTCACCACAGCTCCAGGCTTCATCCCTAGCTTCCTTGGACTCCAATGAACATGCCAAGCCTCTCTGATAGAAGCTTCACTTCTCAGAGCCAAGGTATTTCCCTCTTCTTCCTCCCGAGCTTCCAGTGATCCTTCATTTCATTCTGTCGGCATATTTTTCATATTTTAAATTTAATTTAAATATGTATATAGTTTAAAAGATATCATTTGATTTTAAAAGTAATTTTAAGTTTAAAAGTTTTAAGATATGAAATCAAACCAATCTCACATCCCAAATAGTTTATATAAACGAGCACCGCACCACAAACCATTTATATATCCCGAAGAATAGACACACTGCTTGATGATGGGACTCAATTAAATAAACTAGGAGATTTGTGACATCCGTTTGGTCTGCGAACCAATTTTATAAGCTGACAAGTTCCCCTGCTTAATATAAATGAATTAAGCATAGTTTATATTACCTGGGTTCTTAAAGTTCCCTATAAGGGTAAGCCCCTATAATTAATTACATCTTAAATGACGGGAATCATTTAAGAAAACTCTCGGTAGTAATCATAAGTTTTGCTCTCAAGAATTTCAAAGTTTAAGTTTTCAAGGGATTGAATTTTGGAATTTCAATAAGGAATAGATCAAATTTGGAACATTTTATTTTGGGAATTCAAAGGAAGAAAGCTAGAAGAAATCACGGATTCAAAGCTAACTTCGATAATTTCCCGACTATCCTATTGTGTGGCTTGAATTTAGGAAAGCCCTAATGCCTATTTAATGTTTTGATCTTGCCAATTTTAATTAATTAGGACTTATATCCGTGTGATATGATCACACGAATAGCCTCGAAGATGTGAGGGTTTATGTCATATCGGATGATTACCTCGGAATCCTAAGACCGGTTAGGGCTTAATTTGCAATGCAAATGCCTAACAAAAGCTTGAGGATTTATGCTGCACTAGGCAAACTACCTCGAAGTCCTATGGTTTGGTTATTTAACTCTAAGAATATTTTGTTGAAGTAAAGTTGTTTTGCTGATGACGATGGTCGTGCTGCTCACCATGCTCTGAGCTTCTCGTTGTTGCAGAGGGTTTAGTTTTAGAAATCATAAATCAAGGGATAAGAAAAGTGTTTTGGTTTAGAGAAAGTCTTTAATTTCCCAGTATTTTTTTAGTATTTTAGTTAAAACAAATCTTAAATTTGATTATAACAACACCGGTTAAGATCTCACGGTTCCATCCTTCCGGCATCGTTATTTTCATTGAATTCACTTAGTCCAGATGAATTTGCTAAACTCAACTGAATGAGTTCCACACTTTCATTTAGACCATGGGAAATCCCGTTAGCAACATGTGGGTTACATCATCCGAGGTATTCCCGATCATTCAACTAGACTTTTTAATTTAGTTGCAATTGTAGTTTTGTATTCTGTTTGTGATTAAATTTTGAGTTGTTTTATATTTTGAAATGTTGTGGCGGTGAATTTTATCTTGTAATGATTTTTAATTTAGTTTTGGTTTCAGTTTTAGGGACTATCCTAAAGGTTTTGGTTTTCATGCAATAGTTGTTTATCATGCAAGAAAAGTAAAGTGCATTTGCAATAAAGTAAATTGCAAGAAAGTATATTGCAATGAAATAAAAGCGTACCTGGAGGGTCTTCCCGTCATCCCAAGCTGTACTTAAAACACATGTTAAGGCATTTAAATGTTTCATCGAAGTACTAGGTAAAAGCTAAGGGAAAGGTTTTGGTTGTCTACCAAAGTCCTAATCCTATAGCTAGTCATGTCCTATGACGTCTAGATTCTTGTGTTTTAATTTTAAAGATGATTTTCTTCATCAAAGAATAATTAAGTTCAATTGTTCTTATAAATATCCTATCATATTGAGGAAGTGTTTAAGACGAGTCTTAAACATCTTTTCAATATTTCTAGGATTATACTAAGTCCAAGAGAATTTAATTACACAGATGAATTAATCATCTTAGAGTTTAAGTTTTGTTATATTGCTCAGTGAACTAGGACATTTGAATATCTTATAAGTGATGTAACACTTCACTTAATACTCCATTTAGGAGTTATGACAACAAGAGTTTTCGAGGGCAAATTGATGTTCAAGTGATTTGTGATTTAATTCAATTTTAATTAATAGTGTTCAAGTTGTTTTAGATTTATTTTGAATTCTTTATGTCTTAGATAATATTTTCATTTAATTTGATTTAATTTTAAGTTTAATTTAATTTGGTTTTAATGTTAATTTTAATTTTATTTGTTTATTTTTGTTTTAATTTTAATTTTATTTTAACTTGACTATTGTATTTTATTTAATTCAATTTAATTTAATATGTTTTAATTTAATTTAATTTAATTTAATTTAATGTGTTTCAATTTAATTTAATTTAATTCAATTTGATTTAATTTAATTTAATTTAATTTAATTTAATTTAATTTTAAATTTAATTTAAATTTTAATTTTAATTTAATATTTTATTTTTTATATTTTAAAGATGATTTAATTTAATTGTTCAAGTATTAATTTTAATTGAAATTTTGGAAAGATTTAGTTTAAATATTTTAACTTTAATTTAATTTAATGATTAAGTCTTTTAACACTTTAAACTTTAAGTTTGGGTTATAATTTTAATTAGACATTACATGTCATTGAAATGATTAATTTAGGAATTTTTAAATTAAAGAATAAATCTTTTCCTAATAATACCCCTATTTTAATAATTCCAATTTTTATTATTCTTCCAAATTTAATTAATTATTTAATTAAGGTTTATTTTAGTTATTCTCAAATTATTTAGTAGGTTTCTACCCTTTAATTTCCTAAGTTTCAAACATCCAAAAATCAACTTAGTATCAAATATTTTACCCACCCTTTTAATTAAACCTAAAAATTTTAATTATAGGTTGAAATTTTAATTACCATTTTGCCCTTTAAACTTACTAATTCCATAACTCACCAAATTGAGTTCAAATGAATGTGAAATTTTTATGTGACTTCACTTACATGTCAATCAAGACATTAGAGGAGAAAATGTGATTTTTCTGTATTTAATTTATTTATGTAATTATTTTTGTGGAAAATAGGGATTTTCAAGGTAAATTAAATAACATGACCAAGGGAAAGTTTCTATCCTTAAGAAAATTATGGGACATTCCTAATGACCAGGGAATCCCTTGGACTAATTTTGGTTATTTTTTGAATTATATCCTATTTATTAGAATTATTTTTAGTTTTGGAGTATTAATTAATTTAAAAATAAAATAAAAGTTGAAAAATGAATTTTATATTTTTCAAAAATCTCTCTGATATCAAGAAAACTAGAGAAATAATTTTTATAATTTTCTGATTTTTCCTTGATTTATTAGAATTATTTTAGTGGAAATGCTAGAAAATACATTTTTTAATTTTTTAAATTACCCTAGGGTTTTAAAATTTAATATCTCATCATAGAGACTTAAGAAAAATATGGGGTTTGTTCCTAAGTGATTAAAATTCAAAATATGACATTTTGGTGAATTTTATTATTTTTGTGATTTTTATTATTTTTTAATTATTAAAATATTAAAATAATGCAAAAAATCAACTTTTTTAGAAAATTACAATTTTAATTTTCTTAAATTCCCCTGATATCAAAGAGGCTCCAAAACTAATTTGGTGAATTTTTGAAAAGTATTTTGAAAGTTATGAATTTTTAAAGTTTAAGTTGGCTAAATGGCTTAATCAACCCATTTGGTAGGGCTAACCAAGTCTAATTGACTTCAAACTTTTATGGTGGGTTCCCCTGATCCTAAAGGTCAGTGGAGAATTGATTTCAAGTCAATTTGATGTGTGATTAGCTCTAATTAATTAAGGTTCTATTTTGGGTGTTTAAGCCGAATAGGGTTATTCAAGTGAGTTAATTCAAAACCTATTTTTCCTAGAGTTCTGCTGGTCACAAGAAACATCACCAAATTTTCCTAGGATTTATTTCACAACATGCTAATTTTTAGAATTAAAATACTCAGAATGGTGACCTAGAATTGAAAAATCAATAACTCGTCATAGGGATGGCCTCTAACTTTGGAAAATTCAGGGAATGTTCCCAAATTCAGAGGCTTCAAACGCCTCATGGTCTCGTGCCATGGTGAATTGTATACATGCATGGGGAATTAAAATAGTTCAGAGAGTAAATAAATAATTAAAAATAAAATACTTCATGAAATTACATGATTTCTTTTCCATTATTCTCCTCTGTTCACAGAGCAAGAGGGTATTTTTATTTTATTTTTTTAATTTTTCTACACAAAGTTATGCATTTTTGAAGTTTAGGGAATTAAATAAATAAGAAAAATCCTAATTTCCTACTTATCCAGCGCGGCGCCCTGTCATCCTCGGCATCTCCGAACGACCACGCGGCGCGCTCCCATTCGACGCCGCCATCTGAGTCAGCGCTCCAGGGCCCCGCGGTTCAAGTACCATCGCGCTGTCCGGCTCAATCCAGACCGTTCGCTCGATACACGCTCGATGTGATGGTTCCTAGTCATCGTCTACGACTGGTGTGCACCCGTGACCGTTAACCTTCTAACCCTAATTTCTCACTTGATTCTCGACGGATTTTTGTGTTCTTATGCTCTATGGATTCATCTTGAAGAGACGAACACATCCATACGGTAAACATGCATTGAAATTGATTCAAATTAAATGGAGAATCTCTGTAAGCTCGGGAAGAAGAGTGAGTCCATACCTTTACTCAGAGAAGTGAAGCTTCGATGCGAGAGTTGTGTCGCGTTCGATTGGGTCGGAGCGAGCTCCGGATGAAGTCCCTTGGCACAGTGAATTGTCCAGGCATGAAAGTGCCCACGGCCGATCACAAAGCTTGGAGGCTAGAAGCGATGGCTGGCACGGAGAGGGGGTTTTCTTTGGTAAACTTCTTCCCCTGGTACGGTGAAGGTGTAGGACCAATCAATTTGGGGATTGGCTCAGCTGTGGAGAAGTGTCTGGTTTTGGGCTTGGATTTCGACTGCGAAATTGAGCTCGCGGAGAGGAAATGGCGGGGGATTTCAATGGGGATCAAGTTCTCTAAGTGTGGGGAGTAGTGCTAGAACAATTTTGGCGAGTTTCGATGAGGTTGGTTCGGCACCACTTCCATGGCCGAGAGGAGTGGGGTTTAAATAGAGCTGGTTGGAGGCTCTCCCGGGGGAGTTAGGGGTTGGAATCGAGCTGCTGCGGTGAGGAGAAGAACGGCCATGGTGGCCATTGGGCATGGGGCAACTCAGCAGGTGAGAATTCCAAGCTTGGGCTCACATGATGCTCTCGGGTGTGGTGTTTTCCGACAGCCCAGGTGGCTGGCCGGCAGGCAAGGGTCACCATCTTGACCAGGGAGGTCAGGGCTTGGCAATGTTGAAGTCAATTGGGCTTGGACATGTGCAAAGTGTTTGAATCGAAGTAGAATGGGGTAAGGGTACATTTTGGGTTAATTTTGGTCAACTCATGGATTGGGCTAGGTGCACCACCCAGCTTCGGTTTTGGGCTGAAAAGAGTCACTTGGGTCGACGAGAAAATGGTGTGGTCTCCATCCATGGTGAGGTGGCTAAGCATGGTTTAGTGTGTGACATGATTAAGGTAAAAAAGGGTTTAAGAGGGTTTAAGAAAGAGATCCCCTCTCTTGCCATTAATGGTTTGGTGAGGTGGAAAGTAGATTCCATGGCTCTCATGGCTCCCATGGGGCTCATGCATGGCTTCATGGCTCCATTTGGCTTGGGAAAAGTTAAGTCAACTTTCATGGAGAAGGATTTTGTGAATTTTGGTATTTAGGGGTGATTTGGCATATGGCTTGATTTGGAACCATTTGATGATTTATTTAGGACTTAAGGATGATATTAATTGAGTGATGATGGGATGAGATTGTAGTGTGGGCTTTAGGATGAATTTTGGGCCTTTGAAATTTAGTGAAGATGGGCTTTTAAAATGGTTTAGGGAAGTGGGCTTTTAGGTTAGCAAATGGACTTTTGAAGAGGAAAGTTTGCAATGGGCCATGCCAAATAAATGTTAAGTTTGGCTTAGGGATTTGTCATGATTGATTTGAAACAAGTTTGGAGTGGTTTGGGTTTGAATTGGGTTGGATTTGGGTTCATTTGGTAAAGGGGTTAATGTAGGTCAAATTGGGCTAATTTGGGCCAATTTTGGGCTAGGGTTGAAATTGATGTGAAATTGATGTTGGGAAATGTTTATGGGAGTGTTTAAAAGAGGTTTCAACTTTGGTTGGTTTTGATTTTGGGATTTGGGCTTATTTGGGTTAGGGTTGGATTTAGGTCAAAATTGGGCCTTTTGGTTTTGGGTTGAATTTGAGTGGGGTTTGGGTCTAAATTTTGGGCAAATCAAGTTAGTGTTTTGTTTGTTGGGATGTTAGGGAAGGTTTAGAAAAGATTTGGGGTTAATTGGAGTTAAATTGGTTTGGTTTGGGCTAAGTTTGTGTCATGGGTCCAAATTGGGTTTTAAAGTCAAAAGTGAAATTGGATTCAAATGCCAATCAAATTGGGCTTGGATTTGGTCTAGATTGGTGTTGGGGATGTTGACTTGAAGTTTAGAATTGAATTGGACCAGAATTTGGGTCAATTGGGTAGGTTTGGTTTGACATTGGGTTCACTTTGGTTTAAAATAGGTCAAATTGGGGGTTTTGACAAAAGTGGGGTAAATTGACAAAATTGGCCCATGGTATAGTTGAACAAAATGAAATTGGGAATATTTTGGATTTTTCTGGAATTTTCCGGGAATTTTCTGAATTTTTGGATTTTTTGGCTAAGAGGGGTATTTTGGGTATTTGGAGGGTATTAGGAGGTATTTTTGGAATTTTGGTATTTTTGGCTATGGATGATCAATTTGAGTGATGTGGGAATGTTTGGGTTGATTTTGGGGAATTTTGGGTAATTTGGAGAATTTTGAAAATTTTGGATAATTTCAAGGGTTTTGGGTAGGTTAGACGGGTCCAGGGTCCAGGGTCCCGGGAGTCAAAAATTGAAAATTTGGAAAATTAAAGATTGGGTAAATGTGAGTGGAATGAAATCATTTTGGTTGAGCCATGAAGCCATATCAAG
The DNA here is from genome assembly GCA_022702705.1 of Papilionanthe hookeriana x Papilionanthe teres. Lineage (NCBI taxonomy): Eukaryota > Viridiplantae > Streptophyta > Magnoliopsida > Asparagales > Orchidaceae > Papilionanthe > Papilionanthe hookeriana x Papilionanthe teres. The sequence goes on along the minus strand of CM040426.1, from coordinate 14,410,874 downwards.
CCCACATGAGCCATGAAAGGACTCATTTGAGGTATTCACTATGTTGTTCCTAACTCTCTTAGCCAAGGGCTTAGGGGTTAAGGATCATCCGTGTTAATCAACTTTATGAGTCAGGAAGTCAAGTTGGGTATAGGTGTGGTTTAAGGAGGTGTGTGAAAGTGTAGTGTATAAGTGTAATGTGTGTGTAAGTCAGCCTTCACCGGACCGAGCCACCTGGGGCGGTCCCAAGGCCGAAGAGTCACATAGGAACTCATCCTTTAAACTTCCACATTTGATCTCAACCCTCTAGGTGATTAAGGGTCTACAATTAAGTTTGTGGAGTTTGCAGGGAGTTAAGAAGTGGTTTGAATTTCTAAATGGTGGGCCCCAATTCTAATCCTCTAGGATAGTCAAAGGAAAAGCCTAAGGCTAGATCCTAAGTACTAAAAAGAAGAAGAGAAGACCTCATCAAAAATGTGGTCGAAAAATGGACCCCCGATAGGTGTGGTGGTGACGGAGCACACCGCGCGTATTGGTGTTGGCGAGGCGATCAACAAAACCAACACGAAGTCCAGTGACAAACTTTGGACAGGGGTAGAAGAGTTTCCACTTGGGGAGTGTCAAGTATATCTCTGAGATTGGAGATTCCTGAACTCTCGCTGGGGAAAGGAAAAGGAGGTGAGCTCCAGATCACAAGATGCGGGAATTTCGATTTAGATTTCATTTTGTTTCAGTTTAAGTTTTGATGTGTGAGCTTGGATTTCGATTGAAGTTTTGTTAAAATGAATTTGAAAGGATTTGAACTTAAAATGAAAGTTGGAATTTTGTGGTTTTAGATGTAACATCTTCAACCTCAAAAAGGAAAATTGGATTGATTGGATTGAACCATTACAATGAGGAAAGAACTCGGAGTAATGCAGTATTGGATATAAAATCCTTAACTTTAACAGTTTGATTTGGTGTATTTCATTGCGATAGGGAAAGAACCTGAAGCAATGCAGTATCGGATGTAAAATCCTCAACCTCAAAAGTTTGATTTGGTGTATTTCATTGTGATAGGGAAAGAACCCGAAGCAATGCAGTATCGGATGTAAAATCCTCAACCTCAAAAGTTTGATTTGGTGTATTTCATTGCGATAGGGAAAGAACCCGAAGCAATGCAGTATCGGATGTAAAATCCTCAACCTTAAAAGTTTGATTTGGTGTATTTCATTGCGATAGGGAAAGAACCTAAAGCAATGCAGTATCGGATATAAAATCCTCTACCCCAAAAGTTTGATTTGGTGTATTTCAATGCGATAGGGAAAGAACCTAAAGCAATGCAGTATCGGATGTAAAATCTTCTACCCCAAAAGTTTAATTTTTATGTATTTCATTGCGATAGGGAAAGAACCTAAAGCAATGCAGTATCGGATATAAAATCCTCTACCCCAAAAGATTTGATTTTGATGTATTTCATTGCAATAGGGAAAGAACCTAAAGCAATGCAGTAAAGAATATAAAATCCTCTACCCCAAAAGTTTGATTTGGTGTATTTCATTGCGATAGGGAAAGAACCTAAAGCAATGCAATATCGGATATAAAATCCTCTACCCCAAAAGATTTGATTTTGATGTATTTCATTGCAATAGGGAAAGAACCTAAAGCAATGCAGTATCGGATATAAAATCCTCTACCCCAAAAGTTTGATTTTGAATGGTAATTGATTTCGCAAAGATTTGTATTGTTGATTTGAAAAGTGTGGAATTTTGATGTTTCAAGAATTTCATGAGAGTTGTAAAAGATTTTTGTGGAAAGAAACAAATTAGGAGGGAATATGTAGATGATGCACATCCCACTCAAAAGAGTTGATCGAAAGTTGCTGGTTTGGATTGGATACAATTCCTCACCATCAGATCTGAATTGAAAACCTTGTGACTCCGTGTCAATGGAATCGACCGCTTCCATCCCAGACAAGGGAGAGAGTAGAACGGATTGGATTTCAGATTTGAAATGTTGAGTTTGAATTTGATTGAGATTTGTTTTGAAATTTGTTTTCATTTTGTTTGTCCTTTAACGATTCAAATTTATTTTATCGTTCATTTAATGTTCATGTGAATTTGGCATTCATCATTTTTTATTTAGATTTTTTAAGGAAAGTTTTCTTTTTTTTGTTTCTTTTCTGTTCTTTGTTTGAAGTTCATTTAACTTCAATGGCGTTTCCCAATCAATTTGCACAAAAGAGGTGAAGGCCAAAATGTGACATGGTCACTTTCATTCCAATCATGTTGAAGATACATCATACAACTCGATCTGGAATACATCTCATACAATCCATGTAGACTCAAAACGGACTATGTATGATCTTTGACGATCCATCCAAAAGGTATCTGTCAAAAATCCATGTTTGAATAGTGAGATACATGGTCAATAACATCACCTTCCAAGCCATCCTTGGCAAGGATGTCGTATGGATGTACGTTGGAGGTGTGATATTTTCCATGTAACTCATAGCTCGTAAGGTCGGAGGCTCTCTAGCTCTGGGTCTGGCTGGAAGTGGTAAGGCGCTTTCCTGTCATCCATCCTCCTGAAAGTAACTGAGATCCGCTTCATTGATACTCCTGGTATGCAATTTTTAGCGACATCTGCTCTATTACCCTTTAGTATCATGATGGAACCTACCGGTAATGGTATTTTTACTGGCCCTCGGAACTCACCTGGGCCTGCTATCCGGAGGTCAGATCCGAACATGATATTACACTCATTCAGAAAAGAAACTGTGTAGAAAGGTCTGACAAAGTCGTGGTGATCTATGTGCGGGGGTATGAAATCACCCTTCTTGTAAATGTTAATGATGCAGCTATTGGGTATGCAATCTGCTGACAGTACCCTCCATGTTATCATTCTCTTTACCATCCTTTTGATGACTAATGGCATTGGATCTACCTGGCCATGGCGGAGTATCCCAGGTGGGTTTCCCTTCCTGTCTTCTGCGAAGTTGTAGCAGCATCCACATTGTATTGTAATTCTCCCTTTCCTTGGCATCCATCTCCGGGGTTCTGAGTAGGTGTTTTCTCTTAGGCGGCCTGCTCGACCCATTCTTTTTAAATCCCGGATGCAGTCCATTATTTGTTGTTGTTCGTATTCTGAGAACACATCTGTATGTAGCTCGAGGCCTTCTAGTATATTGATCCTCCTGCCTCTGATTCTCTCAAAATATTCAAAAGTTTGTTTCTCGACATTTTGCATTCTTTCCAGCTCGTATTCGGAATAATCCGCAAATGGCGAGGCTCGGTGACGTATCGTGGGATATATGGCTCAATCCCTTCGCGTTCTTCTGCATACCTCGGCTCCTCGGGGATGGTCTCCGTCGGGACATCCTCCGGGGTTGCTTCTGCAACAAGGTCATGCATTACTGGTGGCTTTATATGGTGGCGTGGTAGCCTTCCTTCTTCTGATCTTCTTGAGATTTCCCTGGTCTCTTTTGTTATCCTCGGAGCTGGCCTTCTTTCTTCAGGTTCTTGGCGAATCGGTATTCTTGAAATATATGCACTGGTAGCAGTGACTGCCTCGTCGCGCTGGTCCGCTGCTAGTTTAGTTAACATCTTGTGGATACGGCGATTTTTATTTCTTCGTTGAGTTGCTGTGAGAGTAGCTCTTCGTACTTCCTAAATTTCTGTGGGTGTGGCGCAGACAAGCCTACCCTCTGTTGTAGCGACTACGGACTTGATTCTCTTATCTTCCTCAGTATCTGTTTTCCTTTTCTTATTCTTTGGGTTGGTGGCTTGGGCCACCCACTCTCATTCGTCTCGACTCGGGCGGTTCCTCTCGGTCAGCCGGGACCCGAGTCACTTTCCTCGTATTGCGAGCTCGCCGGTGCGAAGTCTGAGTCAATCTCTATTATCGCTCCATCTTTCACCCTCTTTTCGTCGAGTGCAAGGCTTACGCCATTTCTAAAGTTCAGGACCAACCGCCCGCTCGACATGTTCCTTCGAAAAGACAAGGAAAAGGATCAGGGGTTGTACTAAGAACAAGAACATTAAGAAAATGTTTATTAGAGACAAAGTTTTCTTTTTTTTTTATAAAAATTCAACAGGAATGAAGTGGAAAAGATCGAAAAGAGATTTTGATTTGGAAGAGAGAATAAGGAAAACTTTATTATCATGCTTTTATTTATCATAGCACACATTTTTTTATTATGTTTTTATTTTGTTTTGTTTTATTATTTTGGGTTCGGACCCAGTCATAAGTAATTACTTCACCCGTGTTTCTAGGGATGAAGAATTCATTCCTTCGAAACATCAGGTAGCGTAATACTTCTTCAAGTATCGTCCGTTGATCGGAAGCATATGTCATTCTCCTTGGCAATTCACTAGCTAGTAGGAACCTCCTGAGTAGACTGCCCCAACCACAAACGACCCTTCCCAAGTGGGTTCAAATTTTCCTCCTATCTTGCGATGTGCAAGGATAGGTCTCTTGAGAACGAGGACTAAGTCACCAACTTTGAAGGTTCTTGGGCAGACCAGTCTGTCATGGGCTTGAACCATCTTAGCTTGGTATAGTTCTAAATTCTGCTGCACTGCAAGTCTTTTCCCTTCCAGGCTTTCCAATTCCTCTAGTCGTAATTTGGCATTCTCTTCGTCGTGATTTTGTTTGCAACTGCGATTACGAGTGAAGGAAGGCCGGACCTCTAAGGGTAACACTTGCCTCGGACCCATACACCGGAGCGTAAGGTGTAGCTTGAGTAGGAGTTCGAAGGTTGTCTGGTAGGCCCATAAGGCTTCTAATAACTTCTCATGCCAATTTCTCTTATTATCGTCCGATGTTTTCTTTAAAATCTGAACGAGAGTTTTATTAAAAGCCTCAGCCAGGCCGTTTGCTCTTGGATAGTAAATTGTCGAATACCGCCAGTCGATTCCGTGTCTCCTGACAAAATTATTGATTTGTGTGCATCTGAATGCTGATCCATTATCTGAGATGATCCTGCGCGGCACTCCGAAACGGTAGACAACATGGTTCTTGAAAAACTGTAGCACGTGGTGTGCTTTCACTTCTCTGAGTGGAGCTGCCTCGCGCCACTTGGAAAAGTAATCTGTAGCCGCAAGAATGAAGCGATGTCCTTTTAAAGATGGTGGTTCTATCGGACCCACTATATCTGTGCCCCAACATTCAAATGGCCACGACGCAATTGTCGGATGTAGCACATTTGGAGGTTGGTGTAGAACCACTCCGTGCACTTGGCATTGGTGACAGCTCTTGGCAATTTTCATGCAGTCGGTCATCATCGAAGGCCAGTAGTACCCTAGTCTTTTAATTTTCATTTTCATCTTCGGACTCGGTCGGTGAGCCCCACGAGTCTCGAATGCACCTCTTTAACAATTTCATGGGCCTCGGACCCGCTTAGGCACCTTAGCCACATTTGATCGAAAGACCTTACGTATAACGTGTCGTTTATTAATGCGTAGGACGAGTTCTTTTCTTGATCCGATGGGCTAACGACCTATCGTCCGGTAGTTTTCCCATTTGCGGGTAGTCGTATTAATGGTCGCCAGATCTTACGTGTTTTCTGTCACTTCGCTGACTGATTCTTTTTCTTTTTCGATTTGTGTATTGTGTACATGTCGAGTTGTGATAGGACCGACGTCCGTGAGCCGACACTTCTATCGATTCACCTTGCAAACGAGCAAATTCTTTTGCGAGGCGGGCTAATGCATCTGCTAAAGCATTTTCTTTTCGGGAATTTTGTAGATCGTCACATTCGGAATGCGTTCCAACAACTGTATGGCATCTTGGAAGTATTGCTCGAGTCTTAGCTTTAAAATTCGCATCTTGTCGGCGATCTGTTGAATGATTAACTGCGAATCCCCGTAGATGTTGATGTTTGTTATCCCCATTTGAATAGTTAATTCTAGTCATGTTATGAGGGCTTCGTATTCTGCTTCATTGTTTGTACACGGCTCTGTCAAGTGGTAGGAGTATCTTAACATCCCCAGCTCCGGTGTTATAAAGATTAGTCTGATTCCTGCCTTACCGGGCACTATCATTTGCGATTCTTCGTCTTTGTGTGCTGAAGATGCTCCGTCGAAATATAATTCCCAACGTCGATCATTAGGGTCTCCTAAGCTCATTATTTGTTCATCTGGCAAGTCGTCATTGAGAGGAGATTCTGCTGGCAAAGGGTGTGCTGCGAGGAAGTCTGCTAGGACTTGTCCCTTTACGGCACGAAGAGGCATGAAAGTTATATCGAATTGCAATAATATCATTGACCACCCGGCAAGTCCGCGGAAAGTGTTGGACGGGTCATCGAAGTATTGCAATGGATTAAATTTCGAGATCGGGTTGACCTTATGAGAAAGCATGTAGTGCCTGAGCTTTTGAGCGGCGAAGATCGGGGCCAAACGAGTGCTTTTCAATTGCGGGATACCTTATTTCCGTCGGAAGTAAACGACGGCTTAGGTAGTAAAGAGCATTTTCTTTACCCTCATCATTGACACAGGCTAACAGGGCTCGAGAGAGTAGTCTAAAGCCGCGGTATAAAGTATCGACGGTCTACACGAGACTCAGGGCTGCTAAGACGAGGAGATGTCATTAAATATTGCTTAATGTCCTCGAAGGCCCTCCGGCATTTCTCTTCCCAAATAAATTTGGCATCCTTTTTAACTAGTGCCGAGAAAGGCCGACACCTACTCGACAAGTTTGAGATAAAGCGTCGAAGATATGCCAACTTCCCTTGAAAAGATCGTAGTTGTTTTAAGGTTTTGGGAGGCGACATTTCTAAGATAGCTTTTAATCTTTTCCGGGTCGATTTCAATTCCACGATGTCGGACAACGAATCCTAAGAATTTCCCGGAGGTGACGCCGAAGGCGCATTTTAAGGGATTCATCTTAAGGTTAAATTGTCTTAATCGTTAGAAAACAATTCTCAAATCATATAGGTGGTTGTCCTTTACTTTTCTTTTGATGACCACATCGTCCACGTAGCATTCGACTTGATTGTGGATGAGATCATCAAAAATTCTTGTCATCGCTCTCTGGTAGGTTGCTCCTGCGTTCTTCAATCCTAATGGCATCACTATGTGTAGCGGTATACTCCGATCGGCGTTACGAATGTTGTAAGTTTTTCATCTTCTGGAGCCATTTTTATGCGGTTGTATCACGAAGATCCATCCATGAATGAGAATATTTCATGTGTTGAAGCAATGTCGATCATTAATTCTGGGATCGATAGAGGGAATTCATCTTTTGGACATGCCTTGTTTAAATCTCTTAAATCCACACAAATTCTGATCTAACCATTCTTCTTCCTAACTGGTACCACGTTGGCTAACCAAGTCGGGTATTGTTCTTCGCGGACAAATTTAGCGTCTATTAGCTTTTTAACTTCAGCTATGACTTGTTGTTCGATTTCTAGACGCATTCTTCTGGGACCTTGTCGACCTAGGAGCAGTAGGATCCCCTCCTAGCTTATGGATCGCGACCTCGCGGAGCTAATCCTGGCATCTCATCGTAGCTCCAAGCAAAACAGTCTTTAAATTCCATTAATAACTTGACTATTTCTTCAGAGTCTTCCTTATTGAGTAAGGAGCTAACAAAGGTAGGTCTAGGCTCTTCGCTACTACCTAAGTTAACTTCTGTTAACTCATCTATTGTAGATTTGATCTCTTCTTCGAATTCTGGTGGAGCGTTTCCAATTTGTAAATCTTCAAGTTCTTCCGTAGCTTCCATGCGGTTTTCATTAGACTCGCAAGTGACAACCGAAGCAAAATTCGGTATCGTCGGCCGATCCTACCGTGCCGAATCCGAGACCATGCCTTGAATTGGGTAGACGACCGGAGTTATTCCATAAATTTTCAAAATGTTGCGATTGACCTTTTGTCCATTGTCGAGGTAAGAAACCACGCTGAATTAAATTTTGAACACGGAGAGTACCACTCAAAAGGCAATTCCATTAATTCTGATGAAGTAGCATCTTCAAATTGTACATTATTTTCAGTTTTGGAGGAAGGAGCACCACGATAGAATGTGATGGGCTTTGTACCGCTGCTATGTACTTCTTTGACCACCATACCCTCGATCTTATTAGAATGGATCGAGGTCAAAGTCATAGTATGTACATAGTGGTTAATCTTTTCGTACATTGATTAGTATTCTTCGTTCTTCTCATCTTCGAGAGAGATCTTGAATTGCGGCTTCTTCCAACTTATTGTCGCTGCTTCTTGCTTGATTTCTTTTTCTTCTTCAGAACTGTCTTCCCAATCAACATTGATGGCTGGTTTCCTTTGTTCAACTGTCCTAACGTCTCTGCCACGACCTCGTCCCCGGCCTCGACCTCGAATGCGAGTTGTGGAGAAACCTTCACCATCTCGCCGTAAGGGAGTGGTGAGTGACTGTTGGACTAGAACTTCAGGCTCTTCGTCGTCCCGATTTTCCTTTGCTTCATTTGTTATGGTATCTCTGGAGAAGATTGTTTTCTTCGGGGGTGCGTAATAAGCTGCATCTTCATGGATTCCAATTTCATGTACGAAAAATGGTAGTAAGTCACCTTTGATGCACTGTTCCCCTCCATCATAGTATTTGATGCACTGATGTAGAGATGATGATACAATCCGGTTTTCATGTATCCATGGTCGGCCCAGTAGAGCGTTGAATGACGTTTCTGAATCAATTATGTGAAATTTCACGGTTGTCTTTGCTAAGTCACCGGTCTTCATTAGCAGTGTTATTGATCCGAGGGCTCTTTCTCCTTTACGGTTGAATCCTCTTAATAACATTTTGTCAGCTTCGAGCTCGCGAGCATCAATTTCCAAGTAAGCTAGCGTTCGAAGATTCATTATATTGATTGATGCTCCTGGATCCACCAATACTTTGGAGAGTGTAAATTTCCCAATTGTAACTGAAATATACAACGGTCATTTGTGGTCTGCTGTTCCAAGTAGTAGGCCATTGTCCGTGAAGGTAACACCTCGCTATTCTTTTAATGAGCAAACCTCATTTAAGGAATCTCCAGTTATTTGAGCTAAGCAAATCTCTAGATCAAGTAAGGCATTGATCAGAGCTTCTCTCATCTCCTTTGATAAGATGAGAGCGTCGTAGATGCTCAATTTGGCTGGTAGTTTCCTAAGATGGGCTAGCACGTTGTAGTCCACTTTATTTCCATGTGTCTCGATTTCTTCCCGAATGGGTATTTCTTCTGCCGAGGTTGGTTCTTCCTGAACAACCACCTGCTTTCCTTTGTCCTTTGGACCCATTCTCGGAGGTAGAACTCTTCCACTTCTTAAGTTGACTTCTGTGATTTCTTCTGAATTTAGTATTGGGTTTGCTGGTGTCTCCTTCTGAATTGGAATGACAGGTTCTTCTGAAATAGCTTCGGAGTCTGAAGGCTCTAACTCTATTGTGATTGGAGCTCCTCGAAACTCGCAAATATATTTGTTGCTTGTTGAACTCTCATAGCCTCCTTGCTGGATGTCTTCTTTGCCATTGTGATCATCGAGATTGTGTATGATTTGAGAATCGTTATTTGTATCGGAATCGATGTCCGGATTAGGTTGGTTGTCACTAGTTACGTAATCGTTAGAAACAGTCAAAACGTAGCCAACGCCATAACCCTTATCATTATAAGATCCCACCGGAGTGAGCAAATAATCATACGAGTCGAGAGGTTCGAGGGATTTCTCCCCTGAATCAGAAACAACCATCCTAGGATAAGCAGCTCCTAGTCTAGCCTCAGGAGTCTTGGTCTTTTCTTCTTCATCAATCTTCTTATTTTCTTCAATCGTCTCTTGTCGAGGTGATACTTCTATCGCAAGTGATAGTGCCGACTTGACAGGTTTCGAACTCTGAATTGAGGCTTGCACCGAAGTGGCTTGGATGCGATCCAAAATCTTCTTCGAAGACTTTGTCCAAGCGGTAGTCCATCCATCATCAGTTGCATAGAAATCTATCGGAGCAATGGGATCCGTCGAGATAACATTGACGGAACCTCCTTTCTGGGGTTCCTTCATGTAGTCCTTCGGGATTTTATGTTTCCTTTTCGAAGATTGTCGTTGAGCCAACTTTTGAAGGTAATACAATCTTTTATCTTGTGTCCAAGCATCCAGTGGTAAGGGCAAAAGTTGGGATCACCTTTCTTGTCGACTTCTTACGGTTTCTTAGGCTCGGCGAGTTGGAAATGCGGAGTCTTCATCGGATTGCGGAACATTTTCGGCCTTTGCCTCATTCTTGAACGGATACTCCCTGCTCGAAGCTCCCTTAACGTACATTGTGGACGAGGTGGTTGTTCATATTGTTGAGATGACTGATACAGTTGTGTCGGGGTTCTTTGGTAATTCTATTGAATTCTTCTGCGGCGATTCGGCGTTATTTGTATTGGCTGCTTGCCTTTATCGACTGCTGCGACGATCCCAGACTTCTTTTCAAAAGTTTTCACGGGCTTCTGTTTGTATGTTTTGTCAGAGAAAATTAATTGCTTCGCCTCCTCTTGCAAGCTTCCAGCCTTGCTTAACAACTTCTCGAAAGTCTTAATAGTAAATCCCTTGAGGAGAAGTGCTATCGGGTCATGAATGCTCTTTAGTAAAATGCCGACTGCATGCTGTTCTTGTAGCTGTGGCTCACACTTCATACTTAGATTCCTCCATCGAAGTATGTAGTTCACCAAAGTTTCATTCGGCTTCTGCTTCTCTACCACTAAATCACCTATAGTGATGTGGTGTTGAGCTCCGACAAATCGCTTGATGAAGAGGTTCTCCAATTCGAAAATGTCTTCACCAAACCGTTCGGTAATTCCGCATACCAATCAAAGGCGATCCACGACGAGCTGCCGACAAACCGTCGGAAGAGTAAAGCATCACTTCCACCGGCATTGCAACAAGCGGCACGGAAATGTGCAACATGCTGCCGAGGGTTTCTGGTTCCGTCAAAGGTCTTGAACAGAGGTGGTACGAAGCCTTCCAGATATTGGACAGCGTCGAATTCTTCGGGGTAAGTTCTACCCATCTGAATGGATGTCCCGCTTTTTGATTGTGCCAAGGCTTCTCGCACCTGCTGTTCTACTACGCTCTTGATATCCTTTTCTGGAATCATGCTTTGTGTTGCATCCTTTTTTAATTGATCATCCCTATTGACGGACGTAATCTCCTTTCCTCCATCTATAATGTGAATAACTTCTGGGGGTGTTTCTCTTTGGGGTTGAACCTGACTCTGGAGAGTGGCTAGGGCTGCAGCCATCTCTTCTATCCTTTTTGCCATTTGGGCGATCGTATCATCTTTCTCTTGAAGCTGCATCCTCATTATTTCCGGCTCCTCTCTTTCTGCGGCTGCAGGAGCACCTTGTGAGGCTGACGAAGCTCGTGTTTCAACCATATTAATTTCTGCATATTCATCATCCATGAACTCTGACGAGTCGACTTCATCTCCGAATTTTTCTTCTCTTCATTTGCTAATCGGCGAATATCAGTTCTTAGCTTTTCCATAGCATCTTCTAGTGGTCTTTTCTGTACATCTTTGCAGTTGTCATGCGATAGCTGTCGGGTTTCCTTCTCATGAGTCCCCTTTACTGCGGTAGCACTTTCTTCGGACTCAACTCTCCTGATGAGACTTTCCTTCTCAGGTTGTTGTTTTAATCTTAATTGTCCGGTAGTGGGACGCCATACCATCCTTCTAGTAACAGAAGGTCTAGCACCGGACGGTCTGTCAGCCAAATGCTGGAAGGTGGTTTCCTCCCTAATTTGTAGTCCTGAAACAATGACAGGTGGAGCGCTTTCATTCTCTTATTCGGCTTTTCTTCAGCGATAGCAAGTTCTACTCGTGGCCCAAGACGGGATTTGGCTGGCACCCGCCCTATCCTTCTTAAAATTTCTGATACAGGGCATTTTTCTTTCTTTGCCAACTTTTCTATCACGATCTGTAGTCGAGCAAATGGCGTAATTCTAGCCCTTTTCTTATGGTCGTCATTGTAATATGTAGGCTGAGGCAATGCAGAAGTAATCTTGTTGACATTTTCTTCGTCCTTTGCGGCAGAGAGAGGATGAAACCTACTTCCTCCTAAAAGTGGTATGTATTCAGGCAGCGGTGTATACTCGGGTAGTTCTGGGATTTCCTCCAGGAAAGCAACTTCAGCAGCTCTGGCCTTCTTAGCGATCTTTCTACTTCTGTTCCGCCTCTGAGTCCGTGTCAGTGGTGGAATTCTTGAGCTGGACCCGATCTCGAAAACGGAAGGTCTCACAGGAAGATCCGTACTCTCCACAAAACAAGTTCATCACAGTTCTGAATTTACTTCCCCTTTAGTTTGACAGAAGCCGGGGTAGGTGCAGAGACAACCAGACCAGTGGGAGTAGCGACGACAGTCCTTCTACGAACAACAGTGCTCCTCTCAGTTGGAATCTTTTGCAGAGGAGGGAATTCATGAGTTGACTTGAGGTTAAACTCAATCAACGTCTTCTCAGTTTCCGGTACTTTGCTTGTGAGTGAAAAGAGAGTAACGTCGGGGATTTTGATGTCGGTGTCCCCGAATCCTTGTCTGAATCGAATGATTCCATTATCAGGCAGTTTGTCTTTGAACACAGCCAGGTCTAGTCCGTAGACAAAGGAGAAGATCAGTTTTGGGGCTTCCATTTCGCGGGGCGATTCGAGTGTTAGTCCTCGAATCGTGCTTCTTCTTGTCGTAAAACTTATGACGAAAAAGAAAGAGTCTGAACACATTTCTAATTATTTTAATGTATTTGTGGTATTAAAAGGAAAACTTATTCAGATAATTGTTTTTTCGAAAAGGTTTGTTAGTTAGGAATGAGAATTATTAAAAGGAGAGTTGTAGGAAGGGCAAAGGAATTGATTAGGGATTTGAAAAGGAAGAGAAAGTCTTGTAGAAACTTCTCGACCCGCAAGACTGCTCCTAAACTAATACCTATTGGGGGCCCACCCCACCTCCGAAATGAGGTAAAAGGATTTTGAAACCTCTCTGTTTAGGGATGTCTAAACAGAGGCTCTTAAATCCGAGAGAATGTTGGCTATACTAGTCCAAGGTAGAAATGAACATAGTATTCCAACGGAAAGAAGGGTAGTTTGATCCACTAGGGACATGGATACACTACCAATTTTTGAAAGCAGAACTATCTGATTAAAAATGGAGAGAGGAACTATTCCCCAGCGGAGTCGCCAGAAACATGTCGGCATATTTTTCATATTTTAAATTTAATTTAAATATGTATATAGTTTAAAAGATATCATTTGATTTTGAAAGTAATTTTAATTTTAAAAGTTTTAAGAAATGAAATCAAACCTATCTCACATCCCAGAATAGTTTATATAAATGAGCACCGCACCACGAGCCATGTATACTATCCCGAAGAATAGACACGCTTGCTTGATGATGGGGCTCGATTAAATAAACTAGGAGATTTGTGACATCCTTTTGGTCCGCGAACCAATTTTATAAGAGGACAAGTTCCTCTGCTTAATATAAATGAATTAAGCAGGGTTTATATTACCTGCGTTCTTAAAGTTCCCTCTAAGGGCAAGCCCCTATAGTTAATTACATCTTAAATGACGGGAATCATTTAAGAAAACTCTCGGTAGTAATCAGAAGATTTGCTCTCAAGAATTTCAAAGTTTAAGTTTTCAAGGGATTGAATTTTGGAATTTCAATAAGGAATAGATCAAATTTGGAACATTTTATTTTGGGAATTCAAAGGAAGAAAGCTAGGAGAAATCACGGATTCGAAGCGAACTTCGATAATTTCCCGACTATCCTATTGTTTGGTTTGAATTTAGGAAAGCCCTAATGCCTATTTAATGTTTTGATCTTGCCAATTTTAATTAATTAGGACTTATATCCGTGTGATATGATCACACAAATAGCCTCGAAGATGTGAGGGTTTATGTCATATCGGATGACTACCTCGGAATCCTAAGACCGGTTAGGACTTAATTTGCAATGCAAATGCCTAACAAAAGGTTAAGGATTTATGCTGCACTAGGTAAACTACCTCGAAGTCCTATGGTTTGGTTATTTAACTCTAAGAATATTTTGCTGAAGTAGAGTTGTTTTGCTGATGACGATGGCCGTGCTGCTCACCATGCTCCGAGCTTCTCGTTGTTGTAGAGGGTTTAGTTTTAGAAATCATAAATCAAAGGATGAGAAAAGTGTTTTGGTTTAGAGAAAGTCTTTAATTTCCTAGTATTTTTTTAGTATTTTAGTTAAAACAAATCTTAAATTTGATTATAACAACACCGGTTAAGATCTCACGGTTCCATCCTTCCGGCATCGTTATTTTCATTGAATTCACTTAGTCCGGATGAATTTGCTAAACTCAGCTGAATGAGTTCCACACTTTCATTTAGACCATGGGAAATCCAGTTAGTAACACGTGGGTTACATCATCGAGGTATTCCCGATCATTCAACGAGACGTTTTAATTTAGTTGCAATTGTAGTTTTGTATTACGTTTGTGATTAAATTTTGAGTTGTTTTATATTTTGAAATGTTGTGGCGGTGAATTTTATCTTGTAATGATTTTTAATTTAGTTTTGGTTTCAGTTTTAGGGACTATCCTAAAGGTTTTGGTTTTCATGCAACAGTTGTTTATCATGCAAGAAAAGTAAAGTGCATTTGCAATAAAGTAAATTGCAAGAAAGTAAATTGCAATGAAATAAAAGCGTACCTGGAGGGTCTTCCCGTCATCCCAAGCTGTACTTAAAACACATGTTAAGGCATTTAAATGTTTCATCAAGTACCTAGGTAAAGCTAAGGGAAAGGTTTTGGTTGTCTACCAAAGTCCTAATCCTATAGCTAGTCATCTCCTCTGACGTCTAGATTCTTGTGTTTTGATTTTAAAGATGATTTTCTTCATCAAAGAATAATTAAGTTCAATTGTTCTTATAAATATCCTATCATATTGAGGAAGTGTTTAAGACGAGTCTTAAACATCTTTTCAATATTTCTAGGATTATACTAAGTCCAAGAGAATTTAATTACACAGATAAATTAATCATCTTAGAGTTTAAGTTTTGTTATCTTGCTCAGTGAACTAGGACATTTGAATATCCTATAAGTGAAGTAACACTTCACTTAATACTCCATTTAGGAGTTATGACAACAAGAGTTTTCGAGGGCAAATTGATGTTCAAGTGATTTGTGATTTAATTTAATTTTAATTAATAGTGTTAAAGTTCTTTTAGATTTATTTTGAATTCTTTATGTCTTAGATAATATTTTCATTTAATTTGATTTAATTTTAAGTTTAATTTAATTTGGTTTTAATTTTAATTTTAATTTTATTTGTTTATTTTTTTTTTAATTTTAATTTTATTTTAACTTGACTATTGTATTTTATTTAATTCAATCTGATTTAATGTGTTTTAATTTAATTTAATTTAATTTAATTTAATTTAATTTAATGTGTTTCAATTTAATTTAATTTAATTTAATTTGATTTAATTTAATTTAATTTTAAATTTCATTTAAATTTTAATTTTAATTTAATATTTTATTTTTATATTTTAAAGATGATTTAATTTAATTGTTAAAGTATTAATTTTAATTGAAATTTTGGAAAGATTTAGTTTAAATATTTTAACTTTAATTTAATTTAATGATTAAGTCTTTTAACATTTTAAACTTTAAGTTTGGGTTATCATTTTAATTAGACATTAAATGTTGTTGAAATGATTAATTTAGGGATTTTTAAATTAAAGAATAAATTTTTTCTAATAATACCCCTATTTTAATAATTCCAATTTTTATTATTCTTCCAAATTTAATTAATTATTTAATTAAGGTTTATTTTATTTATTCTCAAATTATTTAGTAAGTTTCTACCCTTTAATTTCCTAAGTTTCAAACATCCAAAAATCAACTTAGTATCAAATATTTTACCCACCCTTTTAATTAAACCTAAAAATTTTAATTATAGGTTGAAATTTTAATTACCATTTTGCCCTTTAAACTTACTAATTCCATAACTCACCAAATTGAGTTCAAATGAATGTGAAATTTTTATGTGACTTCATGTACATATCAATCAAGACATTAGAGAAGAAAATGTGATTTTTCTGTATTTAATTTATTTATGTAATTATTTTTTTGTGGAAAATAGGGATTTTCAAGGTAAATTAAATATTATGACCAAGGGAAAGTTTCTGTCCTTAAGAAAATTATGGGACATTCCTAATGACCAGGGAATCACTTGGACCAATTTTGGTGATTTTTTTAATTATATCCTATTTATTAGAATTATTTTTAGTTTTGGAGTATTAATTAATTTAAAAATAAAATAAAAGTTGAAAAATGAATTTTATATTTTTCAAAAATCTTTCTGATATCAAGGAAACCAGAGAACCAATTTTTATAATTTTCTGATTTTTTCTTGATTTATTAGAATTATTTTAGTGGAAATGCTAGAAAATACATTTTTTAATTTTTTTAAATTACCCTAGGGTTTTAAAATTTAATATCTCATCATAGTGACTTAAGAAAAATATGGAGTTTGTTCCTAAGTGATTAAAATTCAAAATATGAAATTTTCGTGAATTTTATTATTTTTGTGATTTTTATTATTTTTTAATTATTAAAATATTAAAATAATGCAAAAAATCAATTTTTTTAGAAAATTGCAATTTTAATTTTCTTAAATTCCACTGATATCAGAGAGGCTCCAAAACCGATTTGGTGAATTTTTGAAAAGTATTTTGAAAGTTATGAATTTTTAAAGTTTAAGTTGGCTAAATGGCTTAATCGACCCATTTGGTAGGGCTAACCGAAGTCCAATTGACTTCGAAACTTTTATGGTGGGTTCCCCCGATCCTAAAGGTCGAGTGGAGAATTGATTTCAAGTCAATTTGACGTGTGATTAGCTCTAGTTAATTAAGGTTCTATTTTGGGTGTTTAAGCCAATTAGGGTTATTCCAAGTGAATTAATTCAAAACCTATTTTTCCTAGAGTTCTCTAGTCACAAAGCTTGGAGGCTAGAAGAAATGGCTGGCCTGGAGAGGGGGCTTTTGCTGGTAAACTTCTTCCCTTGGTCTGGTGAAGGTGTAGGACCACTCAATTTGGGGATTGGCTCACTGTGGAGAAGTGTCCTGGTTTTGGGCTTCGATTTCAACTCTAAAATTGAGCTCACAGAGAGGAAATGGCAGGGGGATTTCAATGGGGATCAAGTTCTCTAAGTGTGGGGAGTAGTCTGGAACAATTTTGGCAGAGTTTCTGTAAGGTTGGTTCAGCACCACTTCCATGGTCGAGAGGAGTGGGGTTTAAATAGAGCTGGCTGGAGGCTCTCCCAGGGGGAGTTAGGGGTTGGAATCGAGCTTGCTACGGTGAGGAGAAGAACGGCCATGGTGGCCATTGGGCATGGGGCAACTCGGCGGTGAGAATTCCAAGCTTGGGCTCACATGATGCTCTCGGGTGTGGTGTTTTCCGGAGGCCCGGGTGGGTGGCCGGCGAGGCGAGGGTCACCATCTTGACCAGGGAGGTCGGGGCTTAGCAATGGTGAAGTCGATTGGGCTTGGACATGTGTAAAGTGTTTGAATCAAAGTAGAATGGGGTAAGGGTACATTTTGGGTTTATTTTGGTCAACTCATGGATTGGGCTAGGTGCACCACCCAAAGCCTGGTTTCGGGCATAAAAGAGTCACTTGGGTCAGCCAAGAGAAAATGGTGTGGTTTCCATCCATGGTGAGGTGGCTAAGCATGGTTTAGTGTGTGGCGTGATTAAGTTAAAAAAGGGTTTAAGAGGGTTTAAGAAAGAGATCCCCTCTCTTGCCATTAATGGTTTGGTGAGGTGGAAAGTATATTCCATGGCTCTCATGGCTCCCATGGGGCTCATGCATGGCTTCATGGCTCCATTTGGCTTGGGAAAAGTTAAGTCAACTTTCATGGAGAAGGATTTTGTGAATTCTGGTATTTAGGGGTGATTTGGCATATGGCTTGATTTGGAACCATTTGATGATTTATTTAGGACTTAAGGGATGATATTAATTGAGTGATGATGGGATGAGATTGTAGTGTGGGCTTTAGGATGAATTTTGGGCCTTTGAAATTTAGTGAAGATGGGCTTTTAAAATGGTTTAGGGAAGTGGGCTTTTAGGTTAGCAAATGCTCTTTTGAAGAGGAAAGTTTGCAATGGGCCATGCCAAATAAATGTTGAGTTTGGCTTAGGGATGTGTCATGATTGATTTGAAACAAGTTTGGAGTGGTTTGGGTTTGAATTGGGTTGGATTTGGGTTCATTTGGTAAAGGGGTTAATGTAGGTCAAATTGGGCTAATTTGGGCCAATGTTGGGCTAGGGTTGAAATTGATGTGAAATTGATGTTGGGAAATGTTTATGGGAGTGTTTAAAAGAGGTTTCAACTTTGGTTGAGTTTTGATTTTGGGATTTGGGCTTATTTGGGTTAGGGTTGGATTTAGGTCAAAATTGGGCCTTTTGGTTTTGGGTTGAATTTGAGTGGGGTTTGGGTCTAAATTTTGGGCAAATCATGTTAGTGTTTTGTTTGTGGGGATGTTAGGGAAGGTTTAGAAAAGATTTGGGGTTAGTTGGAATTAAATTGGTTTAGTTTGGGCTAAGTTTGGGTCATGGGTCCAAATTGGGTTTTAAAGTCAAAAGTGAAATTGGATTCAAATACCAATCAAATTGGGCTTGGATTTGGTCTAGATTGGTGTTGGGGATGTTGAATTGAAGTTTAGAATTGAATTGGACCAGAATTTGGGTCAATTGGGTAGGTTTGGTTTGACATTGGGTTCACTTTGGGTTAAAATGGGTCAAATTGGGGGTTTTAATAAAAGTGGGGTAAATTGACAAAATTGGCCCATGGTGTAGTTGAACAAAATGAAATTGGGAATATTTGGGATTTTCTGAAATTTTCTGGGAATTTTCTGAATTTTTGGATTTTTTAGCTAAGAGGGGTATGTTGGGTATTTGGAGGGTATTGTGAGGTATTTTTGGAATTTTGGTATTTTTGCTATGGATGATCAATTTGAGTGATGTGGGAATGTTTGGGATGATTTTGGGGAATTTTTGGTAATTTGGAGAATTTTGAAATTTTTGGGTAATTTCAAGGGTTTTGGGTAGGTTAGGCGGGTCCGGGGTCCCGAGGGTCAAAAATTGAAAATTTGGAAAATTAAAGATTGGGTAAATGTGAGTCGAATGAAATTATTTTGGTTGAGCCATGAAGCCATATCAAGCCCACATGAGCCATGAAGGGACTCATTTGAGGTATTCACTATGTTGTTCCTAACCCTCTTAGCCAAGGGCTTAGGGGTTAAGGACCATCCGTGTGAATCAACTTTATGAGTCAGGAAGTCAAGTTGGGTATAGGTGTGGTTTTAGGAGGTGTGTGAAAGTGTAGTGTATAAGTGTAATGTGTGTGTAAGTCAGCCTTCACCGAGACCAGGGCCACCGGAGGCGGTCCTAAGGCCAAAGAGTCCTATAGGAACTCATCCTTTAAACTTCCACATTTGATCTCGACCCTCTAGGTGATTAGGGGTCTACAATCAAGTTTGTGGAGTTTGCAGGGAGTTAAGAAGTGGTTTGAATTTCTAAATGGTGGGCCCCAATTCTAATCCTCTAGGATAGTCAAAGGAAAAGCCTAAGGCTAGATCCTAAGTACTAAAAAGAAGAAGAGAAGACCTCATCAAAAATGAGGTCAACACATTCTAGTCAATTTCAATGCTTGTTAACCGCATGGCTATGTTCATCTTCTCAAGAAGAATCCATAGAGCATAAGAACTCGAAAATCCGTTGAGAAACTATAGAGATATTAGGGTTAGAAGGTCGACGGTCACGGGTGCACACCAGTCCAAGACGATGATCGGTCACCGTCCGATCGATTGTGTATTGGTTGAATGGCGAAGATCAAGTCAGACCAGAAGACGGAGCGGGACCGCGGGCCGCATGGAAGCTGAGTCGGATGGCGGTGCCGAACCAGAAGACGACGCATTGAGTTCGATCCGCCGTAGGTTGACGAGGCGCCGACGTGGATAAGTAGGAAAATCCGATTTTTCTTATTTATTTAAATAGCAAAAACTTCAAAAATTGATATCTTTGCATAGAAAAATCATAAAAATAAAAGAAAAATACTCTCTTGCTCAGTGAACATAGGAGAATAATGTGGAAAAGAAATTGATCTATTTTGTTGAGTATTTTATTTTTAATTAATTTAATACTGTTTTTAGTATTTTAATTCTCCATGCATGTATACATTTCACCATGGAATGAGACCATATGGCTTTTGTAGCCTCTGATCTTGGGAACATTCCCTAAATTTTCCAAGGCTAGAGGCTATCCCTGTAGCAAGTTATTTATTTTTCAAGTTTATGTCACTGTTTTTGACATTTTAATTCCAAAAATTAGCATGTTGCTTAGAAAATTCCTGGAAAATTTAGTGAAGTTCCTTAGGACTAGAGGACCCTAGGATAATTATGGTTTGAGTTAATTCCTTCAAAATAATCATAATTGGCCTAATCACTCTAAATTGAACCTTAATTAATTAGAGTTAATCACACATTAAAATGAATTGAAAATAACTCTCCACTGATCTTTAGGATCAGGGGAACCTCAAATAAAAATTTGAAGTCAATTGGAAATGTTTAACCCTATTAAATGGATCAATTAAGCCACATAATCAAAATTAAATTTTAAAAATTCATAACTTCAAAAATATATTTCAAAAATTCACCAAATTGATTTTGGGACTTCTCTGATATCAGAGGAGTCCAAGAAAAATAAAACTAGAATTTTCTAAAAATCTTCATTTTTAAGCATATTTTAATATTTTTAATAATAAAAAAATAATAAAAATCACAAAAATAATAAAAATCATAAAAATGTCATGTTTGGTCCCCTAATAACTTAGGAACAAACCAAATATTTTTTCCAAGTCTCAAAGTAAAGATATTGAATTTTAAATGCTTAAGACAATTTTTGATATTAAAAATGAATTTTTTCAACCTTTTCACTAAATTAATTCTAATAAATTAAAAAAAAATCAGAAAATTATAAAATTTATTTCTCTGAACTCTTGAGGTCAGAGAGATTTATGAAAAATATAAAACTTAATTTTCAATCTTTATTTTATTTTATAATTAATTAACACTCCAAAACTTAAAATAATTATAATAAATAAAATATAATTTGAAAAATTACCAAAATTGGTCCAAGTGATCCTCTAGTCTTTAGGATTATCCCATAAGTTTCCTAAGGACAGAAACTTTACCTTGGTCATGTTAGTAAATTTTCTTTGAAAACCCCTATTTTCCATTAAAAATAATTATATAAATAAATTAAATTCAGAAAAATCACATTTTCTCCTCTAATGTCTTAATTGACATGTGAGTGAAGTGGCATAAAAAATTTAAGTTCATTTAAGCTTGATTTAATGAGTTATAAAATAAATAAGCTTAAAGGGGCATAAAGGTAATTAAAAGATTTTGAACCCTAATTAATATTTAGGTCTAATCAAAATGGGGGTAAAATATGTGATTTTAATCTTTTCTCTCAGATGATTGAAACTTTGGGAAATCAAAGGGTAGGAACCCATTAATCACTTTAATAAACCAAAAATGAAATATTAATT
This sequence comes from Papilionanthe hookeriana x Papilionanthe teres, assembly GCA_022702705.1. NCBI lineage: Eukaryota > Viridiplantae > Streptophyta > Magnoliopsida > Asparagales > Orchidaceae > Papilionanthe > Papilionanthe hookeriana x Papilionanthe teres. The sequence continues at coordinate 14,389,359 of CM040426.1, read as the reverse complement.
AATTAAATGATTTAAATTTTGGAAGATTAATTAAAATTGGATTATTAAAATGGGGATATAACTTAAGAGGATATTGATTCTTTTATTTAAAAATCCCTAAATAAATCTCTTAAAAATACTTAACTCTTAAACTTAAGAAGATAAGTGGAACTAATAATTAAATGATTAAAACTAAATAACTCTTAATTTAATTAAAACCTACATCATTAAATAATTTAATAATTGATTAAAGCCTAAAATTTTAAATAATTAAAAAGTAAATTAAAATATTTGAAACTAATTTAAAATCATTTCAAAACAAACTTAAATCAAAATTACAAATTTTAAATAATTTTAAGAAAACTTACCTTAAAAACATAATTAAATTAATTAATATAATTAATCTAAATTAAATCATCAAAGTTTAATAAATAATTTGAACACCTCTTTTGACCTAAGTCAATCTAAAATTTAAATTAACATGAAATATTGATATCATTTATGAAAAGTTTAACTTAAATGAATCAAACATCATTCCAAACTTAAAATCATTGATTAAAATTTCATAATTAAATCACATTAAAGTAAATCATCAACTTTAACTTCAAATCATTAAAATCTTTAACAAATTAACTTGCCCCTGAAAGCATTAAATTATTATAACTATTAAATGAAGCATTAAGTGAAATGCCACTTCACTCATAGGATAATCAAACATCCTAATTCACTGAGTAAGGGAATAAAACTTAACTAAACCCTTGGATGATTAATTCACCTGTGTAATTAAATTCACTTGGACTCAAGACTGTCCCAGAGGTATTGAAAAGATGTTTAGGATTTATTCTAAGCACTTCCTCAATAAGAGGGGTAGTTTTAAAGAAAAATTGAACTTAAATGTTCTTTGATGAAGAAAATCATCCTTAACCAAAATCAAGAACCTAGACGTCATAGGAAATGACTAGCTATAGGATTAGGATTCTGGTAGACAACCAAAACCATTCCCTTAGTCTTTACCTAGGTACTTGTTGAAATATTTAAATGCCTTAATATGTGTTTTGAAGTGTAGCTTGGAATGACGGGAGGACCCTCCAGGTACGCTTTTATGTTATTGCAATTTACTCTATTGCATTTTCTTTACCTACACTGCGCTTTACTTTTCTTGCATGTTAAACAAGACTGTTGCATGAAAACCAAAACCTTTAGGATAGTCCCTGAACTGAAACCAAAACTAAATTAAAAGTCACTACAAGATAAAATCCACCGCCACAACATTCAAAATATAAAACAACTTAAAATTTAATCACAAACAGAATCACAAAAACCACAACTTTAACTAAATTAAAACGTCTTGTTGGATGATCGGGAATACCTCGGATGATGTAACCTACGTATTGCTAACGGGATTTCCCACGGTCTAAATGAAAGTATGGAACTCATTTTGTTGAGTTTAGCAAATTCATCTGGACTAAGTGAATCTGATAAAAATAACGATGCCGGAAGGATGGAACCATCGGTGTTGTTATAATCAACTTTAAGATTCCTCTAATAAAACATTAAAGACATTTGGAGTTTAAGATTTCTCTAAACCAAAACACTTCTCTCATCCTTTGATTTATGACTTCCAAAACTAAACCTCTGCAACAACAAGGAGCTTGGAGCATAGTGGGCAGCACGAACATCGTCATCAGCAAAACATGTGGCTACTTCAGTAAAACCATTCTTAGAAATAAATAACAAAGCCATAGGATTTCGAGGTAGTTTGCCTAGTGCAACATAAATCCTCAACTCTTCGTTAGGCATTTGCATAATCATGTTATATAAATTAAGCCCTAACCGGTATTAGGATTCCGAGGTAGTCATTTGGTACGATATAAACCCTCACATCTTCGAGGCCATTTGCATGACTATGTCATACAAATATAAGACCTAAATAAATAAAATTGGCAAGATTGCAACATTAAATAAACTCTCAAATTGAAGCCAAACAATAGGATAGTTTGGGAAGTTTCCAAGATTCTTCTTGGATCCTCAGCTTCTCCTACCTCCCTTCCATTGGACTCCAAAGTAAACTGTTCCAAATTTGAGCTAACCCCTATTGAAATTTCCAAAATTCAATCCTTTGAAAACCTTAAACTTTGAAATTCTTGAGAGAAAAACCACTGATCATTATCGAGAGTTTTCTTAAGTGATTCCCGTCTTTTAAGATGTAATTAACTATAGGGGCTTGCCCTTATAGGGAACTTTAAGAACCCAGGTAATATAAACCTTGCTTAATTCCTTTATATTAAGCAGAGGAATTTGTCGGCTTATAAAATTGGTTCGCAGACCGAACGGATGTCACAAATCTTCTAGTTTATTTAATCAAGCCCCATCATCAAGCAGTGTGTCTATTCTCCGGGATGGATACACGGTTTGTGATGCGGTGCTCATTTATATAAACTATTTGGGATGTGGGATCGGTTTGATTTTTCATATCTTAAAATTTTCAAACTTAAAATTATTTTCAAAAATCAAATACTACTTTTCAAATTATACATTTAAATTAAACCTAAAAATATGCCGACAACTTTCTGGCGACTCCGCTGGGGACTAGTTCCTCTCTCCATTTTGATCGGATGGTTTTGCTTTCATAAATAGATAGTGAGTCCATATCCCTAGTGGACTAAAACTATCATTCTTCCATTGACATACCGCGTTCATTTCTATCTTGAACAAGTATAGTCAACTTTTCTCGGATTTAGGAGCCACTGTTTAGACACTCCTAAACAGAGAGGTTCAGAAATCCTCCTTTTGATACCTCTCTGAAGAGGCGAGGTAGACCCCCAATAGGTGTTAGCTTAGGAGTGGTCCTTTGAGTTGAGATATCCTACGAGATTTTCCCTTCCTTTCTAAGCTCTAGATTGGGTCCTTTACCCTCTCTAATCTCCTCTCGTTTTTAACAAATAAACTAACCTCCAAACAAACAAACTCTTTTCTAAATCGTAAATGCATAAAACTTAAATAAATTGTGTTTTGACTCTTTTCAATTTCTTTTTTTTCTTTTCATCCTGACGAAGGAAGCATAATTCAGGACTGATAATCGGAACTTGCTTTGCAGAAGATGCCTGCACCAAAATTGATCTTCTCTTTCACCAACGGGTTAGACTTAGCTGTCTACCAGGACGAACTGCCTAGCGATGCAATCATCCACTTCGGACAAGGGTTTGACAATACAGACGTTAAGTTTGCCGATGTTACTCTTTTCGCACTGATGAACAAAGTGCCTGAGACTGAAGAGCTTATGATTGAGTTTAACCTGAAGTCGACTCAAGAGTTCCCTTCCCTGCAGAGGGCCCCAGTTGAAAGGAACACTGTTGTTCACAGGAAGTTGACTGCTACCCCCAGAACTGTCGTCTCTACCCCCACCGGTCTGGTCATTACTGCACCTACCCCGGTTCCTGCCAAATTGAAAGGAAAGGAAGTACAAGTCAGTTATGAGCCTATCACCGTGGAGGGTTCAGACTTCGCTGCCATACCGTCTGTTTTTGAGATAGGGTCTGGTTCGAAGTATAGGCCCTTAACCCGGATACAGGGGAGGAATAAAAACAGGAAGTTTGCTAAGATCAAGAAGGTCAGGGAAGCTGAAGGCGCCTGTCTTGAAGAAATCCCCAAAGAGAAAGAGGAAGAACTGCCAGAATACTTACTACTGTTGGAAGGAAATAGATTCCACCCTCTCTCTGCTGCATCTGATGAAGTAAATGCCAGAAAGATCGCCGATGCGTTACCCCGGCCTGCATATTATAGTGACAGCAAGAAGAAGAAAAGCAAGGCTACACCACTTGCCCGATTACGTGGTAATCGAGAAATTAGCCAGAAAAGAAGGATGTCCTGTATCAGAGATTCTGAGAAGAATGGGACGAGTGCCAGTTAAGTCTTGCCTCGGTCCGCAAGTAGAGCCTGCTATTTTCCTTGAAAGACCAAAGAAAAAGGTGCAAGCTAGCGAGGAAGGCTCACCTATTGTTGTATGGGTCTCCATATTAGGGAGGACACCACCTACTTACGCACCGCCGACAGACCAGCCAGTCCTAGGCCTTCTGCTACAAGAAGGATGGTGTGGCGACCTATTATTGTCGAACCAATACCAACAGAATGTTTTGGAAAGAGAAGTCTCGCTGAAGATCCCAGATCTGAAGAAAGTGCCGCAGTAAAAGAAACTCCTGAAAGAGAGGTTCAACAGTCATCTCCTGACAACCATGAGATCGTTCAGAAAAGGCCACTTGAGGATGCCATGGGGCAACTAAGAATGGACATCCGACGGCTAGCAAGAGAAAGAGGAGAAGAATTAAGGGACGAAGTGGATTTGTCAGAATTCATGGATGAAGAGTATGCTGAGGTCAACATGGTTGAGACACGAGCATCATCAGCTTCGCGAGGAGTTCCGCCAGCTTTAGAAAGAGATGAGCCAGAGTTAATGAGAGCACAGCTTCGGGAAAGAGATGATACGATTTACCAGATGGCGAAAAAGATGGAAGAGATGGATGCCGCCTTAGCCACTCTCCAGAGTCAGGCCCAGCCTCAGAAAGAAATACCCCCGGAGGTCATCCATATTACAGATGGAGGAAAAGAGATTACATCTGTTAACGGAGATGATCGACCGAAGAAAGATTCTACACGTAACATGATTCCCGAAAAGGATATTAAGAGCATGGTAGAACGACGAGTGCGAGAAGCCTTAGCTCAATCTAAGAAAGGAGCATCTATTCAGACGGGTAGACCTTACCCTGAAGAAGAATTTGATGCAGTCCAATACCCGAAGGGCTTTGTACCACCTCTGTTTAAGACTTTCGATGGAACGGGAAATCCCCGGCAACATATCGCACATTTTCGTGTCAATTGCTGCAATGCCGGCGGAAGCAACGCTTTGCTTTTCCGAAAGTTCGTCAGCAGTTTGTCAAGGATCGCCTTCGACTGGTATGCAAAATTGCCGAATGGATCAGTCAAGACTTTTCCAGAATTAGAAAATCTCTTCGTTAAGCGGTTTGCCGGAGCTCAGCACCACAACACTATCGGTGATCTAGTGGTGGAGCGACAGAAACCGAACGAAACTTTGGTGGATTACACACTTCAATGGAGGAACCTGAGCATGAAGTGTGAACCACACCTTCCGGAATAGCATGCAATCGATATCTTGCTTAAGAGTATCCATGGCCCGATAGCACTTCTCCTCAAGGGATTCACCATTAAGACTTTCGAGAAGTTGTTTAGCAAGGCCGGGAGCTTGCAGGAGGAAGTGAAACAGCTAAGTTTCATCGATAAAACTGATAAGCAGAAGCCTGTGAAAGCATTCGAGAAGAAATCGAGAACCGTCGCAGCGAGTGGACAAAGGTAAACAGCTAGTGCAAATACGGCCAGAGCAACCACAGCTGAGTTATCAACCACCACAACAACCGTATCAATACCCTTAGCAGAATTATCAGCCTCAGCAGAGTTTTTCAGCCTCGATTAAGTTATCAGTCGCCGCGGTACGATCAGCCGCCGCCACGTCCGCTCTGTCCCCTGAAGGAACTTTTGAACAAAGAATACCCCTTCAAGATTGAGCCAGTGGCTAAGACGTTTCGTAGTTTGATGAAGACGCCCGACTTTCAGTTGCCAGAGCCCAGGAAGCCCGAGGAAGTCGACAAGAAGGATCATCCGAACTACTGTCCCTACCACAGGATGCTCGTACAAAAAATCGAAGACTGCTTCACTTTCAAGAATTGACTGGAAGATAATCTTCGGAGAGGGAACATAACTATCCCAAAGGAATACATGAAGGAACCCCAAAAAGGAGGTTCCGTCAATGTTATCTCGACGAAGCCTATTGTTCCAACCGACCCATACACGACCAACAATGGATGGAATACAGTTGGACAAAGTCATCAAAGAAAATTTTGGATCACATCCAGACCGCTTCGGTGCGCGCTTCAACTCAAAGTTTGAAACCTGCCAAGCCGGCGCTATCGCTAATGATTGAAGAACAGCCCCAAGAGGAGGAGGAGATCGCGGAAGAAGAGAAGACTGAGGTTCCGAGAGGTACACTAGGGGCTGCTTTTCCTAGGATGGTTGTTTCTGATTCGGGGGAGAAATTCCTCGAACCTCTGACTCTGTATGATTATTTGCTCGCCCCGGCGGGATCTTATAATGATAAGAGTTATGGTGTTGGCTACGTTTTGATTGTTTCTAACAATTACGTAACTAACGACAACCGACTTAATCCGAATCTTGATTTCGATACGAATAACGATTCTCAAATCATACAAAACCTAGATAACTACGACGAAGAGGACATTCACAAGGATGGCCACAAAATTTCAGTAAGTGACGAGTCTATTTGTGAATTCCGAGGAGCTCCGATCACGATAGAGTTAGAATTGTCAGACGCCGAGGCGACTTCAGAAGGGCCAATCGTTCCGATTCAAGAAGAGACACCGGTAGATTCAGAGGAAATTACCGAAGTCAATCTGAGAAGCGTAAAGGTCCTACCTCCGAGATAGGGTCCAAAGGACAAGGGAAAGCAGGTGGTTGCTCAGGAAGAGCCAACCCCAGTGGAAGAATTGCCCGTTCGGGAAGAAATTGAACCTGGTAACAAAGTGGACTATAATGTGCTAGCTCATCTTAGGAAGCTACCGGCCAAACTGAGCATCTACGACGCTTTGATCTTGTCAAAGGAGATGAGAGAATCTCTGGTCAAGGCCTTGCTTGATCTAGAAATTTGCTTAGCTCAAATGGTTAGTAATTCCTTCGACGAGGTTTGCTCGTTGAAAGGACAGCGCGGTGTTACCTTCACTGACGATGATTTACTACTTGGAACAGCAGATCACAACCGACCGTTGTACATTTCAGTCAGTATTGGAAAGTTCACACTCTCCGGGGTGTTAGTTGATCCAGGAGCGTCAATTAATATAATGAACCTTTGAACGCTAACTTTATTTAGAGATTGATGCCCGTGATCTCGAGGCGAACAAGATGATGCTAAGAGGCTTCAACCAGAAAGGAGAAAGAGCTCTTAGATCGATAACACTGTTAATGAAGATCAGTGAATTATACAAGACAACCGCAAAGTTCCACATAATTGATTCTGAGACATCATTCAACACTCTACTGGGCCGGCCATGGATCCATGAAAATCGGATGGTACCGTCGTCTCTACACCAGTGTATAAAGCACTATGAAGGAGGACAAGAACATTGTATCAAAGGTGATTTGCAACCATTCTCCATGCATGAAATCGGAATCCACGAAGATGCAGCTTACTACGCACCCTCAAAGAAAACAATCTTCTCCAGAAATGCCATACCAAATCAAGAAAAAGAAGCACGAGACGACAAAGAACCTGAAATCTTCGTTCAACAGTTACTCACCACTCCCTTACGACGAGATGGTGAAGGTTTCTCCAGAACTCACACCTGAGGTCAAGGCCTGGGACGAGGTCGAGGAAGAGACGGTGGAACAGTTGAACAAAAGAAACTGGTCATCGATGTTGATTGGGAGAATAGCTCTGAAGAAGAAGAAGAAACCAAGAAAGAAGCAGCAACAATAAATCAAAAGAAACCCCAGTTCAAGATCTCTCTCGAAGATGAAAAGAATGAAGAATACAAAGCAATGTACGAGAAGATTAACCACTATGTGCATACTATGACCCTGACCCCGATCCATTCTAATAAGATTGAGGGTATGGTGGTCAAGGAAGTGCAAGGTGGTGGTGCTAAGCCGATCAAGTTCTACCGTGGTCCTTCTTCTTCCAAAACTGAAAATGATGTACAATTTGAAGATGTTACTTCTTCTGAATTAATGGAATTGCCTTTTGAGTGGTATTCTCCCTGTGTTCAAAATTTAATTCGGCGCGGTATTTTGCCTAAACAATGGTCAAAAGGCCAATCACAACGCTTTGAAAAGTTATGGAACAATGCCAGTCGGCCTCCCAATTCAAAACATGGTCTTGGATTCGGCACAGTAGGATCAGTTGATGATACAGGATTTTGCTTGGTTGTCGCTAGTGAGCCTAATGAAGACTGCTTGGAAACCTTAGATAATCTTGAAGATCTACCAATCGGAGACGCTCCGCCAGAATTTGAGGAAGAAATTAAATCTACAATTGACGAGTTAATGGAAGTTAACTTAGGTACTAGCGAAGAGCCTAGGCCGACCTTTGTTAGCTCCTTACTCAATAAAGAAGACTCCGAAGAAATAATCAAGCTATAAATGGAGTTCAATGACTGTTTTTCTTGGAGTTATGATGAAATGCCAGGATTAGCTCCAGATGTCGCAGTTCACAAGTTAGGATTGGATCACACTGTCGTTCCAGTCAGACAAGCTCCAAGAAGGATGCGTCTAGAGATTGAACAACAAGTAATAGCTGAATTAAGAAACTAATAGACGCTAAATTTGTCCGTGAAGAACAATACCTAACTTGGTTAGCCAACGTGGTACCAGTCAGAAAGAAGAATGGTCAGATCAGAATCTGTGTAGATTTCAGAGACTTGAATAAAGCATGCCCGAAGGACGAGTTTTCGCTGCCAATTCCAGAATTAATGATCGACATCGCTTCGACACACGAAATCTTCTCTTTCATGGATGGATATTCGGGATACAACCAGATAAAGATGGCACTAGAAGACGAAAAGCTCACAGCCTTCAGAACGTCAATCGGAATATACTGCTACACAGTAATGCCTTTCAGATTGAAGAACGCAGGAGCAACTTACCAAAGAGCAATGACGAGGATTTTTTATGATCTCATTCACAACCAAGTCGATTGCTACGTGGATGTTGTGGTTATAAAAAGCAAGCTGAAAGAAGATCACCTGTATGATTTGAGAATTATTTTCGAGCGATTAAGACAATTTAATCTTAAGATGAATCCCCTAAAATGCGCCTTCGGCATCACCTCTAGGAAATTCTTAGGATTTGTTGTACGACATCGCGGAATTGAAATTGATCCGAAGGAGATTAAAGCTATCTTAGAAATGCCGCCTCCCAAAACCTTGAAGCAATTACGATCCTTTCAAGGGAAGTTGGCATATCTTCGACGCTTTATCTCGAACTTGTCAGGTAGGTGTCAGCCCTTCTAGGCATTAATTAAAAAGGACGCCAAATTCGTTTGGGAAGAGAAATGTCAGCGGGCCTTCGAGGACATTAAGCAATATTTAATGACACCTCCTGTTTTAGTAGCCCCAGTCTCAGGTAGACCGTTGATACTTTATACCGCGGCTTTAGACGACTCCCTTGGAGCCCTGTTAGCCCAGGTCAATGACGATGGAAAAGAAAATGCTCTCTACTACTTAAGTCATCGTCTGATTCTGACGGAAGTAAAGTATCCTCCAATTGAGAAGCATTGTTTGGCCCTGATCTTCACCGCTCAAAAGCTTAGGCATTACATGCTTTCTCATAAGGTCAACCTTATCTCAAAAGTTAATCCGTTGCAATATTTGATGACCCGCCCGACGCTTTCTGGCAGACTTGCTAGGTGGTCGATGATACTATTGCAATTTGATATAACCTTCATCCCTCTTCGTGCCGTAAAAGGACAAGTCCTAGCAGACTTCCTCGCAAAGACATCCTTTGCCGGCAGAATCGCCTCTCAATGATGACTTGCCAGACGAACAGATAATGAGCCTAAAAGATCCCGATGATCAACGTTGGGAATTGTACTTCAACGGAGCATCTTTAGCATAGAAAGATAGAGAATTGCAAACGATAGTGCCCGGTAAGGCAGGAATTGGACTAATCTTTATAACACCGGAGCTGGGGATATTAAGATACTCCTATCACCTAACAGAACCGTATACAAATAACGAAGCAAAATACGAAGTCCTCATAACATGATTGGAATTAACCATTCAGATGGGTATAACAGATATCAACATCTACAGAGATTCATAGTTGATCATTCAGCAGATCGCCGGACAGTACAGAATTCTGAAACCAAGGCTCGAACAGTACTTTCAGTATGCCATGAAACTATTGGAGCAAATTTCGAGTGTAACAATCTACAAGATTCCCAGAAAAGAAAATGCTCTTGCAGATGCGTTAGCCCGCCTCGCAAAAGAGTTTTCCTGCTTACAGGATGAATCAGTTGAAATGTCAGTTCAGGGACGTTAGGTTCTCTCACAGCTCGACATGGACACGATACACAAATTAGAAAAAGAAGAAGAAACAGTTGCAGCAGTAACAGAAAATGCAGAAGACTGACATCGACCATTAGTAGATTACCTGCAAACAGGAAATCTACCGGATAATAAGTCATTAGCCCATCAAATCAAGAAAAGAACTTTGTCTTACGCATTAATAAACAATACATTATACATAATGTCTTTTGACCAGATGTGGCTAAGGTGCCTGAGCGGGTCCGAGGCTCGCGAAATCGTCAAAGAAGTACACTCAGGACTTTGTGGCGCTCATCAGTCAGGTCCAAAAATGAAAATGAAGATTAAAAGACTGGGGTACTACTGGCCCTCCATGATGACCGACTGCATGAAGGTTGCCAAAAATTGTCACCAATGTCAAGTGCATGGAATGGTTCTACATCAACCTCCAAATGTGCTACATCCAACAATCGTGTCGTGGCCATTTGAATGTTGGTTCACAGATATTGTGGGTCCGATAGAACCGCCTTCTTCAAGAGGACATCGCTTTATTCTTGCAGCTACAGACTACTTTTCTAAGTGGGCAGAAGCAGTACCGCTCAGGGAAGTGAAGGCACATCACGTGCTACAGTTCTTCAAGAATCAGGTCGTCTACCGCTTCGGGGTACCGCGCAGAATTATCTCAGACAATGGGTCCGCGTTTAAAAGCACGAAGATCAATAGTTTTGTCAGAAGACACGGGATCGATTGGCGCTATTCAACGATCTACTACCCAAGAGCAAACGGCTTGGCCGAGGCTTTTAATAAAACTCTCGTCTAAATATAAAAGAAAACTTTGGACGACAACAAAAGAAATTGGCACGAGAAGTTGTTAGAAGCCTTATGGGCCTACAGAACAACTTTCAGGACTCCTACTCAGTCTATGCCCTACGCTCTAGTGTACGGGTCTGAGGCAGTTCTACCCTTGGAAGTTCAGCTCCCATCACTCAGAATTGCAGTTGCGAACAGGATCACTACAAAAGAAAATGCCAGACTACGGTTGAAAGAATTGAGAAACTTGGAAGGAAAACGACTTGCAGCGCAACAGAATCTGGAACTGTATCAAGCTAAGATGATCCAGGCCCACGACAAACTGGTCCGCCCAAGGACATTCAAAGTCGGTGACTTGGTCCTAGTTCTTAGAAGGCCTATTCTTGCGCACCGCAAGATAGGAGGTAAATTTGAGCCTACTTGGGAGGGGCCGTTCGTGGTCGAGACAGTCTACTCAGGAGGTTCTTACCAGCTTGTGAATTGTCGTGGAGAACGATTTATGCTTCCAATCAATGGACGATATTTGAAGAAGTATTACGCAACCTGATGTTTCGAAGAATGAAATTTCATTCCTAGAAGCACGGGTAGAGTGATCACTTATAACTGGGTCCGAACCCGAAAGAAAATGAATGATAAAAATCATAAATAAAAAAAGGTGTGTTAAAGGAAAACATATGCAATTGAAGTAATAATAAAGTTTTGATTCTTCCTTTTGAGCCAAGCTCACTCCTGATCTTTTCTTATCTTCTCTTACTCTTATAAAATTTGAAATAATTAAATAAGAATTCTTTCATTAATAAGTAAATTTTCTTATTGTTCTCGTCCTGAGTACAGCCCCTGATCCTTTCCTTGTTTTCTTTTCAGGGAAATGTCGAACGGGCGGTTGTTCCTGAACTTTAAGGATGGCGTAAGTCTTGCACTTAACAAAGAAGAGCCGAAAGCCGATGTCGTGATGGAGGTCGGCTCGGACCTTGCACAGCTAGAGTTGGAATATGAGGAAACTGCTTGGATCGCTGTGGATCCCGAGCGAGTCCGTGGGAAGACAGTGATGAGGCTCAACAAGAAGGCTCCCCAAGCTGCAAACAAGAAGAGGAAGATCAATATGATCGAGGAAAACAAGATGAAATCAGTGATAACGTCCGCAGGAGGAAAGCTTGTCGCGTCGCGCCCTTACCGAGATTCGAGGAGAGAGGAGAGCCACCCCGACCCCAACTCAGAGAAGAAACAAGAATCGCCGTATCGCCAAGATGCTGAAGAAATTAACAGAAGAGCAGAACAAGGAAGAAACCCCGACGGCCGTAGCAGTTACCCCAAGGAGGCCAGTCCTCAAGAGCACCATAACAGAGGTTGTTCCGGAGAAGGCTACTACGCAGCCTACACCGAGATAGTGACGATCCCGAGAGAGCGTGACGGTGTGGAGCCATACATCCCACAAGTACGTCACTAGATCTCCGATAACCGCAGATAATTTCGGAGCACGAATTGGAAATGATCCGGAGGGTGCGAAAGCGAACTTTCAATACTTTCAGAGAATTGGAGGCAGATATGTCAACATCCTGGAAGGACTACAGTTACATACAGATGTTTTCTCCCACTACGAGCAGAGTGAAATTGTAGACTACGTCAACGAGCTGAAGAAACAAGGTCGTGCAGGACGATTACGTACTTCGAGCCAAAGAAATGGAAAAGAGGTAAGGGGGATTACTATTCAATTTGGATGGTGTTACAACTTTGCTGATGACAAGAAAGGAAATCCGCCAGGGATACTCTGCTACGATGAAGTGGATCCAATGCCAGTTTTAATTAAGAAAATGATAAAAAGGATGGTGGCTTGGCGAGTCCTACCCACTGATTGCATACCGAACAGCTGTATTATCAACATCTATGTAGAAGGAGACTGCATCCCACCTCACACAGATCATCATGATTTTGTAAGGCCCTTTTGTACCATTTCCTTCATCAACCAATGCAACATTATGTTCGGGACAAAACTCTGGATAGTTGGCCCTAGAGAATTCTGAGGGCCGGTGGAGATACCTCTACCGACAGGCTCGTCCTCGTACTACAAGGAAATGGTGCGGATGTAGCGAAGCACCGCATACCGGGAGTTCCCTACGAGCGAGTCTCCATCACCCTCGAAGGATGGATGAGAGTAAAATTCCGGTCTACTTCACAGCCGCATCCGGAACTAGAGAATTTGCAGCCTCTACGAGCCGTAGGCTACATAGTAAGTATCACACCTCTAAAATACACTTACGTGAGATTCTCCTTCGGAAAGTGGCTTAGAAGGTGATGTTATTACCTATGTAGTTTACTTCTCTGACATGAATGAATCGAACAGACAATTTTGTCAGAGTACACGGAGATATCAATGTACGATTCGTATGTTCGTAATATATATATGAACTTTTGTAAAAGTTTGTTTTCGAAGAATGTCATCAGAAATGTTTTGATGGAATCACCTGATGTATCTTCGACATTTTAGTGGAGATGAATTTTGGGTTTTACCTTTAGTTTTGTGCAATTTACTGCAAACGCTACTAGATCTGAGTTTAACTCGGTCTAAAAAGAAAGTTGGACGAAGAACGATTTGAATGAAATAATAACAACAAAATAAAATTTGAATTCAAAGTCTGAATAAAATACAAACCAAAACTCAAAACAGATCAACTTAAAACTTCAAGATGTGAACCAAGTAAATCAATGAAAATCCGAATCAAAGTGAAATTTCAATCGAAAACGAAACCTTAAAAAAATCAAATCACTAAAAGCAATGAATAATGAAAACGAAGCTCTGAATCCGATATCCTCAGCCTTCCGGTCGTTCTCGAAATCTTTTCGACTCTCTGCGATTTCTCCCCTCTTTTGAGAAGGTCGACGAGTCTACCGACACAGAACCACGAGATTCTCGATTTGGTTCGATGGCACGATTCACTTCCTTCGCCAAACTTTCAACCTTTGATGAAATCCTTCGAGACGTGAAACACTTTCATGTCCCATTCGAATCTTCTACTGCACTTCTAATCATTGAAATCTTCACAAATCAATCGTCAATCTTTCGAGACCGGTACCTAAATTCCAGTTCACTCCTTTGTGAGGTCGGTACCTAAATTCCAACTCTCTTTTCAAGATCGATACCTAAATTTTGATTCTCTTCCGAGACTGGTACGTAAATTCCAGTTCTCTCCTTTTGAGGTCGGTACCTAAATTCCGACTCTCTTTTCAAGATCGATACCTAAATTTTGATTCTCTTCCGAGACTGGTACCTAAATTCCAGTTCTCTCTTTTTGAGGTCGGTACCTAAATTTCGACTCTCTTTTCTATATCGATACCTAAATTTTGATTCTCTTCTGAGACTAGTACCTAAATTCCAGTTCTCTCCTTTGTGAGGTTGGTACCTAAATTCCAGTTCTCTCCTTTCGAGATCGATATCTAAATTTTGATTCTCTTCCGAGACTGGTACCTAAATTCCAGTTCTCTCCTTTTGAGGTATTTACCTAAATTCTAACTCTCTTTTCGAGATCTATTCCTAAATTTTGATTCTCTTCCGAGACTGGTACCTAAATTCTAGTTCTCTCCTTTGTGAAGTCGATAACTAAATTCCGACTCTCTTTTCGAGATCGATACCTAAATTTCGATTCTCTTCTGAGACTGGTACCTAAATTCTAGTTCTCTCCTTTTGAGGTCGGTACCTAAATTTTGACTCTCTTTTCGAGATCGATACCTAAATTTCAATTCTCTTCCGAGACTGGTACCTATATTCCAGTTCTCTCCTTTGTGAGGTCGGTACCTAAATTCTGACTCTCTTTACGAGATCGATACCTAAATTTTAATTCTCTTTCGAGATCAATACCTAAATTCTGATTCTCATCCTTTGTGAGGTCGGTACCTAAATTCCAACTCTCTTTTTTGAGATTGATACTTAAATTTCAATTCTCATCTCTTTCGAGATCAGTACCTAATTTCTGATTCTCATCTTTTGTGAGGTCGGTACCCAAATTCCGATTCTCTTTTGAGATCGATACTTAAATTTCAATTCTCATCCCTTTCGAGATCGACACCTAAATTCGATTCTCATCCTTTGCGAGGTCGGCACCTAAATTCCGACTCTCTTTTCGAGATCGATACTTAAATTTCAATTCTCATCTCTTTCGAGATCGCACCTAAATTTTGATTCTCATCCTTTACGAGGCTCGGTACCTAAATTCCGACTCTTTTCGAGATTGATACTTAAATTTCAATTCTCATCTCTTTCGAGATCAGTACCTAAATTCTGATTCTCATCCTTCGTGAGGTCGGTACCTAAATTCCGATTCTCTCTCCGAGGCTGGTACTTAAATTTCGGTCCTCATTCCTTTCGATCGCACCTAAATTCCGATCTTCTTTCCGAGGTTGGAGCCTAAATTCCAACTCTCTTCGTCGAGACTAGAGCCTAAATCCTAGTTCTCTTTCAAATTTCGAGGTTAGAACCTAGGTTCCGATTCTCATTCCAAATTCTGAATCTTAACGAAATCCACCTTTAAATCAATCTTAAATCGAACTTTAACTAAAATTGAAACTCAAACTAATTTGGAACTCAAACTCAAAATTGAAACTTAAAATAAAAATGAAACGAATCTAAAATCAAATCTCTCCAAGTCTTGTGATTTGGAATTCACCTCCTTTTTCCCCAGCGAGAGTTCGGGAATCTTCGCCTTCGAGATTTACACGACACTCCCTGTGTTCTACGCTTGTTCTAAGTGTGTCACTTAGACGTCCGTGTTGGTTTTGTTGATCTCTTCGATCAACGCCATTACGTGCGGTGTGCTCGGTTAAGACACCACACCTATCGGGGTCCATTTGTCGACTCTCATTTTTGGTGAGGTCTTTTCTTCTCTCCTTAGCTTCTTAGGATCTAGCCATAAGGTTTTCTCCTCGATTATCCTAGAGGACTAGAATTTGGACCCACCCTTTAGCAATTCAGCCTACTTCGACTCCTCTTAGATCCCACTCGGATGGTCGCAAACCTCTAAATCACCTTAGAAGGTTAAGACCACCATATGGAGAACCAATAGTGAGCTCCTATAAGGTTGTTCAAGCCTTAAGACTACCCCTGGGTGGCCTGGTCCTGGTGAGGTCTGGCTTACACACACTGCACTCTCACACACACCATCCTTACCCAATTATCCCCCCTGGTTCATTGGAGCACTCATGTGGCTAAGTCCAAACCCCTAGCTCTTTAGCTAAGAGGGTTGGATACAACCCATGAGATGTTCAGGTTGACATTTCTTGGTCCATGGCTCATTTTAAGCTTCATCATGATCAAAATTCAACTTTTGCAAAAATGTCTGGTTTTGACATTGGGTCCTTCAAACCTACCTAAAATTACCTAATTGCCCCAAATTTTCCAAAATTCTCCAAAAATTACCCAAAATTCCTAAAAATCCTAAAGATCATTTTGAAATAACCCCACCTTTTAAATTCACCAAAATACCCCAATACCCTCCAAATAACCTCTTGATACCCTAAAATACCCTTTTGGCACAAAATTCCAAAAATTCCAAAAATTCCCAAAAAATTCCATAAAATCCCAAATAGTCCTAATTTCATTTTGTTCAACTAAACCATAGCATAATTTTTCCAAAATAACCCACTTTTATCAAAATCCCCAAATTGACCCATTTTTAACCTAAATGGACCCAATGTCACACCAAACCAACCCATTTGACCTCAATTTTGCCCCATTTCAATTCTAAACTTCAATTCAACATCATTACTATCAATCTAAACCAAATCTAAGCCCAATTTGATTCATATTTGAGTTCAATTCCATTTGAAATCCAAAACCCCCATTTTAGCCTAAAGTGAACCCATGCCCTAAACCTACCAAATTGATTAGCCAAACCCTAAAATTTCCTCCCAATTGATGTTGGGAACTTTTCAAAACATTCCCCTAGACCATTTGAAACTTTCAATTGGGTCTAAACCACACCTTAACCCAACTTGGACCCAAGTTGATTCAACCTTGCCTAAATTGCCCAAAATACCAAAATCCACTAAATTGACCCTTCAATTGAACCCAAAACCTCTCCATGTCTTCATGAAACTTCTTCATGGCAATCATCTCTTCAAAATTGCTCAAGACACTTGGACCTAAATCAAAACCAAACTCAAGTTAGCCCAACCCAAACCCAAGTGAGCCAATTTGAACCCATGACCAAACCTAACCAAATTAAACCAAATGTGGCTAAACCAACCTATCCACAGCCACTAAGTAAACCCTAGGAACCACCCTAGATCCACCTAACCCAAGCTAAGTGAGCCATGGACCAAGGGTCCCCCATTTTAAGGGATCTCTTCCCTTAAATGGACAAATCCACCTTTTGCCTCACCCCAAATCCCCCCTTGCCTGGTTTATCACCATTAAACCCTACTCCTTGGTTGACCCGACCCATGGCCGCCTTCCTTGTCCTTGCCGGCCGGCCTAGCCACCGAAGGGTGTCAAAACCGAGAGCCACCACCATGTGAAACTCACCCAAACTCACCCAATCGGTCACCTCGCCCAAATTAAACTTTGGAGCCTCCACCGCCCTCCACCTAAGCAAGCGAATTCACCCATCAATTAAACCCAAACCCAACCGAATGGCCCCGGCCATTTAAACACCACTTCTCGGCCATGAGAAAGGTGTCGAAAGTGTCAATTTTTCTCACAGTAAGCCCTCCAAATTGCTCCCGCAGCTCCTCCTAGCAAGAGAAGCTCATCCCCACTGTTCTCCCGCCCCGAATCTCCTCACTGAGCCCCATTTCTCACTCGAAAATCGGCCAGAAACAGGACACTCTCTGAAACTTCACCAAATCCAAATTAACTCTTCCCACACCTTCACCAAAGATAGAGAAGGAGTTCTCCAGTGAAACCCCCTCTCCAGGCCACCCAGTTGTTCCAGCCTCCAAGCTTTGTGATCGGGCCTGGTCGAAGTCATACACATGCAATTCACCACAGCTCCAGGCTTCATCCCTAGCTTCCTTGGACTCCAACGAACGTGCCGAGCCTCTCTGATAGAAGCTTCAGTTCTCAGAGCCAAGGTGTTGCCCTCTTCTTCCTCCCGAGCTTCCAGCGATTCTTCATTTCATTCAAGTCAATTTCAATGTATGTTAGCCATATGGATGTGTTCGTCTTCTCAAGACGAATCCATAGAGCATAAGAACTCAAAAATCCATTGAGAAACGAGAGAGATATTAGGGTTAGAAGGTCGACGGTCACGGGTGCACACCAGTCGGAGATGATGATCGGCCACCGTCCGATCGATTGTGTATCGGTTTAACGGCGGAGATCAAGTCGGACCAGAAGATGGAGCGGGACCGCGGGACGCGTGGCTGCCGAGCTCAGATGGCGGCGCCGAACTGGAAGCACGATGCGTAGAGCTTCGAGCCGCCGTAGGTCGACGCAGGCGCCGACGTGGATTAAGTAGGAAAATCCGATATTTTCTTATTTATTTAAATACCAAAACTTCAAAAATTGATATCTTTGCATAGAAAAATCATAAAAATAAAAGAAAAATACCCTCTCGCTCAGATGAACGTAGGAGAATAATGTGGAAAAGGAATTGATCTATTTTGTTGAGTAATTTATTTTTAATTAATTTAATACTGTTTTGAGTAATTTAATTCTCCATGCATGTATACATTTCACTATGGCATGAGACCATAGGGGTTTTGTAGCCTCTGATCTTGGGAACATTCCCTGAATTTTCTAAGGCTAGAGGCTATCCCTGTGGCAAGTTATTTATTTTTCAAGTTTATGTCACTGTTTTTGACATTTTAATTCCAAAAATTAGCATGTTACTTAGAAAATTCCAGGAAAATTTGGTGAAGTTCCTTAGGACCAGAGGACCCTAGGATAATTATGGTTTGAGTTAATTCCTTAAAAATAATCCTAATTGGCTTAAATACTCAAAATTGAACTTTAATTAATTAGAGTTAATCACACATTAAAATGACTTGAAAATAATTCTCCACTGATCTTTAGGATCAATGGAACCTCACATAAAAATTTGAAGTCAATTAGAAATGTTTAACTTTATTAAATGGATCAATTAAGCCACATAATCAAAATTAAACTTTAAAAATTCATAACTTCAAAAATATCATTTCAAAAAATTCACCAAATTGATTTTGGGACTTCTATGATACAGAGAGAGTCCAAGAAAAATAAAATTGGAATTTTCTAAAAATTTTCATTTTTAAGCATATTTTAATATTTTTAATAATTAAAAAATAATAAAAATCACAAAAATAATAAAAATCATAAAAATGTCATATTTGGTCCCCTAATCACTTAGGAACAAACCAAATATTTTTCCCAAGTCTCAAAGTAAAGATATTGAATTTTAAATGCTTAAGACAATTTTTAATATTAAAAATGGATTTTTCAACCTTTTCACTAAATTAATTCTAATAAATCAAAGAAAAATCAGAAAATTATGAAATTTATTTCCCTGAACTTCTTGAGGTTAGAGAGATTTATGAAAAATATAAAACTTAATTTTTAATATTTATTTTATTTTATAATTAATTAACACTCCAAAATTTAAAATAATTATAATAAATAAAATATAATTTGAAAAATCACCAAAATTGGTCCAAGTGGTCCTCTAGTCATTAGAAACATCCCATAATTTTCTTAAGGACAGAAACTTTACCTTGGTCATGTTAGTAAATTTTCTTTGAAAACCCCTATTTTCCATTAAAAATAATTATATAAATAAATTAAATTCAGAAAAATCACATTTTCTCCTCTAATGTCTTAATTGACATGTGAGTGAAGTGGCATAAAAATTTTAAGTTCATTTAAGTTTGATTTAATGAGTTATAAAATAAATAAGCTTAAAGGGGCATAAAGGTAATTAAAAGATTTTAAACCCTAATTAATATTTAGGTCTAATCAAAATGGGGGTAAAATATCTGATTTTATTTTTTTCTCTCAAATGATTGAAACTTTGGGAAATCAAAGGGTAGGAACCCATTAATCACTTTAATAAACCAAAAATGAAACTTTAATTAATTAAATAATTTAAATTTTGGATGATTAATTGAAATAAGATTATTGAAATGGGGATATAATCTAAGAGGATATTGATTCTTTAATTTAAAAATCCCTAAATAAATCACTTAATAATATTTAACTTTTAAACTTAAGAGGATAAATGGAAGTAATAATTAAATGATTAAAAGTAAATAATTCATAATTTAATTAAAACCTACATCATTAAATAATTTAATAACATTATAACCTAAAATGTTAAATAATTAAAAAGTAAATTAAAATATTTGAAACTAATTAAAAAGACATTTCAAACAAACTTAAATCAAAATTACAAATTTTAAATAATTTTAAGACAACTTACCTTAAAAACATAATTAAATTAATTAATATAATTAATCTAAATTAAATCATGAAAGTTTAATAAATAATTTGAACACCTCTTTTGACCTAAGTCAATCTAAAATTTAAATTAACATGAAATATTGATGTCATTTATGTAAAGTTTAACTTAAATGAATCAAACATCATTCCAAACTTAAAATCATTGATTAAAATTTCATAATTAAATCACATTAAAGTAAATCATCAACTTTAACTTCAAATCATTAAAATCTTTAACAAATTAACTTGCCCCTGAAAGCTTTAAATTATTATAACTATTAAATGAAGCGTTAAGTGAAATGCCACTTCACTCATAGGATAATCAAACATCCTAATTCACTGAGCAAGGGAATAAAACTTAACTAAACCCTTGGATGATTAATTCACCTGTGTAATTAAATTCACTTGGACTCAAGATCGTCCTGCAGGTATTGAAAAGATGTTTAGGATTTATTCTAAGCACTTCCTCAATACGATGGGTAGTTTTAAAGAACAATTGAACTTAATTGCTCTTTGATGAAGAAAATCATCCTTAACGAAAATCAAGAACCTAGACGTCATAGGAAATGACTAGCTGTAGGATTAGGATTCTGGTAGACAACCAAAACCCTTCTCTTAGTATTTACCTAGGTACTTGTTACAAATATATAAATGTCTTAACATGTGTTTTATGTGCAGCTTGGAAATAACGAGACGACCCTCCAGGTACGCTTTTATGTTATTGCAAATTACTCTATTGCATTACCTACACTGCACTTTACTTTTCTTGCATGTTAAACAAGACTGTTGCATGAAAACCAAAACCTTTAGGATAGTCCCTGAACTGAAACCAAAACTAAATTAAAAGTCACTAAAAGATAAAATCCACCGCCACAACATTCAAAATATAAAATAACTCAAAATTTAATCACAAACGTAACAACAAAACTACAACTTTAACTAAATTAAAACGTCTTGTCGGATGATCGGGAATACCTCTGATGATGTAACTTACGTGTCGCTAACGGGATTTCCCACGGTCTAAATGAAAGTGTGGAACTCATTCAATTGAGTTTAGCAAATTCATCCGGACTAAGTGAATCCGATAAAAATAACGATGCCTGAAGGATGGAACCGTGAGATCTTAACCAGTGTTGTTATAATCAACTTTAAGATTTCCCTAATAAAACATTAAAGACATTTGGATTTTAAGATTTCTCTAAACCAAAACACTTCTCTCATCCTTTGATTTATGACTTCTAAAACTAAACCTCTGCAACAACAAGGAGCTTGGAGCACAACAGGCGACACGACCATCTTCATCAGCAAAACTCGGGTCTACATCAACAAAACCTTTCCTTAGAATTAAACAACCAAACCATAGGATTCCGAGGTAGTTTGCCTAGTGCAACATAAATCCTCAACTTTTTGTTAGGCATTTGTATAATCATGTTATGCAAATTAAGCCCTAACCGGTCTTAGGACTCCGAGGTAGTCGTTTGGTACGACATAAACCCTCACATCTTCGAGGCTATTTGTGTGATTATGTCATACAAATATAAGTCCTAATTAACTAAAATTGGCGAGATTGCAACATTAAAATAAACTCCCAAATTGAAGCCAAACAATAGGATAGTTCGGGAAGTTGCCAAGATTCTTCTGGATCCTCGACCTTCTCCTACTTCTCTTCCTTCGATTCCCAAAAATAAACCGTTCCAAATTTGATCCATTCCCTATTGAAATTCCAAAATTCAATTCTTCGAAAACCTTAAACTTTCAAATTCTCGAGAGCAAAACCACTGATCATTATCGAGAGTTTTCTTAAGTGATTCCCGCCATTTAAGATGTAATTAACTATGGGGGCTTGCCCTTATAAGGAACTTTAAGAACCCAGGTAATATAAACCCTGCTTAATTCCTTTATATTAAGCAGGGGAATTTGTCGGCTTATAAAATTGGTTCGCAGACCGAACGGATGTCACAAATCTTCTAGTTTATTTAATCAAGCCCCATCATCAAGCAGTGTGTCTATTCTCCGGGATGGATACACGGTTTGTGATGCGGTGCTCATTTATATAAACTATTTGGGATGTGGGATCGGTTTGATTTTTCATATCTTAAAATTTTTAAACTTAAAATTATTTTCATAAATCAAATACTACTTTTCAAATTATACATTTAAATTAAACCTAAAAATATGCCGACAAATGTACCCACGCTGACCCCCTGAGCTCAGCTCATTGGCCATGGCTATAAAACCACCTCTTCACGGCCAAGAGGTGCTGAAAAATTTCTTAGGGAAACTCTGTCAAATTGCTTCCGGAGCTTCCCTGAGACCTGACCCGATTTTTTTGTGTTTCCAAATACAAGGATTTGTTACCACTGCTAAAAAATTTAATTTCTGACAAAAGCGCGAAACACTTGACCTGAAATAACTTGCTATATAGATGTGTACCAAATAAAACTTTTTAAATATATGTTTATATAGCAAAATATAAATTTAAAAAAAGAAAATATTTTATATACTTTTTGGGTACTACGCAAGTATACGTATCGTTTCAAGTAATATAGGGCTTTGAAACAAAGACCCCAGTATCGATCCCACGAGGAAAAAATATGGTAATAAATTTTTAAATGTTGCATTTCAAAATTCTTTTTTTATTTTAATCTAACTATAAATTACTTTTAATTTACTAGATGCAAATAAAGAAAACAATAATAAGAAAATGATTTTGTGAAAACTATATAAAACAAACAACTTTCTTCCCTTCAATTAATCTAAGATTTTTAAGATAATTTAATATTCGTTAGAGAATTTGATTTATGGTATTGTGCCGAATAGAAGCATTCTTATTCTTTACCCTTTGATCCGAGCGCAAAGAACATTGGCTAATTCTACGGATCGAGTCCGGATGTATTGTTAGTAGAATGGGTTAATCTGAGACTCACTCTACTAGATGTCCGAGGGTGGATATGGTCGGCCCTACTAGTGACCCTTTCCTAATCTATAAATCAAATTATAAGAATTTAATCTGTCACTCTAAAAACTTATCGATTCTACGCCCTTTAAATCTTATCTTCTATTTATTTGCACTTCACCTTGAATAGCCCGCACATGGCGCTTCGACTACCCGAGGATTCATGTGACATTTACAAGTTAAGAGTTCTTCTCCTTCTAGGTCTCAAAACTCTTTAACGGGTTTTAACAATTTAAATGGCCAATTTAAAAAGTAAAAGTAAGATCGAGGTATTAATATCATCACAATGTTTTGAAAATATTTTGAGTTTCGATTCTCCATCGAATCTTATATTATCTTATTTATCTCTTCATAATTGAAGGAAGAAAGTAAACTAACTACTCGGAACACATTGAATATAAACAATAAAACATAATAAATAAACTTTGAATCAAATATAAAATACTTATCTCAAATATTCCTTCTACAGATCTTCTGATTTCTACTGATTCCACAGTGTAATGAACTCCAGATGCAACAACTTAAAAATAAACTCTCTAAACTAAAACAAAAGTGGCTCTAATTTTCTCTCTCTACTTCTCTCTCTAAGGATTAGAGATCCTAAAGTGGATAAGAGAAAGGGGTTACAATGGGGGGCACGTTTTTTCTGAAGAAATTGACTCCTACTTATAGGCTTCAAGGGTTGCCTTGAGGCACCTCTTCAACACATGTCCACATTCAATGAATCTTCTAGAAGGTCTGTCTAGGCGGCCGGACACCGCGTCTAGTTCTTCGCACCTCTTCACTTTGGCTCGCACCTCTTCGCGATTAAAACCGTTTTGGAGCGTCCAAATGCGATGTATCACATGTCATATTATCGAGGAACAAGCTGCAGTCTTCTAGAATGTCCAATAACCGCTCACTCCGTCAAAATAACCATTCAAACGTTGTCAAAAACTTGACGATTCTGTATCGAATACGGCGCTTAGGCGCCGGCTCGGCGCTAGGCGCCGGGCCATATTTTTTATAATTTTTGTATTTTGCTCTATTTTTGCTCCTTTTTGCTCCTTTTTGCTCATTTTTTCTTTTTTAGACCTTTTTACATCACCTACATCTAAAAACACAAAAATACATTTCATTAAAGCATAATATCGTTAGAAATTGATAAGAATTAAGACATAAAAAATAGGTATTTTTTTATGGATCAAAATCCTCCAAACTTAAATGTTACTTGTCCTCAGTAACTCTTTCTATATAAAATGTATAACCTTTGGAATAAAAGATAAATATTTAAGATTCCTTATAATTTTTTATTTTATAAAGTTTTTAGTAAATTATTAACTCAATTTCACTAACTAGGTTTAATTTTAAGAATTTAAAGAATATTTAACTACTAAATCATAAGATTTCGAACTTTTCATCCATTTTGAAAATAATAGAAGTTTATTATATTAAGATCTCATAGATTATTTACAAGAAAAAGATCTTCTTGAAAAATCTTTCCTAAATAAATATTCATGCATAAAAATTAAGTAAAATATGTAACTAGTTTTCTTCCTATAAGATAATTCAAGTGAAGCCAATTTTTAATTAACCATTTCCTCAAGCTTCTCCTCTCTTCTTTTTTTTTCTTTTCTTCTTCTTTTCTTTTTTTTTTCTTTTTTCTTTTTTTTTATTTATAGAGAGGATTACTATATCTGGATAGCCTGTTAATCGTTTTGAACTTCCCTATCCTTAACTTATATTTTCAAAACTTATACATTTCCACTTAATTATTATAACATGAATAAGAATTCACAAAGATTTCCAATCTTTTCTTTTTCAAGTGATAATTTTTTATTACTTAATATTTCTAAAATTCTATTATTTCATTCATGAATAGAAAAATTTCTTAATCTTATTCTTCTTTAAGTTAAATAATTCTATTCTTAAAATCAATCAAAGTTAGTAAAATTTTGGTTAATTTCACTAAATTATTTATAATTTCAAAAATAAAAGTGATCTCAAATAAATTCTTCATTCCTTAAGTTATGTTAAAAAGTTTTTATTTTTAAGAAAATATTAGCTCTTTAAGGACAAATAAAATTTAAATTTGAATGTATCTTCCCTTCCCCCGAAACTTAAGTTTTGGTATACTATGAAAATTTGAAAGTATGAGAGAAAGAAAATCATAATTTTAAAAAGGAATTTTTTTTTAAGTATGTAAAAACGATCTTAAAACGAAAAATTAACTTCTACTCATGCTTCTATGAATAATTAAGATAAAATTGAAGCATGTATAAAAAAGTAAGCAGGCTAATTTTTATGATTATACTAAATTTGAAACAAAATAAAAGCAAAGCAAAATTACTAATTACTATACAGTAGACTAAAACAAACATATCATAAATTAACTCTAATTTCAGTCTCAACACAATATACTAAGAATATTTTAACAACAGAATCTTAACACTAATCAATCCACACAGATACTTAAACAAATCAACTTACATTAAACATAAAACTAAACAAACAAACCAAACAAAACAAACCAACAAAGTAGCACAATATAGAGATCTATAAATTACTAGTCACTGGCTGTAACCTCATCATCATCATCGTCACCAAAGGAAAATTCTACATCCTTAGGATCAATAAATGGTGTGAAACTAGGAAAAGTAGGGAAAATAACATCATGTTCACCCTTCAGAAATCTGACTAGGGCTTCGTCATACTCAGCATCATAGTTACTCTTCCTCTGGGTATAATCAAATAAATGATCAAGTTTCCTATCAATAGTATCAATCCTGCAGTGAGTTTGAAATAACTCCCGATCTTGCTCGTATAAGCCGATCATGCATTGATTCCCAGAAACTCGATGGTGGCTCAGCAGAAGTGGAGGGTCGAGAAGTAGAAGGTCTACCTGGAGTAGGTACAAAAGAAGGAGCAGTCTATTTCTTCCTTCAAAAACGATCATAAATGCTAATGCTCTCCTGACCAATCGGCTTAGTAGTCTTCAACCTTTCCTCTGAAATATCTGCAGTGACTCCATTGCTAATACATAATGAATAAATCGGAGATGGGAATCCTGGTCCAACGAAGTGCTTTGGATCTCGCGGTAGAATCCGCAGAATCATAAATAATACTGCCAACATCAATAGGCTTCCTTTCCTGAATGCAGTAGTTTAAGATCGCTCGATCTCTAGTCACTTCACTCAGGTGGTTGGAAGGTAACAATCTTGCAGAAATAAAATAGTGTCGTGCTTAAGAAATACCATTTAATTTGGAGGATTTGAAGTTTACCCTTTTTCCATTCCTGATCTTCCAAGATCCAGTACCGTCAGTCAAATAAGTAATGATCATATCGAAATCTCACTCAGATGGTGATAATCCAGAATAGTGGCATTCAATAGTCGGTGGCAGGCCATAAAATATATTGATTCTTTCAGGACTAAATCCTACTCCGATACCTCTGACAAAAACTTCATGATCTTCGGCATCCAAAAAATTTGCATAAAACTCTCGAACTATAGGGATAACAGCAACAGTAGTGAAATAACAGAATCGTTGCCAATTGTGCGCAACGATAGTGTTTTCAATCATTTCTCCCGGATGATAGAAACTTCGTTCTGAAATGAACTTCCTGGACGTCGCAAATTCATGGAATTGAAAATGCGCAGCCGCAGTAGAAAATTTGTTGTTATCAAAGTTATCTCGTGCCTTCCCGCATTAAGATTTCGGAGCCATCTAAACGTGAAAGAAAACAAGAACAAATTTAGGAATCAAAGATTTAAACTCTTTTTAAGTTTATAAAACATAAAATAAGTTTAAAAATCCAAAGAAATCACTAAAAATCAAAAAAAATTTCAAAATTTTGGTTCTTAGCAAAACCTAGGGAAATCTATGGTGAAAATCGAAAATAAATAGTTTAAAGTGTAGATCTGATCTTGAGACGAAGAAATCAAGTGATTTCGCGCTCAAATCCTTGATGTTTTGACCTCAAAATGGATCTAAAAGGTGTATTTTCGCGAAAATGGGGAAGAAGATGAAGCTTAGGCGTCGAAAATGGCTTTTGGAGGTATTTAAGGAAATTTTCGGGTACAGGCGGAACTAGCGCTTAGGCGCCGAGCTACGGCGCCTAGGCGCCGAGTCTGGCGCTAGGCGCGACTGGCGCCTAGGCGCCAGACTCGTCTTTCACAAAAAATTATTTTTAAATTTAATTTTCCACCAAAATTCATAAATTCAACTTCCAATTACTCACATTAGAGTAGGGCTTCAGTTTCTAACTTCCACAACATTTTTCAAAAATTTTAAAAATTAAATATTTCATCCACCAATCAAACATAAAGTTTAAATAAAACTCACTAAATTCCATTTATAATCTTCAATATTGGCTCAATACATTCCAGATAAGTATTATACTTGATTCAAGTTCCTAATACACACTCAAACACAACAATTTATAAGCAAAAACAACACATACTGAACATGAAAGCAAATACACAAACAAACACAATCGATTCACTAAATCGATACGACTCAACAAACCAAATAATAACTATCTCATTACCAGAATATTCTAATCTTCACAAGGGAAATTGTGTATTTCACTTGGAAAGAACACTAACGCTCTCGGGAAATCCGTAGCCGTCTTTTCGTCAATCCACTTGTTCTTCGCATACATTTCAACTTGAGCATCTTGATAAGCCGCAAAATGATCAAATTGAAGTTTCATCTGCCATTCGAGATGTTCAATTTGATGAAACATCTCATGAAGGAGATCTCCAATGCTTTTAAACTCCGCTTCAAACTTATCCAAACGACTATAAATTTTCTCTAAACTTACCGCGATGAAACCATTGAAGTAGGGTTGAGGATCCTTTGAGACCTTGTCCCTAGCTTCTTCTCTATGATTTCTTCCTTCCATTTCTTCAAAA
Source organism: Papilionanthe hookeriana x Papilionanthe teres (assembly GCA_022702705.1). NCBI lineage: Eukaryota > Viridiplantae > Streptophyta > Magnoliopsida > Asparagales > Orchidaceae > Papilionanthe > Papilionanthe hookeriana x Papilionanthe teres. Next base: position 14,361,213 of record CM040426.1, on the reverse strand, counting down.
ATTTCTCAAATCTCTCAAGAATGAAGTGTAATGGACGTAACTTTGATTGCTTGATGGTTAGGGAAGAAGATAGGTTGATTTAAAGATGAAAATCGTGTGAAAAACTGAAAAATTTTTTATTTTTGCATTGACCAGTAACCGTGGCGCTTAGGCACCGAATCTGGTGCCTAGGCGCAGTACCTATTGATACATAGTTTGACTCTGGCGCTTAGGCGCCGAATCTTGGCGCTTAGGCGCCGAATCTTGGCGCCTAGGCGCCGGAACTATATTCAACTCCGTTTCGCCTAATCGTCAAACTTCAAAGTTTCGTTCTCCAAGATAGGTAAATTATACTGGTAAGAGTAATCTAGACTCAATAACTCACATGGTAAACAATCATAATGAAGGTTAACTTGATCTCCTTTTTACTCATATTTAGAATAGAGTGATCCAATTTCTAAATCTTACATACTTCAAAATAATCTTCAGCCTAAGTCAACAAAGGCTTATGAGCATCAAAAAAAAAATTTAAACTAATATAAAATTAGTCAAGATCGAGGCATAGCCTTACATTAAAACATAAAAACACTCATAACAAAAGATAATTATGGGTTGCCTCCCACAAAGCGCTTGGTTTAACATCTTCAGCCTGCCTTAAGTAAATCTTTCATCAGGTTGACTCAATTCATAAGCCTCTTTATAAATCTTTTTAATATCTCCCAAATAAGGCTTCAATCTTAATCCATTTACTTTAAAAAATTTTCCTGTTTTGGGATCTTTAATATCCACAGCTCCATAATTGTATACTTTCTCAACTATATAGGGTCCAATCCATTTAGATCTTAATTTTCAAGGAAAAAGTTTTAAACGAGAGTTAAACAGTAATACTTCTTATCCAGGCTCAAAAATTTTTCCTGAAATTTTCTTATCATGCAACATCTTCATTTTCTCTTTATAAATCCTTGTATTTTCATATGATTCATTTCTTATTTCTTCCATCTCATTCAATTGCAATAATCGCTTTTCTTCTTCTTTATTCAAATTAAAATTAAACTTCTTTATCGCCCAATAAGTTTTATGTTCAAGTTCTACAGGTAAGTGACAATGTTTACCATAAATTAACCGGTAAGGTGACATTCCGATTGGTGTCTTATAAGATGTTCTATAAACCCATAATGCAAAATCACGTCTATCAACCCAATCAATTCTTTTAGGATTAACAATCTTCTCTAAAATTCTTTTAATTTCTCTGTTTGATACTTCAGTCATTTCACTTGTTTGTGGGTAATAAGCAGTTGCAATTCTATGTTCGATTCCAAATTTTTGTAGTAATGATTGAATTCTTATATTCCTGAAATGACTTTCACCATCAGTGATAATTACCTTAGGCATTCCAAATCTTGAAAATATCATTTTCTTTAAAAATTTAGAAACACTTTTGGAATCACAGTTTGGTAAAGCAACAGCTTCAATCCACTTTAAAACATAATCAACTGCTAATAAAATATAAATTTTTCCAAATGATGAAACAAATGGACCCATAAAGTCTAAACCCCATATATCAAAAATTTCAACTTCCAATATATAGTTTAAAGACATTTCATTTTTCCTAGATATATTTCCCATCCATTGACATCAATCACATGTTTTCACATAATGTCTCACATCTTTAAATAAGGTAGGCCAATAAAATCCAGAATTAAAATTTTAAATGCAGTTTTATCTATGCCAAAATGTCCTCCAAAATCGGAATCATGATATTTTTGAATAATAGCAAAAGTTTCCTCATAAGATACACATCTTCGAACATAGAATCTTTTCCAATTTTAAATAAATGAGGTTCTTCCCAAATATAAGATTTAACATCATATTTAAAAATTTCTTAATAAATTTGTTATCCAATTCATAAGGCAAAATATTGCTAACTATATAATTAGCAATATCAGCATACCAAGGTGTTTTGCATCCTTGAATAACATATAAAGATTCATCAGGAAATTTTTCATTTATATTTTCTTCCGAAATAATATCATTTTTAATTCTAGACAAATGATCAGCAATTTGGTTTTCGAGTTCCTTTTATATCTACTATTTGAAAATCAAATTCTTGTAGAAGTAAAACCCATCTTATAAGTCTAGGTTTAGAATCCTTCTTAGATAATAGATATTTAATAGCGAGAATGATCGATCCGAACTATGCATTTAGTACCAAGAAGATAAGGTCTAAATTTATCGAAGGCATATACTATAGCTAGAAGCTCCTTCTCGGTGGTAGTGTAATTTCTTTGTGTTTCGGTGAGAGTTTTACTAGCATAATATACAACTTTGAAAATCTTCTCATATTTTTGTCCTAATACGGCTCCAATTGCAAAATCACTTGCATCACACATTAATTCAAAAGATTTATTCCAATTAGGTGCAACAATGATAGGTGCGATTATTAATTTTTCTTTTAGAATATTAAAAGCATTAATACATTCTTTGTTGAATTCAAATTTCGCATCTTTTTCCAATAAATGACAAAGAGGTTTAGCAATTTTATAAAAATTCTTTATGTATATTCTATAAAATCCAGCATGACCTAAAAAAATTCTCACTTCAGTAACAGTAGTAGGTGGTTGCAATTCAGCAATAATTTTCACTTTTGCTTGATCTACTTTTATCCCTTTTTGTGAAACTTTGTGACCAAGTATAATGCCTTCTGTGACCATGAATTGACATTTTTTCCAGTTAAGAACTAAATTTATTTCTTCACATCTTTTCAGAACTTTGGCTATGTTTTCCAAACAAGATTCAAAAGAAGTTCCAAAAACTGAAAAATTGTCCATGAATATTTCAATTCCTTTGTCAATCAAATCACAAAATATTGACATCATACATCTTTGAAATGTTGTAGGTGCATTACATAAACCAAAAGGCATTCTTCTAAAAGCAAATGTTCCATAAGGACTTGTAAATGTTGTCTTTTCTTGGTCCTCAGGAGCAATAAGTAACTGATGATAACCAGAATATCCATCCAGAAAACAGAAATATGGGTGTCCAACTAATTTATCGAGCATTTGATCCAAGAAAGGTAAAGGAAAATGATCATTTCTAGTGGCTTTATTTAATTTCCTATAGTCAATACAAATTCGCCATCCAATAAACTGTCTTGTAGGAATTAGTTCATTTTTATCATTAGCAATGACGAGTTACACCTCCTTTCTTCGAACACAATGAATAGGACTTACCCATTGACTATCCGAAATAGGATAAATAATACCGACATCTAACCACTTAATAATTTCTTTTTTAACAACCTCTTTAATGATAGGATTTAATCTTCTTTGTGATTCAATAGTAGGTTTAAAATTTTCTTCCATTAAAATTCTATGCATACAAATGGAAGGGCTTATTCCCATTATATCAGCAAAAGTCCAACCAAAAGCTTTCTTATAATTCTTTAACACACCTAGTAGTTTTTCTTCTTGATCTTTACTCAGTTCAAAAGAAATAATAGCAGGTAAAGTTAATGAATTTCCAAGAAATGCATATTTTAAATGTGAAGGTAACATTTTTAATTCCAGTTTAGGGGCTTTTTTAATTGATGGTAAAAGTATATCATTTTGAGTTATGTCTAAAGTTTCCCGGTTATCTTTAATAAAATGAGTCTCTTCTTCTTCTACTTCTTCATTTTCATCAGTTAAAAATTTAAATTTTTCTTCAAAAATGACTTTACATTTTTCTTGATAATATTTTTCAATTAAATAATCAATTATATCCATTCGATAACATTTCTCTTTATCAGGGTACTTCATTGATTTAAGAACATTGAATTTAATTTCTTGATCATTAACTCTCATGGTTAGTTCTCCCTTTTGTACATCAATCATAGCTCGTCCGGTAGCTAGAAAAGAACTCCCTAAAATAATAGGTATCTCTTTATCTTCTTCCATATCAAGTAAGATGAAATCTACAGGGAAGATAAATTTATCCACTTTAACAAGGACATCTTCTATAACTCCTTTAAAAAAAGTGATAGATCTATCAGCTAACTGAAGGATTACAATGGTGGGAGTAATATCTCCTAAATTCAATCTTCGAAAGATAGAAAATGGCATGAGATTAATACTTGCTCCTAAATCACATAAAGATTTTCCACATAATTTTTCTCCAATAGCACAGGGTATAGTGAAACTTCAAGAATCCTTAACCTTTTCAGGTGATTTCTTTTGAATTATTGCACTGCATTCTTCACTTAATGCAACAGTTTCAAAAGCTTCAAATTTTCGTTTCTTGCTTAAAATATCCTTCATAAATTTTGCATAAGTTGGCATTTGTTCCAAAGCTTCGGCAAAAGGTATGTTAATAGTAAGTTTCTTAAAAATTTCAAAGAACATAGAAAATTGAAGATCAAGTTTCGTTGTTTAAGTCTTTGAGGAAAAGGTGGTGGTGGTTTTTCAACTTCCACATTAACGGGTATAACGATCGATCTTGACTAGAGAGAGAGTTTCTTTAGGTTTTTCAATCTCTTCAACCTCAATCTCTTTTTCAATTTCATTCTACATTCTTTCTTTTAATTCCTTTCCACTTCTAAGTTGCACAGCTTTAACTTGTTCATGTTCTTTTCCAGTTTCCTTTGGATTAATTTCAACATTACTAGGAAGTGTTCCAAAGTTCCAATTTCTAGTTGAAACTAAGACATACTTGGCTACACCTATACACTGCACCAAAGTTCAATTAATTATGCCCACACCTTCACAGAACTCAAAGAAGTTCCCCCATCAAAGCCCCATCACAGAGAGCCTCTGCACCAAACTTTGATCAACACCTGAAATTAGCCTTGGTCGAATTCAGGTCTAGACAATTCACCAGAGCAGGAGACTTCATCTGAAGGTTCATTGGGACCAATCAAAGCTGCCACAACCATCTGATTGAAGCCTTCCCACTCATACAAAGGTATTAAACCTCACCTTCCTCCGAGCTTGTTTCGATTCTTCATGCATATTGGGTTGATTTTAGTCTAAGTTAGTTGTATAGATAGGTTCGTCTAGGTCAGATGAAGCTATAGAAATAAACCTCATGTGATTTGGTGAAGTTTCGAGAGAGATCTTAGGTCTATGTGCACCAGTTGGGGATGATGGAGGAGTGTCGTTGGATCACGCGTGTATTCAATGGACGGTTGGGATTGTGCCAGACAGACTTGCTATGCATAAAGTGCAGAGCTAAGTCAGACGGTGGTGTCAAATAGGAGCGGGCCGTGTAGGACTTCGGAGCTGCCGAGGATTCAGTCAACGCCAAGTGGTTTATATAGAAAATTAGGGATTTTTTATTTATTCAAATCAGTGTAACTTCAAAAATTCATAACTTGGTGTAGAAAAATCAAAAAAATAAAATAAAAATACATTCTTTCTTGGTAAATAGAGGAGAACAATGTGAAATTGGGTTGAAGTTTATTTGATTCATGTTTTATTTTTAATTAATTAAATGCAGTCTGGAGTCTTTGATTCTCCATTTGCATAGGCAATTCACTATGACATGAAACTTAGGGATTTTTTTCCCTCTATCATGAGGGATCTTCCATAATTTTTTCAAGGTCAGGGGAGATCTCTATAAGGAGATCCCTATTTTTTAAGTTATTGTGTCTGTTTTTGTAAAATAATTATAATAATTAAAATATTGATTAGAAAATTACAAAAAATATTTTTATAGGTTCCTTGTCACAAAGGACCCTAGGAATAATTTAACTTAAGTCATTAAGAATGCACCTAATTGAGGCAAAACCTAAACTACAAAGAAAATTAATTTGGATAAAACAAACATCTAAATCACACAAAAATATTTATCCACTGTGGATTAAGGTCAGAGGGACTCCCATAAAAAATTTTAAGTTATCTGGAGTTTATTTAACCACCTAATTGAATTTTCTAAGTAAAAGGGCATTTTTAATAATTAAAATACAAGTCAAAAAATTATAAAAATAGTTTTGGGAGTTCCTGATGACCAGATAAAATGGTAATTAAAACAAATATTTCATTTTTTTGACTAAAATTGAATTTTTTAAATAAAATAAAATAATTAAAAAATGATAAAAATCACTAAAATATTAAAAATTTACTAAATTATCACATTTGGTCTCCTAATCATTTAGAAACTATCTAAATAATTTTTCCAAGTCTTTAAGTCAAAATATTAATTTTCAAAGGCTAAAAAATGAATTTCCTAAACTTTCCACCAAAATATTCTAAAAATTAAAATAAAAATCAGAAAATGTGAAATTTGTTTCTCTGGGTCCCCTCACCTTAGAGAGATTTAAAAAATTTATAAAACTTAATTTTGAACCTTTAAAATATTTTTAATAATTAATACTCCAAAACTTAAAATAATTGTAATAATTACATTAAAGCTCAAAAAATCATGAAATTTGGTCCAAGTGGTCCTCTGGTATAGGTCTACCTCCAATAAAAAGTTTAAGGCTAAAGGTTCTGATTTTGTTAAGTTATGGAATTTTCATTGAAAAATATCTATTTTGCATTAAAATGAATGTATAAATTAAACTAAAATTTAAAAAATTACATTTTCCTCTCTGATGTTTTAAGTGACCCATAAGTGGGGTAACATAAAAATTTTAAGGTCATTTGAATTAAAGTAAATGAATTATGAGGTGAGAAAGCCTTTAAGGGAAAAAGTGCAATTTTAAAGATTTAACCTTAATTAACATTTAGGGTTGATCTAAAGGGTAAAAGAGTAATGGATCATTTTAATAAACATATTTGGATGATTGAAATACAAGAAAGGATAAATGGTAGAAACTCATCTCATTTTTTGTTACATTAGAAGATAAGCTCATAATTTCCTTAATTATATTAATTTGGAAGCTAGTTAAAGTCAAATAATCTTTAAGGTTAGGGGTTGATTCTAGAAGTTGATAACCCACTGATTAAATATCCCTATTTGAGGTTTGAATGATAATTCATTAATCTGATGAGAATCATATTCATGTAGTTTAATTTTTCTAAAAAATATAAATATACCCACCTAAGTTTTAAAGGGCTTGGTAGTGAGACTGAGCTTGATCAAATTTGATTAATGAGATTTAGAAAAGAAAACACAATTAATTTTAAACACATTTGAAACACGACAAGCCATCAAAATTGGTTAAATTCCTTCATGAATCAAATTGCCTCTAAAGGTCTCACTTACATAATTCATAAATAGAATATTAAGTGATATTTACCCCACCTTTGGGATAATTAAAACATTAGGTCATTGAGCATAAGGGTATGAAATAGATGAATCATTTAATGAATATGATAAGTCCAAATGAACTCAAGAACCTTCAAAAGGATTGTGAAACATTTAGATATTTCCTAGATCTACTCACGAACCTTCTGGACACCTTGTAGGACAACTGAACTTGTCATACTTATTAAAAGAAGGCATCACTTAAATGAATGAATAGGATTCACCAAGTTATGACTAAGGTTGGTAGGCTAGTAACGAACATATTTATATGCTTTACTTTCCTGCAAGTATAAATTTTTATTGCAAAAAATACTAAAGTTTCAGGTGAATGAACGAGAAGACTCATCAGGTACGCTTTTATAAGTTTATAGTGCCTACTTTTCTGTGCTTCCTTTACCACATTTTTTCTTAATTACAATCCTGCATGTTAAACAACAATGTCACCCTGCACGAAAACTAAAACTTCTAGAATAGCCAAAAAAATCGAAACCAAAATTAAAACTAAAACCAAAATAAGATAAAATTCACCGCCACAACATTAAAAATATAAGACAACTCAAAATTTATTCACAAATGAAATAAAATCACAATTGCAACTAAATTAAAATGTCTCTTTGAATGATCGGGAATACCTCAGAGGAGGCAACTTACTGTTGCTAACGAGCTTTCTCATGGTTTAAATGAAATTATGGTACTCATTAAGTTGATTTTAGTAAATTCATCTGAACTAAGTGAATCTGAAGAAAATAGTGGTGCCGGAACGAGGGAACCGTGGGATCCCAACTGGTGTCGCTATAATCAACTTAAAATCCCCCCAATAAAACGTTAAGGCACCTCAATTTAAACCTTTCCAAAGCATAATACTTCTCTTTTCTCTTACATTTGACATTTCTTTAAATTGAACCTGCTAAGACGAGGAGCTTGGAGCATGTACAGCGGGCAGCATGACCATCTTCAACAGTAACCAACCTTAGAAAATAAACAAGCCATAGTATTTTGAGGTAGTTTTCCTAGAGCATCATAAATCCTCACCTTTTCTCTTTAGGCCTTTTCATAACCATGTTATGCAATATAAGCCCTAACGCGTCCTAGGATTCTGAGGTTATCACCGAGTATGACATAAATCCTCCTTTCTTCCAGGCTATTCACATGATTGGTACCAAGTGAATGTAAACCCTAAATAATAAAATTGACAGGATGAAACATGAAATAAATATCTCAAATTGAAGCTAAACAATAGGATAGTTCGGGAAGACACCAAGATTCCTCTTTGATCCATGTTCTTCCCCTAGCTCTCTTTTCGTTTGGACCCTTACAATAACTGTTCTGAAACTTGAGCCACTCGCCTATTGGATTTCCGATTACCACATTTACTTGAAGAAACCTACCCTTTTGGAAGTCATGAATATAAATATTTCCTGATCTATATAAAGAGTTTTTTTAGGTGACATCAGTCATCTAAGATGTAAGTAAACTATGGGGGTTTGCCCTTATAGGAAACTTAAAGACCCCATATTAATATAAACCATGTCTAGTTGCTCCATACTAGAAAGGGGAAATTGTCAGTCAACAATGGTTCGTAGACCAAACGGATGTCATGAATTCTTTAGTTTACTTGATCAAGCCTCACCACCAAGTCATATATCTATTCTTCGGGATAGATACGTATCTTAGAGTGAAGTATTTGATTATTTAAACTATCGATTATATGGGATTGGTTTGATTTCATATTTTTGAATAAAAAATGATATTTTTACAAATTACATATATACATTAAATTAAATTAAATATTTTTAATGCGGGCATCGGGATACCCATTCCGGCGGCCGATAATTTCTAATTTGGTGACCAAAAATTTTCTGGTGACTCCACTGGGGAATAGTTTCTCTTTTCATTAAGATCAGGAAAAACTATATTCATATATCGGTAATGTGCTCATGTCCCTCATGAGCCAGATTACCATTCCTTCGTTGACATCATTTACCCATTTCTCTCTTGGGAAAATATGTTCAACTCTCCTTGATTTCAAGACCATCTGCTTAATCATCCTTAAATAGAAGGGTTTAGGAATCTTTAGGTTTCTTTTTTATCTTGTGGGGTTGGACCCCCAATAGGTGTGTTGGTGAACAAGTTTCGTCAAAGCAATATGCATTGTCAATGGGATCCCAGATGGGGTCCCACACTTCATTTTCCCTTTGTGCCTCTCGGGTTCGAGCTTGCTTTCGGCAAATTGAACCAATCCCTCTTAAATCTTAAACTCTTTTTAACAAATATATAAAAGATCTAAAACAAGATAAAAATATACTAAAATTCAAAATGAAGTGAAATTACACCTAATTCATAGGCCAACCTTTTTCGTAGTGTGCACTATGATTACAAAGGTTTTGGCCTTCTCCAAATTTTGGAATGTTTCTCTCGACAGCCAGAATGTCGACCCCAACGCTCACTTTCTCTTACAACTTGCCCACTTCCGTGAGTCCTGTCTCGCCGCTCCAATGATCAAGTTCGGGACCGACTTCAGTGAGTTCGAAGTCGTACTCGGAAAAGCCTTATTCGTGATCGTGACAGTTGCTACTCCCGAATTTCAAAAATCATCTGCTGAGTTCGACATGAACTCACACCAAGATTTCCCTTCTGTTAAGAAGGTGAAGGTTTTTACTGCCCCCGTCAAGTCAGTCGTCTCTGCACCTAGGAGATTTGTTTCCCTAGAGCTACCAGTTTTGTCGTCACCGCAGCTAAGTTTTCGTATGCCAAAGGGAAAGAAATTCTACGTGAAGGAGATTTTGATGACCTCTTTCTTTCCCTGCTGTTAGTTTTTTAGATTGGTTCTAGTTCTAAACTTCCCCTACCAACTAAATCTCAAAGGAGGAACCGTAATCGTAGGATTCTCAAGGCCGCCAGGGCACAAGTTGCAAGTCTGCCCGTGATTGATGAGATTCCTCAACAGGAACAACTCGGTTTACCAGAGACCTCTCCTCTCCTTAGAGGGAGTAGGATCCACCCGTTGATTGATACCACTGGAGATGAAAGCCTCCACGGGATTCCCGCTACGCTTTCGTCACCTCATGGTCGTAATGAGGTGAGGTAGAAACCAACACTCATCACACGAGCTCGCACCCTTCTCCAAAGATTGGTTGAGAAAGAAGGATGTTCCATTGTTAAGCTTGTCGGTCGTTAAAATTTTAATTTAATTTAAGTATATGTATATAGTTTTAAATAATTTGGAAAATATTATTTGATTTTGAAAATACGAGACCAAACTGATCCCATATCTTTGGTAGTTTAAATAATTGAACACTGCATCATAAACTATGCATTTATCCCGATGAATAGATGCACTGCTTAACAATGGGGTTTAATTAAATAAACTAGTAAATTTATGCTATTCGTTTGATCTGCGAATCATTTTTTTATTTTTCGACAAATTCTCCTATTTAATACAAAAGAATTAAATAGGGTTTATATTAAGCTAGGTTCTAAAATTCCCTATAAGGGCAAGCCCCTATAGTTAATTACATCCTAAGTGACGGGAATCACTTAAGAAAACTCTCAATAAAGATCAGTGGTTCTGCTTTCATGAATTGCAAAATTTAAGTTTTTACGATTGGATTTTAGAAATTTCAATAGGAAATGTATCAAATTTGGAACATTTTATTTTTGGAATCCAGTGGGAACGAAGAAGTAGGGGATGCCACGGATATGAGGGAACCTCGGTGACTATCCCAACTATCCTATTTGTTTGGCTTGAATTTAGAGATATTATTTGATGTTTCAATTTTGCCCATTTTATTTAATTAGGACTTATATTCGTATGACATAATCATACAAATAGCCTAGAAATTATGAGGGTTTATGTCGTAACGAACGACGGCCTTGGAGTCCTAAGACGAGTTTAGGGCTTAAGTTGCATAACATGATTATGCAAATGCCTTAAGGGTAAGGTGAGGATTTATGTTGCGCTAGGCAAACTACCTCGAAATCCTATAGCTTAGTTGTTTGACTACTAAGGAATGGTTAAGTTGATGAAGACTTATTTTGCTGTTGAAGATGACCATGCTGCCCACTATTCTTGCTCCGAACTCCTTATTATTGCAGAGGGTTTAGTTTAAAGAAGTGACAATCAGGGGATGAGAAAAGTGTCATGGTTTAGAGGTTGAATTTCAAATTCAATATCTTAAATTTTATTAGGGGAAATCTTAAAGTTGATTAAGCAGAACTGATTAAGATCCCACGGTTCTATCATCCCGGCACCACTATTTTCATCGTATTAGCTAAGTCCAAATGAATTTGCTAAACTCAACTGAATGAGTACCACACTTTCATTTAGACCGTGGGAAATCTCGTTAGCAACACGTGGGTTACATCATCCGAGGTATTCCCGATCATCTAACGAGACATTTTAATTTAGTTGTAATTGTAGCTTTGTTGTTTTGTTTGTGATTAAATTTTGAGTTGTCTTATATTTTGAATGTTGTAACGGTGAATTTTATCTTGTTTTAATTTTTAATTTAGTTTTGGTTTCAGTTTTGCAGCTATCCTAAGGGTTTTATTTTTCATGTAGGGTGACATTGTTGTTTAACATGCAAGTTAGCAAATAAAGAAAGTACAGCGCAGGTAAGTAAACTGCAATAAAATAAAAGCGTACTTGGTGGGTTCTTCTCGTCATTTCCAACTGCACTTAAAACTCAAGTTACGCATTTAAATATTTTAAAAGAAAATACCTAGGTAAAGCTAAGGGAAGGTCTTGGTTGTTTACCAAATCCTAATCATATCACTAGTCAGTTCCTAAGGTGAGTTTTGTGGATGATTTTCTTCATCAAAGAACAATGAAGTTCAATTGTTCTTTTAAAACATCCCATCAGGTTGAGAAAGTGCTTAGGACAGGTCCTGAACATCTCTTCAACGCTTTTGGGATCGTTTTCGAATCCAAATGAATTTCATTACACAGATGAATTGATCGTCCAGGGTTTGGTTGAGTTTTGACTCTTGCTCAGTGAACTTGGATGTTTAATTATCCCATGAGTAAAGTGACATTTCGTTTGATATTTCATTTAAGAGTTATAAAGGTGAAAGCTTTTAGGGGTAAGTTAGTTCATTAAAGAACTTAACCATTCTTAATTGAAGTTGTATTGGTGTTTTAACATGATTCAATTTAATTATAAAGTTTCAAGTTGATTTTCAAATATTTTAAGTTATTTAAGTTAAAAAGGTGTTTAAATTATTTGATTCAATTAAATTTCAATGATTCAAGTTTATTTTAACTTAATTAAAATACTTTAGATTTATTAACTTAATTAAAATATCTTAATTGTAAATTGTTTTGAATTGATCTTAATGCTTCAAATTTATTTTTTAAATTTTAGTTTTAAGTAAGTTTTAGTTTAGTTTTGATATGTTAAGTTTGTTTTAGTTGATTTTTTTTAAATTGTTGCAAATTAATTTTAGTATTTTAAGTTTTAATTTGATTATAATATTCCAAGATTATTCCCTTTTTAATTATTAATTTCAATCATCATTTTTATGGTTTCATTAACAAAAATTAAAGGGATGTTTAATCAATTCATTGATTAGGGATTCAATTTCAAAGAATTAGAATCTTCCTATATTAAATCTCTTACCTTAATGGTTCATGCTTTAATTATCTTCCAAAGTTTAAATGATTTAATTAATTAAGATTTATCCTTTAATGTTTAAAGTGAATAATGGGTTTCTACCCCTTAACTTCCTAAGTTTCAATCATTCAAAAGGAAAATCAAGATCCAATATTTACCCTTCCCTTTGGTTAAGCCTAGATATCAATTAACGTTTAAATTCCTTAATTACCTTTATGCCCTCTTGAGCTTGTTCATCTTATAATTCACTAAATCAAGCTCAAATGAGTTTGAAATTTTTATGTCACCTCACTCACATGTCAATTAAGACATTAGAGGAGAAAATGTGATTTTTTTCATTTTTAATTTAATTTATATAATTATTTTTGTGAAAAATAGGGATCTTGAATGAAAATTCAACAACATGACAAAGATAAAACTTCTGTCCTTAGGAAAATTATGGGAGGTTCCTACTGACTAGAGGATCACCTAGACCAATTTTGGTGATTATTTTATTTTATTTTATTTATTATATTTATTTACTTTTGAAGTATTAATTAATTATGAAATAAAATTGAGATGGAAAATTAAGTTTTATATTTTTCTTAAATCTCTCCGAGGTCAGAGAACTTAGAGAAATAAATTTTATATTTTTCTGATTTTTCTTTGAATTTTTAGAATTATTTTAGTGAAAGGGTTAAAAAACCATTTTTAATATTAAAAATCACCCTGAGCCTTTAAAATTCAATATCTTTACTTAGAGACTTAGGAAAAATATTTGATTGTACTCAAGTGATTAGGAGACCAAATATGATATTTTTGTGAATTTTAATATTTTTATGATTTTTATAATTTTTTAATTATTAAAATATTCAAAAATAGCTTAAAAATGAAAATTTTTGAAAAATTCCAATTTTAATTTTCTTAGGCCCATCTGATCTTAGAGTGCCTTTAAAATTGATTTGGTGAATTTTTTAGTTATATTTTGGGTTTTATGAATTTTTAATTTCAAATATAGCCATGTAACTTGAATAATTCATTTAATGGGTTAAATCATTTTCAATTGGCTTGGAATTTTTATGTGGGGCTCTTCGGATCCTAAAGAACAGTGGAGAATTGATTTCATGCTATTTTGATGTGTGGTTGTCTTAAATTGATTTAACTTCAGTTTGATTATTTGGTCAAATTAGGGTCATTCTTAATGAGTTAAATCAAATCATAATTTTCCTAAGGTCCTCTGGTTCAGAGATACTTCCCTCAATTTTTTCTAGAATTTTGTAATCAACATGTTAATTTTCATGATTAATTCATTAAAAAAGGCACCAAAATTTGGAAAATATGGATTTCTGCCTAGACGTCTCCTCTGATCTTGGAAAATTCATGGAATGTTTCCAAAGACAGAGGGAACAAAAGCTCCATAATCTCAAGCCATGATGAATTATGCATGCTAATGGAGAATTCAAATAATCATAAAAGTGTTTAATTAACTAAAAAATTAAAGACTCAATAAAATAACTCAATTCTTTTTCCACATTATTCTCCTCTGTTCACTGAGCAAGAGGGTATTTTTCTTTTAATTTTTGGATTTTTCTATGCAAAGTTATGCATTTTTAAATTTTCTGGAATTTAAATAAATAAAAAATCCCTAATTTCCTACTTATCTGATGAGGCGCCACCTCAACCTAGACGGCTCCGAAGTCACATGCATCGTCTCCCATTCGGCGCCACCATCTCAGTCAGCTAGCTCATTTCATTCCGTGGTTCTATCCGGCTCGATCTCTATCTTCCATTCGATACACGCGACATCCAACAGTTCTGGCTCATCGTCCTCTTCTGGTTCTACCCGAGAGCCGTCCACACTAAAACCTTAAGATCTCGAGCTATACTCAACCAAATCAAGTGTGGTTTGTTTCTACGTGCTCGTCTAGCCTAAGCGAAGCTATCAATATGGCTAACATGCATTTAAATCAAGCCAAATGAAATGGAGAATTGCTGGAAGCTTGGGAGGAAGGAAAGTTCAATACCTTTGCTCTGAGGAGTGAGGCCTCAATCAGAGATGCTTGGCACGTTCGTTGGAGTTCTAGAAGCCTATGAATTGAGCCCCTGACCGTGGTAAACTACCTAGACCCAAGTTTGTTCAAATCCAAACTGGACCTTTGGCCGATAGAACAAATGGGTGGCAAGGTGAAGGGGCATTCACTGAGGAACTTCTTCGGAACTTCTTCTCTTCATGTAGGGATGGTGTGGGTGCAGTTAATTTGATTTTGGTGGAGTTTCTGGGGATGTCCTATTTCTGGTTTGAATTTCAGCTGAGAAATTGGGCTCGGCTGGTGGGATTCATGGCAGGAGGACAATGGGGATCAATTTCTCTTGGTTGTGAATAGGTCTGGGAGCAATTTGGGAGGGATTTGTGAAGACATTTTCAGCACCTGAAACTTGGCCGTGAGGGGGGGGGATTTTATAGCCATGGCTGGAGAGGGGAGCTCAGGGCCAGGCAATGAGTGCCCTGAGCCGCTTAGTGTGAGGACTGAGCAGGCCAGGTGGTTGGTTAGGGGATTGCTCACTGCCAAGTTCCAATTTTGAGTTTTAAGCCAATGGGGGGCGCTCGGTTGTGCCTATTCCAGCAGCTAGGATGACTGGCAAGGATGGCCAGGCGGCTGGCAGGGCTGAGGAGGAGTGGAAGAGGAGTTCAGTGCATTAATTCTGGGCAGTGAGGTTGCTTAAGGGGGAGTTTAAGGATGGGACTTAGCCTTAACCAAGTGGCTAGACCCAATGGTCCCAAGTGGTGAACCATTGGTCCATGGCTCATGGAGCTTGGGTTGGATCAGGTCAAACCCACCCTAAGAGGCCTAGGGTTGGCTGCCATGGAGTTGGTTTGGTCCAATTTGGTTTTGTTTGGTTTAATTTAGGCCACATATTCACATAGGTTGGTTTGGGTTTGAATTGAGCTAGGTTGAGTTTGGGTTTAATTTAACCCAAATTGATTGATCAAAATGGCTTAAATGATTGTCACAAAGTTTATGGAAGCGGTTTGGAGTGAATTGGGGTTGATTTAGGAAGTGGATTTGAAGGATTTTGGTGGTTTGGTTCAATTTGGGTCACCATGGATTATGTTGGATTTGGGTTTGCTTAGAGCTTGGCTAGGGCTCAATTAATGGTTCAAAATGATGTAGGTGATTGTCATGAAAGGTTTATAATAGAAATTGGATGGAAATTTTGGGCTTAGGGGATTCAATTTGAGGATATTAGGTCATGTGGCAACTTTAGGAAAAATTTGTGGATCTTGGTTTCAAGTGAGTTTGCATGGGATTTCAATCAAAATTTTGGCTAAATGAATGTTATATTTTGTATAGGAATGTGTTATGAAGGTTTTAGAACAATTTTGGGGAACATTTGAGTCGAATTGGATTGAATTTAGGCACACTTGGGTTCATGGGTAATTTAGGGAAAACATTGGGCATTTTGGTTTGAATAGGACTTGGGAAAAGTTTGAATTTGAATTGGGGGCAAATTGATGTTGCATTTTGTTTGTGGTGGTGTTAGGAAGAGTTTAGAATTTTGTTTGGGGAAAATTGAGTGACTTTGGGTCACTTTAGGTGAATTGGGTCATAAGGCCAAAATTAGGGGTTTTGGATTAAAGTTGAAATTGAATTCAAATGTGGACCAATTTAGGCTTGTATTTGATTTAAATTGGTATTGTAGATGTTGAAATAGAGTTTGGAATTGAAATTGGGCAAGATTGGGGTCAATTGGGTCAAGATTGGATTTAATTTAGGCTCTTTTGGGTTAAATGGGCCAAATTGGGGCTTTTGATGAAATTGGAATAAATTGGTAAAATTGGGGTATATGATAGTTGAAGAAAATGAAATTAGGAATATTTAGGATATTTTAGAATTTTTTGGGAATTTTTGGAATTTTGGGCTAAGAGGGGGTATTTAGGGTATATGGAGGTCATTTGGAGTGTATTGGGGTATTTTGGTGGATTTAAGAGGTGGGAATTATTTTGAAATGATTTTGAGGAATTTTGAGAATTTTTGGGTAATTTTTGGAGAATTTTGAATCATTTGGTAGTTATAGAGCAATTTAGGTAATTTTGGGTAAGTTTAGGGACCCGGGGTCAAAATTTGGAATTTTGGAAAAATGAAGGGGGCTTCAAATAGAGAAGAATGGGACCATTTTAGTGGGGTCAAAATTGAATAAAAGTGATTTGAAATTGGATTAGGGTTTAGGAGCATGAGCCATGGACTTAGCCAAGTCCAACCACTTTAGGACCAAGTCTAGCCAAATGGTAACCACTTCATGACCCTTCACATATTAACCCTAGCCATCTTAATCAAAGACCAGTGGCTTTGGTTCAAGCATGTGAGTTTCTTAATGGGTAAAAGGAAGGGGTTTAAAGTTTAGGTAAAATGGCTTAGGGGTGTGTGTGTGTGCAAGAGAAGCTTAAGTCACCCAAGTTTACTCTAAGTCCAAACACTCCTATGGGAACTCACTACTGGTTGCCCACATGGTGGTTTTAACATTCCAAAGTGATTTAGAGGTTTGTGACCATCTAAGTGGAGTCCCAAGAGGAGTTAAGAAGTGGCTGAAAATTTCTAAATGGTGGGGCCTAACTCTAGTCCTCTAGGATAGTCCAGAAGAAGTCCTATGGCTAGTTCCTAAGCACTAAGAGGAAGAAACAGACCTCACCAAAAATAAGGTCAACAAATGGACCCCCAATAGGTGTGGTGTGCTAACCAAGCACACCGCACGTATTAGTGTTAACTGAAGAGATCAACAAACCAACACAGACATTCCAAGCCCACATACTTGGAACAGAACAGAGAAAGAGTAGAGAAGGTTCCCGCTGGGGAGTATCAGGTAAATCTCTGAAGCTGAAGATTCCAGAACTCTAGCTGGGAATTACGAGGGTGAATTTCAATTTGATTGGATTTGAGTTTGATTTAGATTGAAGTTTGAAATTTTGATTTTAATTTTGATCTTTTGATCTTAAATTTTTAAATTTTGAATTTGAGTTTTGAATTTTGATCTTTGAGTTTTGAAATTTTCATTAAAATTGATTTGAGATAGGAATTGAAAGAGAATTTGGAATTGAAAAGAGCATGGTTTAAATTGATTTTGATTTTGATCTTTTGATTTTGAATTTTTAAATTTTGAGTATGAGTTTTGAATTTTGATCTTTGAGTTTTGAAATTTTGATTAAAATTGATTTGAGATAGGAATTGAAAGGGAATTTTGATCTAAAAAGAGCATAGTTTAAATTGGAAAGGGGGTGAGGACTGGAGTTCAAGTACCGACCTCAAAGTGAGAATCAGAATTTAGGTACCGATTCGAAAGCTGAAAAATCAGAATTTAGGTACTGATCCCGAAGGGTGAGAATCAAAATTTAGGTCTGACCACAGAAAGGGGGGAATCAGAATTTAGGTACTGATCCCGAAGGGTGAGAATCAGAATTTAGGTACTGACCTCAGAAAGGAGGGAATCAGAATTTAGGTACTGATCCCAAGATTGAGAACTGGAATTTAGGTACCAGCCTCGAAACTGAGAATCGAAAATTAGGTACCGATCTCAAAGGATGAGAATCAGAATTTAGGTACTGACCTCGAAGGGAGAGAACTAGAATTTAGGTACCAGTCTCGAAAGAGGGGAATCAGAATTTAGGTACTACTCCAGAAATGGGAAGTGGAATTTAGGTACCAGCCTCGAACTGAGGATCGAAATTTAGGTACCAATCCGAAAGATGAGAGTCAGAATTTAGGTACTGACCTCGAAGGAAGAGAACTGAAATTTAGGTACCAATCTCGAAATGAGAATCGGAATTTAGGTACCGATTTCAGAGAGATGAGAGTCAGAATTTAGGTGCTGACCTCGGAAGGAGAGAACTAAAATTTAGGTACCAAACTCGATATGAGAATCAGAATTTAGGTACCGATCTCAAAAAGATGAGAGTCAAAATTCAGGTAATGACCTCGGAAAGAGAGAACTGGAATTTAGGTACCAAGCTCGGTATGAGAATCGTAATTTAGGTACCGATCTTAGAAAGATGAGAGTCAGAATTTAGGTACTAACCTCGAACTTATGGGTTAAAGACTGGAATTTAGGTACCAGTCTCAAAAATTGACGATTGATTCATGAAGATTTGGAAGAAATTTCGTGAAAATTTGGCGTACCAAAGTTTAGTAGAAGATTGGAATGGGACGTGAATGTGTTTCACATCCCGAAAGGTTTGATCAAAGTTTGATTGTTTGGCGAAGGATGTGAATCCATGCCATCAGAACCAAATCGAGAGTTTCGTGGTTCTGTGTCAGCAGACTCAGCGACCTTCTCAAAAGAGGGAGGAAATCACAGAGATTCAAAAGAATTTGAGTACAGCCAGAGGCTGTGGGATTTCAAATTTGGGATTCGATTTCATTGTTCTTCATGTTTTAGTGATTTGATTTTGTTTTGATCTTTAAATTTCATTTCGATTGAAATTTCATTTTGACTTAGATTCTTATTCATTTATTTTGTTTGCAATTTGAGATTTTAATTTGATTTACTTTGAGCTTTGATTTGTGTCTTATTTAGATTTTGAATTTGAATTTTTATTATGTTTTTTGTTTTATTTTTATTATTTTATTGGATTTCGATGAGTTACATTTTTCTGTTTATTACATTTCATTCAAATCGTTCTTCGTTCAACTTTTCTTTAAATCGAGTCAAACTCAAATTTAGTGGCATTTGTAGTCAATTACACAAAACTGAAGGTAAAATACGACATAATAGTTTCCATTGAAATGTCAAGAGTACATCATGTGATCAACCAAAACATTTTTGATGATGTCTTCTTGAAAATAGACTTTTACAAAATCCATGTATATCTAAACACAGACTGTATTGGCATTTTCATGTTATCTGACAAAATTGTCTGTTTGATTCATCAATGTCTGAAAAGTAAACTTGATAGGTAATAACATCACCTTCTAAGTCAGTTTCCAGAGGAGAATCCCACGTAAGTGTGCTTTAGAGGTGTGCTACTACTATGTAGCTTACAGCTTATAAAGCTACAAATTCTCTAACTCTAGATCTGGCTGGAAGTAGACCGGAATCTTGCTCTCATCCATCCTTCTGAAGGCGATGGAGATCCACTGGTAGGGAACCCCTTCTATGCAGTGCTTCGCCACATCTGCACTGTTTTCTTATAGTATGAGGACAGATTCTACCGGTAGAAGTATCTCTACTAGCCCTCAGAATTCTCCGGGGTCGACTATCTAGAGTTCTGTCCCGAACATGATGCTGCATTGATTAATGAAAGAAATGGTGCAAAAGGGTCTCACAAAATCATGATGGTCCACGTCAGGTGGAATGTAATCTCCTTCTTCATAAATGTTGATAATGCAACTATTCGCAATGCAGTCAGCGGGTAAGACTTGCCAAGCCAACATCCTCTTTATCATTTTCTTGATTAAAACTAGCATTGGATCCACTTCATTATAGCGAAGTATCCCTGGTGGGTTTCCTTTTTTATCATTGGCAAAGTTGTAGCAGCATTCAAACTAGATTGTAATCCTCCCCTTGCCTCGCTTCCATTTCTGACGCTCGGAATAGGTCTTTCTCCATAGTCGTTCTGCATGGTCCTGCTTTTTCAGCTCGAAGACGTAATCCACGATTTCATTCTACTCATAGTAAGAGAACACATCAGTATGCAATTCTAGTCCCCCCAAGATATTGACATACTTTCCCTGAATCCTCTGAAAATACTCAAAATCTCGTTTCCACTCTCTCTAGGTCATCTCCAACTCGTGCTCTGAGAGCATTTGGAACTGTTGGGGTCTAGTGACATATTGTGGGATGTACGGCTCTACACTGGCACGCTCTCCCGCAATCGTCACCACCTCAAGTACGGGCTCTGTAGTGACCTCCTCTGGAACAACCTCTGTTATGGTGCTCCTGAGGACCGGCCTCCTCGGGGCAACTGCAACGATTATCGGAATCTCTTCTTTATTTTGTTCTTCTGTCAATTTCTTCAGCATTCTGTGAATATGGCAGTTCTTGTTTCTTCTTTGAGTCGGAGTCAAAGTGGCTCTCCTCTTTCCTTGGATGTCGGTACGGATGGCACTGACAAACTTCCCTTCTACTGCTGTTATCACTGATTTCATCTTGTTGCCTTCGATTGCATTAATCATCCTTTTTTTTATTTACAGCGTGTAGAACTTTCTCACTGAGCCTCGTTACTGTCTTTTCATGGGGCTCTTCGAGGTCTACAGTAGTCCAAGCAGTTTCTTTATATTCTAGCTTCATCTGTACAAAGTCTAAGTCAACTTTGATCACAACGCCAGCTTTCAGTTCTTCTTTGTTAAGTGCAAGACTTACGCCATCTTTAAAAAGAAGGATCAGCCCCCCGCTCGACATCTTCCTGCGAAAGCAAGGAAGGGAACAGGGGCCAAACCTAAAAGGAAAGAGAACAATAAGAACTTTAAATTTATTGTATTTTCTTTTATTTATATAAAATTATTTTATTTTAAAATTTTATTAGGAAAGGGAAAGATTTGATTTGGAGTTTTGAAATTGCAACAAGTCTTGATTGATTTTTATTTATTTGAGAGAATATCTTTTGTATTTTGGTTTTAAAGTTTTTTTTTATATCATTATTATTTTGGGTTCAGATCCAGTTGCACACAGTTATCACATCGGTGCTTCTATGAGCGAAACTTTATTTCTAAAGCCCGCTCTTCGAAACACCATGTCACGTAATATTTCTTTAGATGTCGTCCGTTGATAGGAAGCATTGGTTGCTCTCCAAGGCAATCCGCAAGTTAGTAAAAGCTTCCCGAGTAGACTCTCTCGAGTACAAATGGTCCCTCCCAAGTTGGTTCAAATTTATTCCCTATCTTGCGGTGTGCAAGAATAGGTCTTCTGAGAACGAGAACTGATTCACCAACTTTGAAAGTTCTTGGGCGGACCAGTTTGTCATGGGCCTGAATCATCTTAGCTTGGTATAATTTCAAATTTTTCTGCGCTGAAAGTCGTCTTCCTTCCGAGCTTTCCAATTCTTCTATTCTTAATCTGGTGTTTTCTTCTGTAGTGATCTTATTTGCGACTGCAATTCTGAGTGACGGAAGCTGAACCTCCAAGGGCAAGACGGCTTCGGACCTATACACTAGAGCGTAAGGTGTAGACTGAGTAGGTGTTCTGAAAGTTGTCCTGTAGGCTCATAACGCTTCTAATAATTTCTCGTGCCAATTTCTCTTGTTGTCGTCCAAAGTTTTCTTTAGGATTTGGACGAGAGTTTTATTAAAACCCTCGGCCAAGCCGTTTGCTCTTGGTTAGTAAATCATTGAATAGAGCCAATCTATCCCGTGTCTTCTGACAAAATTGTTAATCTTATTACTTTTGAATGCAAACCCATTATCTGAGATAATTCTATGCAATACCCCAAAACGGTAGATGACTTGATTCTTGAAGAATTGTAACACATGATGTGCCTTCACTTCTCTGAGCAGTACTGTTTCCGCTCACTTTGAAAGGTAATCCATTGCTGCAACGATGAAACGATGTCCTCTTCAATAAGGCGGTTCTTTCGGACCCACGATATCTGTGCCCCAACACTCAAATGGCCACAACGCGATTGTCGGATGTAGCACATTTGAAAGTTGATGTAGAACCACTCCTTGCACTTGGCACTGGTGACAAATTTTGACAACTTTCATGTAGTCGGTCATCATTAAGGGCCAGTAGTACCATAGTCTCTTAATTTTCATTTTCATCTTTGGAATTGACTGATGAACGCCACAAAGTCCTGAATGCACCTCTTTAACAATTTCACAAGCTTCGGACCCACTCAGGCACCTTAGCCACATCTAATCGAAAGACCTTCTGTATAAGGTATTGTTTATTAAGGCGTATGACAGAGTTCTTTTCTTGATCTGATGGGCTACTGACTTTTCGTCCGGTAGGTTTCCTATTTGTAAATATTCCATTAATGGATGCCACCAATCTTCTGTAGTTTCTTCCACTGCTACAATTGTTTCTTCATTTCCCAGTCTGCGCAAAGTGTCTATGTCAATCTGCGATAGGACCTGTCGTCCCTGCACCATCACTTCAACTGATTCTTCCTGTAGACATGTGAACTCTTTTGTAAGTCGGGCCAAAGCGTCTGTAAGGGCATTTTCCTTTCTGGTGATCTTGTATATTGTCACATTCGGAATCTGCTCCAGCAATTTCATTGTATACTGGAAGTACTGCTCGAGTCTTGTTTCAGAATTTTGTACTGTCCAGCGACATATTGTATGATCAATTTTGAATCACTGTAAATGTTGATGTCGGTTATACCCATCTGAACGGCTAACTCCAGTCTGGTTGTAAGAGCTTCATACTCCGCTTCATTATTTCTACACGATTTTGTCAAATGGTAAGAGTACCTCAACATTCCCCACTCCGGTGTTATAAATATTAGTCCAATTCCTGCCTTACTAGGCACTGTACGGCTTATTTTTCAGGTTGGTATGTTGTATTTTTGAAAAGAGGGGTCGCCTATAGAAATTGTCGGTGAATTTTTAATTTAAAAAAATAATTTGAAAAAGTAGTATTTGGTTTTGAAAATAATTTTTAAATTTGAAGATTTTTTAATATATGAAATCAAACTGATCTCACATCCAGAATAGTTTATATAAACGAGCACCGCACCGCAAACCGTGTATCTATCCCGAAGAATAGACACACTGTTTAGTGATGGGGCTCGATTAAATAAACCAGAAGATTTGTGACATCCGTTTGGTCTGCGAACCAATTTTATAAGCTGACAAGTTCCCCTGCTTAATGCAAAGAAATTAAGCGGGGTTTATATTACTCAGGTTCTTAAAATTCCTATAAGGGCAAGCCCCTATAGTTAATTACATCTTAAGTGACGGGAATCACCTAAGAAAACTCTCGATAATAATCAGTAGTTCTGCTCTCAAGAATTTCAAAGTTTAAGTTTTCAAGGGATTGAATTTTAGAATTTCAATAGGGAATGGATCAAGTTTGGAACATTTTGTTTTAGGAATTCAAAGGAAGAGAGGTAGGAGAAATCACAGATTCGAAGTGAACTTCGGTAATTTCCCGACTATCCTATTGTTTGGCTTGAATTTAGGAAAGTCCAAATATTTATTTAATGTTTTGATCTTGCCAATTTTAATCAATTAGGACTTATATTCGTATGATGTGATCACACAAATAGCCTCGAAGATGTGAGGGTTTATGTCGTATCGGACGACTACCTCGGAATCCTAAGATCGGTTAGGGCTTAATTTGCAATGCAAATGCCTAACAAAAGGATTGAGGATTTATATTGCACTAGGTAAACTACCTCGAAATCCTATGGCTTGGTTATTTAATTCTAAGAAAGTTTTGCTGAAGTAGACTCATGTTTTGCTGATGACGATGGCCGTGCTGCCCACCATGCTCTGAGCTCCTTGTTGTTGCAGAAATTTAATTTTAGAAGATTGTAATCAAAAGAGAAGAGAAGAGTTTGGTTTTAAAAATCTTAAAATCCAAGTGTTCTTTATGTTTTAATTAAAACAAATTTTAAAATTGATTATAACAACACTGGTTAAGATCCCACGGTTTCATCCTTCCGGCATCGTTATTTTTATCGGATTCACTTAGTCCAGATGAATTTGCTAAACTCAACTAAATGAGTTCCACACTTTCAATTAGACCGTGGGAAATCCCGTTAGCAACACATAGGTTACATCATCTGAGGTATTTCCGATCATCCAACAAGACGTTTTAATTTAGTTGTACTTGTAGTTTTGTTGTTTTATTTGTGATTAAATTTTGAATTGTTTTATATTTTGAAATGTTGTGGCGGTGAATTTTATCTTGCAATGACTTTTAATTTAGTTTGGTTTTGGTTTTAGGGGCTATCCTAAAGGTGTGGGTTTTCATGCAACAGTTGTTTATCATGCAAGAAAAGTAAGTGCATTTACAATAAGGTAAATTGCAAGAAGGTAAATTGCAATAAAATAAAAGCGTACTCGGAGGGTCTTCCCGTCATCCCGAGCTGCACTTAAACACAATTTAGAATATTTAAGCATTTAAAGCAAGTTCCTAGGTAAAGCTAAGGGAAGGGTTATGGTTTTCTACCAAGTTCCTAATCATATAGCTTGTCATCTCCTATGATGTCTAGGTTCTTGTGTTTTGGTTTGAGGACGACTTTCTTCATCAAAAAACAATTAAGTCCAATTGTTCTTATAAATATCCTATCATATTGAGGAAGTGCTTAAGACGAATCTTAAACATCTTTTCAATACCTCTAGGATTGTTTTAAGTCCAAGAGAATTTAATTATACAATGAATCAATCATCCAGGAGTTCAAGTTTTGTTATCTTGCTCAGTGAACTAGGACATTTGAATATCCTATGAGCGAAGTAACACTTCACTTAATACTCTGTTTAGGAGTTATGACAACAAGAGCTTTTGAGGGCAAATCGATGTTCAAGTAATTTGTGATTCGACTTAATTTTAATTAATGGGTTTAAGTTTGGAATAGTGTTCAAGTTGTTTTAGATTTATTTTTTGAATTCTTTATGTCTTAAGTGATGTTATATTTAATTCAATTTAATTTAATTTAATTTTAATTTAATTTAATTTGATTTAGTTTTAGTTTTAATTTAATTTTATTTATTTAATTTTATTTTAATTTTATTTTAACTTGATTTTATTTTTTTGTTTAATTTAATTTAATTTAATATGTTTTAATTTAATTTAATTTAATATGTTTTAATTTAATTTAATTTAATGTGCTTTAATTTAATTTAATTTAATTTAATTTTAATTTTAATTTTATTTTATTTTATTTTATTTTATTTTGATTTAATTTAAATTTTAATTTGGTTTTATTTTTAATTTTTAATTTAATTTAAATTTTAATTTAATTTTATTATTATTTTTTTTAATTTTAATTTAATATTTTATTTTTTATGCTTTAAGGATGATTTAATTTTAATTGTTAAAGTATCAATTTAATTGAAATTTTAAAAGGATTTAATTTAAATGTTTTAATTTTAATTTAATTTAATGATTAAGTCTTTTAGCATTTTAAATTTTGAATTTGGATTATCATTTTAATTAAGAATTAAATATTATTGAGGTGATTAATTTAGGGATTCTTAGATTAAAGAATAAATTTCTTCCTAATAATCTCCCAATTTTAATAATTCCAAATTGTTTTATTATTCTTCCAAGTTTAAACAATTATTTAATTAAGGTTTATTTTAATTACTTTCAAATTATTTGGTAGGTTTCTACCCTTTAATTACCTAAGTTTCAAACATCCAAAATCAACTTAGTATCAAATATTTTACCCATCCTTTTAATTAAACCTAAAATTTTTAATTATAAGTTAAAATTTTAATTACTATTTTGCCCTTTAAACTTACTAATTTCATAACTCACTACATTGAGCTTAAATAAATTTGAAATTTTTATGTGACTTCACTCATATATCAATCAAGACATTAGAGGAGAAAATGTGATTTTTCTGTATTTAATTTATTTATACAATTATTTTTGGTGGAAAATAAGGATTTTCAAGCAAAATTTAATAACATGACCAAGGGAAAGTTTATGTCCTTAAGAAAATTATGGGACATTCCTAATGACCAGAGGACCACTTGGACCAATTTTGGTAATTTTTTGAATTATATTATTTTTATTATAATTATTTTGAGTTTTGGAGTATTAATTAATTTAAAAATAAAATAAAGGTTGAAAAATGAATTTTATATTTTCCAAAAATCTCTCTGATATCAAGGAAACCAGAGAACCAATTTTTATAATTTTCTGATTTTTCTTTGATTTATTAGAATTATTTTAATGGAAATGCTAGAAAATACATTTTTTTTATTTTAAAAGTACCTTAGGGTTTTAAAATTTAATATCTCATCATAGAGACTTAAGAAAAATATGGGGTTTGTTCCTAAATGATTAAAATTCAAAATGTGACATTTTGGTGAATTTTATTATTTTTGTGATTTTTATTATTTTTTAATTATTAAAAATATTAAAATAATGCAAAAAATCAACTTTTTTGGAAAATTGCAATTTTAATTTTCTTAAATTCCCCTGATATCAGAGAGGCTCCAAAACTAATTTGGTGAATTTTTTAGAAGTATTTTGAAAATTATGAATTTTTTAAATTTAATTTTGGCTAAATGGCTTAATCAACCCATTTGATACGGCTAACCAAGTCCAATTGACTTCAAACTTTTATGATGGGTTCCTCTGATCCTAAAGGTCAGTGGAGAATTGATTTCAAGTCAATTTGATGTATGATTAGCTCTAATTAATTAAAACTCCATTTTGGATGTTTAAGCCAATTAGGTTATTACAAGTGAGTTAACTCAAAAACCATTTTCCCTAGTGGTCCTCTCAGTCATAAGAAACATCACCAAATTTTCCTAGAATTTATTTCACAACATGCTAATTATTAGAATTAAAATACTCAGAATAGTGACCTAGAATTGAAAAATCAATAACTCTTCATAGGGATGGCCTCTGACTTTGGAAAATTCAGGGAATGTTCCTAAATTGAGAGGCTTCAAAAGCCCTATGGTCTCATGCCATGGTGAATTGTATACATGCATAGAGAATTGAAATAGTGCAGAGAGTAAATAAATAATTAAAAATAAAATACTTGGTTAAATTAAATGATTTCTTTTCCACATTATTCTCCTCTGTTCACTGAGTAAGAGGATATTTTTATTTTATTTTTCTGATTTTCCTACACAAAGTTATGCTTTTTTGAAGTTTAGGGAATTAAATAAATCAAAAATACCCTAATTTCCTACTTATCCACGCGGCGCCACGCCATCCTCGGCAGCTCCAAAAGGTCACGCGTCGTCTTCTGATTCGGCGCCGCCATCAGACTCAGCGCTCCAGGGCCCAGAGGTTCACGTACCATCGCGCTGTCCGGCTCAATCCAGACCGTCCGTTCGATACACGCTCGATCCGACGGCTCCCAGTCATCGTCTACGACTGGTGTGCACCCGTGACCATCAACCTTCTAACCTTAATTTCTCACTCGATTCTCAA
This sequence comes from Papilionanthe hookeriana x Papilionanthe teres, assembly GCA_022702705.1. Taxonomy (NCBI): domain Eukaryota; kingdom Viridiplantae; phylum Streptophyta; class Magnoliopsida; order Asparagales; family Orchidaceae; genus Papilionanthe; species Papilionanthe hookeriana x Papilionanthe teres. The sequence goes on along the minus strand of CM040426.1, from coordinate 14,333,365 downwards.
CGGATTTTCGTGTTCTTATGCTTTATGGATTCGTCTTGAGGAGACGAACACATCCATATGGTAAACATGTATTGAAATTGACTCAAATTAAATAGAGAATCTCTGTAAGCTCGGGAAGAAGAGTGAGTCCATACCTTTGCTCAGAGAAGTGAAGCTTCGATCCGAGAGTTAGTGTCACCTTCGATTGGGTCCAAGCAAGCTCCGGATGAAGTCCCTTGGGCTGGTGAATTGTCCGAGTATGATTTCGACCACGACTCGATTACAAAGCTTGGAGTCCGGAATAGATGGGTGGCCCGGAGAGGGGCTTTCACTGGGGAACTCTTTCTCTTGACCTTGTGCAGGTGTGGGTGAGTTTAATTTGAATTTGGTGGAGAGTTGGCCGATGTCCTGTTTTTGGGTAGAATTTTGGATGAGAAATTGGGCTCTGTTGGTGGGGATTAGGGCAAATTGTCATTGGGGATCAACTCCTCTAAGTGTGGAAAGTGGTCTGGAGCAATTTTGGCAGGGTTTCAGTAAGGTCTGGTTCAGCACCTCTCATGGCCGAGAGGAGGTGAGGTTTAAATAGGAGAGGGTGGAGGGCCTCCCAGGGGGGTTTAAGGCCGGGGATCAACTGCTCTGGTGAGGAGAAGAACAGCCATGGTGGCCATTGGGCATGGGGCAGCTCAGCAAGGGAGAATTGAATTTTTTGACTCCTCCCAAGGTCTCGGCCATGGTGTTTTCCGGCGACACAGTGGATCGGCCGGCTGAGCACTGGTCACCATCTTGTTCGAGTGGGTCGGGGTTGGGGTTTAGTGCAATCAATCGGCCATGGACATGTGTAAAGGAGTTTGATTTAAATGGAATGGGGGAAGGCTCATTTTGGCTTGGTTTGGGTCAACCCATGGAAATAGGCTTGGTGCACCTCCCCAAGACTCGATTTTGAGCTGAGGGAATCATTTAGGTCAGCTTAGAAGGAGTGGTGAAGTCTCCATCAATGGTGAGGTGGCTAAGCATGATTTAGTGTGTGACATGCTTAAGGTAAAAAAGGGTTTAAAAGGGTTTAAGAAAGAGATCCCCTCTCTTGCCATTAATGGTTTGGTGAGGTGGAAAGTAGATTCCATGGCTCTCATGGCTCACCTTTGGCTTGGGGAAAAGTTTGGTCAATTTCATGAAAAAGGTTTTAAAAATTTTGGTAATTTAGGGGTGATTTGATGGGATTTGGCATATGGCTTGATTTGGATTTATTTTATCATGGATTTAGAACTTGGGAGATGGTTTTATCAAATGGATGATGATAGAGGATTATCATGTGGGCTTTGGGCCTTTTGAAATTATTTTTGATGGGCTTTTAGGAAGGCTAAGGGGATGGGCCATTAGGTTTAAGAATGAATTCATGGATGGGAATTTTGTAGAAGTTTGGGCCAAATAATTGTTGGGTTTGGTTTAGGGATATGTCATGAGTGATTTCAAATGAGTTTGGAGTGATTTGGGTTTGAATGGGGTTGGATTTGGGCCTCTTTGGTAAATGGGCCAATGTAGGTCAAATTGGGCTAACTTGGGCCAATGTTGGGCTAGGGTTAAAATTGATGTAAAATTAATGTTGGGAAATGTTTATGAAAGTGTTTCAAAGAGGTTTTGACTTTGGTTGGGTTTTGATTTTGGGGTTTGGGCTTATTCGGGTTAGGTTTGGGTTTAGGTCAAAATTGGGTCTTTTAGCTTTGGGTTGAATTTGAGTGGGGTTTGGGTCCAAATTTTGGGCAAATCATGTTAGTATTTTGTTTTTGGGGATGTTAAAGAAGGTTTAGAAAAGGTTTGGGATTAATTGGAGTTGAATTGGGTTAGTTTGGGCTAAGTTTGGGTCATGGGTCCAAATTGGGCTTTAAGGTCAAAAGTGAAATTGGATTCAAATGCCAATCAAATTGGACTTGGATTTGGTCTAGATTGGTGTTGGGGATGTTGAATTGAAGTTTAGAATTAAATTGGACCAGAATTTGGGTCAATTGGGTAGGTTTGGTTTGACATTGGGTTCATTTTGGGTTAAAATGGGTCAAGTTGGGGATTTTGACAAAAGTGGGGTAAATTAACAAAATTGGCCCATGGTGTAGTTGGACAAAATAAAATTGGGAATATTTGGGATTTTTTGGAATTTTCTGGGAATTTTCTGAATTTTTGGATTTTTGGGTCAAGAGGGGCATTTTGGGTATTTGGAGGGTATTGGGGGTATTTTTTGGAATTTTGGGTATTTTGGCTATGAATGATCAATTTGAGTGATGTGGGAATGTTTGGGATTGGTTTTGAGGAATTTTGGGTATTTGGAGATTTTTTGAAAAATTTGAGTAATTTCTAGGGTTTTGGGTAGGCTAGGCGGGTGTAGGGTCCCGGGGTCAAAAATTGAAAATTTAGAAAATTGAAGATTGGGTAAATGTAAGTGGAATGAAATCATTTTGGTTGATCCATGAAGCCATATCAAGCCCACATGAGCCTTGAAGGGACTCATTTGAGGCATTCACTATGATGTTCCTAACCTCTTGCCAAGGGCTTAGGGGTTAAGGATCATCCATGTGAATCACTCGCATGAGTCGGAGGTCAAGTTGGGTGTGGGTGTGATTTTAGGAGGTGTGTGAAAGTGTAGTGTATAGGTGTAGTGTGTGTAAGTCAGCCCTTCACTGCACTCGGGCCACCTGTGGCGCTCCTAAGGCCAAAGAGTCCTATAGGAACTCATCCTTTAAACTTCCACATTTGATTTCAACCCTCTAGGTGATTAGGGGTCTACAATCAAGTTTGTGGAGTTTGCAGGGAGTTAAGAAGTGGTTTGAATTTCTAGGTGGTGGGTCCTAATTCTAATCCTCTAGGATAGTCAAAGGAAAAGCCTAAGGCTAGATCCTAAGTACTAAAGAGAGAAGAGAAGACCTCATCAAAAATGAGGTCAACAGGCACTATTGTTTGCAATTCTTCGTCTCATTGTGCTGATGATGCTCCATCAAATTACAATTCCCAAAGTTGATCATCGGATTCTTCTAAGCTCATTATCTGTTAGTCTGGCAAATCGTCGTTCAGAGGCGATTCTACCGGTAAAGGGGGTGCTGCGAGGAAGTCTGCTAGAACTTGTCCCTTTACGGCATGAAGAGGAACAAAAGTTATATCGAATTGCAATAGTATCATCGACCACCTGTCAAGTCTGCCGGAAAGCGTCGGGCGTGTCATCAAATATTGCAACAGATTAAACTTCGAAATAAGGTTGACCTTATGAGAAAGCATATAATGTCTAAGCTTTTGAGCGGCGAAGATCAGGGCCAACAATGCTTCTCAATAGAAGGATATTTTACCTCCGTCGGAATTAAATGACGACTTAAGTAGTAAAGAGTGTTTTCTTTACTCTCGTCATTGACCTGGGCTAGCAGGGCTCCGAGGGAGTCCTCTAAAGCCGCAGTATAAAGTATCAACAGTCGACCCAAGACTGTGGCTGCTAATATAGGAGGTATCATTAAATATTATTTGATGTCCTCGAAAGAATGTTAACATTTAGATTTCCAAGTAAACTTGGCATCTTTCTTAACCAATGAAGAAAAAGGCTGACACCTTCCTGACAAATTAGAAATAAAGCGTCGAAGACATGCCAACTTCCCTTGAAAGGATCGTAGTTGTTTTAAAGTTTTGGGAGGCGGCATTTCTAAGATAACTTTAATCTTCTCAGGATCGATTTCAATTCCGTGATACCGGACAACAAATCCTAAGAATTTCCTGAAGGTGATGTCGAAGGCGCATTACAGAGGATTCATCTTAAGATTAAATTGTCTTAATCGCTCGAAAATAATTCTTAAATCATACAGGTGATCTTCTTTCAGTTTACTTTTGATAACCACATCATCCACGTAGCACTCGACTTGGTTCTAAATGAGATCATCAAAAATTCTCTTCATTGCTCTTTGGTATGTTGCTCCTGCGTTCTTTAATTCGAAAGGCATCACTGTGTAGCAGTATACCCCGATTGGTGTCCTTAATGCTGTGAGCTTTTCGTCTTCTGGTGTCATCTTTATCTAATTGTATCCTGTTGATCCATCCATGAAAGAGAAGACTTCGTGTGTTGAAGCAATGTCGATCATTAATTCTAGAATCGGTAACGGGAATTCATCCTTTAGGCACGCTTTGTTCAAATCTCTGAAATCCACGCAGATTCTGATCTGACCGTTCTTCTTTCTAACTGGTACCACATTGGCCAACCAAGTTGGGTATTGTTCTTCACGGATAAATTTAGCATCGATTAGCTTCTTAACTTCAGCTATTACTTGTTTGATTTCTAAAAGCATTCTTCTCGGAGCATGTCTGATTAGAACGTCAGTGTGATCCACTCTTAGCTTGTGAACTGCAACTTTTGGAGCTAATCCTGGCATTTCATCATTCCTCCAAGCAAAACAATCCTTGAATTCTATCAATAACTTATCATATTTTTGGAGTCTTCTTTATTGAGTAAGGAACTAACAAAGGTCGGCCTAGGCTTTTCGCTAGTACCGAAGTTAACTTCTATTAACTCGTCTATTGTAGATTTAATTTCTTCTTCAAATTATGGTGGAACCTCTCCAATTGGCAAGTCTTTGAGATTATCTGAAGCTTCCAAGAAATTTTCATTAGGCTCGCAAGTGACAACTAAGCAAAATCTGGTATCATCAGCTGACCCTACTGTGCCGAACCCGAGACCATGCTTTGAATTGGGAGGTCGACTGGCATTACTCCATAACTTTTTGAAGCGGTGTGATTGATCTTTTGACCATTATTTAGGTAAGACACCACGTTGAATTAAATTTTGAACACAGGGTGAATACTACTCGAAAGGAAATTCCATTAATTCAGATGAAGCAACATCTTCAAATTTTACATCATTTTCAAGATTGGAAGAAGAAGCACCACGGTAAAATTTGATTGGCTTATCACTGCCACCATGTACTTCCTTTACCACCATACCCTCAATCTAACTAGGGTAGATCTGGGTTAGGGTCATATTCTGTACATAGTGGTTAATCTTGTCGTACATTTCTTTGTATTCTTCATTTCCTTCATCTTCTAGTGAGATTTTGAACTGGGTTTTCTTCTAACTTATCGTTGCTACTTCTTTCTTAATTTCTTCTTCTTCGGAACTGTCTTCCCAATCAACATTGATAACGAAATTCTTTTGTTCAACTATTCCACTGTTTCTTCCTCGACCTCGTCCCCGACCTCGACCTCGTCCCCGACCCTGGAGAAACCTTCACCATCTTGCCGTAAGTGAGTGGTGAGTTATTGTTGAACTAGAATTTTAGGATCTTCGTCTTCTAGAATTTCTTTTGCTTCATTTGGTAGGGCGTTTCTAGAGAAAATTGTTTTCTTTGGAGGTGCGTAGTAGGTAGCGTCTTCGTGAATTCCAATTTCATCTACAGAAAACGGTTGCAAGTCACCTTTGATGCACTGTTCTTGTCCTCCTTCATATTACTTTATACACTGGTGTAGAGACGACGGTACCATCCGGTTTTCATGGATCCACGGTCGACCCAGTAGAGCGTTGAATGACGTTTTGGAGTCAATTATGTAGAATTTTGCGATTGTCTTCGCCAAATCATCGATCCTCATAAATAGTGTTATTGATCCAAGAGCTCTTTCTCCTTTCTGATTGAAACCTTTTAGTAACATTTTATCTGCTTGGAGATCACGGGCGTCAATTTCCAAATATGTTAAAGTCCGAAGATTCATCACATTGATCGATGCTCCTGGATCAACTAACACCCTGGAGAGTGTGAACTTACGGAAAGTAACTGAGATGTACAAGGGTCGGTTATGATCGGCTGTCCCAAGTAGCAAGTCATTGACCGTGAAAGTAACACCGTACTGTTCTCTTAACGAGCAAACCTCGTCTAAGGAGTTACAGCCATTTGAGCTAAGCAAATCTCTGGATCAAGTAGGGCCTTGATCAAAGCTTCCCTCATCTCCTTTGAAAGGATCAAAGCGTCGTAAATGCTCAGTTTGGTGGGTAACTTCCGAAGATGGGCTAGCACGTTATATTCCACTTTATTGCCCGGTCCTTCAACTTCTTCCCGAACGGGTAATTCTTCTGCTGGTATTGGCTTTTCCTGAATAACCACCTTCTTTCCTTTATCTTTCAGACCCATTCTCGGGGGTAAGAATTTTTTGTTTCTTAAGTTGACTTTTGTTATCTCTCCAAGTCTGGTACTGAATTAGCTGGTGTTTCCTCTTTCTAAATCGGAGCAGCAGATTCTTCTGGAATCACTTCGAGATCTAAGAACTCTAGCTCAATCGTGATAGGAGATCCTTGGAATTCACAGATGAGTTCTTCATCTTCCAGACCATCGCAATCGCTTATGTTGATATCCTCCTCTTTATCGCTACCGTCGAGGTTTTGTATGATTTGAGAGTTGTTATTAGGATTGAAATCGATATCCATATTAGGTTGGTTATCGTTAGTTACGTAATCATTAGAAATAGTCAAAAAGTAGCTAACACCATAACTCTTGTCATTATAAGTTCCCATCGGGGCAAGCAAATAACCATACAGAGTCAAAGGTTCGAGGGATTTTTCCCCCAAATCAGAAACAACCATCCTAGGAAAAGCAGCCCCTATAACCCTTCGGAGCCTTGGTCTTCTCTTTTTCTGCGATCTTCTCCTCCTAGGGCGATTCCTCGATTGCAATCGATAGTGCCGATTTGGCAGGTTTTGAACTTTGAATTGAAGCACGCACTGAAGCGGTTTGAATGTGTTCCAATATTTTCTTTGAAGACTTCATTCAAGCAGTGCTCCATCCATCGTCAGTTGTGTATGGGTCTATCGGAACAATAAGATCCGCAGAAATAACATTAACAGAACCTCCTCTCTGGGGCTCCTTCATGTATTCTTTCGAGACCGTTATGTTCCCTTTCCGAAGGTTGTTCTCGAGCCAGTTTTTCAAAGTGAAGCAATCTTCAATCTTGTGTCCGATCATCCGGTGGTAAGGGCAGTACATCGGGTGATCTTTCTTGTCCACATCCTCTGGCTTCTTGGGTTCTGGCAACTGGAATTCATCCTTCTTGATCAGACTACGGAACATCTTGCCAACTACTTCATTCTTGAAAGGGTATTCTTTATTCAAAAGTTCTGCCAGGCTGCACTTCTACTGAACTGGCTGCTGGTTATATTGTTGATGACTGTTGGCCATACTGCTGTGACTGCTGATAATTCTGCTGAGGCGGTTGGTAACTTGGTGAAGGCTGTTGATAACTTTGCTGAGGTCGTTCAATTCATATTTGCATTTGCTGCTTGCCCTTGTCTACCGCTGTGACAGTCCCGGACTTCTTCTCGAAGGCTCTAACTGGTTTTTGCTTATCGGTCTTATCGGTGAAATTGAGTTGCTTTGCTTCCTCATGTAGACTTGCGGCCTTGCTGAGCAATTTCTTGAATGTCTTAATTGTAAACCCCCTAAGGAGAAATGCTATCGGACCGTGAATGCTCTTTAGCAGAATTCCAATGGCATGTTGTTCCTAGAGTTGCGACTCGCATTTCATGCTTAAATTCCTCCATTCCAAAATGTAGTCCACCAAGGTTTCGTTTGGTTTCTATTGCTTGACCACGAGATCACCGATGGTGATGTAGTGCTGAGCTCCGGCGAACCGTTTCATAAATAGGTTTTCCAATTCTACTAATGTTTTCACTGAGCCGTTGGGCAGCTCCGCATACCAGTCAAAGTAATTCCTGAAAGGCTGCTGACAAACTGGCGGAACAACAAAGCGTCGCTACCCACCGCATTGCAGCAACTCGCTCGGAAGTGTGCAACATGTTGTCGGGGGTTTCTCGTTCCATCAAAAATCTTAAACAGAGGTGGTACAAAGCCTTTAGAGTATTGCACGGCATCAAATTCTTCAGGGTATGGTCTACCCTTCAGAATCAATGCCCGTCTTTGGACTTGGCTAAGGCCTCTCGCACCTGCTGTTCTACCATATGTTTAATGTCCTTTTTTGGTATTAGACTTTGAGTGGAATCCTTCTTCGGCTGCTCATCTCCATTAAAGGATGTAATTTCCTTTTCTTCGTCGGCAATGTGAATGACTTCCAGGGGTGTTTCCTTTGGGGGTTGAGGCTGACTCTGAAGAGTGGCTAGAGCAGCCGCAATCTCCATTTTTTTTCCATCTGATAAACTTTATCATCCTTTTCCTGAAGACGGGGCCTCATTACTTCTGGGTCGTCTCCATCTGCAGCTGTTGGAGCTCCCAGTAGAGCTGATGACACTCGGGTCTCGACCACGTTGATCTTGGCAAAATCCCCGTCCATGTATCCCGACAAGTCTTCTTCATTCTTTGATCTTTCTTTCCGCTCTTTAGCCAACTGTTGAATATCTTATCTCAAATTTTTCAAAGTGACTTTGAGTGATCTTCCTTTAACGGTCCTACGACTGGTAGACTGTAGTCAATGAACTTGTTTTCTGGAGTTGTCTTTGAGACGGCAGTACTCCTTTTAGCTCTGGACTCGGCATCAGAACTTCTCATTTCTGGCTGCTCTGCAGGTATTGGCTCAGTGACTTAAGGTCTCCACACCATCTTTTTTGCAATTGGGTGCCTAGAACAGGATGACTCATCTGCGGTAGGTTAAAAGGTTGAGTGCCTACTAAGATGCGGGCCAGATACCACGGCAGGTAACTTCTTGCTACTCAGTTTCCTCTTCTTCTGCGGAAGTTCCCTTTAAACGGCAGGGGGAAGCACCCTCGGTCCGAGACGTGCCTTGGCAGGTAATCTTCCCATTCTTCTCAGGATCTCGGGCATAGAACACTTATCCTTTCTTGCTAATTTCTCAATTATCGTCCGCAATCGAGTAAGTGGCGTACTTCTTGCCTTCCGTCCTTTATGATCATCGTAATACGCCGGCCGGGGTAATGCGGCAGCAATCCTCTGGGCACTTTCCTCCTCAGGAGCGGCAGAAAGCGGATAAAATATGTTTCCTTCCAACAGGGGGGAAAGTTCTGGCACTTCTTCTTCCTCTTCTAGGATTTTTTCATGAACGACAACTAGCAGTCTTAATTTTCCTGACTATGGCCATTCTTTTGTTCTTATTCCTCCTTTGGGATCTATTCAAGGGCACAAACTTCGAGCTAGACCCAATCTCGAATACAGGTGGTATTGCAGCAAGAGTCGTACCCTCCATGGTAGCGAACTCATCACTTATCTAGACTCCCTTCCCATTCTATTTGGCGGGGGTAGGTGCAGTGTGACCAGACAAGCGGGGGTAGCAACAATAGTCCTGGGAGCAGTCTTATCAACTTTAACAGCCAATCTTTTATGGGCAACAGTGTTTCTTTTAGTCGGGACCCTCTTCAGGGGAGGAAATTCCTGAGCCGACTTCAAATTGAACTCAACTACAGGCTCCACAGATTCCGGTACCTTAAACTTCAGTAAAGCAAGAGTAACATCTCCGAACTTAATGTCTGTCTGATCGAATCCTTGTCCAAAATGGAATGACTGCATTGTTGGGCAATTCATTCATGTTGATTGCTAAGTCTGTTCCAGCAGCGAAGAAAAAGATCAACCTTGGTGCAGACATCTTCTGCAGAGAAGATTTAGAATGACAGAGTTACCCTACACTTCCTTTTTTTGTCGCAACGATCTTTAGGATGAAATAAATAAAATTCAAGGCAAACTCCGAACAAATTTTTTTTTCTTTTATTAATTTCATTTTGATTTTGTTTGTTTTGTAAAACTTTTTAGGTTGTGTTAAGATTTTATTTTACTTGTAGTTAATAGGAGAATTCAGGAAATAGAAAGTTGATAAAGATTTAATTAAGAGTATAGTCAATCATAATAAGAGAGAGAAAACTACCGAACCCCTACCCTGAATTCAGGAAAGGTAAACCTCGTAGGAGTCTCGATTCGATGGATCGCTCCTAAACCACACCTATTGGGGGTCTCACCTTGCTTCGGGAGGTGGAAAAGAGATTCTGAAACATCTCTATTTAAGGGTGTTAAAGTAGTGGCTCCATAATCAAAAGGAGTTGACTATACCCGTTCAAGACAGAAATGAATGTGGTACGCCAACGGAAAGAATGATAGTTTGGTCCACTAGGGGCATAGACTTACTACTGATTTATGAAAGCAAAACCATCTGATCCAAATGGAAAGACGAATAAAATCTCCAGCGGAGTCACTAGAAAATTGTCAGCCGTTAAAATTTTAATTTAATTTAAGTATATATATATAGTTTTAAATAATTTGGAAAATATTATTTGATTTTGAAAACACGAGACCGAACCGATCCCATATCTTTGGTAGTTTAAATAATTGAACATCGCATCATAAACTTTGTATTTATCCCGAGGAATAGATGCATTGCTTAATAATGGGGTTTAATTAAATAAACCAGTAAATTTATGTTATCCATTTGAACTGCAAACTATTTTTTTTATTTACCAACAAATTCCCCTATTTAATACAAAAGAATTAAATAGGGTTTATATTAAGCTGGGTTCTAAAATTCTCTATAAGGGCAAGCCCCTATAGTTAATTACATCCTAAGTGACGAGAATCACTTAAGAAAACTCTCAATAAAGATCAATGGTTCTGCTTTCAAGAATTGCAAAGTTTAAGTTTTCACGATTGGATTTTGAAAATTTCAATAGAGAATGGATCAAATTTGGAACATTTTATTTTGGGAATCCAATGGGAACGAAGAAGTATGGGATGCCACGGATCTGAGGGGAACCTCGGTGAATATCCCAACTATCTTATTTGTTTGGCTTGAATTTAGAGAGATTATTTGTTGTTTCAATCTTGCTCATTTTATTTAATTAGGACTTATATTCGTATGACATAATCATACAAATAGCCTGAAAATTATTAGGGTTTATGTCGTAACGAACGACAGCCTCGGAGTCCTAAGACGGGTTTAGGGCTTATGTTGCATAACATGATTATGCAAATACCTAAAGGGTAAGGTGAGGATTTATGTTGCGCTAAGAAAACTACCTCGAAATCCTATGGATTAGTTGTTTGGCTACTAAGGAATGGTTAAGTTGATGAAGACTTATTTTGCTGTTGAAGTTGACCATTCTGCCCACCATGCTTGCTCTAAACTCCTTGTTGTTGCAGAGGGTTTAGTTTAAAGAAGTGACAATCAATGGATGAGAAAAGTGTCATGGTTTAGATATTGAATTTCAAATTCAATATCTTAAGTTTTATTAGGGTAAATCTTAAAGTTGATTAAACAGAATCGGTTAAAATCACACGGTTCTATCATCTCAGCACCACTATTTTCATCGGATTCACTTAGTCCAAATGAATTTACTAAACTAACTGAATGAGTTCCACACTTTCATTTAGACCGTGGGAAATCTCGTTAGCAACACGTGGGTTACATCATCCGAGGCATTCCTGATCATCTAACGAGACATTTTAATTTAGTTGTAATTGTAGCTTTGTTGTTTTGTTTGTGATTAAATTTTGAGTTGTCTTATATTTTGAATATTGTGGCGGTGAATTTTATCTTGTTTTAATTTTTAATTTAGTTTTGGTTTCAGTTTTGCGGCTATCCTAAGGGTTTTATTTTTCATGCAGGGTGACATTGTTGTTTAACATGCAAGTTAGCAAGTAAAGAAAGTACAGCGTAGGTAAGTAAACTGCAATAAAATAAAAGCGTACCTGGTGGGTCTTCTCGTCATTTCCAACTGCACTTAAAACTCATGTTAGGCATTTAAATATTTTAAAAGAAAATACCTAAGTAAAGCTAAGGGAAGGTCTTGGTTGTTTACCAAATCCTAATCCTATCAGTAGTCAGTTCCTAAGGTGAGTTTTGTGGATGATTTTCTTCATCAAAGAACAATGAAGTTCAATTGTTCTTTTAAAACATCCCATCAAGTTGAGAAAGTGATTGGGACAGGTCTTGAACATCTCTTCAACGCTTTTGGGATCGTTTTCGAGTCCAAATGAATTTCATTACACAGATGAATTGATCGTTCGGGGTTTGGTTGAGTTTTGACTCTTGCTCAGTGAACTTGGATGTTTGATTATCTCATGAGTAAAGTGACATTTCGTTTGATATTTCATTTAAGAGTTATAAAGGTGAAAGCCTTTTGGGGTAAGTTAGTTTATTAAAGAACTTAACCATTCTTAATTGAAGTTGTATTGGTGTTTTAACATGATTCAATTTAGTTATAAAGTTTGAGCTTGATTTTCAAATGTTTTAAGTTATTTAAGTTGAAAAGGTGTTTAAATTATTTGATCCAATTAAGTTTCAATGAATTAAGTTTATTTTAACTTAATTATAATACTTTAGATTTATTTACTTAATTACAATATCTTAATTTAAATTGTTTTGAATTGATCTTAATGCTTCAAATTTATTTTTTAACTTTTAGTTTTAAGTAATTTTTAGTTTAGTTTTTATATGATTTAATTTTTTTTAAATTGTTGCAAATTATTTTTTGTATTTTAAGTTTTAATTTGATTATAATATTCCAAGATTATTCCCTTTTTAATTATTAATTTCAATCATCATTTTTATGGTTTCATAAACAAAAATTAAAGGGATGTTTAATCAATTCATTGATTAGGAATTCAATTTCAAAGAATTAGAATCTTCCTATATTAAATCCCTTGCCTTAATGGTTCATGCTTTAATTGACTTCCAAAGTTTAAATGATTTAATTAATTAAGATTTCTCCTTTAATGTTTAAATTGAATAATGGGTTTCTACCCCTTAACCTCCTAAGTTTCAATCATCCAAAAGGAAAATCAAGATCCAATATTTACCCTTCCCTTTGGTTAAGCCTAGATATTAATTAGGGCTTAAATTCCTTAATTACCTTTATGCCCTCTTGAGATTGTTCATCTCATCATTCACTAAATCAAGCTCAAATGAGTTTGAAATTTTTATGTCACCTCACTCACATGTCAATTAAGACATTAGAAGAGAAAATGTGATTTTTTCATTTTTAATTTAATTTATATAATTATTTTTGTGAAAAAAAGAGATTTTCAATGAATATTCAATAACCTGACCAAGATGAAACTTCTATCCTTAGGAAAATTATGGGAGGTTCCTACTAACCAGAGGACCACCTGGACCAATTTTGGAGATTTTTTGGATTTTATTTTGTTTATTATAATTATTTTAAGTTTTGGAGTATTAATTAATTATGAAATAAAATTGAGATGGAAAATTAAGTTTTATATTTTTCTTAAATCTCTTTGAGTACAAATAAATTAGAAAAACAAATTTTATATTTTTCTGATTTTTCTTTGAATTTTTAGAATTATTTTAATGAAAGGGTTAAAAAATTCATTTTTAATATTAAAAATCATCCTAAGCCTTTAAAATTCAATATCTATACTTAGAGACTTAGGAAAAATATTTAGTTGTTTCCATATGATTAGGAGACCAAATATGACATTTTTGTGAATTTTAATATTTTTATGATTTTTATAATTTTTTAATTATTAAAATATTCAAAAATAGCTTAAAAATGAAATTTTTTGGAAAATTTCAATTTTAATTTTTTTAGGCCCCTCTGATCTCAGAGAGCCCTCAAAATTGATTTGGTGAATTTTTAACTTCTATTTTTGGTTTTATGATTTTTTTAATTTCAAATATAGTCATGTAACTTGAATAATTCATTTAATAGGTTAAATCATTTTCAATTGACTTGGAATTTTTTTGTGAGGTTCTCCTGATCCTAAAGAACTGTGAAGAATTGATTTCATGCTATTTTGATGTGTGGCTGTTCCAAATTGATTTAACTTCAGTTTTGAGTATTTGGCCAAATTAGGGTCATTCTTAATGAGTTAAATCAAATCATAATTTTTTTAAGGTTCTCTGGTCCAGAGATACTTCCCTCAATTTTTTCTAGATTTTTATAATCAACAAGCTAATTTTCATGATTAATTCATTAAAAAAGATACCTAAACTTGGAAAATATGGATCTCTGCCTAGAAGTCTCCTCTGACCTTGGAAAATTCATGGAATGTTCCCAAAGACAGAGAGAATAAAAGCCCCATAATCTCAAGCCATGATGAATTATGCATGATAATAGAGAATTCAAATACTCAGAACAGTGCTTAATTATTTAAAAATTAAAGACTCAATAAAATAACTCAATTCTTTTTCCACATTATTCTCCTTTGTTCACTGAGCAAGAGAGTATTTTTTTAAATTTTTGGATTTTTCTATACAAAGTTATGCATTTTTAAAGTTTCTGGAATTTAAATAAATCAAAAATACCTAATTTCCTACTTATCTGACGCGGAGCCACCTCAACCTAGATGGCTCCGAAGTCACACGCATCGTCTCCCTATTCGGCGCTGCAATTTGAGTCGGCGCGCTCTTTTTGTTCTGTGGTTCTGTCTGGCTCGATCTCCGCCGTCCATTCGATACACGCGCCATCCAACGGTTCCAGCTCACCGTCCTCGTCTAGTTCAACCCGAGAGCCATCCACACTAAAACCTTAAGATCTCGAGCTATACTCAACCAAATCGAGTGCGGTTTGTTTCTACGTTCTCGTCTAGCCTAAACGAAGCTATCCATATGGCTAACATGCATTGAAATCAAGCCAAATGAAATGGAGAATCACTGGAAGCTCGGGAGGAAGAAAAGTTCAATACCTTTGCTCTGAGAGGTGATGCCTCAATCAGAGATGCTCGGCACATTCGTTGGAGTTCCAGAAGCCTACGGATTGAGCCTCTGGTCGTGGTGAACTACCTAGACCCAAGTTTGTTCAAACCCAATTTGGAGCACTGGCCAATAAAATAAATGGGTAGCTTGGTGAAGGGGCTTTCACTGGGGAACTTCTTCTCTTGGTATAGGGATGGTATGGGTTCAGTTAATTTAATTTTGGTGGAGTTTCTGGGATATCCTATTTCTGGCCTGAATTTCAGCTGAAAATTTGGGCTCGCCTGGTGTGATTCAGGGCAAGAGGACAATTGGGATCAAGTTATCTTGGTTGGGAATAGTTCTAGGAGCAATTTGGGAGGGATTTGTGAAGAAATTTTCAGCACTTGAAACTTGGCCGTGAGGAGTTCAGTGCATTAATTCTGGGTAGTGAGGTTGCTTAAGGGGGGGGGTTTAAGGATGGGACTTAGCCTTAGCCAAGTGGCTAGACCCAATGGTCCCAAGTGGTGAACCATTGGTCCATGGCTCATGGGGCTTGGGTTGGGTCAGGTCAGACCCACCCTAGGAGGCCTAGGGTTGGTTGCCATGGAGTTGGTTTGGTTTAGTTTAATTTAGGCCATATGTTCACATAGGTTGGTTAGGGTTTGAATTGGGCTAGGTTGAGTTTGGGTTTGATTTAGACCAAATTGATTGATCAAAATGGCTTAAATGATTGTCACAAAGATTATGGAAGGGGTTTGGAGTGAATTGGGGTTGATTTAGGAAGTGGATTTGATGGATTTTGGTGGTTTGGTACAATTTGGGTCACCATGGGTTAAGTTGGATATGGGTTTGGTTAGAGCTTGGCTAGGGCTCAATTAATGGTTCAAAATGATGTAGGTGATTTTCATGAAAGGAGAAATTGGGTGGAAACTTTGGGCTTAGGGGATTCAATTTGGGGATTTTAGGTCATGTGGCAACTTTAGGACAAATTTAGGGATCTTGGTTTGAAGTGATTTTGCATGGGATTTCAATCAAAATTTTGGCCAAATGAATATTGTATTTTGTATAGGAATGTGTTATGAAGGTTTTAGAACAATTTTGGAGAACATTTGAGTTGAATTGGATTGAATTTGGGCACACGGGTTCATGGGTAATTTAGGGCAAAAATTGGGCATTTTGGTTTGAACAGGACTTGGGTGAAGTTTGAGTTTGAATTGGGGGCAAATTGATGTTGCATTTTGTTTGTGGAGGTGTTAGGAAGAGTTTAGAAATTGGTTTGGGGAAAATTGAGTAGCTTTGGGTCACTTTAGGGTGAATTGGGTCATAAGGCCAAAATTGGGGGTTTTGGATTAAAGTTGAAATTGAATTCAAATGTGGACCAAATTGGGCTTGGATTTAATTTAGATTGGTATTGGGGATGTTGAATTAGAGTTTGGAATTGAAGTTGGGCAAGATTGGGTTCTATTGGGTTTAATTTGGGCTCTTTTGGGTTAAATGGGCCAAATTGGAGCTTTTGATAAAATTGGACTAAATTAGTAAAATTGAGGTATATGATAGTTGAAGAAAATAAAATTGGGAATATTTGAGAGATTTTGGAATTTTTTGGGAATTTTTTGAATTTTTGGAATTTTGGACTAATAGGGGTATTTAAGGTATATTGAGGTTATTTGGAATGTATTGGAATATTTTGGTGGATTTAAGAGGTGGGAATTGTTTTGAAATGATTTTGAGGAATTTTGGATAATTTTTTGGGGAATTTTGAATGATTTTGTAGTTATATGGGCAATTTAGGTAATTTTGGGTAAGTTTAGGGACCCGAGGTCAAATTTTGGAAAAATGAAGGGGGCTTCAAATAGAGAAGAATGGGACCATTTTAGTGGGGTCAAAATTGAATAAAAGTGATTTGAAATGGGGTTAGGGTTTAGGAGCATGAGCCATGGACTTAGCAAAGTCCAACCACTTTGGGACCAAGTTTAGTAAAATGATAACCACTTCATGACCCTTCACATATTGACCCTAGCTATCTTAATCAAAGACCAGTGGCTTTGGTTCAAGCGTGTGAGTTTCTTAAAGGGTAAGAGGAAGGGGTTTAAAGTTTGGGTCAAATGGCTTAGGGGTGTGTTTGTGTGCAAGAGAAGCTCAAGTGACCCAAGGTTACCCTAAGTCCAAACACTCCTATGGGAACTCACTATTGGTTGCCCACATGGTGGTTTTAAACTTCCAAGGTGATATAGAGGTTTGTGAACATCCACGTGGGGTCCCAAGAGGAGTTAAGAAGTGGCTGAAAATTCGTAAATGGTGGGGCCCAACTCTAGTCCTCTAGGATAGTCCAGAAGAAGTCCTATGGCTAGATCCTAAGCACTAAGAGGAAGTAACAGACCTCACCTAAAATGAGGTCAACAAAGCTTCTTAGAAGGATGGGAAGTGTAATATCCCTTGAAGTAAAGAAAGAAATTTTGAGGATGGAGAGACCCGTCCGAGCCTCCGTCAAACACCATTTGGGGAATCTTGTTGATGCCACTATTATAGATGTTACTACTATCGTTGCGACACCCGCAGTACGCAAATCAGTCAAGTCCCAGCTGGGTCTGAGAGCACCGACTGCCAATGACTATGAGAAACCCCGGAAGGGAAAGGATAAGAGATGATTGTTTTCCTCTGTACATGGTCTACACCCTAGGGAGCACACTTTCCCTCACCACTCCAATGTCCCCGCCGAGACACTCTGTCCCAAGACGTCGATTCTCAAGAGGAAAGTGTCTTACCGAAGGTTGCTGCACCACTACACTCCGAGAAGTCTCTAAATCAGAAAGTGGATCATGAGTCCGATGTTTCCGTTGTCACTCCGCTGTTGCTTCAGAGTCAGTTGTAGAGAAAAGTGAGAGTCAAGGGAAGTCCGGAGATTCAAATTGATTAAAGAGAAAACAATTGATGATAGAGTTTGAAAGAGCTGAGCATAAATTTCAAAATTGGCGAAACAAAGAGGAATGAAGATTCATGTTGAAGATTATTACTTGTCGGATTATATGGAAGATGAATTCATAGATATTCATGTGGTCGAGATTAAGTCCAGAGCATCTGCGCGCGATGCTCCTAGTGAGGAGAACGCTGTGGATGATCTTCAAAGGGTCATTTTCACAAGCAATGAAATGATCAGTTGTCTTAAAAAGAGGATGGAGGAGATGACCGCTATGGCCACACTATACGGATAGTCATAGTCACAGGCAGCAACATCTCCAGAAATCAACCAGAGATTATTCATATCACCGATGAAAGAAGGGAAGTCGCTTCTGCCAACGAAAATGAACCTCCGAAGAGGGATTTAACTTCGAGTCCACCAAAAAAAGACATCAAGCATATGATCGAACAACAAGTTCGGGAGGCCTTGGCTCGGTCCAAAGGCGGGGCATCAGTTTTAAGGGGTAGACCTTACCTGGAAGAATTTGATGACGTGTCTTACCCCAAGGGTTTTGTGCCCCCAACTTTCAAGATATTCGACGGGACAGAAAAAAACCTCGTCAGCATATAGCACGCTTCAGGATCAGTTGTTGCAACACAAGAGGAAATGAAGCACTGTTGTTCTGACAGTTCGTCAGCAGCCTGTTAGGGATTGCATTTGATTGGTATGTTGAGTTTCCCAATGGACCAGTAACGACCTTCGCAGAAATGGAGAACATGTTTGTCAAGAGATTTGTCGGTGCACAACATCATGTTACTATAGGAGATCTTGTAGTAGAGCGACAAAAGCTCAATGAGACTCTAGTCGACTACATCTTGAGGTGGAGAAACTTAAGCATGAAGTGTAAGCGTCAGGTACAGGAACAGCATACAATCGAGATACTACTCAAGATTATAAATAGTCCGGTGGCTTTCATGCTTAAGGGTCTTACCATTAAGTCCTTCGAGAAGCTATTCAGCAAGGCCAGCAGTTTACAAGAAGTAAAGCATATGGAACCTGCAGAGAAAGCAGAGAAAATGTGGCCAGCCAAGGCTTATGAAAAGAGATCTGAAGTAGTGGCAACAGTCGACAAAGGAAAATAGCTGATGAGGATTTAGGCTGAGCAGTCACCTTAGCAGCACAGTTGGTCCCCTCAGTACAGTCAGCCTCCACAATACAGTCATCTCAGCAGTATGGTCAACCTCGTCCACAGTAGAATAATCAATGTGGTCAGCAGTAGAGACCGTACAGGACAAATGGATGACAAGGTCCTACAATGTCAGAACGGTTATGCGGGAATTACTCCTTCAAAGACGATGTTGTAGCAAAGATGTTCAAGAATTTGATGAAGAAGCCCGAGTTCAGATTGCCCGAGCCGAAGAAGCCGGAAGTGGTGAACAAGAAGGATCAACCCAACTTTTATCCCTAACACAGGATGCTCGGACACAGATAGAAGAATGCTTCAGTTTTAAGGATTGGCTTGAGCAGAATTACAAGGAAGGGAATATAACGATGCTGAAAGAATATTTGAAAGAACTTGAAAGAGGTTCTATAAATGTGATTTCGGCCAAGCCAATCTCTCTTATTGACCCGTATGCCAGCAAGGGTGAATGGAGCACGATTTGGAACAAACTCAAGAGTCCTGGATCAGATCCAGTCCACTTCAAAGAAATCTGCTACCCAGAATCTGCCACCAGTCCAATCTAAGATGAAGACTTCACTAATCTAACAGCGCGAAAGAAAGAAACAGATCGTGAGCGAAGTTAAGGACGATAGCACGAGGGATAGGATAGGGGCCGCCCCTGTTAGATTGGTTGTCTCAGATTCGCGGGTGAAACCATTCGAACCCCTGACTTTGTACGATAATCTTTATGCCCCCCCCCAAGGTCTCATAATGATAATAGAAACGATTTTAGCTACGTTCATACTGTCTTTAGAGATGACATAACTAATCACAACCTATCTAACCCTGATTTAGATTCCCAAAATGATCCTCAAATCATACTGGTTCCCAACGAGAACATTGACGAAAATGAAGATGTCAATAACACCGGTTATGACAGCAAGAGAAGTGAGGAGCCAGTCCTCGAGTGCAAATGAACTCCACTTGCTATCAACTTGGACTTTTTAGATACAGAAACAGTACCAGAAGAGCTAGCTACAGCAATAAGAAAGCCTCTGGGTCTAGAGGAGGAAGAAATAACATAAGTACATTTAAGAAGTGGCAATGTACTACCGCTAAGGACAGCTCCAGTGGAGAAAGGAAAACAGATAATTACTCAAGCAGAAGTTCCTCCAGCAATAGAGGAAGTACAAATTTGAAATGAAATTGAAAGTTCAAACAAAGTGGATTACAATGTACTAACTCATCTCAGAAAGTTGCCAGTCAAACTAAGCATTTATGACTCTCTGATCCTGTCAAAGGAGATGAGAGAAAATCTGATTAAGGCTCTACTTGATTCAAACATTTGCTTAGCGCAATTGGCTAGCACATCCTCGGATGGAGTTTACACTTTGAAGGAACAGCCTGGTGTAACCTTCACCGATGAAGACATGTTACTCGGGACAGTTGATCACAGCCGTCTGCTCTACTTTTTTGTCATTATCAGCTGGTTTGTACTTTCTAGAGTGTTAGTAGATCCTGAAGCGTCGCTCAACATAATGAGTCTACAGATGTTAGCTTACTTGGGTATCGATGCACGAGAGCTCACTTTGGATAAAATGATGCTAAGAGGATTCAACCATAAAGAAGAAAGAGCCCTCATATCTATAACACTGCAAATGAAAGTTGGAAATCTAGTAAAAACCACAAAATTCCATTTCATCGATGCAGATACTTCGTTCAACACCCTGCTTGGTCGATCGTGGCTTCACGAGTATAATATGGTCCCGTCGTCACTCTGCCAATGCATCAAATACTATAAAGATGGATAAGAGCATTAAATTAAGGGAGACTTACAACCATTCTCAAAACAAGAAGTAAGCATCCACAAAGACGCCACCTACTATGCTCCCCCAAAGAAAACAGTCTTGTCAAGAGAAGTTGTGGCAAGCAAAGTTGAGAATTTAGAAGAACCACAAGAACGGGACCATACAGCTCATATTCAACGATCTCCCACCACTCTTTCACAATGAGTTAGTGGAGTTTCTTTTAGCCCACGCATCCGAGTTCGAGGCCAAGGACGTGGGCGAGGAAGAACTCACCAGATTGTTGAATGGACGAAGCCGACAATCAGCATCGATGTAGAAGGAAGCTCCAAAGAAGATAAAGAAATAATGATGATAAGTCAGAAGAAGCCTCAATTCGAGATCTCTCTGGATGACACATAAAAGAATGAATATGAATCAATGTACAATCGAATTAATCACTATGTTCAGGTCATAACCCTAACTCCGATCCATCCTCAAAAGGTCGAGAGTATGGAGGTCAAGGAAGTTCATAATGATGGTTTCAAACCAATTAAGTTTTATCGAGCTTCTCTTTCTACTTCTGAGCCTTGTGTAATTCTCAAAGAAAACTATTCTAATAAATTAATGAAATTACCTTTTGGTTACTTTTCACCATGTGTACAAAAATTAATTCAACAAGGATGTATGCCAAAGCAAATGCCAAAAGATAAGTTACAATCATTCGAAAATTTTTGGAACATAAAAGGAAAGAAACTCAACTCAAAACAAGGTCTTGGGTTTGAAATGATTGGACCAGTCGATGACTCGGGATTTTGCATGGTCGTTACTAGTCAGCTAGGAGAAGATTGCCTTGACATTCAAGATGAGTTAGAAGATCAACCAATAGATGGTGCTCCGCCAGAATTTGAGAAAGAAATCAAATCGACAGTGAACGAACTAAAGAAAATTAACTTCGGGATTGAGGAGCAGCCCCGACCAACTTTTATAAGTTCGTTACTCAATGAAGAAGAGTCTGTGGATCTGATTAAGTTATTGTCAGAGTTTAAGGATTGTTTTTCTTGATGTTACGACTAAATGCCAAGATTATCTCTGGAAGTAGTAGTTCAATGAGTTGGAGTGGACCGAAGTACAACGCCAGTAAAGCAAGCTCCCAGAAGATTGCACCTCGAAATAGAGCAGGAGGTCAAAACCAAAATAAAGATATTAATAGATGCTAACTTTGTCTGAGAAGAACAGTATCCTATAGGTTAGCCAATGTTGTACCCGTGAAGAAGAAGAATGGACAGATTCGAGTGTGTATCGACTTCAGGGACTTAAATAAGGTATGTCCGAAATATGAGTTCCCGTTACCAAACCGAAACTAATGGTGGACATTGCGTCGGTGCACGAAATATTCTCTTTCATGAATGGATCCTGAGGATATAATCAAATCAAGATAGTTCCAGAAGACAGCGCTCACAGTATTCAGAACTCCGATCGAGATTTACTGCTACACCGTGATATCATTTGGATTGACGAACGCAAGAGCAACATACCAATGAGCAATGACAAAGATCTCCGATGACTTTAATCACAATCAAGTGGAATGTTATGTGGATGATTCGGTCATCAAGTGCAAAGTAAAGAAAAAGCACGTAAATGATTTGATGATCGAATTTGAACGATTACGGCAATACAATCTCAAGATTAATCCCTTAAAGTACACATTCGACGTTACCTCTGAGAAATTTCTAGGATTCGTTGTTTGTCATCGAAGAATCAAAATCAACCCAGAGAAGATTAAATCTATCTTAGAAATGTCTCTTGCCATAGCTTTGAAACAACTACATTCTTTTCAAGGCAAACTGGCATACCTAAGATGCTTTATATCCAATATGTCTGGAAGGTGCCTCCCCTTTCGAACCTACTTTGAAAAGATGTCAAATTCTATTGGGGAGAGCCGTGTCAACAGGCTTTCAAAGATATTAAATGATATCTGAAAGAACCTCCTATTTTAGCAGCCTCTATCTTAGATAGACTGTTGATACTTTATACTGCACCTTTAGACGAGTCCCTCGGAGCCTTTGTCAAGGATGAGGGTAAAGAGAACGCACTCTACTACTTGAGTCGACGTCTAATACCCGCAGAGGTAAGGTATCCTCCTATTGAGAAACATTATCTAGCATTGGTTTTTGCCTCTCAGAAGCTTAGATATTACATGTTGTCTCATAAGGTCAACCTGATTTTGAAAGTTAATCCATTGCAATATTTGATGACCCGACCAACACTTTCAGGATGTTTATCAAGGTGGTCGATGATATTATTGCAATTCGACATAACTTTTGTGCCCCTTCGCGCTATCAAAGGGCAGATTCTTGCAGACTTTCTAGCAGCGCACCCACTACCAGCTGGATCCCTGCTCAATGACAAACTACCAGACGAATAGATACTGCAGGTGGACCAGCCTAGTGCCAAGCATTGGGAGATGTACTTCGACGGAGCTTCGTCTGCCCGAAGAGACAAAGGACAGCAAACAGTGATATCAGGCAAGGCGGGAATTGGTCTGATCTTCGTAACACCAGATCAAGCCATGCTAAGATTTTCCTACCACTTGACAGAGTCGTGTACCAATAACGAAGCAGAATATGAAGATCAAATCACCAACATAGAAT
This sequence comes from Papilionanthe hookeriana x Papilionanthe teres, assembly GCA_022702705.1. Classification (NCBI taxonomy): domain Eukaryota; kingdom Viridiplantae; phylum Streptophyta; class Magnoliopsida; order Asparagales; family Orchidaceae; genus Papilionanthe; species Papilionanthe hookeriana x Papilionanthe teres. The sequence goes on along the minus strand of CM040426.1, from coordinate 14,310,301 downwards.
TGGCATTATTAATGGAAATAACAAACATTGTCATTTATGGCGACTCGCAACTCGTCATTCAGCAAGTGGCGGGACAATTTAAGATTCTGAAGCTGAGATTGGAAGAGTACCGCCAGTACATGATGAAATTGCTAAAGCAGATTCCAAGTCTGTAGAATTCCTCGAGCAGACAATGCCCATGCTGATGCTTTAGCAAAGCTTGCTAAAGAATTGGCTTGCAAAGATTTTATAGATATTACAGTGCAAGAACGTCGGGCTCTGTCGCAGATCGACTTCGACAATTTGCACAAGATTGGAAAAGAAGAGATATTAGGTATTATGGTAGATGAAATAGAATATTGGCATCAACCATTGATTGAATATTTGGAGACAGGAAGATTGCCAGAGGACAAGTGAGTAGCACATTAAATTCAGAAGAGGGCTTTGTCATATGCCATAATCAAAAATGTTCTGTACAGAAGATTCTTCGGCCAGATGTGGCTGAGATGTCCGAGCAGAGCAAAAGTATAGAATATCATTAAAGAAGTGCATACCAGATTGTGTGGAGCTCACCAGTCAGGGCCAAAGATGAAAATGAAAATCAAAATACTCAGATACTACTGGCCAAAAATGATGACAGACTGCATGGACATAGAAAAGAAATGTCATCAATGCCAAGTACATAGAGTGGTCTTGCACTAACCTCCAAATGTTCTACACCCTACGATTGCCTCGTGGTTATTCGAGTATTGGGGCACGGATAGACCCTTCATCTTCAAAATAACACAGGTTCATTCTCGCAGCTACAGACAACTTCAAGTGGGCAGAGGCAGTTCCGCTATGGGAAGTTACAGCACAGCAAGTTCTATAGTTCTTCAACAATCAGGTTGTCTACTGGTTTTATGTGCCATGTAGGATCATTTTAGATAATGGGTCCACCTTCAAGAGCATTAAAATTAACAATTTCGTCAGACGTCACGAGATAGATTGGCGATACTCGATGATTTACTACCCCAAAGCGAATGGCCTGGCATAAACCTTCAACAAGACACTCGTGCAGATCATAAAGAAGACGCTTGATGACAATAAAAGTGGATGGCATGAAAAGTTACTAGAAGCTTTGTGGGCCTACAGGACTACAGTCAGAACGCCGACGCAGTCTACACTTTACGCACTTGTGTACGGGTCTAAGGCAGTTCTTCTACTAGAAGTTTAGCTACCGTCGCTCCGAATTGCCATCACCAATCAAAATACGACAGAAGAAAATGCTAAACTTCAGTTTGCAAAATTGGAAGGTCTTGATGGGAAAATATTGCTTGTGTAGCAGAACTTGGAGCTCTACCAAGCAAAGATGATTCAAGCACACGACAAATTGGTTCACTTGAGATCGTTCAAAGTTGGTGACCCCGTGCTCATTCTTAGAAGACCTATTCTAGCACACGGTAAGGTAGGTGGAAAATTTGAACCGACCTGGGAAGGGTCATTCGTGGTAGAAAAGGTTTACTCAGGATAGTCATACCAGCAGGTGGATTCTCAAGGGGATAGACCCATGTTGTCAATAAATGGATGATATTTAAAGAAATACTATGCGACATGATAAATCTGAAGAGGGATATACATTCTGATATAGTCATTCTGTGACTGGGTCCAAATTTTGTAATAAAACAAAGTTAAATGAAATGAAATAAATTTTCTCACAAAATGAAACACGTTCGTTGAATCCTAATTCTAAATCTTATCAAATTAGATTAAATAAAGTAATGGCATCAATATAATTGCGAAAATCATCAAATAAATAATAATAAGTTTGTTATTGTTCTTGTTTGTGTAAAACACCAGCCACTGATATTTTCCCTTGTTTGCATGTGTAGGAACTTTCGGGTTGCGAGTTGGTGATTGCTTCTAAAGACAACTTGTACCTCACACTTTAAGAAGAAAGAACACATACAAGAATGCTGCAAATATGAAGTCAATGAGGAAAAGTGGTCGTAAAGAGACTGAACAGAAATCAGGTCATTGAGGCATTGGAGATTTTGTTGACTCACACCTCCTCGCCGGGAGACAGTTAAATTCCATCCATGATCACTACTCCAGAGGGTGGTCTAGTTGTTGCTTCAGCTGAAAGAGTCCCAGAATCGCCGTTAGCGCACACAAAAAGGAGAAATGCAAACTGCAGCAAGCGTCACCTCCTATACAGGATGGAGAGGAGACAGGCCCGGGCGTTAGCCGCCGAGCTACCACCCATTCCAGAAGAATTCTACAAGCCAGAAATAAAAAAAACTGACAATAGCTCGCTGCGCACGGATAGTTAGCCGGAGACTGCAGAGGACCCCACGCCGACATTGGATCCAATGAAAGAAATCTTTATCGAGTGCTTGACTTGCAACTTGAGTCTACCCGACAGCCTTCAGAGACATGAGCATTTTCAGAATGCCCACAATGTCACGTTCTACAATTAGAGTATGGCACGTTTGAGGCATATGCATCCACCTCAATGTTACTCAGGAGCAGGGAGCATTCTGATGTAAAGTGGATCTAATGTTGTTGCAGATCAAGAAGATGATAAAGAGGATGGTCGACTGGCATGTACTGCATGCAGACTGTATTCCCTACAGCTGCATTATAATCATTTATGAGGATGGTATCCCGCTTCATATCGACCACCATGACTTCGTGAGACCTTTCTGAACGGTCTCATTTATAAGTGAACGCAACACCTTGTTTGGACGAGAAATTCATATTGTCGAACCGGGAGAGTTTCGAGGTTCTATTGAAATCCCTCTACCAATCAGGTTAGTGCTAGTGTTGAAAGGAAATGAAGCAGATCTTGCAATACACTGCATCTCAGGAGTTATAGGACAAAGGGTGTCAGTCACCTTCAGAGAATGGATGAGGGCAAGGTGCCATTTTACTACGAGCCGAATACAGAATTGGAGAATCTTTATCCCTTACCGTTGTAATAGCAGTACCTCCGGGTGTTCGCAAGGGGACTTTTGTTCCGGAGCGTAGCCTTGGTAGTTTGGCTTGTCTGCGGAGCACCCTTAGACTGCAGAAATCTACTACCTCCTACACCGGGTCACATCAATAGTTGTCACCGCTTTTGTGCCAGAAGGATATGATATGATGGTTTTGTTTAGTTTTGTACACTTGATCGATTTTTGGAACCTTGTCAGCATATTATCAGTTGTACTACTTTAAACAAAATTAATGAAGATTTCTATTTCAGCTCACCGAGTTTTTCAAAAATCTTGCTTTTGGCGGACGGTCAAAAGTCGCAGAACTATGTGTTGGTCCCAAATTCAAATGAACAAAGAACAATACAAAAGAAGACTAAAAGAAAAAATAACAAATGAAAAGAAAATTAAGGGAAATGAAAATCAAACAAAATGAAATGAAATGAAAATTAAATCAAAACGAAATCAAAACAAAATGAAACAAAATGAAATGAAATGAAAATTAAATCAAAATGAAACAAAATGAAATGAGATGAAAATTAAATCAAAATGGAATCAAGTGAAGTGAAATGAAACAAAACAAATTGAAAGAAAATGATAAAAGGAAAACAAACGATAAGATAATTTCCTCTCTCAAGATCCCAAGTACTTCAACTCACCCTTAAATTCTTCATTTCCAAAAACACGTCGCGAAATTTGGCACTTTGCACAACATCACTGCTCACAAATTTGAAATGTCATGAAATTCTGTGAATCTTGCAATGGCTAACAATCTTGGCCGAATTGAACCAATTTTACTTCCTTCAAATGATCGATATCAAATTTTCCTTCAAGATCATTTCACATAAAATTCTGGGAGCAGTACCTAAATTTTGTTTCCCCCTTCTGTCACCTCTTGAGTTGGATATGAGCCCTTGAGCTTTCCTTCTCAATGTGACAAATTCCCTAATTTTCCGCATCCTATCCGAGAAATTTTCTACCTTCCATGAAATTTCAGAGTCGGAGCTTTGTCATCTGATTCCTCCAAATTGTCTAATTTTTCTGCATCCTATCCGAGAAATTTTCAGCCTTCCATGAAATTCTAGGGTCGGAGCTTTGTCGTCTGATTCCTTCAAATTCCCTATTTTTTTGCATCTTATCCAAGAAATTTTTCACCTTCCATGAAATTCTTTGTCGTCGGATTCCTTCAAATTCCCTAACTTTTCACATCTTATCCGAGTAATTTTTCGCCATCTATGAAATTTCAGGGTCGGAGCTTTGTCGTTCGATTTCTTCAAATTTCCTAATTTTTCACATCTTATCTGAGAAATTTTTCTCCATCCATGACATTCCAGGGTCGGAGCTTTGTCTTCTGATTTCTTCAAATTCCCTAATTTTCTACATCCTATTTGAGAAATTTTCTACCTTCCATGAAATTCCAGGGTAAGAGTTCTCTAGTCTGATTCCTTCAAATTCCCTAAATTTTCCACATCCGTGAAATTCCGAGATTGGTACAGAAATTTTGATTACCATTTCCGAGACTCGTACCAAATTTCCAGTTCTCATCATTTGGGGTCAGTACCTAAATTCCGATTCTCATATTTTAAGGTCGGTATCAAAATAGTGATTCTCATTTCTGAGACTGTTACCGAAATTCCAGTTCTCATCTTTCATGGTTGGTACCTAAATTCTGATTCCCATATTTTGAGATTGGTATCGAAATTTTGATTCTCATTTCTGAGACTGGTACCGAAATTCCCATTCTCATCCTTCAGGCTCAAGTACCTAAATTATGATTCCCATATTCCGAGATCGGTACCAAATTCTAATTCTCATTTCCAAGATTGGTGTCTAAATTTCAGTTCTCATCCTCTAAGATCAGTACCTAAATTTTGATTCCCTCTTTCCAAGGTCGATACCTAAATTCTAACTCTCTCCCCTCTACACTCACCTAAAACACGAAGATTCCCACGAAATTAAAATTCTCAAATCAAAGTAAAATTTCACAAATTCAAAATTCCTCAAATCCTAAATTTCCATAAAACTCAAAATCAATTAAAGATCAAAATTCAAACCTAAAATTCAAATTAAAATTTGAAATCAAATTCCTAATTCCTAATCCATTTTTCGTTTTCAAATTGAATCGGATCGGATTCCTTCAGAATTTGGAAGCTTGGAATTCATAGCTCCAACTTGAAGATGCTTCCACCTCCTTTATATAGCGAGAGTTCCCAGGTTTGAAGGTTTTCAACCTGATAATCCCCAGCAGAAACATCGTCGTTGAATTCTACATTTTGTCTTGAGTTTTGACTCAGACAGTTTGTGTTGGTTTTGTTGATCTCGCCGGTCAACACTAATATGTGCAGTGTGCTTGCCCAGCACACCGTACCTACTGGGGTCCATTTGTTGACCTCACTTTTGGTTGAGGTCTAGTTTCTCTTTAGAATAGCATAGGGTCTAGCCATAGGACTTTTCTAGTAACTTTCTTAGAGGACTAGCAATGAAACCTTTACCCCATAGAAAATCAAAATACTTTTTTGCTTCACTTGGAGTTTTTAAAAGTTTAAAGTGTAACCTCTAAGGTGCTTAGGAGGATAAGGCCTAGCATAAGAAAGCTCAAGAGAGGTTCCCCTACAGGATGCCTAAGCCTTAAGACTGACCATGTTTGGTCTGGAGCTGGCACACACTTGCACACTTACACATTACACTACCTCACAACCCCATATCAAACATACCAAACTTCTCCACACTTGATCCTCTGGTCTTTTGGAAACTTGTAAGTGCTTTTACCAAGCTCTTAGCTCCGGGTTAGGGTTTAACTAGTACCAACACATGGAGGAACCAAATGGGGATTCCCTTAGTCCATGGCTCAAATAGGTTGAAATTCTCAATCAATACCCCAATTTCACTAAAATTCCAAACTTTAGTCCCTTAGCCCTAAAACTCTGCCAAACCACGAAATTGCCCCTAAATACCCAAAATTCCCTAAATTTACCAAAATTCTCCAAATATCATCCCAAAACATTCCTCACCACCCAAAATATCAAAGCACCTCAAATATACCAAATTTACCAAATACCCCCCAAAAATCCCCAAATTTACCAAAATACCCCTCCTAGCCCAAAAATTACAAAAATTCCCAAAAATTTTCAAAACCCTCCAAATATTCCCAATTTCAGTTTGGAACCACCAATTTGACCCAATTTGACCAAATTCACCCAATTTTACCAAAAACCATAATTTTTCCTTAAAGGCTCAATTTCCTCAAATTCAAGCCCAATCTTGACCCAATTGACCCCAATTTTGCCCAATTTAAATTCTAAACAAAAATTTAATGTCCCTAGACCCACTCTGAACCAATTCCAAGCCCAATTTGACCCACATTTGAGCCCAGTTTCAACTCAAACTCAAAATCCTTAAATTTGACCAAGTGACCCATTTCACCCAAATTGGACGCAATGTCAATCAATTTCCCCTCAATTTGAATTCCAAACTTCTCATGACACTCCCCTAGGCCAAATGCAACATTCAATTGCCTCCAATTTGAACTGAAGTCTCACACAAGTCAACCCAAATCCAAAATACCCAATTTTGCCCCAAATTGAACACATGATCAAGTCCTACCAAATTAGATGCCCTAATTTTAAATTTGCCACCCAATTTATGTTGTAAACTCTTTACCACATCCCCATAGACATTTTGAACTATCAATTGTCCTTTAACCCAACTCTAGCCTAACCTACACTCAAGCTAACCCAAATTATCCCAAAATTAGTAAAATATCCAAATTTCCCCAAATCCACCTACTAAATCAATTCAAAACCACTCCAATCCTTTTCTACACTCTTCATAACAATCATAAACATAATATTGATCAATCAATTTGACCCAATCCAAGCTCAAAACCAACCTAAACCCAAGTGAACCCAAATGACCCAAGAGTGAACCCATGAGTTAAATTCACCAAATCAAACCAAATGTGACCAACCTAAGTCCACCACTACCATCAAATGGACCCTGGGGACTTAGCTAAATCCACCTAGTCCAAGCTACATGAGCCATGGACCAAGGGTCCCCCATTTTAGGGGATCTCCTTCCTCATTTGGCCAAATCATATATTGCCTTGCCTAAAGCTTTCCCCAAACCAATTAATCACCATTAAGACCTGCCCACCGAGCCACCTGACTTCTGACCACCCTCCCTGGCCTGGCCTGGCCAACCGGCCTAGTAACTGGAGGAGCCAAAACCAAGAGCCACCTCACACCAAGCCAAACCCAAATTCACCCACCTGATGTGGCAAGCTCTAATTGGTCATTGGTTCCGTTCTACACTCCACCTAAGCGGCTCAATGCACCCATGTTGACCCCCTGAGCTCAGCTCATTGGCCATGGCTATAAAACCACCTCTTCATGGCTAAGAGTAGGTGCTGAAAAATTTCTTAGGGAAACTCTGCCAAATTGCTCCCAGAGCTTCCCTGAGACCTATTGAGTGCAAGCCCACCATCCTTACCCATTGAATTCCACTATCCAAAGTAAATTTCTCCACTGAAATTCCAACTGAAACCAAGACATATTTGGCCACACCTCCACACTACACCAAAGTTCAATTAATTGTGCCCACACCTTCACAGCACTGAAAGAAGTTCCCCATCAAAGCCTCATTACAGAGAGCCGCTGCACCAAACTTTGATCAACTCCTGAAATCCGCCTTGGTCGATTCGGGTCTAGACATTTCACCAAAGCAGAAGACTTCTTCTAGAGGTTCTTTGGGACCAATCGAAGCTGCCACAACCATCTGATTGAGGCCTTTCCAATCAGAAAAAGGTCTTAAATCTCACCTTCCTCCCAAGATTTTTCGATTCTTCATGCACATTAGGTTGATTTCAGGCTAGGTTAGCCATATAGATAGATTCGTCTAGGTCAGATCAAGCTCTAGAAACAAACCTTAAGTGATTTGGTGGAGTATCGAGAGAGATCCTAAGTCTAGAGTATGGACGGTTCTCTATGCACACCAGTTGGGGACGAAGGAGGAGCACTGTTGGATCGCGCTTGTATTCAACAGACGGTTGGGATTTGCGCTGAATAGACTTGTTATACATAAAGCGCGGAGCTGAGTCAGATGGCGGCATCAAATAGGAGCACGTCGCATAGGAGTTCGGAGCTGCCGAAGATCCAGTCAGCACCGCGTGGTTTGAATTGAAAATTAGGGATTATTTATTTATTTAAATCAGTGGAACTTCAAAAATTCATAACTTGGTGTAGAAAAATCATAAAATAAAATAAAAATACTCTCTTGCTTACTGAACAGAGGAGAACAATGTGGAAATGGTTTGACGTTTATTTGATGCATGTTTTATTTTTAATTAATTAAATACAATCTGGAGTCTTTTGATTCTCTATTTGCATAGATAATTCACTATGCAAGGAAACTTAGGGCTTCTGTTCCCTCTGTCATGAGGGATCTTCCCTAATTTTTCCAAGGTCCAGGGAGATCTCTATTAGGAGATCCCTATTTTTTAAGTTATTATGTCGTTTTTGGTAAAATAATTATAATATTTAAAATAATGATCAGAACATTACAAAAAAATATTTACCCTAGGAAAAATTTAACTTGAGTTAAGTCATTAAGAATGCACCTAATTGAGGCAAAAACCTAAAATACAAAAAAAAAACTATTTTTGATAAAACAAACATCTAAATGAACAAAACAATTCTCAACTGTGGTTTAGAATTAGGGTTTAGGGTTGAAAAAAAATTAATAAATTAACAGATTGAACAAAATAAATAAATTTAAATTAACAAAATTAACAAAATTAATTTTGTTAATTTTTACATCTAACAAAATCAATTCTAAATTTTTTTTAGTTTCAGAGGGAGTCCCATAAATAATTTTAAGTCATTTGAAGTTCATTTAACCACATAATTGAATTTTCTAAGTTAAAGGATATTTTTGCCACTAAAATGTTTTTTAATAATTAAAATACAAGTCAAAAAATTATAAAAATGGTTTTGGGAGTTCCTCATGACCAGTGCAATTTTATAAAAATAAAATGGTAATTAAAATAAATATTTCATTTTTAAGCCCAAAATTGAATTTTAAAATAAAATAAAATAATTAAAAAAAATAAATCACTAAAATATTAAAATTCACTAAATTGTCACATTTGGTCTCTTGATCATTTAGGAACCATCTAAATAATTTTCCCAAGTCTTTGAGTCAAGATATCAATTTTCAAAGGCTTAAATTAATTTTGAAAGGCTAGAAAAAGAATTTCCTTAACTTTCCTATTTCTAAAAATTAAAATAAAAATAAAAAAACGTAAAGTTTGTTTCTCTGGGTCCCCTAACCTTAGAGAGATTTAATATATATATATATATATATATATATATATATATATATATATATACATATATATATATATATTAATTTTGAACCTTTAAAATACTTTCTAATTAATTAATACTTCGAACTTAAAATAATTCTAATAATTAAAATAAAGCTCAAAAAAATCATGAAATTTGGTCCAAGTGGTCCACTAGTCTAGGTCTACCTCCCGTAAAAATTTTAAAGCTAGAGGTTCTGATTTGGTTAAGTTATTGAATTTTTATTGAAAATCTCTATTTTGCATTAAGATAAATGCATAAATTAAATTAAAATTTAAAAAATTATATTTTCTCCTTTAATGTTTTAATTGTCTCATAAGTGGGTTAACATAAAAATTTCAAAGTCATTTGAATTAAATTTAATGAATTATGAGGTGATAAAGCCTTTAAGGGCAAAAGTGCAATTTTAAAGATTTAACCTTAATTGACATTTAGGCTTGATCTAAAGGGTAAAAGGGTAATGGATCATCTTAATAAACATATTTGGATGATTGAAATGCATGAAAGGATAAATGGTTGAAACTCATCTCATTTTTGTCACATTAAAAGATAAGCTCATAATTTCCTTAATTATATTAATTTGGAAGATAATTAATGTCAAATGATCCTTAAGGTTAGAGGTTGATTATGGAAGTTGATAACCCACTGATTAAATATCCCTATTTGAGGTTTGAATGATAATTCATTAATTTGATGAGAATCATATTCATGTAGTGTAATTTTTCTAAAAATTATAAATATACCTACCTAAGTTTTGAAGGGTTTGATAGTGAGACTAAGCTTAAGCAAATTTGATTAATGAGATTTAGAAAGGAAAATAATTAACTTTAAACACATTTGAAACACTACAAGCCCAACAAAATTGGTTAAATTCCTTCAAGAATCAAATTTTCTCTTAAGGTCCCACTTACATAATTTATAAATAGAATACCAAGTGTTATTTACCCCACATTTTGGGATAATTAAAACATTAGCTCATTGATCATAAGAGTATGTAATAGATCGATCATTTAATGAATATGATAAGTCCAAATGAACTCAAGAAATTTCAAAAGGATTGTAAAACATTTAGGTATTTCCTAGATCTTCCCACGAACCTTCTAGACACCTTGTAGGACAACTGAACTTATCATACTTATTAAAAAAAAGGCATCTCTCAAATGAATGAATAGGGCCCACCAAGTTATGACATAGGGTTTGGTAATCTTGTGACAACCTATCTATATGCTTTACTTTCCTGTAAATTATAAATGTTTATTGCAAAAAATACTAAAGTTTCAGGTGAATGAACGAGAAGACTCGTCAGGTTCGCTTTTATAAGTTTATAGTGCCTACTTTTCTGTGCTTCTTTTACCACACTTTTCCTTGCTTACAAGCTTGCATGCTAAACAACAATGTCACCCTGCATTAAAACTAAAACTTTTATAATAGTCACAAAACTAAAACCAAAATTAAAACTAAAACCAAAACAAGATAAAATTTACCGCCACAACATTCAAAATATAAGAAAACTCAAAACTCAATCACAAACAAAACAAAATCACAATTGCAACCAAATTAAAATGTCTCTTTAGATGATCGGGAATACCTCGGAGAAGGTAATCAACGACTGCTAACGAGCTTTCTCACGAAGTAAATGAAAGTATGGAACTCATAAAGTTGAATTTAGTAAATTCATCTTGACTAAGTGATTCTGAAGAAAATAGTGGTGTCGGAACGAGGGAACCATAGGATCCTAACCGACGTCGCTATAATCAACTTAAAATCCCCCAATAAAATGTTAAGTTACTGCAATTTAAACCTTTCCAAAACGTGACACTTCTCTTTTCTCTTACATTTGACATTTCTTTAAACTGAACCCGCTATGACAAGGAGCTTGGAGCATGTACAGTGGGCAACAGGTTCATCTTCAACAGCAAAACTACTTAAAAATTAAACAATAAGCCATAGAATTTTGAGTTAATTTGCCTAGTGTAGCATAAATCCTCACTTTTTCTCTTTAGGCCTTTGCATAACAATGTTGTACAATATAAGCCCTAACTCGTCTTAGGATAAATAAATTCTCATATCGTCTAGGCTGTTCACATGATTGGTATCAAGTGAATGTAAGCTCTAAATAATAAAATTGGTAGGATGAAACATTAAATAAATATCTTAAATTGAAGCCAATTAATAGAATAGTTCGGGAAGACACTTGGATCTATGTTCCTCCCCTAGCTCTCTTTACCTTTGGACTCTTACAATAACTGTTCTGAAACTTGAGCCACTCGCCTATTGGATTTCCGATTACCACATTTTCTTAAAGAAACCTACCCATTTAGAAGTCATGAATATAAATATTTTCTGATCTATATTAAGAGTTTTCTTTGGTGACCTTGGTCATCTAAAAAATGTAATTAACTATAGGGACTTGCCCTTATAGGAAACTTAAAGACCCCATATTAATATAAACCTTATCTAATTGCTCCATACTAGATAAGGGAAATTGTCGGTCAACAATGGTTCGCAGACCAAACAGATGTCATGAATTCTTTAGTTTACTTGATCAAGCCTCGCCACAAAACCATGTATCTATTCTTCGAGATAGATAAGTGTCTTGTAGTGAAGTGTTTGATTATTTAAACTATCGATTATATGGGATCGGTTTGATTTCACTAGAAATTTACCTCACCATTACCCAATTCCCATAGGAAGAATTCTTCTGCCATCTGTCTGGATTTTAGCATTCTGACCCAAATCTTAGAGTCACCCAGTTTCCTGCCAATCAAAGAGGGGTGTTGATCTCTATAATACTTTCCCCACATAAACTTGGCCCAAAGGGATGTCTTAGTTCTGAATTTTATCCATAATTTGCAAAGATTGACTTGAAGCAACTGCTGCAGACCCTTAAACCCCATGTCACTAGCCATGATGGGTTTAGCAGTCTTCTGCCAAGAAGCTCAATGAAGTTCCTGCCTTTGTACAGCCCATAGGAACCTATTAAAAATCATTTCCAACTGAAGTTGTGTGCTCGTTTTCATGCTGGTCATCTGCAAGAAGTAGGAAGGAAAAGTGGTAAGAATGCCTTTGAGAAGGGTGATTCTGCCCTCATTTGAGAGAAAAGTGTTAGTTCAACAATCAACTTGGGATTGAATCTTGCTTAAAATGTCATCAAATTTGGTTTGTTTAACTCTACCAGTGATAAGAGAAACCCCCAGATATTTTATGGGTAGAGGAGTGTTAGTGAAACCAGTGAACTCAACAATCCACAGTTTCCTGATATGAGGCAATCTTTTGGGGAAGATTAGTTGGCATTTTCCAGAATTAAACATCATCCCAGAATTTTCCTGAAGCAATTGGAGGCACTGGACCATCTGTTTAACAACATTTTTAGTGGCATTAGAAAAAAACATTATATCATATGCATAAACCAGGTGAGAGACAGAACCTTAGATTTGTGATGGTAGGAGAAGTTGTTTTGTAGACTCATCCTTTTGTTTAACAATCTAGATAAGTAGTCCATCGCAAGGATGAATATAGAGGGGGAAAGAGGGTCACCTTGTTTTAAACCTCTGACTGCACTAAAAGAGCCCTAGACCTGACTATTAATCAGGATAGAGTTTACATTATTAACTACCCATCTTTGAATCGGGGAACAAAAGGCAGCCTGAAAGCCCCTAGCAGCTAAGACTTCCAAAATAAAATCCCAGCAAATGGTGTCATATGCTTTCCTAATGTCCATTTTATAAATAAGGTTGCCCCCTCTGCAATGCCTATCCAGGTCCAGCAATAGTTTCCGTGCTAACAAAGCATTATCAGTGATTGATCTACCTTTTACAAAGGCAGTCTGATTAAGATAAATCAGCTTCTCCAAGTGAGGCTGTTGTTGACCTCACTTTTGGTTGAGGTCTAGTCTCTCTTTAGAATAGCCTAGGGTCTAGCCATAGGACTCTCCTGGTAACTTTTTGAGAAGACTAGTCATGGAACCCTTCCCCATAGTAATTCAAACTTCTGTTTACTTCACTGGGAGTTCTCATATGCTTAAAGGCCTAACCTTCACCTTCTGGGAGGAAGACACCAAGCATAAGGAAGCCCAGGGGAAGTTTTCCCAATAGGAGATCAGACCTTAGGATCTATCCGGGGGAGGTCTGGAGCTTACACGCACTTCACACTCACAACCTTAAACAAAGCACATCTCATTTAATCCCCTAAATTCTTTGGAAACTCATGAAAGTGGTTTTCTCAATCACTTAGCCTCAAGCTAGGGTTTAGCTAGTACCAACACATAGAGGACGAAAGAGAGTCACTTCTGATCCGTAACTCAAACAGTTTGACATCCCAAATTGAATTCTGAAATCCTACCAAATTCTCCAATTTTGACCCTTAGCCCTTAAACCCCGCCAAATGACCCAAATACCCCTTTGCCCCTAAACTCCACAAAATTCCCAAAATCTTCTTAAATTGCTAAAATTCCCAAAAATCATCCTGAAATACTTCCCACCACTCAAACTGACCAAAATTACCCAAATTTACAAAAATTTCCAAAAATGCCCTAAATTGGCCCAAATTACCAAATTGCCCCTGAAAAGTGGCCCAAAACCCAAAACTTCCCAGAATCACCCAAGCTCTCCAAAAATCATTCCAGAGTGTTCCCCTTATTGCACTGAGAAGTTTGACTGTAAACATGGCATACTTCTGAGCAACCGGTGGGCCCTGGTAACCAAAGAAGCCGATACTTGAAAGACGTTCTGGGATTCATAAAATCGTCCGCATTGGTCAGAAATGCCCCCGGACACTCCCGTTTGACTACAATTCCATTTTATACTTCCCCGAGCCTTTAATTTAATTTTTTTACCACTTGCTCCGAAAACCCCCAAAACTACCAAAATACCCCCTGCTTAGCCAAAATACGAAAAATTCCAAAAATTCTCCAAAATTCTCAAAACCTCCGAAAAATTCCCAATTTCATTTTCTTTAACGACACCGTAGCTCAATTTTGTCAATTTAACCCGATTTCGTCAAAAGTCCTAAATTTGACATTTTTAACCCGATAGTCGACGAAGTTGCCCAAACGACCTCAGATCGCAAAACGGACTGTGTCGTTGCGTCCGAAATGTCGAAATTACTTAGGAAAGACATAATTTACTATGGTTTGACACACGGGCGAACTGTGCCAAAATCGGTGCGTTCGGGTAAGTAAAATCATTAAAATAATTGTTTTTTTTTTTTATTTCCCCTCCTAGCCCTAGCTGACGCCCCCTCTCACTAATTTCGTGATTTTTAGCCATGGCTGAACACCTCCCAAGCCATGGCCAAAATTTCCATGGCTCCTCCCTCTTTGCTTCTTCTCCAAGGCTTGGCCTCTCTCCCCTTACCTTCAATCCCATCAAGGGTTGTCTTCCATCATTATCTCCAAGCTCTAGTCACTTCTCCTCTAATTTTCTTTCATCTCCATCACTTCAAGAATGGTTTAAAGGCTGCATTCTCCTAAAACCATTGCTCTTTAACCAAAGGTATGTTGGGTGGCTTCTTCCCCCCTCTTTACTTCTTCATTTGGCTATAAAATAGCCACTTTTTTCCTCATTTTTGGGGTTGGCCGAATTTTGCAAAGGAGGAGGTGCTGCCCTTTTGCTAATTAATTCAAAGCCTAGGTAAGAATCTTCCCTATCCATTGCTAAGGCTTGGAAAATTGTTATGCTTATATGTCTCTTTGCCTTTGGTTGGTTTGCTTTAGCCTTCAAGGCATGGAAGTTTAGTTCATGAGGCTTACTTGTTGATGTCTTTGTTGGTATTTACTTTAGACACTAATGTGAAGTTTTGCTCCATGTGGTTTGATTTCTTGTTGCCATTGGCTTAAGAATTATGTGGCAATAAGGGGAACACTCTGGAATAATTTTCTTCCCTTATATGGCTAAAGTTTGGACCTTATGTTTAGGTCTTAAAGCTATTCTTACATAGCAAAGTTTTTAGACTTATGTTTAGGTTTTCAAAGTGCTTTACATGATGAAAATGCTTGAGATTTCATAGGTATAGCTTTTTCTACTTGAAAGCTTGGTGATATCTTATACATGTTGGGAAGTGCTTAAGGCTTGACACACCTTATTTAGAAGAGAACACATGCTTCTCTTTTGTTATTTGGGACATCTTGACTTTAGGACTTGTATTTTAGAAGCATAAAGACACTTGTTCATTTCATACGATTTTCGGATTCCAAGGTGACACCACATTTGGCACCCAAAATATGAAGGTATCTGTGTCTCTTTTCACTTATTACAATAGGCCTTTGCATATATAACATCTAGGCTTTGTTTTCTTATACATATTTCATCTCTTGTCATATGCACAAAATGATATTTTTATTGGCAAGAATTTACAAGTTTGTACACTTGGTATTTGTTTCCTATGGTGCCTTTATGTTGAAAGTTTTGTATTTGGAAAGTTACATGTGACTTGAGAGTCACTTGCTCTATTGTGTCTTATGTGAGCTTGTGACTTCTCTACTACATTTATTACATGGAATTGTGGGGATCCAATATTACATTGCACTTATTGGTACACTATATAAATCACTTGATAAAATATTTGCAATTTTCAGATTCAAACAAGTTCACTTATGAAACACTCACAAATGAGCCCTTACATGCTCGTTTTTCACTTATTCCAACATGGATTCACACATACAATACTTAAGCTTTAATTTCACACACTTCCTACCTCATTTCATGTTTTATTGTTGCTTGGTGTTGGCTAGCAAACATGAAAATAATTTGGTGAAGTTATATACAATTTTCGGATTTTGAAATAACCATGCTTGAAACGCTCATAAATGAAGTTATATATGCTTGTTTCTCACATGTTTCACTAGGCTTTCATATGCATGACATATAGGCTTTGTTTTTGCACATTCTCCACCTCATTTCATGCATAAAAGATGTGTTCATCAATCTCATATTTGCCCAAAGTGAAAGTTTACTTTGATGCGAGCATGGGAAGTTAATTTGGATGGTTCCTATGCAAAATCTGCGCCTATGTGTTTATTTCGAATTGATTGGGATTGATCATATGCTTCTCAAAAGTAAAAATCTGCACATATATATGAACTTGGAGTTGGTTTACATCATGCATACATATGCCTAATGTAAAAATCTGCACTTACATGTGAACTTGAAGTTGATTTACATCACATATACCTATGTCAAAACTAAAAATCTGCACTTATGCATTAATGTAGAGATGTTCTAAATCAACCCTCTGGTTACCTAAATCAAAAATCTGCACTTGCATGATTGTTTGGAGTTGTTTTGGGAGCATCCTCATGCTGCCCCTAATCAAAAATTTGCATTGTCACACTTATGTTGAGTTGGTTTTGCACATCTCTTTGCTGCCCCTACATGGAAAATTACATTGTTTAGCATGTTATAAATTGATTTAAAGCTTCTTCTTACTGTCCTTATTTTAAATATACATTGGTAAGTTTCATTTGAGATGCTTTTTAGTGAGAAAAAGAGGGGAGAAGAGGTGACATACTTATCATTTCAAAGAGAGAGCTTGGATGTGTGATTCATGCTTAAATTTACCTTGATCATTTTCATACTCGCTCTTCTACTTGTTTAATATGCTTGGTATGATGCTTCATGTTTATGATTGCCTCATTATCATGTTGTTGTAAATGTGGGAGATGATGAAAACATTGGATATTGTTCTATATATGCTTGTGTACTCCTTTGGTTGTGCAAAATTCCAGGTGTGGAAAAATGCTTTTTTGCGCTGTTATGGTGCCCGATTTTTCTTGCTCTCCCCTTCTTTTGAATGGGTTTGGCTTTTTCACTCTTTTATGGGCATGCTTGGCTCACTTTTACGGCTTTTTGTTTTGACTTTATAGTCTTGTTTTTGTGCCTCCACAGCTGATTTCCCCTCGCACCATATTGGAGGAGTTCGTGTTTCTTCTCACCTCACATACTACATGATATCCTCTTGCACCATGTTGGAGAGGTTTGACTCCTTTACCATATACACTCTTTGGTTACCCCTTGCACCATGACGGAGGAGCTTAGCTTACCTGTCTCACATGTCTCACCGTTACCTCTCTGCACCATGTGGGAGAGGTTTAGCTGCTTTGACATGTGTATTGGTTTTCTTCGATTTTAAGGAACAACCCAACACTTTCACGACATTATGTTAGGTGGATTGTTTTCCCCCTCTTTCTTCTCCTTGATCCCCCTGTCCTTTGTTTCTTCTTGTTTCTTGGCCTAAGTCACGTGTTTATACAGGACACATAAGTGAGCATGTATAGCCTTCCGCTATATGTGGAGTCATCAAGCAAGGCTGTAAGTGATATGGTTAGGGAGTTGATGATGACAATGTATTAGAGAGATACGATGGATGCCTTTAGAATAGTGCCTCTTGACTCAGAGACCCTAGAGAGGGTAGAGGAAGGAATTCATCGCCCACCCTCGGGGTATCTACCACTGTCACCCTTAGGTTGCTATTAGTCCTAATTCGATTAGGAGGGTCAACCTGTGGATCACACTGTTTTACAAAATATACAAATACATTTTGAAATACAAAACTACCTCCACTATAAAATAGTCTTTCACCCATAAATTTTTTTACTTGCATGAAATCCAAATTGAAATAAATGAAAAATCTACAAAGATCCACGGTTGTCTATCTGGATCGAGCTAGGACTGCCCTTTGTAGGATGATGGTCTGGTAGTCAGCACTTAAGATTGGGATATATAGCACAGCTCGGAGTCCTCCACTCCATCGTGCTTACGGCCTTTCCAGACTTATAGTTCGTTTCTTCGCGGTTTTCTACGAGTTTTTCAACGAGTTTTCTACGAGTTCTTCTCGAGTTTTCTACGGACCTTGTTTCTGATTTTTTTCCATAAAATTTTCTACGAATCATTTGTTTCGACTTTTCCTACACCCTTTTACATTTTCACACACACCTCAGCACATACTTGCTCTATTTACCTGCTGCTGTTGTTTTACTTTACTACATACACCACTACTACTGTTTCTTCTCTACTGCACTTTACCTTTTGTGTTTTACTGTACATTTACTTTATTGCAAATCATGATACTTGCCTGTAAAAATTAAAATCACCTCGCAACATCCAAAATATAAAATAACTCAAAATTTAATCACAAAGTAAACTTGCAACTTCAACTAAATTAAAATGTCTCATCGGATGATCGGGAATCCCTCGGAGGATATAACTACAGTGTTGCTAACAAGATTTCCTACGGTCTAAATGAAAATACGGAACTCATTAAATTGAGTCTAGTAAATTCATCTGGACTAAGTGAATCCGAAGAAAATAACGGTGCTGGAACGAGGGAACCGTAGGATCCTAACCGGTGTTGTTATAATCAACTTAAACTTCTCCTAAATAAAATACTAAGTTACCTCAATTTGAACATTTTCAAAACATAATACTTATTTTTCTCTTCAATTGACACTTCTTTAAACCGAAATTGCTACGACGATGAGCCTGAAGCAAAGCTTCGAGGGCAGCACGGCCATCTTCAACAATGAAAATTTGTCTACATCAATGAAAACAATTTACTAGAAATTAAACAACAAGTCATAAGACTTCGAGGTAATCTGCTTGATGCAGCTTAAATCCTCACTTTATTCCTTTAGACCTTTGCATAACCATATTGTGCAATATAAGCTCTAACTCGTCCTAGGATTCCGAGGTTGTCATCGGATATGACATAAACCCTCTTATCTTCCAGGCTATTCACATGATCGGTATCAAATGAATATAAGCTCTAATTAATTAAAATTGACAGATGAAACATCAAATAAATCTCCTAAATTGAAGTCAAACCATAGGATAATTTAGGAAGATACCAAGATTCTTCTTGGATTCATGTTTTTCCCCTAACCTTCTCCTCCTTTAGACTCTCACAATAACTGTTCCAAAATTTGAGCCACTCACCTATTGAATTTCTAACTATCACATTCTTGGAAAACCTTACCATTGGAAGTCATGAATATAAATATTTTCTGATCTAATCAAGAGTTTTCTTAGGTGATTTCGGTGATCTAAGATGTAATTAACTATAGAAGCTTGCCCATATAGGAAACCTAAAGACCCCATATTAATATAAACCTTATTTAATTTTTTTTGTATTAAATAGGGGAACTTGTCGATCAATATAAAGATTTGCAGACCAAAATGGATGTCATGAATTTTATAATTTATTTAAGCAATATCGTCAAGTAGTGTATTTATTCTTCGGGATAGATGCGGTACTTGCGATATAATGCTCGTTCATTCAAACTGCTAAATGAATGAGATTCGTCCATTCTCATTTTCCAAATTTAAAATATTACTTTCAAAAATCTATATATATATATATATATATATATATATATATATGTTAAATTAAATCAAAGCCCTGTCTATTATATAAAACTACATTTCTACACTTTTCAAAAGTTGTACTCTGTATTGTTTTTAACGACCGACAACTGCAGCCTGGTCACAATGATCTTGCTAATGAGTTTACTGATAACAGAAGTGAGGTTAATAGGCCTAAATGGTCCCATTTCTTTTGCATTTCAGAATTGGGCACCTGTATTAGAAGCACTAAAATACAGAGGAAGGTCATGACCTTGAAAAAAAGCTGCTAACAGCTTCAATAACCTCTAGCTTATTGACAGGCAAAGCTTGTTTATAAAAAATCAGCAGTAAACCCATCAGGACTTGTTGTTTTAGAGCTATCAATAGATTGAAGGGCCAGCCAAATTTCCTGTTCAGAAAGTAAGTCAATAAGATCAAGATTGCTAGTATAGTTAAAATCAGTAGTGAAGAGAGTGCCATCAAGAGGGAGTCTTTGCTCAACAGGTTGACCCAAAAGCTGATGAAAGTGACTCACAGCATCCATAGCAATCTCAGAAGATGAGGTCAACCAATTCCCCTCAGCATTTTGAATGCTATGTATAGTGTTGCACTTTTTCCTATATTTAATATAAGCATGATAAAATTTGGAATTTCGATCCCCCTCCTTGAAAATATCGATCGCTACCTTCTGCTTTAAAAATAATTCCTGACTTTAATATATATATATATATATATATATATATATATATA
This sequence comes from Papilionanthe hookeriana x Papilionanthe teres, assembly GCA_022702705.1. NCBI lineage: Eukaryota > Viridiplantae > Streptophyta > Magnoliopsida > Asparagales > Orchidaceae > Papilionanthe > Papilionanthe hookeriana x Papilionanthe teres. The sequence continues at coordinate 14,289,919 of CM040426.1, read as the reverse complement.
TGTGTGTGTGTGTGTGTGTGTGTGTGTGTTTGTGTGTGTGTGTGTGTGGTTATATAATTGATTAGTATTTTAAAAAAAAAAATTTGACTACAAGGCTACAAAGATTTATAATCAATTAAAATTATCAATTAAAAATAGAATAAAAATATATTAAAATATATTTAAAATATGTTTTAATATAATAATAAGATTTTAATCTTTACCCTAACCCTACCATCCTATGACTTCGTGACCAGGGTTGTCAAAAAGCTGGGAAGAACGAAGTAAAACACAAACATAATTTTTGTGTTCGAAATATAAACAAACCGAACAATTAAATAATTCTATATTTTTTAAAGAGCTGAACACGAGCTGAGCCTGGGCTCGCTCGTTTTCGGTTCTTTTACACCCCTACATATAAGAAGAGTTCAAGCATTAGCGAACATTAAGAGAAAGCTCATTTCCAACTTTACAAATAATATAAATGATTGCCTCTAACCTGAGTTTTGGGAGACCCCAAAACTAGCTGAAAATGCTTTAGAAGAGGATGAAGATCCAGTGTCAGAACCTTCTAATAACTGGCCGAGCATCATAGAAGTAGTAGTTGAAGATCAATACTCTGAAACAAAACTGTCTATCGAACTAGTAGGAGAAATATTTGATAAAGCTAATGAAGGCTTAACCAAATTTCAATGATGATAATTTTCCCCTGTGGATCCATTTATGCTAACATTCAGAAGAGTGCTACTGGCCCTTAAAATAGCATAACTATTAATTCTATTAGCACTTCTTTCCAACAGTTACTACAGAAGAAACACTACTTGAATCAGCTGAACTGGCGCTTAGATTACTCGATGACACTCTAAAGTTGCTGTAGTGACCAAACCAGTTTGAACCAGAAGTAGGTTTTGCTGATAGGGTTGTCCTAGGAGCTCTGCCTGGAACCCCATGTGCTTTTTTAAAAGCTACAATGGAATGTTGCTTAGTGGTCGCTCCTACAAGTGAATAAGAAAGATGCATTTATAGTGAATGGTACAAGTTCCTTTCTATTCATCTTCTCTGAGCCATAACTTGTAAAAAAGTCAAAATTGTATAAATAGAAACATCAACACAATCTAAAGTTGCACACCAGGCAAAGCCTTCTTTCTTTTATCTTTCATCTTTTTAACCTCAATAGAAGCCTTCTTGCCAGGCATTGATGTTGGCAGACCAATGATTTTAGATGAAATCTTCGGTTGTCTGATTAAAGGCTTTGATTCCGCATTTCCATCTGATGGTTATTCAATTGAATACACAAAAAAGTAAATATATATTATATAAGATTAAGCATGCGCTTTACAGATGTAGGAATAATATTTATCAAAGCATCTAAAGCCCAAATCATGCAGCAGTATTTACAGGTCCAATACAAATGCATAGAAACCTTCCTCAAGCATCCCAACAAACCTAAGTCTGAGGTTAACAAGCAAAATTAAAAAAACAATACTATTGGATGTAGACATGTTTAAGTAAAGCAACATGATAGGAAGAAAGCACACCAATTTCATACAAACTAGACCGTCATTCAAAGTATGCCCTGAGATTGCCTGGAAATGCCGTGCCTTCTCAAAGCAGTCGGGGTGCTTTCAGCTGATATAAATTGAAACATTTATATACATGGCCTTACACAAAAACATTCTCACTGGAAATAATATACCTTGATCTTAGAAGAATCATCAATTTTCTTCAGGGCTGAGAAGCAAATGTGCAATCAAGTTTAGTAGGCAGTTCTGTAACATGTGAAATAAACAGATCCAACTTTGCTAATTAAAATCAGAGCAAAACTTACTTCTAGGATTTGATGCATCCAACTTATTTTGCTCTTTTTTTCTGCATAATGCACCATATTGGTGGTATGATTAGAGCTTCCCAAAGACCATTGTATTGAATCTGGAACATTATCAAACAGATTCAATTCAAGGTGCTCCAATGCCAAGCTGTCACTCTCTAAACTTGAAGTTGATTCTGAAGATTTTCTCATTCCTTGAATTCCAGTTAAAGTGATTCCAGCTTTACCACGCATGTTATTCATTGTTGCCAATTCTTTCATGCTGAGAATACCTTGGAAAGCCAACTCATTCAGAAAAGATACAACTAATGATAAAGTATCAATGAAAAAGAAGTCTAGAGTTGATAATAAGGCTCGCCCTCACCGGTCAAAATGCACTATCCCAGGCTAAACTTTGCAGTGTTATAACTATCAGAAACTTTTCAGTCTTGTTCTGCAGAATTTGAAAGGTGAGCGACATCTTCCAAAGTTCTTTCTCACTTCATCTATTTTTTCTGCTTCAGTCAAATTCATCAATTGAGAGAGCAGAAATCAAATAAATAATATCAATTGACTAGCTAACTATAACTATTAATCATATCAGCCATGTGCCGCTTTGAACTATTTTATGTATAATCATTTACTAATTATCGCCATTATAAATGGAAAGTGATCCCTTGCAATATTGTAAAATTCTAAAAATGTGATTCCAACAGTTTTTTTCCAGCTTTTGTTCTGAAAAAAAAAAAAACTAAAATTAATGACCAAGCATGAAACCCTAATATCAGTTGGAGGAAACCAAGGAAAATAAGAAAGAAACAAATTTAATCAGAAAAACAAGAAAATTATTGAGCTTACAGAAACATTAATTCATTAACTTACTCCAATTATTTGAAAACAGGCTTAAATGAAACCACTATTTCACACATCATTTTGCACAACTTTTTATGCAAATTATCTTCAATTGATCCCATTTATTCTCACTCAATCAATATAAAGTTCATCCACTGTTTTACATGGTCCATAATCTACACTTTCTTTTACATTGTTTAATGATCTAAACTATTCTTCAACTATATCATCTACAATAGATACTACTACAGCTATTCGATCATTTCTACATTTATTCTTCATACTTTACACACAAACTAAACATGCTCAATTTTACAATACTCAATTATTTTCATTTGATACTTAATAACTACACCACTATTACACATAAATAATAGCTAAATCATATTTTGTATAAAATTTCCGTTTCAATCCTCCATTAGATTCACTTATAGACACATCTACATTTCAACAACTAAATTTGAACTGTATAACTTATTTCCCATTTATATCGTCATTCTCCAGTTTAAATAATCAAAGAATTTAAACATATCACACTTGAATACTTAATAATTGAATAATTATTTATGTTTGTTAATAAAATTATATATTATGCACCCAATATTTATTCAACTAATCATAAATTTAACATTCTAAACATTCTCTCCAATTCTCTTAATTTTTTAATGTATTTTAACAAAAGTCTCTCGTATTAAAACAATACTATCAAAACAAAAAAAAACACAAAAATTACATCAATATTGTGAATATCTTTTGTTAGCAATTTGGTAACTAATGCAGAAAGATAAATAGTTAACGTCGATAAACGAAGGAAAACTACATCACTATCAATCCTTTTGTCAAGTGCACAACTATTTTTAATATTAATCATTAATTCATCATAATTATCTTTAATAATTTGAAAAAATATTTCAAGCAAATCTTTTTCTTGATGATACACCAAATCAATTCTCATGATACTCGATCATACGCATTACTAACATCGATAAGAGAATACTACTTTGTATATCTTATTTTAGCAGGTAGAAGAGATAGAATGTTTATAACATTAGTGTGATTAGAATAGGAAAAAAGCTAGGAAAATAAAAACAAAAATATAAGTATTATACAAAAATGAGAAATAAATGTAACGTATGACCCCTTTCCTCAAAAAGAAGTAAAGTTATCGAACAACATATGAAAGGTAGAAATGACGTGAACTGCAAAAGTCACAAATCACATAATTAGCGGAGCCAGCTTGAAGATCACAGGATGGCAGGTAGGAACACATGTTAGTAACTTGAAGGTTGTAGGCATTGGGATTAGTTGATGGGCCATAAAGAGCAAGCAAGCACTGAGAAAGGCATAATGGACAAAAATAGTTGAGGTGCTAGATAAGTAAATTTGTTAGTAATAGCTAGCAATAAATCATAATTTCCACACTCTTAACCAAGGAATAAGTGTTGATCATTCTTAACTTGGAAAATTGTCAAATTTAGCCTAATCAAAACTTTAGTAAATATATCTTTTGTGTGAAGGTTTATTGGAATGTAATTGATTGAGACGAACCATTGATCAATTTTCTCATATTCTCATGTATAATGAGCCTATCAATCCCAATATGCTTAGTCTCATTATGAATCTGACTATGCTACAGAGAGCCATTTACATTGCATTATCAATAAAACTTGTGAATTATTGAGAAATTCACACCTTTACAAATATCATGGGTCTTGCTCTAAATATGGCTTTAGCACTACCAAACAAAGGTAAACCACTTTTTGGCTTCTACAAAAGTTAAGTTTCCCCAAATTAAAGTGAAAAGATCAGATTTTGATTTACAATCAATTATAATCGAGCACAATAAACATTAGCAAAGATTTGTATATTTATTGTAGTCCCGTTTTAAAAGAACAATCACATAGAAGTGCCCTTTTAAATCACTTTAGTATCCTGTATACAACATCAAGGTATTTTTTGGTCATAGCTAACAACACTAACAAGAAAGTAAATATCATGAATAATGTGACATAAGTAGATAAGTTTCTCTAGTAATCATTCATACTTTCATCAACCAAGGCTGAGTCTTCCTTAATGCCAACTTTATGTGAGAAGAGTAAAATACCAATTGTTGTTATGAATCTTCCTCTGACAAGAGAATTTTAGATGCATTTTATTATGTGTAGATAATTTTACCAAGATAGAGAGAGAGAGAGTTTCATATCAAGGTAAAATCCGGTACATTTCTTATTGTGAATGCCCTTAATAAAATAACATCTAAAGAATTATAGGAGTTGAAGATTTAATTAATAAAGTTAGTAGACAGATTTTATCAGGCTTAATATATCATCGTGAAGTGTACCAATGTTATTTATGAAAAAGAAATAAAATATGATATGAATGTGCATTATTATAGAGAATTAAATAAGATGACGATATAAGATAAGTATATGTTGCTTAGAATTGATAAAATAATTGACCACCTAAAAGGTGCATGTTTTAAAAATAGAATTGAGATCTGAGCATTAAAAATTGATGGTGAATAAGAAGGATGTGATGAAGAATGCTTTCAACATCTGTCATGATCATTATGAGTTCTTAATCAAGCCTTTTAATGTAACTAATACCATCATTGTATATATGCATATGACAAACAATATTTTTAAAGTATAAGTTAATGAATTTATTATCACTTTTATGAATAATATATTGGTGCATTAAAAAATTGAAATGTATTATTCATACTTTTTTTATAAGTATAAGCGCAAATACTCTAAGTAAATTATACTCCCATTTTAAAATTTTTATACAAATCATTGTATTCTACAATTCAAAATTATCATTTTAAAATATAGAGTATCTGTTAATTCTAAAAGATAAAATTATGAAATTAAGTTTCGTTTAAACTAAACTTTTATGCATTTAGTTTAATAATACCATTCACGATGCTAAAATAACAGTGATGGAAATTCAAATTTTCACTAATTTTAAGATGCAGTAGATGATAAAAATGAATGGCTGAATAATTTTAAGAAAACTAACTAGTTAATAATTAAATTAACCATAAGTTAGCCATTCCACATGTAACAAAGAGCTAGAACAGGAGCTAGCAGAGGGAAAATGGCTAAGGGAAGAAAGGTAAAAGAAAAGGAGGAAATAGAAAGAAATAGAAGAAGAACAAGAAGACGAAAGGGAGAAAAGGAAAGGAAGAAGAAGAGAAGATGATGGAGAGAAGAAGAGAAAGAGGAGAGGAGAGAAAAGATGTGAATTAGGTTAATTAAGAATCAAGATTTTGGCAATTACTTCCGTGATTTGGTTGAAACTAAAGTGGTAGGTCAATGCTTATGAGAAATTATTTTGAGGTAATAGTATATGTCGAGGTTAATTTGGATTGGAATCTAGTGATAAGTTAGGAAATATTATTAATTTAGATCGAGACTAACTTTAGTGCCAAAGGTTCTTAGATTTTTTGCATGACAGGTTAATATCGAAGGCTTGATAAATGTTTTTCAGATATTGTTGACAAATTGACTAAAAAATAATGTTCTCGGACTAACCATCAGAGTGTGATAACAATTTTCAAAGATTAAAGGATTTGCATAGTTTCAGCATTTGTACCAACTATTTCGTCTTTTTTTTTTTTTTTGTATTTTTAGGTGTTTAGTGATGCTTGTAAGAGAGAATTGGGTTGTTTGCTATAATATAAGAGTTATTGCATATGTTTCTCAATAATAAAAGTCACATGAGAAAAATATCTAACGCATGATTTGGAGTCAACAACTTTTATATTCACATCAAAAAATTGAAAAATATTATTTAGTGAGATAAAAGATCTATTCAAATTATCAAAATTTGAAGTACATTTTTATTCAGAAACAACAAGTTTTAGATAAAGTAGATGGTTCAAGTTGATTAAGGATTATGACCTCAACTTTTTGTATGTTTTTTTTTGAAGGAGATCGGGCTAGATTACAGCCAAATTTTTTAGTAAAATAAGCTTACAAGATAAGAACATAAATAAAACATATAAAAAATTACAGGGTATATTAAAACCTCTTATAAGCATGGATGAGACCTGACAAACCTCTACGAGAAGAAAATTAACCTCTCACAGCTTGCTCAGAATTGCTAAAATTGGAATTACAAAATTCACATAAAATTGATCATGTGTGAACAACTATTTGTAAACAAAAGAAGCACTCTGTGGGGTTCTACTTGATGAAACAATACACCAATTGCAAGCAAATAACATTGTTTTAAGCTTTAATTTGAAATCAATCACACCGAAGTTGACAAATAAGCGAGTGCAAGCAGATCAAATGTAAACACTATTTTCTAAATGAAGGATATGCACATGCGAATCTTATGAAGACATTAAGAATCATAAGAATACATTCTGCAAGAGCATTGAAGATTGTATAATTGCACTGAAAGCATGCTAATCATAGAGAACTATGACAATCATACTTTTTTCAAGCACACACATTCTTTAGAAGCCACATCAATCATTAAAACTGAGCTCTTTTATGCTTTTAAAAAGTGTACATTTTTCCAAAATATCAAAATTGTACCAATTTTGAAGTGCCATTTCCATCTTTCAAGAAAATTAGAGCTTTAAACTATACAAGGTTACGTCAATTTTAATAACATGTTTGATAATGCTTTGATAGAAGTGTTGTTATTCATATAGAAATAATGGCGATCCTAAAAGTGGTGAGTTTCTCAATATAATTTAAACCTCAAACATCTCATCTAACAAAATGTAAAATTATTTCATGAAAACTCATAAATTTTATTTAGAAACTAAAACTCATTAAAAGCCGCATCTGATCTCATAAATATAACAAATATTCTAATATTGGGTCTAAGTATTGCACCGACAAAATGAAATGAACTGACATAATTTTGCTCTGAGAAGCAAGAGATTAGTTTCAATGATATACAATTACTTCAAAATTTGATTACTCTTTTTTTAAGGGTCAAATTCAAAATTCATCAAATCATGTTTGCTCTCGTACAGTCGCCATACAAGACAAAATTTTTAATCCCCATCCTTTGGGACTAATCCTTTGTACTTCATGATTAGAGTTGATAAGATTTTCACCTCTTGATACATTTTTGTAATATCATTTAAAAAAAATTCTAGTCCAGTGAATTTATGATTGAGAGAGATATTCAAAGAAGCCTTCTACAAATTCTCAAAAAATAAATGTTATGATGCTTTATAGATAAATAGACTAGTACTTTCCCCTCGCTACACATGAAAAAAGAAAAATATGAATTGCTTCAATACATTCAACAAAATTATACACACAAATATCTTAAGCTCCGAAACCAAAATTTAGCAAGCAACAATGACGAAACGACAATAGATAGATGGAAAAAACTCAAATGGGGGCTGCTATTATGAAAACAAAAACAAGCAAGATACAAGGTAGATCAGCCTCTCCCGCAGCCCTGTAGACATCACTAGGAACAACCAACAAAACATGCGTAAAAAATACAAACCCTAGGTTACTCCCTCTAATAGAATCCTCCCACAACATTTCAAAATCTTTCCTTCCCATTTTCCCTCCAAACTCCTTTAATTTCTCCTCCTTGAGCATGTGATTAAGCCCCTCATTGACTCACATGCGCCTTGTTTCTTCACCAAGTAAAGAAAATATCGCTCCGTCAGCAGAGGAGACCGACCATGCGGGCCAATTGGATGGTCTCAACCTGGCCGAGGAGGGACCGGTCCACCTACAAGAGTAACAATACTCCCCTCTCGAAAAAAGTATCTTGTCCTCAAGGTGGAAGGATGAAAATTACTTCTGGATCACCTCATAGGGTTCCCACGTTGCTTCATAGTCCGACAACTTTTTCCACTTAATCCATCTCTTTTTTCCCCTACTCCTTGGCCTACTCCTGAAGTTATATTATTAACTTCCTAGAAGTTATATTTCTAATGCAGCCTATGTAGGTGTAATTCTTTTTGCATTCAAGGGCTTTTTAAAATTAAGAATGGATAAATTTTTTAGCAAATTTTATATAATTACAAAGGGGACTCAATACTTCAATATCATACCAAAATCTTATGAACAACTCCTCGTCATATGGGATTTTGAGGCATCTTCAAAGCTGGTCTTTTAGTCTATGGAAGAATTCTGCATTACATAATTGTGAAGATAGATCTTACATAATTGTAGAAAATGAAGAGAGATCTTATAGAATTGTAGGGAAATTTCTTTGAGTCAGCTATATTTTTGAGTAAACATGAATTTAGGTGCATGATAAGTAACAAGTTGGTATGAGAAAGTATGCTAAGAAATTTTAAGACAAATGCACACGCATTAAGAGAAATAGGATTCTATTCATTTCATAATGATTGAATGCAACAATATTATCCCATGTATGGTGTTTCCATTTTACCACATTAATGCAATAAAATTAAGATAAAAACAGCACCAACAAAAAAAGACTGAGAATCATATTAATCCAATAAAGGCTTATATTTACTATAAAAATATTTATAAAATAAACTACAATGATTTCAACAATAAGAGTTATTAGTTCATTTATAACACTGGTTAGATTGTATAAAAATTTCGTATCCTTGACTTATGGCATTATATAACCCACGTAGAAATTAATCAAGATTAACCTAGAGTTGACAAATTCCAAATAAGTATAAGGCAAAGTAGTTTGCGACAAATGAAATGATTTGCCACCAATAACTAGGATTCACGACATCTTCAAAAGAACGCACCACATGGATTTCAGTCAAAGGAAAAAAAAAAGGAATTAGTATGCTGAATCATACAACAAATGTGTTCTTTATTAGGAAAAAAAGCCTATAGAATAGTATCTTATGCTTGTAAAAAAATATTCTAGGGAATGGCTAAAATATTAGAGTTCTAGGTTTCATTACAACCAAAACAAGATATGAGAACTCGATACAGGAATCCAACAAATAAAATAGGTAATTTTATGCAAAGTAAAACTACAATAAACCACAGAAAAATACATGTGTACAAGTCAATTCAAGTATAAGGGTTTACAATGACCAAAGAACTCTCTCCGCAATAATGAAACAAGCCTAATCTGAACTTAAAAATTCCTTTCACTAGGCAATTGTAAGAAATACAACAAGCTCTATAAAATTGTCATACTTTTGGGCAATGTCCCATAAAATTGATGATAGGGAAAGAGGACTTCCCGCTCTCATCATCATCATTAGTATTATTCCAACTATATAGGGTTGGTTTTATAAACCCTCCTTTTTCATTTTTTCCCCGTGAGTGAAGCATAAGATCCCCTTCCACTCACAGCTATAAGTGCTTCTAATAGAAGTGGAACACAATCCATGTAAAAGGAATTTTAATGATACGAAAACAAACGAGAACAAATTTTGCAGAAAGCAGTAACAATACAAGTGTTGCATTTTAGAAGCTATAGTACACCTCTAGATTAGATACACCATTCAGGTAATTATATGCATCCTGATATTTCAGTTCTCCAGCTTGAGAAATCCAACAAGAACAACAAAGCCATAATCCCACTGCGTGGGGTCGGCTGCATGAATCATTTTTCACCATTGTGTCAAATTTAGTGTCATACTTTCATTTAGTTCTAATAAATTAAGATCATTTTTTATACAAGAAGCCCAAGTCTTCCTATGTCTACCTCAACCTTTCTCAACATAATTCGAATCTAAAAAGTCTACTCTCCTAGTCGGATCATCAGATGGTCGACGTTTAATGTGACCAAACCATCTAAGATGACTCTTTCTAATTTTCTCTGTCACTTCGAGCTACACCAACCCTATCACGAATATATTCATTTCGCATTTTCTCTAAGTGTAAAGCCACTCATCCACTTAATCATTTTAATCTCGACAACACTTAACCTAAGATATTGCCTTCCTTTTTTAAAGGCTAATATTTAGCGCCATAGAACACCGCAAGTCTCACCACCATCTTATAAAATTTTCCTTTCATACCGTGGTACATTTCTATCACACAAAAGGTTCAAGCATTCCTCCACTTCAACTAACCAACCTGAATTCTATTAACATCCCCATCTATATCACCATCGCTTTGAACAACATACCCGAGATATCTAAATTGTTCACATCTTTTAATAATATGATCACTCAAAAAGTTACATTACCTGCACTAGAGCTACTTCTACTAAAATTCCAGCTTGAGAAGTCCATTAGCTTAATTTTCACATTCAAACATTTTGTTCTTTCAGATAACATTTAGCTCACTACTATACATTAGTCTGATAATTTGCTTTGTAATTAGGCTCAATTACCATGCAATGGAAAATACCTTGCATAAATAATATTAAATTAAATTTTAATTAAAGTTTTGGGAGAAACTGTTTTGTGTTCCTTTAGTTTCTCCCGTCAAGAATAAGCAAAAATGTTTTTTCAGCTACTCCCAGCTGACCTAGTTACTAGTAACCAATTTTTGGTAAGGCAAAGCGAAACTATTTGAAATGCTGCAATATAAAGAATCGTAAGGTCTAAGTAGCACAATTGTTTTAAGAATGTATCATGGAAATCCTAGATACGAAAGTCTACTCAAGAAGAAAATGAAAAAGCACAACAGCAGTTCAGCATGATAAACTATAGATAAAAAATAAAATCGCATTTCACTTTGACTATAAAATCATAACCTAAACAAAACGAACAGAAAGTGTATTGAATTCACCAAGTGAAGGCCTAAAGAATTCTAGCGAAAAAGATGGATGAGGAAATCATCCCTGACAAAATTTTGATAAGAGGGACGTACTCCATTGTTAAATCTGTCGAGAAGACGTCGATTATAGTGGAGGATCCGAAAAGGAGCGATCTTCTCCATGAGCGAGATTAGGGGTTCCGCAGTTCGGAGGAATAAAGTTTTAAATGGGAATGTGATCGCATATAAATAAGTGTGTCTTTATCAGTTTCAAACTAGCAAATTTATTATAAATGATCGCTCAAAGCGGGAGAACAGGAATGGCAGTGTGAAGGTATGATTACATAAAAATTTAAAATTATTATTAAAATATAAGGATGTAAGATAGGGGATTTATGTACATGCCACCTAAAACCTTTATTTTACTTACCGCTCGAAGCTTAGTAGCACAAGTATATCACCAAAAATTCCTCCACTCATCAAATTTCCCACTTCGTATCCCTCTACCTCGCTCCGTCGTCTCGCAATTGTCCGAGACAGCTTATCCCTCCGCTTTCCTTATAAGTTCAAGATTTAGATATATCTTTCGCCCTTCTCCTGCTTCGAACTTTCCTTTTTTCTTAGCTTCTTAGCCTTTCTCCTTGTTAACATCACTCGTCGTTCACTCCACAAGCAAAAAGCCCGTGTTGGCCTTTGATCCACAAGAAGCTAGCTCGTCTAGCCTCGACCTTTCGATCCACAAGCGACGAGCCTCGCTCCAAGCTTTGAACAAAGAACAACGACCACAAACCCCTCCCTTTCTCACGCGGAAAGCAGAGAATATTTTCCCCCTCCCTAGATCCCTTTATAAATGACGATGTACATTAGATAAAATGCTTCATACGAATCTCAAGGAATTCAACGGATAAAAAATATAGAGGAGCACAACTAAGAAGGGCTCAGCGTATGGAAGACCAAGGGCTCATGGACGGAAAAACCAAATAAGCCCATCAACAAAACATCATGACAACATCAAAAACAGCAAGATCACACGGATTACTAAAAGACTTGCCTAATCAAAAAGTAACCCCACTAAGCCAAGGTTGAAGGCGATCCAGTGAAAGTCGACGACTCAAAGGTTAAACTCTATCAAGTTGAGTGAGGGCAATCGATATACTTCTTATCATAATTTGACTTAAGGAATCATTCAACATCATTGAATATCCGATCGATGCCCCGTAGATTTCTTATCCAAAGCCAAGAGCTAACCATCGTATATCATCTAAGCATCGTTGAAGGGTCGTCTCATCGAGGAGCAAACTACTAGTCAAATTACCGTGATTCGCCCTCTACTCGATAGCCTAGACTTTCTACTCAAGCTTTTAAAGTTCCTTACCCATAGGTCAACAATCTGGAATCAAAGGCATAGCCGAATCGACAAAGTCAAGCCAACCGAGTTGAACCTTCCGACATAAGAACCATCATGGGTCGACTCGTTACTTTAATTTAGTGAAGGCAAATGAGCAAGCCTTGCCAAACCGTAACCGACTAACTCTAGCCAACTGTGCCATCTGTGACCAAACCAAAGCGCCATAAACGTAAAATACCCAAAATATCAGCGTAACGTCTCCATTAAAGCAAGTGGCAAATACGTAACTTTATATTTGTATCCTCCTCTATAAATACGATATCATTTCCTCATGAATGGCTTTTAAATGGGCCACTTTGACGTCAGACAAAGGCAGAATACCAATTAACGATACGAGACCGTGTTTAGTCTTTCGTAGTCTAAGACATCCATTCGAACCTTTCCGGTACGAGCCTCGAGCACGGAACTAGGATTGGTATCGATTCAACCCTACCGAGGAGAGCTCTTCATTAGGCGACGAAAGTTCCAAAATGGAATGTATTTAATGTCCATTTTAGTGCGTAGATACCATACTTCATCTATTCAGAGCCTCTTATCGACTAGGTCGTCACAAAACTCTCCTCCAAGCGTTTCACGAAAATTGGGGTTCGACCAAGCCACCCGCGCGGGGGGTTCGGGATGATGGTTAAGATCAAAATCCATTAAGTGAAACCCTTTAAAATGTTTATTTCGAGTTAACCGTCATATTTTAGTGATACAAAGCCTCCTTAAGCTTCCGGATCTCTGTAAAAACCATTCAAGGGAAGTCCGAGCGTAAACTTGAGTTTTGGGCTATCGAGTTTCACCAGTCCTAGATGGCAATTTTCACTAGATACGACATCCTGTGGTGTTCACCCCGACGTACGAAAGCCTATTTTCATTCTCGGATGTCCTCTAGTATTTTAAGGATCCATAGGAATCCCTCCGCGCCGGCACAACCGAGAGATGCGAAGAAATGAAAAAAAAAAAATCTAATAGTAGCGCTTAGGCGCATAGGTTCCCAAAATGAAGACCCACCGTAAGAGAGGGCGCGCCTCTTTGGGGCTTAAGTGCCCAAACTGCGTCGGAGCTCTCTTCTTTGCACCAACCTGAAGGGGGGCCCTTAAGCGCCCTTGCACTGGACGCATGCTCCAGATGGTTCCACGAATGCTCCCAAATAATATAAAGGGAGCATATATATTCCCCACCCGCGCCTAAGCACCCCCAAATAGTGTCTCGACATAAGAGAGTTACGAATATGTGCCTAATTGCGTATATGCGCTCAACCTAAAAATGTAGCTAAAATTAACCGCGATAAGCTAGAATATTAGGAGATCATCGTGCATTCCATGATAAGAACCCTTTTCACTCATAGTTATTTTGTTACTTAAGGGAGCAAACCAAAGGTTGAAAACCAAAGTTACCATTTTCGGATGAAAATACATCGGAGCGTTGACCTCAATTTTGATGAGGCCTAATTCTCCTCCCGACGCCTGCAGTGATCTACCCATACGACTTTCCCGTCGACTATCCTAGAGACGATCGAACCCACCCACATAGAAATTCCAAATTCTTCGATCACCTTTTGTGAGGTCCCACAGGTGGTCGCAAGCGCTCATCATTCGAGATGGCTAAGACCAACATGCGAAGAATCGAAGAATGAGCTCCCTAGGATCAATTGGACCCAGTGGCAACCCCGGGTGGCTCGGGCCATACACACACACACTTAAGCTCACCACAAGTTCCCTCACACACCTAAAACCATCTTTTCACCTACAAATTGACCTATCTCCCCGAGGTCCATAACCACTCTTTAACATCTTGAAAACTCATATATGTTCTCAAGTCCTTAACTTTCGTTAGAATGACTGTGACTAACATGTAGAAGCTTTAAAATGAGTTCTCACAAGGAATATATGACTTTAGAAAGACTTCTTCCATACTTTCATACTACCTCACCTAAAACCATCCAACATTATCAAAATCACCCAAAATTTTCCAAAATAACCAAAATTCCTCAAATTTGCCAAAATTCCCAAAAATACTCAAAAAATTGTCAAAACTCCCCCAAATTTCACTCAAAACTTCACCAACACTAATCTCAACATCCATTTTACCCACCAATTAAAAATCTATCAATGTGTCGTCTTTCTCAAAAGACCTCTTCAAAATTCAATCACATTCAATCTAATCTTCTGGTAACAATTATAAAGGCCAGCGCCAACCAATATTTCCATCCGAAGCCTAAAGCAAATGTACGTTTTGACAATTTTCTTCATATTAAATTTCATTTTTCGTCTTTTTTCGCAATATTTTTGCTCCTTTTAAAATCTAAACTCTTTTTTTTTTTTACACCCAGAATTAAAAACACAAAGAATACCTTTAATTCAAACATAATTTCTGCAACAAATATAAAAATAAAAACATTTTCAAAGTATATCGTGTAACTGGTGGCTCGGTATCGAACTCACGTACACCAAATCAAAATCACTTACACTCGACTTAACTCCCAAATTTCCTTTGGCATCTATGCGCTGTCTCTGCCCCTGCCTTCGATTAAGAATGATATGACCAATACAAAGGAGCCAAATGAGTTCTCCTATCTACCTACGTCAGAGATTTACGAAGCCAGATGATTACCCTACCCAACCAATTCCAATTTCGCTAAAATATCCAACTTTTGCCTTTAAGCCCCATTTTCTTCCAAAAATTACCAAAATACTCTCAACACCCAAAAAATGCCATAATTTCCAAAATTCTCAATTTTGTTCAAACCCCTACCAAAACCAATCATGACCATCCAATCTATCCAAATTACCCCAAATTCATCAAAATGACCAAAATACCCCTAAATTCCCAAACTCTAAAATTGTTCAAATACCCAAATTTTCACCAAAAATCATTTTAAACTTCTCCAAATTGCCCAATTATTCCAAAATTGCCAAAATTGACAAAATACCTAATTTCTCCCAAAATTACCAAAATACCCTAAAATCCTCAACATTCCCAAATTTGCCCCAATTTCCATCAAATTCAATTTAAATCCATTCAATTTTAAATTCAAGCCCAATTCCACTAAATTCTAAACCTAAATTCAAGCTCTTAAGCTAAAACCACCCCAAATTAACCAATCTAATTTTCACCAAATTAAGCCCATAAGCCAAAATCAAATTTCACCAAATTCAAGTCCAAATTTCATCATGACAAATCCTAAATTTCACCAAGCCCAAAATTAACACTCATCCCTAATTTTAAAAGCCCACCATACTTAATTTTAAAAGCTCAACTTAATTTTAAAACCCCAAACTTTAATTCATTTTAAGTTCTCAAAACCCATTAATGACAATTTCTCCTCATCATCCATTTAATCAATTTAAAACCATATAGCATGAGTCAACATGATCAAATCATCCAAAATTCCAAAATCTTTTCTCATGCAAATTGGGCCTACAAAGTGCGCCCACCACCTCCAAGCCACATACAGCCCATCGTAGCCATATCATGTCATGCTATGCATGGCAAAAGCAGAGCTTCCTTTAACGGTCCCCCTGTGCGATTAACAACTCCTTACGACTCTCCCAAACCCATGATTAGCCCTAATACACCGGACAGGACTCGACCCCACGAATCCAATCGATCCCTTTAGCCCAAGCTACTTCGGTGAGTGAACCTAACCCAAATGCATGACTTCGACTCCAAAGTCTCCTGAAACCACTTAACCACATTCTATATTGATCCAACCCCTTTACACATGGCACCACCCAATCGACTTCACCAACATCACCCCGAGTAGGATGGTAACTTCTGGAGCCGCGGCCATGGACGAGAGAAGCCATATGGGAAAAATCCACAATTTCACATTTAAGGTGGCTTAACCCAATTATCCATTCGCACTCTTCTTCCCTCCACCACCCACCTGGCTCTGCCAATTAAGCCCCACCCCCGCCTATAAATAAGCCACCACCCCACAAACAACAGGAGACATACACAAACCTCGGAAACTCGTCAAATTTATTCCAAATCATAATTTCAACGATTCTAAGCCCATTCCAATCATCTTTAGCCCTTCATCGTCGCTATCCGTACCCCTACTTTTCAGGCTCAAATCTAGGGCATTTCACAAGCCATATTTCATGAACTCCACCAATACTCCGAATTGACTCACCCAAAAGCATCCCTAGCGCAAAAGAGGAACTTCCCCATCAAAATAGCCCTTCCTGATCAAAATCGGCCCCACGGCCTTCTAAGATAGTTCGAGACCAAGCTGAGCCACTCCTATGATCGAGTTCATACCTAGGCCCAACCCTCAACACAAATTGCCACTTCAAGGAGGTACGCCGACTCAAGGCCATCAACCGACCGAGACATTACTCTTAGGCAAAGGTATAGCTCAAAATTTTTCATTCATGCCTTTATTGGAGCTTTATGAAAGAAATGTGTATTTCATATGTATTTAACTGTATAGATAGATTCATCTTACTTAGATGAATCTACAGGAACAAACTGTGAGTGATTTGGTTGAGTATCGAGTGAGATATTAGGTCTAGAAGTTGGATGAAGGTTAGGTCGGACGGAGACGACGGATGTCGTCCATTCGGGCAAGTATCGATCGAATGATGCAAGATGGAGCCGAATGGGCATATGATACACGAACCGCGGCCCGCCAACAGAGGACGTGGAAAGCACAAACCCAATCATACAATCGACGATGGGACTTCTGGAGGAGGCTAAGGTTGACTCGAGACGCATTAATGATAAACAGAAAAGAGTATTTTCTTATTTAAATAATTATAGAAACTTTTAAAATACATACATCGACGTAAAAACTCCTAAAATCAAAATGAAAAATACTATGTGCTCTGGGTGAATGTAAAATAAATAAGAAAGTAAATCAAAATAATTATCTTATATTTAATTTTAAATTAATTAAATCCATTGCAAACTTTTTTAATCATAAATAATTAAATATTAATCACCATAAAATGAAATTTTGAGAGAGAATTCCAAATGAAATGGGAAACCTTCTCTCATTTTTTCTAAAGTCGAGAACATCCCTACGACCAAAGCCCCTAACTTTTTGTGGATTTGGTAGCATTATATTAAATTAAAAATTATAAAAAATAAAATAAAAAAACCAAAAAATATCTTTTTAGATTGGTGTTATATTAAATTAAAAAAATTATAAATTAAAAAAATCTAGAAAAAACATAACCCAATGAGATTCACCGTGGTCGAGTACTCTAGAAAAAAATAAAAAGCAAAGTTAAAAATATATTCTTCATTTCAAATTAATAAAATAATTAAGAAATTAGAGAAATACAAAATAATTCGTAACTACTAAAATATCCCAAAATAAAAAACAAAATGGTATTCTACATCCCTGTGAAATTTGAAATCAAAAAATTATTTTTAGTATAAAATGATTTTTCTAAGAAGAAATCTAGCCTCAAAATAATTATGCGAAAAATAAAATAAAAATAAAAAAAATTATGAAATTGGTCTCGGGAGTCTTATATCAAAGGAATTTAGGGAAAAAAATTAAATTTAAAATAAAAAGTTAATTTTAGCATTTCTAAATTTAAAAATAATTCAAAATATTAAAAAAATAAAAATATATGAAAATACTTCAAAACATCATAAAAATCATCCTAATCATTGCAGAACAATTTAAAAACGCTTTGATAAATTTTTAAAGCTTCAAAATATATTTTTAACTACTTAAAATGCACGTTTCATATTTTTGGATAAAAATAATTATAAGAAATAAAATAAATATCATAAAAATATAAAAAATAAATTTCTATTGGCTCAAATGAAATATTCTATAAATAAATAAATAATATTTTTTTGAAATAAAAACATATTTTCTATTTATTTATTCATTAAAATGAGTTAAAAATTATAAGAATTGAAACATAATTCAAAAATTCATGAAAATTATTCCAAATGGTCCACTAACCTAGGGGGGCCTCCTAAAAATTTCCTAAGGACATAAAGCTGCTTAATTGATTAAATAAATTAACATTGAAAATTCCTAGTTTTAAATGAAATAAATATTAAAAATTAAATAAAAATTAGAAAATATAAACTCCTCTAATGTACAAATCAACAACGAATGGCAGAATAAATAATGCTTTAATTTTTTTTCGAATTAAGTCGACGAAATAATGAAGTAAAGAATCTTGGGGGTAAAATAGTGTTTTTAAAATTTCGCACCTCAATTAAAATCAAGTCAAACCCGAAGGAAAATGTCAAGTTAAGATGATTTAACTTATTTTATAAGATCAAATACAACCAAAAAGCGCTAAAACCAATTCACACTATTTTCTACTAAAAGCGGCATAACAAAGAATTATTTAAATTATGGAAGATTGTAAGACAATTAAGTCTCTGTGAGATCCAAGAATAGATATGAATCGGGAAATCAATAATATTTCATGAATTTGAGTTCCCTAATCAATGATTTACTATAATTTAATATTTCAACAAAAATCAAACACAACATCATGCAAAATTGTTTTCTAAAAATTAAAAAACTTTCACTCAAGTCTTAGAAGCCTCTGTAGTAAAATAGGTTCCATCTAATATCTTTTCGATAATAGTTTAACAAGATATAAATGATGAATGTCTCTGAACACTACAAGTCGAATTGAAAGATATAAATAAAATCCCTTCGAAGTCAAAGAGACTTATAAAATAAAAAAAGAATAATTTTTAAAATAAAAACATATTTTCTATTTATTGATTGATTAAAATGAGTTAAAAATTATAAAAATTGAACCATAATTCGAAAATTCATGAAAATTATTCCAAGTGGTCCACTAACCTAAGGGGAACCTCCTTAAATTTTTCTAAGGACATAACGTATTTTTTAATTAATTAAATTAACATTGAAAATTCCTAAATTTAAATTAAAATTATTATTAAAAATTAAATAAAAATTAGAAAAAAAATAAATTCTCCTCCGATGTACAAATCGAACTACGAATACGTAACAAAGTATTAAAAGTTTTGGAAATAAGTCAAGGAATTATAAAGTAAAAACCTTATGAAGAAAGAACCCTAGGGGTAAAATAATAATTTTGAAAATTTCACACCTCAATTAATATCTATGTCAAATAAGAGGGAAAGCGTGTCAAGTTAAGATGATTCTAACTTATTTGCATTTATATAGAAATACAACAAAAAAAGGTAAAACCAATTCACATTATTTTTTACTAAAAGGGCATAATGGTAATTATTTAAATTATAGAAGATTGGGAGACAATTAAGTCAAAGTGATTCAAGAGTGGGAGACATGAGTCGAGAGATCAATATTTCAACAATTTGGGTTACCTAATCAATAGTTTACTATAATTTAATATTTCAACAAGAATCAAACACCACATCATAAAACTTCTTTTTCAAAAAATTAAAAATTTACCCTCAAGCCTTAGGAGTCTGTAGTAAAATTGGTTCAATCTAATTTTTTTTAAGGAATAGTCTAAGGAAGATATAAATGAAGAATGTCTTGGAACACCATAAGCAGAATTGAAAGATATAAATAAAACCTCTTTTAAACAATTAGGTTTACCCCTAGAGGCAACTGCTTGCCCTACTCGTGGGTTAAATGAAACACGAAAATTAAGACAATCTAAAATATTAATTTAAACCTTCGATGATCCAATTAACAAAGTAGTAAAGCCACAATGAACTTAAAATGATCCGAGTTATTCTAAGCTGTTCAATTACTTCTTGGACCCCCTTGCAAGATTTTTGGATATTTCAGAGGACATTTAGAATTGTTATGATTTGTTGAATAATATCATCCACAAAACACGACAATCACCAAGTTAAACTAAACAAATATAAAAATTTCTAAGGAACCACCAAGATATGATTAGAGACCCTTAAAAAAGAATCAATAGAAATATCCTGACACTACTTATTATACATTTATAACCCAATGCTCAAGAGTTTAAGTCAGCGATAAAAGTAGATTCAAACTTCTGCAGAAAGCAACTCTGGGATATTTGTTAACGTCATACATGTATCATCGGAAGCCAGGTAATTTGGAGGTCTAGTGTGAGTGCAATGACGATATGCTTACGTGTTAAATATGTGATATTGGGACAAGATTCCTACTACCCTGCCAAAGATTCTTTTTCGAGAAAACGGATAACCGATGATACTATTCACCAATCCTTTGTGTTTCTGCCTTCGCATTCTTAATTTTGATAGTTCTAGTCCGATTAGAGCAATTAGCTCGTGGACCTTCCTTACTTTTACAACAAAAAAGAATATTTGGATAAATCTTTATTCTCCATTTTGCACCATCATATTCTTTACCAAAAACATTGTTTCTATGTAATAAAATCACAGATCCAACCACGAGTAAAGAAAGGCATAAACACAAAACCTATAACAGCTAAGGTTTTGAGTAGCAGGTAGTATTATAGTAAGAATGCTGACAGGCAACTATCATAAATCCTAATGATTCCAGAAGAATGTTGATTCAACAAAATAATCAATAAGCAGAGACATTACACAAGAAAGTGTTAGTGGCCAAATTACCTTTCACTTAAAAACAATAATTATCATCATTAGAGCTAATTTGTATGGTTATAGTTACACTTCATATTTTGAAAACCATAAAGGTTTCAGTCCGGCATTTTGGTAGATATAATTAAACACTAACATTAATTTCAACATTGACCTCTCAAAGCTTCTACAAAAGTGGTAAATCTCCATTTTCACACTCAATGAGTGAAATTGAAATGATCACTTTCCAAAACATATCTTTGAATTACTGCAACCATATGAGCCATCAATACTTAAACAAGACTTACAATTTAGTGTGCACAACAAGAAAACCACAATCTAACCAATGAAGCAATAAGAATACGGCTTGAATATAAGAAGCACACGTCAATTTTGCTTATGAGAAATTAGGTGTTGATATGTAAATTTTTCTATCAGCAATTCACAACCATGGCTAAGCAAACGAAAAGAAAAAGTAAAATGATCTTCATATAATCTCATATTTTTTATATAACGGCATTTAAGTATTTTAAATGTAGTATTGATCATTAGCTGAATAACATTATATTTTCAAAAGAGAGTAAAAGAAATGAACTCATTGTAAAAAATAGAATCACAAATTAACAACACACCACATTCTCTTATGAAATTAAAAAATAATCATGTATCACCTCATATGATACAATTTAAATATGCAATGTTGTTATTGCCAACATTAGATATGGCTGATAATTTCAATAATATTTTTTAATCATATCCTGCATGTGGTAAAGGTAAGAAATTGAGCTACACATCACAAGTAAATTAAAACATCTGAACACCTTGCTGATGAATTGATGCAGCAATCCTGCTAAAAAAAATCTGAAAAGCAAGAAAGTACTTCTCATATGAAACATTTATCCTCGAATGCCTGCAAGACAAACGCTTATAACAAAGACTCTGTGACTTAAATAATGAAAGGAAAAATACAGCCAAAGTTCGCATCAGCTATGCAGATGGGTCTACAGTTTTCTTCAAAACAATATATTGTCTACCGAATCAATCAAAAGAATTTCATAGATTCAGATTCAAATCTAAACTTTTTGTCGAACAAAAATAGTTTCTTTTTTCCCCTGAAATGAAATCAGACGATGTCTGGTATCATATTTGAGTATACAGTGTAAACTACATTATGATAATGCGCAAAGAAGTGTAAGAGAATATATGGTGGAGAATAAAATAGACAATTCTTATCCCATATTGAAGTAATGAAGGAGAACCTCTGTGATCAAATTTAGGTGAATTATAGGAGCCACAGCGATGAGAATTGAATAGTAAAGAGCTTAATTGTTGGAATGAGAGGTTTTAGGTATATGTCCGCCAAAGCGATAGTCTAGAGCAGCACCGAGGAATCGATCAGGGGAACGGTTTGATTCAGAAGCAATGTCTTTGCAAGCTAAAATAAGCTCACTTAACATGTCGGTGGACCTTCATTGCATTAGGGCCCATAGAGCAGTAAGGAAATCATGCCAGCCTACCAAACTTAGAAGCCCACAACAGATCAAGCCTAGAGAACGCAAAATTAAAAATTAGAAGTATATTTATTTATTTGTAAAAGATGGCCCAGACGAGTGCATTATATTTATGTTGAAAAAATATGAGTGCAGCAAACAAGAGAAAAATTAAAAATTTAATAATTTTACCGCTCTAATATATTACATAAAAATGTCATAATATAATTACAATACCTAAGAAAGTATATTATAGAAGATTACATGCTTAAAAAAAGGAGGGTTTATGTATGTATTTATATATCTCACACCTTAACATATATATTTACATAAGTACAGCTTAATCTACTTTTTTTAGCCAAATATAACTGTCATTTATTTCATCTACTTTGTAAAAACTCTCGTGTGTGAAATTCTCCCATTGTCTACAAAATGTCTCCCTTGTCCACTTGAAACTGTAGCATCTTCATTAACTTATGCACCTTTCGAACACCGCTCCTTCACTAAAAGCTTCAGCAACATGTGATCTCCCTTCTCCCAAACCTGAGGAGTGTCTTAACATATTTCTCGTCTAATTGAAAAAGTCGACATAGGAAAACTTGTAGAAGGTGAGCAATCATGTCGCCTTATTTTGAAGAGCAATCATGTGGCATTGTTTTGAAGGAGACACGTTCGAGCTATTCAAAAGGGAACAGCGTGCAGGAATGGCTCTGTGTGTGGGTAAGAAAGACATACTGTAACAAGAAAAAAGTGGAGAGGTGAGCCAAACCCTAACGTGCCACTTTTGGCATGCAAGAGGAGCCAAACTACACCAAGTAGAGGTAAATGTATGTTATTAATTTGGAGTTTGTTAATCAATATCAAAAATTAAAGGTAAAAGAAGTATTGGATTGGTTACCAAGAAGATTTATAAAGTTAATGTTTAATTATATGTTGTGAATCTAACATAGTTAATTAAAAGTATTAGCGTATGATTTAAGGCTCATATCAAGAAAATAGACATATGGATATAGTTTAGAGTAAGGAGAGTTCAAAATAGTAGAAGAAAAATGTATCTTAATTGAATTTAAGGTATAATTTATTTAATTTAAATTTAGTGTTATTAAAAACTAATCTAGATTAATTAATTTTTGTTGACCTAAATATCCGGGTCTGAAAATTTCTAATCATGGCAATCGTACTGGCCCATCGATAAAATCCAGTTTTTTCTATTTTTTCATCACTAATAGTTATTACAATTTTTTCTCTATATAAAAATTGTCTTTGAAATTTATGAACTTTTATGTAAGCTGATCATTATACGTATTAGAAGCATGATCTATTCAAAAATCTTCAAAATATCTAATTCTTGTTAAGGATACAAAAATATATGAAATAAATTAAATATCTGATATAAGATAATTTAACTAAACAATTCTCAAAAATATGAAACATAATAAATAAGATAACATCACATATAAAACAGGGCACCATAATTGAAAACACACACAACCCTTAAAATAAAAGTATATAACTTGAAAGATATTAAACATAAGTTAACTAAAATGATAATCATATTGTAATTCACTCATCAAAAACCTATTAGCATCTAAATTAGTAGTAATAACAGACTCTTAATTGATTGTTCTGCCTTAGTTACTCATTATGAGTCACTTTAACCATTTCTATCATCTTCTGCTAAACACCAAGTAAATTTCTTCTGGCAAAATCTTATGAGTTGAATCTCCAAGTTAGCATTTGGTGTGGATCCCTGGGTAGAATTTAGGCAATTACTCATATGATGTTGAGGTTGTCTGCATAAGCAGCATGCCATAGAGCCAAATAAAAATTCACCTTGGTGTAGCATCTCAAACCTAACACAAGTTTTCATAATGCCGCTACCATCCTTTTTATTAACTCCATTAGCATATGACTTTATTTTCTTCATATTAGCCTCTTCAGAATAAATTGTTGTTGCTACTTCTTCCATTCACTACTGTTTTTGTGAGTCTCAACACTTTCGAGTCTACTAACAATCGATTTCCACTCACATAGCTCTCAACAAGCACTGAATAATCTTCAATCCCAATGACACTGAATGATTGTTTAATTGAATCCTTTAATCGAAAAACGAATTGATGGCATTTCTTCTCTATATTAAAAAAGAGTTGTGGTGCATACCCCGAGTGCATGTAAACTCAACTTCATATTCCATGATCGACCAATCTCCTTTCACTAGCCTGATAAATTTATCCTATATTTTTCTGTTTGCCGATAGTGGTATGAACTAATCTATGAATTTTCTTATAAATTCTTCGAATTGCATTAAGTGGCTAGTTGACAACCAAAATTCTTCTACAACTATCTCAGTCACCATCTATCAACTTTTCCATCAAAAGCAACAGCTAGTTTAAATCTCTCTTCTCATGGACATGACACCATTTAAAATTTTCTCCTACTCTCAGACGCTTAGCTTCCATTGGTTCACTTGCTCCAAAAAATAAATGTGCTCTCATATCCTATATAAGCTTCATTTCTATTCATGTAGTTACCCAATTAATATTGGCTTGAGACCGATAATTTTTAATGAACTGAGTCACATCATTCATCATATCTAAAAGATAATAGCTCCAATTATGATATTAAGATGCATATCAACACCCCAGCGCATTCATGACTTCTTCCTTCCAATTATCCATAATACTAAAATAAAAGTAAATAATCTAATTTTACTTGGCTAAAAATTTAAATGTACATTATTTATAATTTTATTCAAACCATACTATTGGCTCTTTCATTAAGATTCATTTTCTTTAATCTAAACTTTGGCTCGATACGAATTCTATCATGATCCGTCCTAGGTCAAAATATCAAGACGAGAACATATTATGAAATGATGAAATCCAATTTTTTCTATTTTTCTATCATTAATAGTTATTATACTATCAATAGTAAAAATAGAAAAGAAAATTAAGCAATTTTATTATTGACTATTTATCTAATGTAAAATGTTGAAATGGGTATTTCATTATTTATTTCAAATTTATCTCATTTCAACCCACATAATTGAATATAATTTACAATAGCACAGAGGAAATAACTTTTGTAATTTTTAAATTGTTTACCGTATAAAATTGTTGTGTAGATAGAATTTGATACACTAAATAAATAATATAATAACTCTCAGCATTATACAATAATCCAACAACATATAAATAAAAAGGAAAGCTAATAGAGTCAACACCGCAGATTTTATAATAAAAAGTCCAAAATGGTAAAATCACGGTAGCCTAACCTAAATTAAATTATTTTGATATGTCAACGTAGGTTACAAAACTTTATTTGTTTCGAATAGCCAATAAAAATATTACTAAATACGTACTCTAAATGCGATTATATATGTTTATTATACGTTTACGACCATTTGCTCCTTCATTTTAAATTCATATATATTAATGGTTGGTTGATATAAGTTTAAATTGACAAGATGTTTTAATTTCGATGGACAAGCAAGAGTGTTTCAAAGTTTAACGAAAATATTTTTACTAAATTTAACGCCAGAAATGACATCACCGACAAGATTCATTTCAGCTAACATATTCACAAACTAATATAAAAATTTAACATTATTCATAACATATCAATCGTTTATCATCCACAAACTAAATGACAATTAAATAAATTTTATAATCTGGTAAATTAAACGATTTTTAAAAAACATCGTAAACCCTAATAGACGTGACGGGCTTCATAAAGCATCGTACACTACATTATCGCATACAACATCTATAAACCCACGGAATCGACTCATGCGCTTATTTATGAAAAAAATCGCAACTTACCATTAATTAACATAAAATTATCGTGCAATTAAAGAATTTAATTACAATCTCGAAAGAACTCATGGAAAAAATAAATTATCAAGTAAACGAACGAATTAAAAAATTAAGAACGAATCTTATCATAACTATTTAATTTATGTTAAAAATAAAATTACGACATGACAGTAAGATTAACCCTAACACTTCGAGTCGCATAGCAATTTCGTATTATAATACAAGATTGAATTATTTTCTCGTTTTAAATTGAATTACTGGGTTGTGCCTTTTACTATAACTCAAATATTTTCATACTTAACTATGTAAATCAAAGATCCAAAAACCTGATGATGTATTTAAAAGAACGATTACGTATTAAAATCTTATTTTCATGAGAACACTAAATTTTAAAATATGCGACGTTTCAAATAATCCGATTACTAACTAAATTGTATTTGGCCGACGACTAAACTGGCCATTGAGCGCAACCCATAAATAGCTTATTAATTACGATCTATTTACTAACGTTATTAAAATTTAAAAATATGTAATAAATTCTACTACTTTGCTTTTTAAAATCATCACAAATTTGAATCTATACGAACAAATCGAAAATATTGGACCTATGTACCAAGCAATTTACCTAATCTCGCCGACGGCGACCGATCCCGTCGACGTCGAGACGGCATGGTGCCCAAATTCGCTTAAAGTATTAACTAGCTTCGCCGACGGCGAGATCGTTACCACCGACGTAGAGCGCTTAAAAGTGGTTTTTAAGAGTTATTTTACATTTTCAAGGTGTTTTAACCTATAATATTCACTACAAAACGTTTAACTCATTATTTCCGCACCATTCCTTTACTAAAACGACGAGCCCCTCCAAAACAATCCATAATGGCCCCCAACCCATTAGAAACCACGGCAACCGGAGGTTTAACCGACGAAAGTTCCTGCCTGCCGAGGCTCAGCGACTATTCAACAAAGCTTGTACGAAGAAGCGATCGATTGTTAAAGAGGATTCGTAAATGGGAGGAGTAGAATTCAACGACAAACGATCAAGTTGATTGGCTCCACGACACGGAGGTATTATGCTACACAACATCTCGCCGTTGTCATTCCAAAAGAATAAGGAATTTACCTAATCGTATGCGACATCCATAATGGAAGTGTTTACGTAAGAGTGCGTATGGCACTTTCACTCCTCGAATCAATGAATTATACTGAATAAAATACCCCGTTTTCCACCATTCAAATTTTGTTCCGAGCGCATAGAACTCGAACGAGATATATCGATATCCGAATCGACGAACCCGACGACCGAGAAATACGAGAAGACAGTGTATAAGTTTTCTCGCATCACTTCTTAACCACGTCTCAAAGACGGGCAGATTTCTTATTTCGTCAAGCTTATTACTCACTACTTTATAAAATAAAGTCTCGAATGAATGCGCAATTTTAAATTATCAGATTCAATCGATTACCTATCGATGTTAGATCTATCATCGGTGAAGTCTCGCATTAGATTAATTGCGAATGGATCGATTGGACTCGACACCCATCAATAATTTTTGCTTTGTATTTTAAGTATCAAGTCATGCACAATTGGGAAAAAGCGTTGCTACTCTCAAACTATTAGATCCGACATATATGTTTCCTACTTGATAATAACGACGATATAACAATTATCTCTATCACATCTCAAACAATCCTTTAATCGTACCTTCGACCGATGTAACTAACCCGATTCTACGAAAATTAAAGGGATCGAGAAGGAATTACAAAATGTGATGAATTCTATCGATAATATCTCCGATTTATTCGATCACATGGGACGAGAACAAGGAGATTATCATTCGTACATTTTGAGGCAGTTTCTGCATGACTGTTGAGATGTGTTGTGACGATCGACGAAGATTCTACGAAGAATTCCCTTCAAGCCTTTCTACAATCTATTTGTGTACCGACGATCTATCAGCCAATGTGTACAGTTAGTTCAGATTCCAATGAGGCGTAGATTTATCCTTATTTTATTTATTGTATGCTGATTAACTTTTAGTTTTTAATATAATTCGATTTTATTTATGACTATTATATAAGATTTGTATGTCAGTTTGCTTAGTCTCGCATTTGGCAGAGAATAAGCAGATGGATTTGGGAATGGTTAGACAGACAAGACTATGCTCAATCAAGTTAGCTTACATTTCAAGCTTGTAAAGCCTTTACTGATTTCATTTATAAAAAGCTTATAATGTTTGCCAAGGTAAACCTTTTACGCAGTCAAGAGAATATCTAATCTTTAAAAATATATCAAATTAAGCAATCGAACATTAACAAGCGCTTAATTAAATCGAACATAATTGAAAACATAAAAATTTTTAAAATTTGAACTTCATTGACGGCCAGATTGACCCCGCTGACGGCGAGATTTTCTCGAAATTTCGCTCTCGTAAAATAATTATTTCGGCTGACAATGTAGATTCAAAACGTACTATATTTCGAATGACAATCTGACACTATTCATCATCCCCTTCATCAAAACTTCGAAAACCGACCTGTGGCTTGATAGATCTCGGATTTCCGAGCGATTTCAAGACATTTTAACGTCGCATTTCATCTTCCCTCGGTAGCAGCCTTCAATTCTACGTAAAATTTTTTATTTTCACTCATGAATTTCTTCATATCAAGGATTTCGGGAAAATTTCGAAATGCTAAGAAAATACTTAAGAATTCACAACTCGATTGTGAGCGATTTTAGTCATTTTCTAAGCCATTTAGTAATATTTCGAGATTACAAGATTAAAATCGATATCGAAAAAATTGCCCGCGATGTTAAATATATCAGATTACGACGAAACCGATACTCAGGAATGCAAGGCACAAATAAGATATTTTCACAACATTCAAGCCAGAAATGTATTCAAGATCTAGTTTTTAAAAATCCAGATGAGAAGTGGAACTAATAATCAAGGAAAGATACTGGGTTAACTTCGTTACACCACAAATAGCCGCAGCTAAGTAGTTAAAGAATTTTATGCCAATCCGACAAAGGATAAGATACACCAATCAAGGCGAGAGGATTGGGTCGATTTCAAAAGTACTAGAATCAATTTGTTTTATGCAAGACGAGACTTATTACCGCAAGATGATAATTTTCAGATTTACTTTTAAGACCACTCAAAGCAAGGATAAACTTTCTCACCGATGTGAAAGGATTGGAAAATCAAGAACGTGGACCCAGAAACTTCTTTCTACAACAATGCAATATCTAAAGTTTCGGCATTATTTAATTTGCTCTACTCGTTACCTACATATCACCATAAGTAGCGTAACAAGAGATGTAGAAGCTCAATTTCTCGTATTCATAACCAGCAAGATACGTTTTAAATATTATTTACAAGAATATATTACCCACTGCAGCAAGCGCGAGAATGAGGAGGATTGAGACACTTCTGTCGATTTACGCACTTTACCAACATTCACAGCAGGCGAGAGACATACATCAGAGCCTGCGAAACTCATCATCTCGCCATTATTACATTCTATGAATCTCACGTAAGACGGAGATCCGGAACTAAGTTACGCACCTTCAATCCGCAGGATATTCCTCCACTCGCTATGATCCTCCTACTTATAGCTTCCTACCTCTTTCATAATTCGATTTAACGAAATGACACTGTACCAAGAGTTTAAAATATTTATGAAAAAATCCTGCGACATTGACGTAGGACTGGAGGACAGAGCGGCGTACGATTATGACAAGATTCCGCAGACATTCTGGAGTTCGAGATAACTTATTGGCGATGCTGAAAAAACGTTAAAGGAGATGAGAGAGTTTAATGTTATATTTCGAATGCTTCAAGCATACTATTATTGGCCAGCTTATTTCCACTACGATCAAAGAAACGACGATATAGTTCGGGAACTGGCGTTTTAAGATTAGATTCTATGTTTATTTGTTTAGTTATTCGACTTATAAACTGGCGTTATGATCGATTGCATGTTTTTCTTAAAACTTTAGTATTAATGTTTAGTTTATGAATTGACATGACAGAAGGTGCATCTTTTAAAACATTATCGTTAAAGTTTTTTATATGCTTTTTAAAATTTTTAATGCTGTGATCGCTATCAGAATTCAGACAGACAAGAACGCATTTACGCAATGCGATATTTAAGATAAAATGCAGAAGATTGCTAAACGTCTTTACCTTAAAGAATTTCTTTAATATTATGTAGAAAGTTATTAACAAGATGTATCAAGTGATGAAAAGAACTCGCAAAATCTCA
This sequence comes from Papilionanthe hookeriana x Papilionanthe teres, assembly GCA_022702705.1. Classification (NCBI taxonomy): domain Eukaryota; kingdom Viridiplantae; phylum Streptophyta; class Magnoliopsida; order Asparagales; family Orchidaceae; genus Papilionanthe; species Papilionanthe hookeriana x Papilionanthe teres. Next base: position 14,259,179 of record CM040426.1, on the reverse strand, counting down.
AAAGAAGAATACCTAAAGTGACAAGCGCATGATAAATTTACAACACAGATTTCGAATTCTATATGGCGGTAAAATGAAAGCGTATAAAACACAAATTAATTATTAAATTGTTCTCATTTTATATTTTCAAAATTATTATAAAATGATTTTTCTTTAGTAATTTTAATTCAAGAAATTGCACTAATTTATTTCATTATTATGTAGTGCTTAAGAGAAATACTTTAATGATTAACTAATTTGTACATTAAGGATATTTAAAAGATAAGCATAATGCTAATATAGCTAATTATTTATAAGAGTTAAAATTATATTTTCAAATATAAAATTTGCAGATGAAGGTAAATAAGATTAAAACTCAACGAAGAAAACTTTAAATACATATAAGAGAAGTAAATGTTTCAAGCAATTTAGATGAGTAAAATGTTTAAAAATATTAACAGTGCTTAACCAAAAATAATCCTCATCACTTAAAAAAAAAGAAAGTTAAAAAATAAAATCAACTTAAGTTAAAAGAAAGAAAAAACATATATATATATAAAGTGAGGAGAAATCATGACAAGCCTTATCAAAAAATTCCGTTTCATTCAATCAACCTAAAGCCAGAACTTCAATTACTAACTTATATACGTTGACAAGATTTTACTAAGATTTATTACGAAATTCCTATCATCTCGAATATCTTGGGCATTTAATATCAAAAGTATATGGTTTCGAAATAAATAAGATTGTAAATCTTAAACTCGGTAACTAAATAAATTTTTATATCTATGCATCATTAATATTTTAAAATATTTCTAAAAACTTTACCGTAATACTTATTCGAATCAAATTCATAATAATTTAATTAAAACTTTACTACAAATAATCATTACTTTTACGTAATATTTAAATTACTTAAGGACAAGTATCATGAAATGTGATTTCACCACAGTACATATATTTAAATTTTATACCAATTTTATACGAAATCGCACTTTAAATAAAGGTATTTTCTTTGCTTTATCAAGTAGTGAATTTAAAAAATTATAAAGCACTAAAAGAAAGACAAAAGCAACCACTGGGAGCAAAAAGAACTAAAAATGATGAAAATTGAAATGTCCCGCCGACGACGAGAGATTTAAGCGCGACGGCGAGATTTTCCCGAGAGTTTTTGAATATTTTATAAAAGAAATGCATGACGCGAGACGGCGCGTCATAAATTTCCACCTTTCTGTAGCGTTCCCCGCCGACGGTGAGATCGAGCTCGCCGACGCGAGACAAGGAAAGACGCATACAATGAACCCGCACGTTTTCGTTATACAAGAATCCCGCATTTAACCTATAAATGAGACGATTTTTGGTGTCTGTTGGTGTTGCTTTTTAAAGTCAATTTAGCGTTCAATTATGTTAGAGCAGAAATCAAAGTCTTGTACAGCTTTAATTGTTGCCACCTACAAGTACAAATAACTTCAACATTTCCGTTTGGTAAGCACTGGCATAAGTATACTATATTGTTTGTTAACTTTAATGAAATCCATGTTTTCAGGTTATTTTTCTCATGCTTTCGAGTATTTTGGGCTTTTTTCCTCATTATTAGACATGCCAAGCTGATTTAATCAAAATAACTCGTTACTTAAAATTATTAATCGTGATAATCTTTTACTTAAAACTTAATTTACTTTCAATTCTACTAATCGATTTCCGTTAACATTTATCAATTATCAACCATAAGAAAGATTACATCCGAGATTCAAGGAAGTTTCCAAAAGTTTCTAAGGAGTGCCAAGAAATAAACGAAATATTAACTATTTTAATTCGACATTTTAGTGTGACGTACTAAAATATTCAATTCGGTCATCATGTTGTACCGACAGACAGTACTGTGCGAGGGGGACGGGGAGCTCAAGCTTTTGCGTTCGAGATCCTCCCACTTAAATTACAGATTCGCAATCAAACATGTGACTACCAACGTTGTGATCCTGGACCAAAGGCAAAGAATAAAACGCCCTATTCGCACAATACAAACTCTAAACTACTTTAATTCATCATTCACTTAATTTCAACAACGAGAAGATGTTTTTCTTAAATTGGGACCTTACATTTAAATATTTTTAAGCAATAGCTTAAATATAAATAGTTTTAATTTCCGTATACTACTTAAGAAGTCTACTTTAATTGGTTTTCAAATTTCTAACTTTCCCGCGTGATCGATATCTTCAATCTATTGTAGTCATTTATTACTGGAGCAACGATACGTATACTTACTTAAGATCCACATTATAAATCATAATTTTCATAAAAAAGAATCATCAAAGCAGAATACATATATTTAATGTTGCGTATCGTTATGCCGTCGACAATATTAATAACATATTTTTGTAAGTATAAATATCAAAAGCGGATCGTCACCCACCAAGGCCGGTTTCCGTCGAGAAGGATCACTTCGATTTCGATTAGTGGGGAGAAACACTATCCAAGATAATTATGCTTAAGCATGGTTTACCTAGCTCATGAGGGCGACTAAAATGTGCAAGATGGGCTTTCGATTAAGGTTTATGCATTCCAAATCTAAGAAAAAAAATGTATTGAGAAAGATTGGTCCTACAAAGGAAATTCAAAGTCATGTTGTAGGAATTTCAAGAATATGAAAATCCCATGCAGAAGTAGAATGAAGTTAGCAAAACCAGCGATCAATAAAAGAATACAAAAGCTTTGCACATTCAATTATATTTGATGAAAAGGTACAGGTGAGTAGAAAAAAATCCTAATTAAATTCAGAAATGATTATATCGTTATAGTTGTCAAAATTTTGGGTAGTCAAAGATGAGTTATTTAGAGAAATAGAGCTTAATGCTAGGAAATTCCATGAGCAAATAATAATAGTCCTAAGAATAACAAACGTGAAATTGGCAATATTATCATACTAGCACATTTATCAACATCTTAACCATGAGAGATGACTCATCTAAACAACTACAATGTCAAAATGCCCACCGGATGTCCAAATGCAATATATCTATCAACAAACTAAGAAAAAAAATTTAAAATTTGGAGGCCAATAAGGCAAATTTAAGAACAAGATTGATATTAGTGCAGCAAAAATATGAAGGAAAAAAATGTTTAAGTTAGGTGGGTGCAATCATTGCGACTAGTCAGGTTGGCATTTTGGATTTGCTTGACAGGTTCAACTAACTCGGCTTGGCTTGTTTAGGCTAAAAATCAACTATTAGGTTGATAGGGTTCATTGTTGTATTTTAGAGCAAAAATGAATTGGAAATATATGAATAAGTAATAAAAAGAGTAATAGAGTGCATCCTCAATTAATGTGTTAGAAAGAGAGAGTGGGCATACAAGTAGTATTAAAAATAAAGAAAAATGAGCAAGGAGCGTGCACTAATGTGTTATTAATAGATATGGAACAATTAGTTCAAAATAAAGTTTGATAGAGTATTGTAAGTTATTTAGGTATTATTCTTCAATAGTATGTTTGAAAGGTACAATTTTGAAGGAAGTGTCTGATTTATGGCCATTAGAATGAAAACTTAAAGATTTAAATAGGCTTGGTGGAAAAGGTACAATTTTGTTCATGTTTATTTGAAAGGTAGATAAAGAAAGGAGTTGAAGGAGTTTAGTGGATTCAATACGGGGCCAAGAGTGTGTTTACCAGTTAAGGAATTCACCGAAAAAAATAAGGGTTGCATCGCAAATTTTAAAAAAAATTAATGAAGAAGATGAAGAAAACATATACATTACCTGTAAAGGATTTTATATTAGAGTAAGAAAAATTAGTTTTCATAGATTTATCAAGACCACTTTCATGCAAGAGGCCAACTCCTTAGTCAATTGATGTTACGGCAAAATAATAGAGGTTGTAAAGCAAATTTATCAGTTGAGAGGAATTCACCTAAAAGCAATACGGGTTGCATAAAAAAATCTAAAGGAAAAGTTAATAAAGAAGAAGAACAACACATGACAAAAAGTGCCTTATCTCTAAATGATATCATATAAGCGTGTAAAAATTGATTGTTATGGTTTTCATTAAAAACCTTTAATGCAAGGGGCCACCTCTTTCGCCATTTGATGTATTTCATGGTAGTGTAGTTAGAGATTGTTTGATTTGTTGAATCATTTATAAATGAGGAGACATCGTATAACACAACACTTGAAATAGGTTCAAATCTAATCACTCAACAGATCTGCATCATGCAACAAATTATTAAGGAGATGAAAGGATATTCATTCACTAACCATCCGAAGCATTACCAAAACATCATGCCACAAGGTTTGCATCACACAATCCTCAATGAAGAGAAAGAAAAAGCACAAATATTCATGCAAGTAGAAACTCCAAATTCATTAATTATCACAATTTACGATAGTATATCTCATTTCTAATGCAAAACATCCTCAGGGGAAAAATTAATAAAATCGTTCTAATGGAAAAGACATGTCATCCACATTTTTCAGTGATCTAAACAATGAGAAAAAGAAGCACTCAAAAGTTATACAGCTAAATTAATTGTAGGTTGAATGGACACCATTACACACAATCCATCAAAACGACCAACATGATATGGGCTACAAATTTTTTTCACCAATTAAAGAAATAAATAGTTTTGTATCGTGATTTAAATAATATTTTTAAAGTCTCATCAAAATGATTTTGTTCAAATTAATCAAAAGTGTAGTGAAAATTGGTTTTAGAACATAGAAAATGTCATCAAGATAAACTAGAAGACCAAGAAAAGCACAATGATATGACAAACAATTCTTGAAAAAGAAAACTATTCATAAATTTATGTTAAAATCCACATGACATCTAGTATCTCCAAAAAGAGGCCAAATTTTGATTTTAAAATAAATGTTGGAAGTGAGTTCAAACAATATTCATCAACTCGTTGGCAGTTGGAAAACCAATATTAAAAGTGGATGATTTTTCAAATCCTATTCTTAAGAAAAAATGCAGCAAGCTTCTTATATTAGGCTAGATAGCCCCATCAATATCAAGAAACGTGATTAATATCTAATAAAGAGCCAATGAAGTGTATTAGATTTGTTTCAAAACCTATAATAAAGATATATTCACCTGAATATATCTCACAGCAGTGCTCGTACAATCAACAGCTCGCCGGTGAACAAGCTTTTTCATTCTGTTATCAGCAAAACTGTCTCCATGAGCCGCAATTCAAGTATCGTATCAAATGACTGTACTGCATATAGAGTTCGTAGATACCTACATCTTTACAAAAAATAATGTAATGCCTATATACCTAACGATTTATCTGGATCCAAAAAAGCGCCAAATGGACACTTTAATCAGCATTTGAACCAAAAAAATCCATTCCAGAGTAGTGAAATACCAATAATCATTTAAATATTCAGAAGGGCGATGTGTCATCTGCGAGTAACCAACTAAATATTGCACTGTTAACATGATTTCAGTACAAATTAAAACAAGACAAATCACAAGATTTATAAAACAACAGCTAAAGCGTGCTTGGATAAACCAAACCACACATACACAAAATGGTGAACGAAATACACCATTACTAGTTCTGTGCGCAACTATGGGAGAGGTAAAATAAAAAGGCGAAAAACTCCACTTTCCAGTTTCTAGGCACTTACCGTCGAATAGAGGCGGAGGGTGCGCCTGTCGGTAGTCTGCCGGTATATCACTCAAGGAAGCGGAGGGCTGCCGCATGGTAGGTGCCCGCTGCAGCTCGCCGTACGCCATTGCCATTTGCGAACTTCTCCAAAACCCTAACCCTAATTTCAAAAGAACGGCACGACACAGCTGAATAAGGACGAGAAGAGGCGGCAAAAGGGCTCCTCGGGTACGGAGTGGAAACCTGAATGAAAAAAGCCGTAGAAAGCCGAATTTTTAGGTCCGGACCACGTATTTAATAGAAAAAAAAAATTTAGTGGGTTATTTATCAGTTATCGCTATGCTATTATCAGCTATTTACGATTATTTTTGAAGTATTTGGCGATTATTGACATCAGTGCAGTGCTAAAGTTATCATCGTGTTTTTCTCAAATTAATCACAAAGCTATTTCATGAAAGAATCGTGTTTTTTTTGGTTATTCTTGCTATTTCTTGCAAGATTTCAAGGCTTGCTACTTTGCATTATTTCCTTTATTTGCGTTGCTATTCGAGTTTTTTAGGTTATTTTTTTATTATTCAAGCGTTACTTTTATGTTGTATTCTCACAAGTATTTTCGCATTATTTTCGTTATTATTTTGTTATTTATGATTTTGCCGATATCCTCCGCAAAGGTCGTCGAGATATCGGGTTATTCAAATAGCTATCGTCGAGTTATTCCGTAGTTATTTTTTTGCTATTTCAAGATTATTTTTTTGTTATTCTCGTTTGTTCTTTTAGGTTATTCCTGATTTAAGCCATAAGTATTCCTTTGTTGCTTATTTGCGTTGTCTTATGGGCTGTTTTGCGGTTATTTTTTATGTTTTTTTGGTTATTTTTGGTTTAATGTTGTTTTTTTTAAGGTTACTCAACGGTTAAGAAAGATATTTTACGTTATTATCAGGTTATTTTGGCTATTCGTAGGTTATCGTCAAGTTATCAAGGTATTCTCATCGATAAGATCGATGTGTTATTCCTAGGTTATTCGTAGGTTATTCGTGGTTTATTAAGGAAGTGGTTATTTCTAGCTAATTCGGTTATTTCCTCCGGGTTATTCGGTTATTTGGCGAGTTATCATGATTATTTTATGTTATTTTTAGTTGGTTCAACGGTTACTTATAAGTGTATTCTTATGTTATTATTCAGTTATTATTGTGGTATTATCGGATTTAGTCAATATCCAGTAAATAGAGTCATTGTCAAGGTCTCGAGTTAATGATAAGCTATTATCAAGAATATTTTTTATTTATGTAGGTTGATAAACAAATGCTTCATTAATTGGCGTATGTCGCCCATCAATAAGCAAGTAAGTGTTGAAAAGGTTCGCCAATCGGCTCTAAGAAAACATAGTCAAATCCGTAAGAACAAACTGACCGCTTTTCGATCTCCCCTCTATCCTCAAGATCACGTTCTAACTATGCACATATCAATTTTCGGATACTTGATAGACACATTAAGATATGGAAGGAGCTCAATTTCGATGCATAACAAGTTAATTATTGATTGCATGCCCACCCGAGAACCTACTACAATCCCTGGGAAAAACTGCGATGGTGTGAATGCCAAAGAAAAGTTAATGAACTACTAAAGAGAGGTCACTCTGAGAGTCATCCAGACACTCATTAACTTATTATTAAATTTTTGTTGTCAAATTTATTCTTTCCTTTTAGCAATTTTAGTGTGCATAGAGGGCTCTATTCATTTGCTAAGAATTTAGATTTTTTATTCATTTAATTGGGCTGTAACGGTATATGAGCACCTTATTGAGCAAGTCAAATGCCTCGCGTAATAAAATAAGGATGGGTCAGCCATCAAGATATCCTGAATTCAGATTTGTTTTTCTTCTCACGGCTAGTCTATTATCCAAGCCCAGCACAATTCTTGTTTTCTTATTCGGGTAATATGAAATCCCGATTTATTTTTGTTTACGCAACTGTGGTTTTACGAGCTAATAACCGTGATAGCCACAAAAATTCCCGACACCGTACCGCATGTCGAGGTGGCCAATAAATGCGAGCCGGAACCTTGGAAGAAGGATCCATCTAGTCTTCGCAGGCTTACCACCGTACAAGTGAATAATTTACATATTGCTATAAGTTCAAGGTTATGTTTGGCATTTATGTCATGTATTTATTTGTTTTATTGAATCTACTTGTAGTTACTCGATTCATCTGGCCGGTTTAAGAGATGATGAGCATGCTTTACTAGCCCCTCTAGTTGATTCGTTCTTCTTCTCCTGCAAGTTCCATACCATAACCTGAAACTCAAACCGAATCAGTGACACCTGATTCTTATGGTGCTATTTTGGTTCTGAGCCGCAACATCCCGTAACCTACGCATTCACAAACATATTCATATACCAATACGGGATTAAGAGATCTTTTCAACTTTCAAAGAACAACAAAAATTTCTCCTTTAGTTTAGAGATTTTCGTAACAGACGATTAGTAAGTATAGAAAGTATACGATGTCGGATGCGAGGTTCGACATCAAAGAAATAAAGAAAAAATTAAATAAAGCCGACATGGAATTTCTAATTGGTCTTCAAATTATTACGAAGAAAGAAAACCCAATAACGTAAGAACAACCACCGCTCATATTGGTGGGAGCAGGAACGGTGGAGGCGGAGAATAAGATCTGTGAGGAAGAAGAATGCCCAATACGTGGAGAATGGCCGTATTTGAGGAAGTTGTAGCATATAATGAAATAAGGGGAAAAATAAATAAAGGTGATAGGGAAATATGGAAAGGAAGTCATCCGAAGACTACCAGGTAAATTAGCCCAAATGGTTAAGGTCAGAGGCACCAGAAGAAAGAGGGCAGCAGTATCTCCATTCATTAAAATAAAGAGAAAGAAAGCATTATCAATAACGGAATAAGAAAATTTTTTGAAGTCAATATTAAAAGAATTAGTAGAACATATACACGATTCTTGGTACCGTATCGACCGGCCACCACCTCAAATCGATGAAGCCGGGGAACAGAGGTGGAGATCATTATAACTATGGAAGTGGCCGATAAAAATCGTGAGGAAGAACAAATAGGAGCGTCACTCCATTCGAAGGCGACCAATGTCAGAGCGTCGATGCACCACCTTTTCAAATGTGGACCGGCTCAGCTATGAGTTCGCAGATCTCATACCAACACACATCCAACGTGTCATAGATAGCCGTCAACACATAAAAGCTATGCGCAGTCACAATCCTTTTTTCTCTACTACCTCAGTCCTGTATTAAATCTATTAAAATTTATTTTGTCGAAATGCACTTATGATATAATAATTGGTATGGAAATAAGTGGACAGTGCATTGAAGCACTTCAGAATAATCAAGAAGTTGGCACAAAATATGTAGATATGTTTGCCATTATATTGGAAAATAAGAGGTGTCAATCACTCGATTCCTTTAGACCCTATCTATACGTGTCTCCAGCACACTGGGTGAGCATTGGCCTTCCCATCAATGGTAGCGATTCATGCTCTTGTTAACTTATAAACTCATTTAATTTATTTATGTAGATGTACATAAACCATCTATCGAGAGATATTTTTGCCCTTACAATAGATGTTGTAGCTCGAGAAGATGAGATTTTAGTTTTAATAATTAATAATGGTCATTGAGCTATATTTACTAGGAATCAAAAGGCCAGCAAATGAAGATTTCATGGCTCGTTGCCTAATAAAATGCATTTGAGAGTCACCTACGACGTAGTAAGCAAACTAAAACTTAGTGCATTTATTCTGTAAGCAATGTTTTTGTTTGTATATGCTTTCAATGATTTAAACTACCATCTCTATTTCCAAATTAGACATCTTCGTAAGGAAACCAGACAAGCTTTCCTGTTTGACCCGAAAAAATGAGATGTTATCACTGACAGAGGCGTTCCCACACAGACACAGAGCCACTCCAGTATTTTTGTTTGTAAATGTATGGAAACAATTATATAGAAAGGCAAAATCAATGGAATATACGAACTCGGCAGCCGGTATGCCCGCCAGTGGTAGAGCTGAAGAGCGCGAAATTGTGATATAAATTATTTGGATGATATTTGTATGGATGTACATTTATATGAATATATTTGAAAAACTATTGATAAATAAGATTGATTTGATTTTGTCTATATAATTGAATTATTTAGATGATAAATATGTTTGAATTATTTGGTGAATTTGTCCATATGATTGTTTATTCTATTGTAGTACACTATTACTGTATATGACTGTACTTGGGGACTATGCATAACACTGAAAATACTCCATCAATAATCTCAAAATAACCTAACAACAACCTGAAAATAACCTAGGAATACCCCAGCTATAACCTAAAAATATCACAAGTGTCGTTCCCTTGAATACATGCGAGTACACTAACAATAGCCTGGAAATAACCTAGTGATGCCCCGGGGATAACCTAAAAATAACCCAAGTGTCATTCCCTTGAATAACATGCAACCTAATAATAACCTACAAATAACCTAGCAATACCACGATGATAACATGGAAATAACCTAGCAATACCCCAGCTATAACTTAAAAATAACCCAAGTGTCGTTCCCTTGAATAACATGCGAGTAACCTAACAATAACCTGCAAATAACCTAAGCGATAACATGAATATAACCTAGTAATACCCCAGCTATTACCTAAAAATAATGCAAGTTTCCTTGCTTCGAATAAATGTGTTTAGTACCTCTAACAATAGCCCAGAATAAATCCCTGCAATACCCCCGGATAATTCAACACACTTAGCAATACCTGGTGTTATTCCTATGTTATTACTGGGTTATTTTCCATTTATTGCTGGGTTATTTTCTGAATAATTGTGGGTTATTTCAGGCTATCGCTAGGTTATTATTGGGTATTACTGGGTTATTGCTAGTTATTTAAGAATTCGTAAGGTTATTTCTGGTTTTTTGCTGGATTATTGTTAGGGTTATCGTTGAAGTTACTTCGTCGTTATTAATGGGTTTAGTTTAATTCTTATCGTGGATTTTTTCTGTGTTGGTCATAGTTTATTGTCATGATTGTTGGGTTTAGTTCAATTTTATTGTAGATCATTCCTAGGTTATTGTTGGGTTTAGTTCAAGTTTATTGTGGATTATTTGTCGGTTATTCCTCGATAATTACAAAATATTTATTTACACGAGCCTTATCATTGAAGTTATTTCCGAGATACTGAGGTACTATTACATGATTACTGCAGGATTGCTGCTATAAAGATGAGCACATTCAACATGCATTTATATAAAGACACGCACGCATAACAAACATATCAAAACACGTATTACATAAAAACCTAAACATATATTACATAATTTCATGATATTGCCGCATTCAACAATCCCTGCTTATAAAAAAGTCATATTACATCACATACATTTCCAACGCCCATTTTCAATAATGATAAATGAACCAGTACATTCATACAAATGAATCGTTCGATACTCGGGGATTTGTAAGATTCGAAATGCTGCAAATTCGAGCTATCATCATGGGTTGACGGTCCACAAGAGGAAAATGGATATTCTTGGTATCAAAATTATCTCTCATCAAGATGTGATGAGCGAGGTGATAACCCAACGTTAGAAAATTTTTTGGATATTGTGAAAGGGGAACTTCAGAAGGTTAACAACAGCCCAAGTGACATAAACCGTGAATCTCGTAACTCAGAACAAGTGCTCGAATCTAAAGTAGAAAGATGACATGGTTTCTCTTCAATAGTATACTCCCTTTCCACCAATGGAGTATACTATTGAAGAGAAACCATGTGGGCTTTCTATTTTAGATTCAAGCGTTTGTTCTGGGGTATGAGAGTCACTTTATGTCACTTGGGTTGTCTTTAACCTTCTTAAGTTCCCCTTTCACAATATCCACAAATTCTTCTAATGTTGGGTTAACACCTCATTCATCACATCTTTATAACGCACATTTTCGATACCAAGAATACTCATTTACCTCTTAATAGATCGTGCTGACATGATAGCTCAAATTTGCATCAACATTCTCCTTCTTGCAAACCAAGTATCGAATTTAGTTTGTCTCACCAAGCGTATCTCTACCACCGAATGATTAGTACTAGGTGTATGTTGGTTCTGGTGGGACATGTTCCTGTTGCAAATATAAATAAATGTTAATGACTATATTTTAATGTAAAAATGGAATAGTAGTAGGGATTTCCATTTCATACCTAGCTTAGGGAATGTGACATTGCAATCTCATTTCGTCTACACCGGATCACGGCTTCACGGATACTTCTCGATCCTTTTCCTCGCCTATAGTGGTTCAAGTTAGAGAAAAGTAATATTACATAGAATTGTAAATATAAGGAATGTAGAAATATATACTCTTAGCTCTCTTGTTTTTTCCCAGTATCCTTTCAACCTAGCATTAGATATACCTTTAGGTCTCATTTTTACGGGATCATTCACTCTGTTAGATTATTTCTTTTTTTAGGTTTTTTTATTTTATTTAGGATCATTCCCATATAATATGTCCTTAACACTTATAGATTCTGTTTTTAATGATTCCAGCATAAATGTCTCAGTGCATTCATTTTCTCTGCTTTATTAATTAGTTGGTAGGCAAACTTTTGAACGTGTGACCGAAATAGGATTCCACTGGAAGTTCCACCAGCATTTGAGAGTCATTGATACATTTGTGTCCAAAATTAATATAGATGACTTTTTTTGCCTTAATAGACCATCTAAATAACAAATATTTCTCGGGAATCTTTGTTATATTTGTCGCATTAAAAATGCGTAGAGAGTGAGCACAAAGCAACCCCATCATTTTAAATTTCTTACAGCTACAAGTGATCTCACAATTAAACCTGTCAAATGTAACAATCTAGGATCTACTCTTGTCCAGATTATCCAAATTCATAACATAGAATTTGGATGCACTATCAATCGAGAACCTACGCTTAGTCCAAGAAGAGACCATGCGTAGCTCTTCCTCAAACATGAAGCAGCTTCGGCGTAAAATTTAGCAGCTTGCCTCAACGTTGGGTTTGTTTTAACTACGGGTGTAATAACAGTCTGAGAGCTTTTCAAGTCTTCATTCTTCTCGTTCCTTCTCCAAGATTTCCATAACATTTTCAACACCAAAAAAAGGCAATCAACAGAGAACTAAAGGGGCTTAGATACTACGACACATGCTATTCGTGGACTCACTTCTCAAGGTACAAGATTCCCATTCCAAATATTTCTTTATTGAATGTTATCACCAAATATGTTCCTATATGGTACACCCAACCACACATTGCCGTGTAGGTTTCCCTCACTCAATCATTATAAATTTCAAGTATCCTTAAACTCCTCTTCAAAATCACACTTGCTCATGCATTTGTAAAATAGATTGTTAACACTCTTATAAGTTACACCACAATGAACTTCTGATGGAAATTTCTTATAGATATGCCACTGGCATAATCTATGACTTGTGAGTGTAAGACATTCTTTAATGGATTTTGCCATGCTTGATCCTGATTGGTAAAAATGGTCATTGGATGCATGTCATCCATTATTCAAATAAATGGTTTGAATAACCACTTGAAGGACTCTATCGTCTCATCGGATAAAAAATAAACTCTGAAGAGAACATTTTGTCAATGGAGGTTAACCCCTACAAAAGGAACACAACATAAATTATACTTATTCAAATGGTGTCTAGTATTGAAAATTATGACATCACCAAAACAATCATAATCAAGCCTGCAAGAGCCATCACCTAAAAAGCTTGTAAGTCTACCATTCTCATAAACTTGGAAGTCCCGTGCAAAACATGTTATCCTCAGTTTGGCGCTCCATGAATAATTGTAACAGAGAGTTCACATCACCTTGTTCAATTCTACTTCTTCTTCCCCTTTAAATAAAATTGTAGGCATCTTGCCTCGTACAGTCCAAGTTTTCTACTCCGCCAACCTCTGTAGCAAGAAAATTAAATGCATCTCCGTCGCTCTAATCCCCGAACCTCGTCATCGATACGCCAGCTATACTTAACTCGCTAATCTTCTGACAGGAACGTAGAAGGTGCTTGTCACCGGATTAAGCCAATGGGTGGTTATGACTTTCTACAAATATCTTTATTGTTTAGTTGCCATCAACATCGACAACATAGAGAACCATTGCTTGACGACTAGTCATTGTCTCTGCTTTTTTAGACCATCTTTATCAAGTAGTTGTGACTCTTTTTTATAACCTACTTTTCCACAAATATAATCCTTTGAATTAATTTACTTGGAGTTAGCTTCCAAGAATCGACGCATCCCCCGCGAATGTATGAATCCACAAAGCGTAATAGTGTTCATAAGCCTCTACCTCATTATGGATGATAGTATTAAGAAAATGATGAACAATTGGATCATTGCAATCATTCCCTGGCCCAGATAACTACAAATTTGAATTATACTACAAAGATAGTCAGATATGCAGATAAGACCCCACCCTAAACATCAAAATATCATTTACAATCAGCATAACACCAGGATACAATAACTTGAACAAAACCTCTATATAACACTAGAATAACTCAAAAAATCATTCAAAGTAACAAAACATAACCCTAAAATAACCTCCAAAAAACCATAATATTTAGGAGTCTAAAGCTATTGTTAGTTTTTTTACGTTATTCTGGGGTTATTGTTGGGTTATTCTCGGGTTATTAGGTGTTTTATCAATAATAAACCGCAAATAACCCCAAAATAACCTCTAACAAACCCCAAAAAAATATCCCCAAAATAACCCCAATATCTAGGAGTCTAAATCTACTCTTGATTTATTTTTAGGTTATTCTAGGTTTATTGTTGGATTATTAGCTATTTCTTCAAGAATAACCTACAAATAAAATAATACATAACTAACCCCAAAATATCCCCAAAATAACTAATATTTAGGAGTCTAAAGCTATTCTTGCTTTTTTTTAAGGTTATCTGGTGTTATTGTTGGGTTATTCTTGGGTTATTAGGTATTTCTTCAACAATAATATGGAAATAACCCAACAGTAAACTCAAAATAACCCCTAATTCACCCAAAAATTACCCCTAATACATCCATTAAACATCTAAATCAATTTCAAAGAATATTTAATATTTCATTCAAAAGCATTTCATTACTTTACTCGTGTTATTCTTGGGTTATTGTTTGGTTCTTCCTGTTATTAACTAGTTCTTCATACTAACCCGCAAATAACCTCACCAAAATCACAAAATAATCTAAAAATAACCCAGCGACAATCCAAAAATAACTAGAAAACATATTCAAATAACTAAGTAATACTTCGATGATACATCCAAAATAATTTAAATACATTCATCATGTTCTATTATTTTTTTACTTCCATCTGGGGTTATTTTGGGGCTATTGTTGGGTTATTATCGGGTTATTAAGCATTTCTTTAGAATAACCCCAAATAACTCCAAATAACTCCAAAAAACTCCAAAATTATCCCAAAATAACTCTCAATACTAAAAGTAGTAGAAATAATTAGGTCTTGGAAGCATGCAAACTAATCATAATGCACACAATAGAAAACAATTACATTTCAGAAAAAAGTTTATCTCACCTCCGTTCCAAACGCGTGACATTGCTGTCGTAATCCATGCTCCCTATTTCTTCGTTAAGAGTGAGATCTATCTCCATCAAAACAGCAAACTGACCGTAGGACTATGCAATGGCTAAACCCTACAGAGCTAAAAAAATGCTTTTTAAAACCCTATTAAAGCAACAAATCAAACCATAGGACTATGCAATGGCTAAACCCTAACAGAGCCAAAAAAAAGCTTTTCAAATCCTATTTTTGTATAGTAAATAACGGAATAGAACTTTCTAAAAGGGGACGAGGCGGACGAATAAAAAAAATCTTGACAGGGAGGAAGGCCGGCAGAAGATGAAGGCCAAAAGGCGGGATAACACAAAAGGCATCGGGTCGGGTCAGGCTAAAACACTTTTTTTTTAATATGTGGAATTGCATGACCCGCAATTCCACGTGTCTCCATTTTATTAGACTCCGAACGTATCTCACCGTCTGGAGTCTGGATGGAAAAATTCAGCATATCGAGGAGAGAAGCTGGTTCGTAGGTGCATGCTACTGAGCTTTTAGGGTTGGAACTCATTAACTCATGCTCGACGCTTGATACCCTCGAATTTTAACTTCCCGAAGGTAAAATTGGATTTGCAAGTTCAAGATGATAAGTTGTGCATTTAATTTATTTGAATTGGGATTATAAATTTTAAAATAAACAATTTTTAACATCTAAAAAATTTATTCAAATAGAACCAATCTAAATAATAATTTGTTTTCATTTTTTATTTTTGATTTTGTTTAAAATAAAATTAATTGCAATGAAACATATTCGAAAAGTACGAAACATATTTGAAATTATACAATTGTATACTAAAATGTACTCATGTTGATTTTAAAGAGATAACAAACGCCCGACGTAAGATCGATTGTCGTCGCACAACCTAAAGTTTGTCCGTGATCAAGTTCTGTGAAACGAATGAAATGTCATCTAAGCATACCAGAAATGAGTATCCATGCCAACTACCAGACAATAGATTAGTAACTTCAACAATCTAACAAGTGTCAATGTAAGTACTAAACAACTCTCTCAAATATTCTAAAATCACCAAAGAACAAACAAGTCGACTCGACCACCCTATACAACCCGCTGTCGTTCTCAAGACGATCGACTTCCCAAAGTGATGGCCCACCGGTACTTAGACACACATTTGTCGGCCGCCCAAGGACTTGTCTATAAAAAGTCTAGGTACGCAAAAATATGTCAACATCATTTACAAATATGAAAATGCATAACAAAAGACAATAATATCTTGTAACCCCCACTAAGGCAAATGCAAACATGTAATTCTCACCTTTGGTCATAGAGGGAATATAAAATGTATTATGGGGGTTTTGGCTACTCTCCTCGGCCCATACTATGTAAGAAGATTTTTCTTCATTTTCTTCTCGTAACCCCTGCGCTAAAATATATAAAATTCGATCACAATGTCGTGGAATACGTCACTCGCCTTCCCCTAACTAAATCCCTACGCTGCCTTCTTTTATTTCTTTTCTTTTTCTCTCTCCACTTCTCCCACATAAAGTTCCTATTGCTCTGATCCTTAAGCCCGTCTCAATGAAAACATCTAGATTCAACAATAACTAAAAGAAAAAATAATTCTAAATTTTGTTATCACGGAAGCATAGTTAAAAACTTTAAAATTGAAAATCATGGTTAAAACAATAAAATCAGTACCTAAAATGTTGCAAGAAGTTAATTAAATTATAAAATTTGAAACTCCGCAGTTTTTATCTAACAAAAGTATAGTTGAAATGCAAATATTTGCTGCAAATTATGGACAACTAAAGAATGAAAGACGAACAATAAAAACTCTCATTGTTTAGAATGGATCAAAACAAAATGCTCGAGTGATGCCTTGAATACTAATTTAAATGTGAATGATTGATTTAGAAATTCTTATATCTAATTTGAAAGAGAAGAAAAAAAGTAGAGAGTATAAACTACATAGAACATATTGTGGCTTGTAAAGCATCGATGATGAATAGTGACACTCTTCATTCAAATGCCTCTCCCGATATACTTAAATAAAAATCAAACATTTTGGTATGTTAAAGCAATAACTAAACTGTTAATTTCAAAATTGAACTGGATCGTCCAAAGATATTCAACTTAGTTTGATTTTTTTCGGTATAGTTGGATGATCGACACACATACATGACACCCTAATAATGTTTAGTATGTTTATTGTTTAGATGAGTTTTTTCCATTTTTTTTCTATGAAAAATTTACATGTGCATCATTCAATTACTATGAATTTAAACATCTAACATTTAAAACTCAATTATTTTTTACGTTTTTTTCGCGTTATAAATGCATGAAAATGTATATTTCATATTTTAACCGTTAAAACAGTGATATTTTTATGCGACTTATGAGATTTGGATAGTATAAATGAAAAAAAAAAAAAGTATTTTTTGGTTGGATATGTAAATACATAAGAATAGGATGATATGTATGTAAATGTTTCTTTTTTATTTTTTACACAATTGTTGTGTCTCTTATTTGGCCTTTATTATTATTTTTTTAAAACATATGATATGTTGCTTTTTACAACTAAATTTGTTCAATACTGATAGCCATAAGAAAAAAAATTTTCCCATTCTTAAAAAAAATGTATAATATTAAGGGTAGCTCTCAATTAAAAAAAAAAATTGACAACACCTTGTAATCATCTTAAAGAAGGCTTTTACTAATTCCCAACAAATTATGTTTTATTGATCCATTTGTATATATTATGATTACTAAATTAATAACCCTAAATAATATATATATATAATAATATGTAATTAATTTTCAAATATATTTAAATTTATAATTAGATTGATCAGGTACACCGTATTCAAATACACACACGCGCACACACACACACACACACATAAGATTTGGGCTCAGTTTCTATTAACTTTTCATAGCCAAACTCATCCACTAAGTGGTTATAGTTATCGACTGATCTTTAAAAAGATCTTTTTTCTCTATTTGCAATTTGAACTTTTAAAATTAAAATTTTATCACATTAATAAAACATTTAATTTTTAAAAAAATATATTTTTTGATTAATGAAATTATATATTTGACAAACTCTATATGATGAGATTAACAGACCAAATATGAGTAGAAGGTTTATGATCAATAAGAAAAATTAATGAAAAAAGTACAATGAGATCAAAAGTCATTATGGTTAAACAACATGCATCCTATATATTAAGCTACATAATTGTTGTAATGAAAATAATATTTTTGAATGAATATTATAGATTTGTACACGATAAAGAAGTTGATTTTTTTTTGCAATTATCAAACTTAAACAAATTTAATTGTGCAAACTTCATGCACCATAATGTTTAAGAAAAAGAAAAAACATAAATATGACCACACCCTGTGAAACATTTCAATGAAAAGATTGTCCAACAATTTTGTGTTTACTTTTTACTAGACCAAATTCACTATTTAAGATGAGTAAGTAAATGTTTACCAACAATAAAATTGATGTCACTAATTATGTGTCCGTCGTTAAATTGGAATTTGTTAGCTGCTTTGTAAATAATTAAATTTAATATATACATAATTTTGATTTTAAAAATAACATCTTAATTTTGAAAAATTCACCGAATACATCTCATATATTTATCAGCTTAAATAATCAAACAAAACCCTACAAGCAATACACTCGCTGGCAAGAGATAAGGATATTGCTTAATGTTATTGGCTCGATTATATAAAACAAGGAATTTATGACATTTGCCGGTTCTCAGGAACATTTTATGCATGACCGCAAGTTCATCTACCTAATATGTTATCATTACGTTTATTATACCCGAGTTCCTAATTCCTTATGCATGCTCTTCTATAAGCATCACAACTCAAAACGACCGAAGTCATTTAAGAAAATTCTTGATTAAAATTAATGGTTTTATCTTCAAGATTTCAAAGTTGAGTTTTCAAGGCCGGGACGTGAAAAATCGTGGAAAAAGGACCTAAAAGGAGCGCTTATTTAAGAGTCCAATAAAGAGAAGAGGTGACGTTTACTGGACCCCGACGAGAAACTTCGCGACTTCCCAAACTATCCTATCGTTTTGGTAGCAAATTTTTAGAGACGAGAGCAAGTAAATGTTCATTTTTGCCGATTTATTATTTAGAACTTACACTCGCATAATACCCAATCGTTCAAATAAATACGAAGACAGTAGAGTGGCTTAAGTTAAAGTGATGACAACCTCAATACTTAAAGAGAGTTAAGAATTATGATGCACAAGATTGATGTGAAGATGCCTAAAAATAATGTGAGGATTTATGTCGTGGTAGACTAACCACTTTGAATTCCTATGATTTATGTAATTTAAAGCTACCGAACGATTTAGCTGGAGTAAATTGCTTCATGCTTTGTCTTTCTTTGTTGCTTGAAGCCGTCCTCTGTTTCTTGCTTCTTCGTCGTGCTGCCCACAAATTTCACTACAAGATCTGTAACGTAGCGGCTTCAAGTTTAGAGTTTAATGTGTGAACATGCAATATTGTTGAGTCAGCTACTTTTCACAATGTGTCTCCAAAATCGCGTCCTATCGTTTCTTACCTCGTGGCTTTTATAACTAAATAATGCATAAAAGAAAAAAGAATAGTAAAGATGCAAAGAAATAAAAATAAATGTATATCCGAGATTCATGACTGCCATAAAAGGGGGTTAGTATCGTTGATAAAACGTGAAAATATTACAAAGAATTAAACATATGTTTAAATAAAGAATCAGGTGACGCTTATATGGAAGATCATAGCGGGGGCATAAGAGTTTTAGTAAAAGGAGAGCTCAAAACCAGGACCGAAGCCTTGTTAATTCTTCCCAAGGGAACTCTGTAAGCACATTGGTAATCATCATGTCTGTAAGATCTAACATAAGGTAAAAGGCTACCTACAA
Organism: Papilionanthe hookeriana x Papilionanthe teres; assembly: GCA_022702705.1. NCBI lineage: Eukaryota > Viridiplantae > Streptophyta > Magnoliopsida > Asparagales > Orchidaceae > Papilionanthe > Papilionanthe hookeriana x Papilionanthe teres. The sequence goes on along the minus strand of CM040426.1, from coordinate 14,239,073 downwards.
AGTAGTAAGTGAAGGAAATTCCCAACCCGGTCTCTATAACTCGAGCCACAAACTTTATGCAAAAGTAACACTCACAAAAGAATTTTTGATTTTTCACATGTATAAGTTAATGCACATTTTTCATCCAATGTGCAAAATGTAAGTTTTGTTCGAAAATATGTTATACTATTTGTTTACATACTACTTAGTTTATGAATCAACATATTGTCGAGCCGGAGATGTCAAGAAATTCTGTGGGTAAAAGAGTAACCCTTTCTAAAATGTTAGAGAGAAGTGATGCCAATCATTTGCCTCCCAACTCATCGGGTTCAGGATATGCACCACTTCACACATATCAAGATGGGATTCTCCATCATCGCTAAAACTTACCTAAACCTCCGTCTTATAGCCCCGCTTGATGCTCCGAATATAACCATGTCATGGATGCCTCCATTAGACTTGAACATCTCTGTAATTGGCTAAAGGAATTTTATTTATATGTAGGGGAAGTTTACATGCATGTGAATCAAATCCTAAGGTTCTTGTACATTTTATAACTAGATCTCAGTTGATGTATATAGGTTAATCTTTCAGGTATGAAAGGTAGCATTCATTTTTTTTTAACTGTAAGAATTTGGTTATGGAAATAGCATCCAAATCATCTACAAACAATAAATATTTAGCCTAAAAGACCAGTATTTAAAGCACTGTAAACAACATGCATTTTGGGTCCAAAATCAGCATTTTAATCATTTAAACTAGTACATACATGAAGCCCATAATCAATATTTTAAGTATTTAAAATAGCACATAAGTTGAGTGCAAACATAAGCATTTTAGGTATTCAATACAACATGCATGTTAAACATTTTAAGCACTTAAAACAACATGTAACTTATTCCCAGAACAATTGTCTCATACGGTTTAAAAGAAACATTTTAAGCACTCAAAAGCATGTGCAATCCTCCAAAAAAGTAATGGGTTTACAATTCTCCAAGCAATATTTTCTCAATTCAAAATAGTGAATGTATAATGCTTAAAAAATAACATTTTACCCTTCAAAATTGTGTTTTATCACCCCCCAAAATAGTGAGTTTACAAAGCTCAATGCTACATTTTAATCTTTTCAAAACAGGGAACTCACAACCCAAAAGCTCAACACTCAGCATTCAAAACAGTATTTTTATCATTCCCAAAATTATGAGTTCATAAATTTTAAAAGAGCGTCTCAATTATTTCAAAACAACAAGCAAATTAGCTTAAAAGATGTATTTAAAACCACTCCAAAACATTAAATCTATTATGCCAAAAACAACAAATTCTAGAGGCTTAAAAGATGCATTTTCGTCTTTTCGAATGAGTAACTAAACCATCTCATTACTGCTAGAAAAAAAAATTCATATGAAAGGTAGTGCAAAAATAAAAAACTTCAAATTTTCTTAGTGAACAAAGCATCAACACTTCCAAGTTTCCTTAAAAGAAAGGCAAAAGATCACTACCAAGTCTAATGATAAAGTTAAGGAATCATGCTAACCAAATAAAGAACCATTAAGAAGAGAAGATCTGAAGTTCTTCCATCCTGAGTAAGCAAGAAACCAAGCACAAGAACCTCCAATTCAAAAGCTTCGAACCAGTAGAAAATCCAACAAAACCACTGTGCACCAAACTTTCAACAACCTCAAAACATCAAATCTCTTCCCGTTGGGGTTTTTATAGCCAAAGGGGAGGAACAAAACTTCCTTCAACTTACCCGAGGTGATGCGACCCAAGAGAAGAGGAAAGCAAAGCCGGCAAGGGCGACAAAGAAGAGGCGAGCACAAGGTGTAGAGGGAAAGTGGCGCTGTGGAACGTTAAGCACAGGGGGACCTCGGGAAATCTTGCTAAGAGGAGAGTTCAACTTCGGCGAAGGTCACGTGAGAAAGTCCTTCAGAACTTCAAGTAATCAACAAGGTATTATTTCGGTGTTATTTGGGTTATATTCAGACGGTACTAATGTGTTAGCACGATTCCGCAAAACCAATGTTATTGGAGGTATTATCGGGGTGTTATCGCAGGAGTGTCGTAGAACTGGTGTTAGTGGAGGTAGTATTTATCGCGAGAGTACTGCAGAACTTGTGTTATTGGAGGTGTTATCGGGATGTTTGACAGGAGTGTCGTAAAATTGGTGTTATTGGAGGCAGTATTTGGATGTTATCGTAAGAGTGCCACTGAACTGGTGTTATTGGAGGTAGTATTAGAATGCTATTGTGGGAGTATCAAGTGGAGCTCATGTTAGTCAAGGTAGTATTGCAGTTTTATCACGGGAGTACGATGGAACCTATGTTATTGGAGTTGTTATTTGAGATGTATTGAGGTGTTACCGCAATTTCGTGGCAAGCGAGATATCGTGTTAATAAGTATTATAAATAGACTAAGGTAAGGGTTAGCAAGGAATAAGAAAAAGTAGGTTTTATCGAGGTATTATGCGAGAAAGGGTGGTGTAATCCGCAGATTTGACGCTGTGGCATGTGCAATAATATTATTTTGGTAGTATTGTGCATAAGATTGCGGCTTTACATGGAGCTACAGCGTTGGCCGTTGTGGCGAGGCGACAATGTTATTGTGAGTGTATTACGGAAGTATTGTGTTGTTATTGACAAGGTTTTGCCGTGAATTGTGGTGTTATTACGATGATGGGGTGGGTGTTTTTTTGGATGTACTGTGGTAGTATTATGGTTTTATTGACTGGGTTTTGGCCGTGACCATGGTCTTATTGTAGCAAATGTGGGCGACAATGTTATTTGATGCACCAAAATATATCGTGTTTTTGCTATATAATTTTACTTATTTTTGGTGATATTACTTTAAATGAAGGTATTTTTCATGTTTTGTCAGAGGTACGATGATTTTAGGTGACGGGAAAAAGAAACGGAAGTCGAAACGAAACAAATTTTGAAAGCAAAACGAGCGAAATGCAGAAAATAGCTTCGGCACTACCGACGCCGTAATGTGCCGCCGCGCCAATTCTAGAGAGTTTAAAAATTAAAAAGCGAGTTTGTTAGTGGTTTGCAGAGAGTGTGTAGAATGAAAGAGCTTTTTGAGATGATTCTTCTGAAGGAAAGTGTAGGCTGAGTAGCAGTTGTGATTTCTTCTTTCCTTACTATTCTAAAGTAGAATATATAAAAGAGAGAAAATGATTCAAAAGAATCTCAAGGATTTCACATAAGTAAAAGAGATGTTGTATTTACTTCTCGTGGCTTTGTACGACTTTGCTTTTATATGTAAAATTCATGTTTTCATCGTATCTTCCTCATGAACAGAGTAGATTTCTGCTTTTCTTCGCAACGAGATGGGTGGAAATATTGATGTAGATTTGATGTGTCATATGAATGTTAAAGAAATTGTGATGGTTTTTCACTTCGAACTTCATTTATTTTTCGATCTGGCCAATTGAATTGTTAAAATCTGTTGTGAAACATTGAATCTGAAAGAACTAAACGTTCTACAATAATAGTGGAGAATCAATTCGATGTCCATGAATGAATTGTGTAGTTCATGGGAATTGAGTGCAAATAAATAGGGAAATATAGTTCTGCAGGGGCGGGGGTGGGGGGTGGTTAGGGGTGGGCCTTAAATAGAGACCTTACCCTTTGTGAAGGTCTATTCTTGCAAGTAGAGGGTGTATCATTGTAATATGACGAGCAGCCTTTGTTAAGGGAAATGGTCCCTAGGGCGATCGTTGACCATTTCTGTGAGTGACCTAGAATTGGTTAAGGAGTTACAAATATGAAGGAGCCAATTTAACATTTTCCAGTTCTGTCGTACAACATTTATCGGTTCAAATTCAAATTTCCCTTTGTTCGGTCCAAATGTGAGCCAATTGAATGAAGTGACACAATTGGTTCGAATTTTTAGTTGATAACGCAGTTTTTTGGTATCATTCTTGTGTGGTTCGTCAGATTTTCTCAAAATTTTAATATATAATATAGGGATTTGACACAATCTTCATTATGATCCCTATAAATCATCTTTGATATGATTAACTGCATTTAGGGCTGTAAATGAGCTGAGCTTATGCTAGCTCAGGCTTGGCTCGTGGTCATCTCATTCGAAATTGCTCGTGTTTGAAATCAACTTGTATTCGAAATTGGCTCGTGAACGGCGTGTTTGTGTTCGACTCGATTTAAATTTTGTTGTTCGTGTTCGGCTCGAAATTGATTCGTTAAAATTAATTGAAATAAATAGATGTAGAGTGTTGGATTCGAACGTGGACCAATTATATGCAAAAGAAGACACAAAACTCCATTACCAGATTAACTTGTATGATATGAACTTGGATATAAATATAACATGTATTATTATATAAAAAATATATAATATATTATTATATAAATAATTATATTATTTTTTTTTTATTTCGACCTAAAACTAGCCGAATATGAGCGGACAAACAATTGTTCATGTTCGGCTCATTTATAATTCGGGCTTAAAAAATTTGTTTGTATTCAGCTCGTTTACTTAACGAACAAGTCGAACCGAACATCAAATTTTTTTTACCATCATACTTGCATTAAATTGACTTTCTTTGAGAACGCATCTCATAAGACTTTCTGGGGGCACCAATTGAAGACGCATCTCAAAATACCTGCATTTTTAACACGATTTCAAACCTTTATTATGAATCTCACCAAATTCAATTTGTCATGCGCCAAATGGACGTACACAATTCTTATTAGGCACTATTAGCAATGCATCCAGAGGTTTGTGTGTTATAAAAACGAGACATTTATATAAACACCACATAATTCCTATGCATTTACATCTTTAACTGCAATATGATATAAAAATAATACATTGAAAGATGTACTTTTATTTTTAAAATGTTTATGAGTGATATTTTTATGTAATATTTTAAATTAAGTGTTATGCATGTAAATATGAAAGTTTAGGTGTTAAATATGTAAATACATAAGTACTGTGGGGTATGTATGTAAATGCCCTTGCCAATGGAATCAAAGATTATCAATGAATTTGAAGGTCTCACATATTTATTATGTTTGGTCTTAGAGGTAATCCAGATCAATAGTAGTCATTTATCATTAGATTTATGTTACAATCATATTCTTTGACCTACTTAGTGCTTTAAATTGAACACTTTCTCATACATCAAGCCCACCTATTGAACTAGATGTCTTACTATCCATTTTCCACTATTGAACTTACTTTATTAGGTGTCTTTTTTTACTAACATAAGAGTCATAACATTCAAAACTATAATAAAATACCTCATTTATAAGATAATGAGGGTTGCATATTTTAGACATAAATTCTACTATCGGTTTCACATTTCTATTCAAGGCCACGCTCTTAACTTCATTGCAAGTATTCAAGGAGTCCAAGTTTCATGTTGACAACAATAGCTCTTTCGAAGTCTATTAAGGCTCTTGACAAAATCATCCATGTCTACAATAAGGCATGAATGCTTCCATGATTTCTATGTCTGTGAGCATTATTGTATCATGTTAAAAAAGTATCTTATACTTTTCCGTACAAAATAACTATGATTAATAATGTTTTATTGAAATCAAAGACAAAACAATTTTTTTCATTCATTACATGCTTGTGAAAATCTTGAAAATATAAATATTGTTAATCTTTAACCAATCCACATTAAATCATGAAAGAAATAATATATAACCAATTTACTATTAAAAATTGAGTCAATTTAACAACCCATCAATCATATAACATAAAACAATACTTTTCTTGTATCGAAATAACTTAATAGTTTTTAAAGTAATGAGTTTAATTAGAAAACCCTAAACAAAACACTCAAAAATTTAAATCTGTAAAGTAATATTAAAACAATTAAATAGTAATTGTGAATTTTTTTTTTAATTTTTAATGTTATTCAATTTTTTTACAAGTTAAATCCTTATCAAAGTGTTCTTAATCATCTCAATTTGTACTTAAAAAAACATATTTGAATAAAGTATCTAGCTTAAAAAATTACTAAATAATTTTGAACATAGTTAAACTTGTTTTATTTTATTGTTAGCTATTTTTTATTTTAATTTTTATTTAAATAAAAATAAAATTGATAGATCCATTTAGTTTCTATTTGCATAAATAAAAACATAAAATATATTTTATATGTAGTAGTTATGTACATAAATTTTTGAATCTCACAATTTAAGACTTGATGAATTAATAATGGCTAGCGAATGATGGTGCATTTTGAAATTCTACACAATAGACATCATGCTTTAAACTGAGGGGAAAAATATGTTGCCCAAAAATAACGTAGAGATTTCATGCAACTTTTTTCATGTATAATGAGTGTATGTATGATGTAATAATTACAAAAAAATATGCACATTTACCTTTGACTCTCAAAGGTTGTTGATGTGATAGATGTCCCTACAAATTTATTATTCCTTTACTCACTCTATGATTTATGGTATAACCATTTTTTATGACCCATTGTAAGCTTTAAATTCAACGCTATCTCAACCATTAATAAACATCAAGCTCACTAGTTTTCCATTAAAACTTCTCACTATCTATCTGCCACCACCACAATAGTACTTTTAGGCATTTAAATTATAAACATATGAGTCATAAACATTTGAAGCTACTATAAAATACCCTATCATCAATATAGACAAGGGTTTCATTCATTGGACATGCAAATGCTTCTATCATTTTTATATTCATACAATGCTATACCTTTCAATTCATCTCAAACATTCAAGGAGCATTCCAAATTTAATGTTATCATCGATAGTCCTTTCCAAGCTTATTTGGTCTCTTAAATTAATCATCTGTCTACTATAAGATTCAAAGGATACCATTATTATTATTTTATCTATAATTCTCATTTCATTCAATATTTTTCTCTATTTTAATCTATCACATGTAGCTTTTATCTCCTCTACTTACTCTCTCAATATTTTTCTTATTCAACACAATCTAAGAGTCTTCTAAGGCTCAACAACATTTTTATTATACTCCAATATTTATTGATAATGTATATTATTTCTCAACTGACTTAAAGGGGACATGTTTTCAAACTAAACTATCATAAATATCCATTTCACATTATTATGTTATTTTTTTCCTTTTATAATGTTGAATCGAAATATGTTGCGAGGCCTGCCTAAGGAATGGGGCATTGGAAGGGTGGTAGAGAGGGAGGGGATAGCGATAGCACATTAACGAATAATAAAATTTTTGCAATATTTATTCGTGAAATGGACCCCCAATTGATAAGAATGGGTCCTTGTAATTTACATACTATACCTTTAAAGCATCTAGGTACAATCGAGGTATTTTAGTCCATATAAAAGTTCAACCTGGGTTCCATTGGTGTGCTAACCAATTGTCTTTTAGCCGGATGGCGATAGGCTCAGGTAGTTGCATTGCTAGTTGGCCATAGGGACAGGCAACCACGTGGCCGGGTGACTGCTAAGAGGAAATGTTTCTTATTACTGATTTATCTGAGTTGGAAAGTGATTGGCTTGAAGGGATGGATATAATTGATTGTTTTATTTAAGGATGATTCATCCCCTATCCATCTAAAGTGTACCATTTTCCACAGGACAAGGACTGACCAGCTGAGCACTTAACCCTAGATCATCCTTGGTAGGCCCCACAAAACCATGTCACCCCTTACATATCTGTGAGATGTCTTTGTGATTCGTGTTGGCACAATTTTGATGTACGTGATACATTATCTAATTTTCTTTCTCCCTTATAGTGATAACTGCAACAAGGACAAGAAAATTCATTTAATGGTAAAAAAAACTTATATCAACGTTCAATCATTAACATCATAAATGGACTCCTTGGGTTTCTGTGTCAATAATTATTATATATTGGGTACCATTAAAAAGGGTGGGGGGGGTGCAACTTCTCCATCATGAATTTAGTTCCCTTCTAAGTCTCTATTTGTCATCTGTCGCTTCATTATGGAGACGAGATCGGACTCCTTGCTAAAACATGCTAATAAGGTTATGATGTTAAATGATCTGGTGATCAAATCTTGCCGACCTGAGGGTGATGCATCGTGGAAGAAATTGGGCAAAAGGACAAAACCAATTGGAGAAGTGAGGGGAGAAGAGTCATTCAATTCAGTTCGTGGAACACCATGGAGAGCTTTACCCAAAGTTGGTGAGGATAAAGGGTTTCAACAATTGATCTTCTGATGAGATCTCCCTTGGAATCTCACCTTCAATAGACTGATTCAAATATCCCTCTCTAAGATGATATTAAATGAGCCGGTGATCCACCTAAAAATTACCTGTTTTTATTGTACATTTCATGCTAACATTATGCATATTTCTAATAATATTATAATGATGCACCAAAAATAATACCGACACAACAAAAATATATAAGTTTTTTGCTATATGATTTTACACCATTTTTTGTGATATTGCACTTTTAATGAAGATATTTTTTATGATTTGCTGCAGGTATGAAGATTTTAGGTTATTGGAGAAAAAGGACATTAAATGAACAAATTTGGAGCGAAATGGAACAAAATTGAAGAAATTGAGAGTTTAGAATAATTAAGGCGGCCCAGCGCCACTGATACCCTATCGAGCGCTACCGGCGTCCAATGTCGGTGTAAGTCAAAATTCAATGTATTTGGACGTTTTTTGAGGGTATGCTTGGAAACTCTTAAGAAATTTGTTCCTATCATAAAGATGACCATTTTGGATGAAAATACAGAGGTGAAAAGAGAAAAAGGAGAGGGAGAGAAGTGTGTGTGAGTGAAGAGAGTGTGTTAAGGTTTGTAGAAAGAGTGTAAAAGTGTTATTTTAAGAGGGATTCTTCTCTAAGGAGTGTAGGAGAATGAGTAAAGTAAGAGATTGCTTATTCGTTATCATTCTAAAGTGGGAATTGAGTGTTGAAGAGAAGGAAAATGATTCAAAGAAACTTCAAGGGATTTGCTTAGGGAAGAGAAAGAGATAAGTTGTATTTGCTATTGTAGTTGTATGACTTTTCTTTTATATATAAAATCCATGTTTTGTTGTATCTTCTTCATGAATTTTGAGTAGTTTTCTTTATCTTTCTTTTTGCAATGAGATATGATGTTGCGATGATGTAGATTTGATGTGCCTTAAAAGTCTTAAAGAAATTGTGATGGTTTTTCATTTCGAATTTAATTGACTTTTCGATCTGGCCAATTGAATTGTTAAAATCTGTTGTGTGACATTCAATTCGAAAGGATTAAGTGTTCTACAACAAAAATGAAGAATCCATTAAATGTCCATAAATGAGTTGTGTGGTTCATGGGGATTGAGTGCAAATAAATAGGGAAATATGGTATCATGGGCGTCAAATTGGAGGTTTCAAGGTGACAGATTGAGATCCCTAATTTGGTCCTAAAGTTTAGTAACTAAAGACATGATTAGCTTTCAGGTGAAGGGCAAGTGGGAGCTCTGAAGTGAAAGCCAGTATTCTCCCAGCCTAATCTTATATTTAGTGACTAAGCCTAGGATATGCTAATGTTCTTTACAAACTTGGAAGAGGGGGTACTCTTACAAGGGTAAAGAATATACATGCTCCTATTTGGCATAAAAAAATCTATTATCAAACTATTTCATTCACTCATCATAGAATCATTGCAAGAGGAAAGATACTTTTCATATATATATATATACCTTTCAAATACAAAACTTAGTGTGTGTGTTAGTTAATCCTGCTTTGAATTTAGAAGTAATTTGTAGTAGTTTAAATTTTTATGATCTATGCACTAGTCTACTAAATAGAACTTGAACTTGCATCGTAACTTGAGTATTGGATTTCAATATCGCTATATTGTAAAAGTCATGCCTTCCTCGTGGGATCGATAACTTGGACTCCACTAGAGCCCTGTTCTACTTGAGGGATACATATACTTGAGTAAAAGGTGACTGCTTTATTTTTAATTTGTGAACTGAATTAAACCTATCTTTATATATTAACTTTTGGAAGTAGTCAACTTGCAGCCACCGCATCATATACTTTAAAGGAAGATATTTTGCATGTTCTTGGTTTCAGGAACAAGAAATGAACTTTTGCAGAAAATGAAGCAAAATGGTGCAACTTGGAGCCAAAATGAGCAAGGAAGAAACTTCTGACCAAGCACATATCGATATGTCTTTCTATGCTTAATCTCTTTTACATTTCTCACATATTTTTGAATGAAATTACACTTGCAAGTAATGTTATTTTCATGCTCATTTTGTAGGTATAAATGTTAGGAGCAAAACGTAAGTAAAACGAGGCTAAATAGAGTTGAAACGGAGGAACGGAGCAAAACTGTGGAGCTGCACACAAGGTGGCACCTAGGCACCTAAACCGGCATCCAGGCACCAATGAAGACGAGAAAACAGTGCTTAGGAGTCAAAAATGGTGCCTAAGCGCCATAAACGGTTGGAGATGGTTTTTGGATGGTTTTTTGTCATTCTAGGATGTTATGAAAGTTTCTTGACAACTTTCAAGCCCCAAATGAGTTATCTCGATACATTTTAATGAAGAGATGTGTCTCTTAGAGTGAAAGGGTGTGTCTCTTGGACAATATGAACTGACACCTACACGCCAGAATGAGCGCCTAGGCACCACAGTTTCCTTCTAGAATATGCGTTGAATGTGGCCGAATTTTGAAGAGATGTCTGAAACAACCATTAGTCATTTTTGAAGCACTATAAATAAGGAATTATTCTACAGTCTAAGAGAATCAATTTTAGTGTCATTTTAGAGTTGTTAGTGTTCGTGAGTGTGTGTGAGAGTAGAAGATAAAGATTTCTACATTTTCTGGAGAAATTAGTGAGGGATTTTGAGAGATTTATGTAAGGAATGTACGAGCAGTGCATGGATTGGCAGAAGACTTTGGTGGAGAGATTTTATTCTTTCTTTTAGAGGGAAAAAGCTAAGAATTGTGTTCTTCATTCTTTTGTAATTGTTGTAAACACTTTCTAGTGGATTTTCTTTGATTTAAATGAATTTTTCTGTTGTGTTTTATCCATACTTCGTAAGTAAATTTCTTTAATATTTTCTTTTAATATGAAGTAGTGGCATGTGTAGGAAAATTATTTTAATGATAGAATTATTTTTATTTTCATGTGATGTGAAATATCTCCTTCGCTTCATTAATATAACTTAAGTGGCAATAGGTTATGTTAAAATCTGTTGTAAGTGATACTAAGACTCGAGAGAGAGGTGATCTCGTAACTAGAGTGCACTCAAATTGTCTGGTAGGCTAGTAAAATACTTAGACAACATTGCAACTTTTTAGGAAATATAATTTAATGATCTGTTTCTATTAGATGCTTCTAGGTGACAGATAGTTGCATAAAACTAATTGAATACTAAAGACATATGTTCATTGTTGGCACTTAATTTATTACATAATTCAATCAACTCTTTTACTTCTTATGTCATCATCTTCATTTTACTTTTTTATTTGTAATGAAATATATGCATGTTTAGGAATTGAGATTTGTTTATATATTCACTTATTTTATTAATGTGATGATATTCGCTTGAGCTTCATTTACATTACAATTTTGGCCTGTTGTAATGTTATAAATCTGTTGTAATTGCATTAAGAGACCCGATAGGGCGGTGTAATTCTCAACTGAGTAGGAACACATTCTTCTCTGGAAGATCGAAAGTTATTGTTCGAGAGGGAGTGCAAATAGATATGAAGATAAGATTTAATGGGCTTAAAATTGATGTTTTTAGGGTAACAGGCTAAATTCAATCAATTTGGTTTAGAGAAAGTGAAACGGTCACTATTAGGGCCGATAAATTACACCACTGGTAATCTAGAAGTGAGAGACTAGAAGCTATCCAACACTACTAATAATACATACTTAACTAATCATTAGATTAGCTAAAGTTTTTTATAATCTTGGCTGAGGGTAAGGAATTTGTATGCTCCTACTTGTCATTACTACATGTATTTTAAGCTTTTCTTTCTTACACATTATCTAGGTAATTGCATGAGTAGGGATGAATTTAACATCTCAAAATTCTCTAAACCAATTTATTCAGACAAGTTATCTTTATATTTATGATTTTCATTTAGGAATAGTTATTAGAAAAAAAAACCACTTTAATCGACATTCCAAATTAAGCCTGATAGTAATAGACTAGAATTAGCCTAAAAGACTTTTTACCTTGTTTCTCTGTGGGATCGATACTGGGGTCTTAAAAGAAGACACTATATTACTTGAAATGATACGTATACTTGCGTGGTACCCACATTGTGTAAAATATTTTCTATAATTACAAAATTTCGATTTTGTACACTAGCTGCTATTTAAAATTAGGTCAAGTTTTTGTCCATCTTTTGGAAGTTAAATTACTGCATAATTGTGGGTCGGTCAAGTTTTTGGCGCCGTTGCCGAGATGCTTCGGTAAGAACTTTTAGGAGAATTTTAGTTAAACCTGTAAGACATAGATTTGGAAATTATATTATTATTATCTTGTGTTTTTTGTGTGTTTATTTTAAAGAAAATTAAAAATACCAAAATTTTTTTTTTGATATCTTTCCTATTAGTTAAGTCTTTAAATTTGTATGCGTAGTTCAAAAGCTGCAGACCTTGAATTATACAACTCGGATTTAGAGAGAATTTTTTGGAGGATGATGAATCAGAAAAGACTCCATGAATTTAATATAAAAATGACGGATCAACAAAACAGTGAATATTCATATTTGGATTATAATGATAGTTAAGGACAACTTAATATAGAAAAGTAAGCTAGTAGAATTTGATCCAGAATCTGAACTATCTAAAGAGAATCTGATCCAAAATTTAGGAGATCTTGAACTATCTTATTGAGATCCATTTCTTATGAATTTTAAGGATGATATTAATATGTAAATTGAGAAAATTAATAGAAGAATATTGGATCTAAAAGAAACATGAAGAAAAGTGATATGAACAATATAAAAAGGAAAAACTAAAATTAAAATTAAAATTTGAGGATATTGTAGAAATTCTTATATTTGGAAAAGATTGATAGATTGATCAAGGATTACTTAAATAGAATTTTGATAAAGGAGGAATCATTTATCAGGCTAACAACATTAAACCAAGCGCTTTATGGGAGGCAACCCATAGTTCTTAGTGTGGTTTGATTTAGTATGTTGTGAGTCATGATTGTAAGTGTTGTATTGTGTTTGATTAAGTATGGATTGATCAATTTGATTGATGATTGGTGGACTTTTAGATTGTTAGTGGTTTGATTTGATCTTCCTGTGTCATGAGGGAGGTGATTCCTTAACTTTTTTGTATCCATCTCAATTTTATTACTTCATTTCTCTGACCTTATGTTCATTTGGTAGGATTCATGAATCTATTTGATGAGTAACATGTGGATAATCTTACACTAAGAGATGCCTAAATTAAATGGATATGGTGACGCCTAGGGTTGGTGCTCGAGAGCCAACATATCAGGGATAGTCTTATCTATAAGGTTATGCCTTATAAAAACATTTCTAAGCACTCTATTTATTAGTGTAGTGATTCCGTTAGAAATCAAAAGTATGGTAGTGAGATGCGAGGAGTTAAAGGAAGAATTGACCTCATTTATCATGTATGTTTATGTTTGTGTTAAAACAATATATTGATATAAAGAACATTTAAATATATATTCCTATGCTGATACTTGTCCTACTTGTTAGACTTTTCTTTAGTTCAATTTTATTCTGGCATGTTTTAGTTTGGATTTACTCTCTATTGTAAATTGTTCTGTCGTGATGAATATTTATAGATGATTTTGACAAAAATTTGTGTTAGATAGAATTTTTGAACAATTTTTCTTCCTGCTTATATTATCTGTACTAAATGCTATACATGTTAAAAATAAAGTTTGGGGTAGGAAGAAAAAGACATTTCAAAGATTAGTATACTTCCTTTTTGTTTACTATTATTGTAAGCGTATTTTAGGTTTGATTTACTCTCTCTTACAGTCATTTTATCCTGATTATGCATGTATATAAATTTGATAGGATGTTGTAGTAGTCAATAGATTCAAAATTTATTTTTCTTTCTCCAACATTTTATGGAATTAAGTGAAAATTATCTAAAAATTCAAGTTTAGGTGGAATGAAAAACATCTTACAAAAACTTAAATTTTTATTTGTTCTTGATACACATAAAATATATAGTGTTTTAATGCACATTTTATGCCTATTTTTGATGATATTGAACTTTAATGGAAGGTATTTTGTGTGTTTTTCTTATAGGTATGATTAAATGGATGCTTATGATGAAAAGAAGGAAAAATGATTAAATTTGGAGCAAAAATGAAGAAAATTGAAAAAGTGATGTCTGGCGGCTAAGCGCTAGAACCACGCTTACACGTCAAGGCCAGGTGGCTATGTGCCACAGTTTAGAGCTTACACGCCAGCAGCCTCGCGGCTAAGTGCCGGCACCCTGTTCTTACTTGCGAAAATTAAAAAAAGGAGTTATTTTAATTTAGGCACCATTTTGAAGAGGTTTTCAAAGCACCTCTTAATGAGAACATGTAGCGCAAAATTTAATTCAATTTACTCTTGAATGGCTGCATCTCTTAGATGATACATTGAATCGGGACACAATTTGAAGAGATACTAAGAAACCTTTTGAAAAAGTATAAAAATAGGACTTGAAGATCAGAAAAATGGTAGTTGTCGGAGGGTGTGGTTAGTGTTTAAGAGTGAGGCTTATGTTAGAGAGTTATTGTTGTACACACCTCTCCACTTCACCATATTTAATTCTTTTTATATAGTTTTTATTAAGAGTAGAATTGAGATTTGGAGTCTACGTAGTTTGACACTAACTTCTTAAGAGTATTGTAAGGGAAAGCAAAGTTTTCAAAAGAACTTCAAGAGTCTTATGGAGAGGATTTACAGATAAGTCTTTATCTTATTATTACTTTTGAGTCGGCATCCGAAGCCATCCGAGATTTTCTCGGTGTTGATATTAATTTGGAATCACCATTCTGTTTATCTATAATATTGCCTTAATCTTCAAGAAATATTATTTCTTTAGATCCTATAAAAGGATTTTTAGGTAATAATAAATTTGAAGATAATAAGGGCTAATAAGATATAAAATAGTAGAAAAAAAGAGTTGTCGGTGATAATCCCTATAAAGAAGATACTAGAATGCCTTATTCTAGAAGTTTTCTATAAGGATGTATAAAATTTTGATAACCAGAGATTTCTAGGTGTAATACCTATCCTGAGTTCTTAAATCTTCTATAGGAGCAAGCTTCTATAGTTAATTACATCTTAGACAATTATGATTGTCTAAGAAAACTTCTAATTAATATTAATCACTTAATTTCTAAGAAATTTCAAGAATAAGGAAAGAAACATCAACGTTCAATCCTGAGGGTAATGTGTCATACTAACCTAAAAGTTTTAATTTTGTCAATGTCATGTCAATTTTGTTTTGTTTTATTTTGTTGTTTGTCGTTTTAATTTTTATTTTATCAATGTCATTATTTTATTTTCTTGTGATTTGTTATTTGTTTGGTGGCTATCCTAAAAGTTTAGGGTTTTGTTTTATCATATTGTTGTTATGTTGTTATGTCTTTGTTCTAGGTTCTGTGGCTAACCTAAAAGTTTTGGTATTGTTTTATCATATTGTAGTTATGTCGTCCTGCAAAACAGAGTTAGCACACCCTATAACATGCAAAGAAAATCTAACACTTGTTCTTAACCAACAAGAAAAAGAGCATCATATTCATTTAAGAAGATGTGAATTTTAATAAAATCTAACAAAAGGTTTAAATGTTTAGATTTGAATGTTAAGTTTATTATTAAAATCTAACAAAAAGTTAGATTTTTATATTTTAGATTCAATGTTATTTGAATCTAAAAAGTGTTAAGTCTAATGTTGATTAGACTTTGATAATAAGATTTAATGTTATTTGAATCTAACTTATTATTGTTGGTCAATTTAGGTTGGTTTTGAGTTAGAAGTGTTGATTTAAGTTCGATATAGATTGAACTTAAATTAGGTTTTAAGTTAACTCAAGCTCAAATTAGGTGGAACTTGAGTTAGATTTTGTCGACTTAAGTTTAATATGGATTGAACTTAAGTTTGAATATTTTTAGGTTCAATTTAGGTTAAACTTAAACTTAAGTTAGATTTAGGTTAAGTTTGGTTCAATATAGGTTGAACTTAGACTTAAGTTAACTTGGGTTCAATCCATATTGAACTTTTAGTGAAAATATTTCTTTTCATTAACAATTACAGTAACTCCTATTCACTCAATGAATTGATACCATCAAGATAAATTACATGATGATAATATGCATTGATTATAGAAAATAAAACCTTGCCACGAAGAAAGATCAATTTCCATCACCCTTTCTGGATCAAATGTTGGATAGACTAGCCGGGCATAAATACTTTTTGTTTTTTGGATGGATATACTAGTTATCACCAAATACAAATTGCTCTAGAGGATTAAGAGAAAATAACATTCTCCAGTCCTTATGGTATTTTTGCTTTTAGAATATGCCCTTTGGTTTATGTAGTGCCTCTGCTACATTTCAAAGATGTATGATGACTATTTTTTGTGATTTAATAGAGAAAGGAATTGAAGTTTTTATAGATGATTTTTTGGTGTTTGGAACTTCATTTCAATCATGATTAGAACATTTATCACGAGTTCTTAAACGCCGTGAAGAAACAAATTTAATTTATAATTGTGAAAAATTCCGGTTTATGGTAGCGGGAGGAATTATTTTAGGACATCACATTTCAGAGAAAGGTATAGAGGTAGATCCTGCTAAAATTCAAGGGATTGCTAATTTACATCATCCAACAAATGTGATGGAAATTAGGGGTTTTTTTAGGACATGATGATTTTATAGGCAATATATTAAAGATTTTTCGAAAATGGGTAAGCCACTATGCCATTTGCTTGAGAAAGATGTGATTTTCAATTTTGAAAAATATTGCCAAAAAGCTTTTGAACTTTTAAAAGAAAAGTTAATCACGACACCAGTTATTGTTTCACCAAATTGGAAAAAACCATTTGAATTAATGTGTGATGCAAGTGATTACACTATTAGAGCTGTGTTGGGGCACAAATGTGATAAAATATTTAAAGTAATTTACTATGCTGATAAAACTCTTAGTGAAGTTCAAATTAGTTATACCACAACTGAAAAAGTGTTATTAGCAATAGTATCTGTCTTTGAAAAGTTCAGATCATATTTAATTGGAACTAGATGTGTGGTGCATGCAGATCATTCTGCTATTAAATATTTATTGAAAGGAAGGATGCAAATCCAAGTCTGATAAGATGGATTCTTCTTATGCAAGAATCTGATTTTGAAAAAGTAGATATAAAGGGTGATGATAATCAAATTGCTGATCATCTATCCAGACTTAACTCTGAGAAATCACTTTGTTTTGAAGAAGAAATTGATGAAAATGTTTCAGATGAAAATTTGTTCAATATCAATGAATGGTGTGTTCCATGGTATGCAGACATTGTGAACTTTATTGTTAGTAACATTTTACCTTATGGTCTGACACGCCAACAAAAAAGGAAATTTTTATCTGAACCCAAGACTTATTTTTGGGATGACCCATTTTTGTATAAAAAAGAGAATTATTTAACTATTTGAAGTTGTGTTCCTTTTGAAGGGACTTTTGAAATTATCAAAAAATGTCATAATTATGATTTTAAGGGACATTTTAGTGTTGCTAAAATAACATATGAAATCTTGCAATTGAGATTTTATTGGGCTACTATGTTTAGATATGTTAATGCTTATATTAATAGTTATGATCAGTTTCAACGTGTAGGCAATATTTCTAGAAGAAATTAGATGCCCCTCAATTATATCTTGGAAGTTGAAATATTTGACGTTTGGAGACTAGATTTCATGGGACCATTTAAACCATCTTTCAAAAATTTAAATATATATTATCAGCATTAGACTATGTGTCTAAATGGATAGAAGTTATTGCTTTACCTCGATGTCATGCTCAAAGTGTTTCAAAATTCTTAAAAATGAATATATTTTATAGATTTGTAATGCTAAGAGTCATCATAACTGATGAGGAAGTCATTTCATAAATTTGTTAATAAAAAAATTATTGAAGAAATATCGTATCTATCATTGAATTTCTACTGCTTATCATCCTCAAACAAGCGGTTTGACTGAAGTTTCTAATTTAGAAATCAAAAGAATTATGGAAAAATCTATAAATCTAACAAAAATGGATTGGTCAGTCAAACTTGATTTTGCTTTGTGGGCTTGTAGGACTGCATACAGAACTCCTATAGGAATGTCACCATCTAGGTTACTTTATGGGAAAGCTTGTCATTTACCTGTAGAACTTGAGTATAAAGTTTATCAGACTATTAAGGAATTTAACAATAATTTGAAGGATGCTGGTAAAAAGAGATTATTAAAATTAAATGAGCTAAAAGAGATATAGAATGAGTCTTATGAAAATGGAAAGATTTATAAAGATAAGATGAAAACGTGGCATGATCAGAGGATTTTTACTAAAAAATTTGAGTCAGGACAACAAGTTTTTCTTTATAATGCAAGATTGAGATTATTTTCAAGAAAACATAAGTTCAGATGGTTGGGCCCATTTATTGTGATAAAAGTTTATCCCTATGGAGATGTGGATATTAAAGATCCTAAAACCCTGAAAATTTTCAAAGTGAATGGCCATAGATTGAAATCCTATTTCTTAGAAGATCAAACTAAAGTGAATGATGTTTTGTTGTTGGGTCACCCAGAATAAGCACTGGGTACGTCAGGCTGACGACGTAGAACTGATGCTCGAATTTATATTTTGTAAGAATTTATGAACTCAGATTTATATATTTATAATGATTTTATTAATTCTAAGCATTCAACGCAAGTATACGTATCATATCAAGTAATACAGGGCTCTAATGGAGTCCTGGTTATCGATCCCACAGGGAAGTTTGGAATATATAAAAAAGTGTTCACAATATATGTAACGTAGCTCTAAAATCTGATATTTAATTTGTAATTAAAGTTTACTACTTACTACTATTATGCAGGAAATAGTAACGATTAACTACACTACAATTACTTCTAATGACTTTAAAAATAGGATTAACTAGCAGATACACTAAACTAAGTATTTGAAAGGTTTTCTATATATGAGAAAAGTATCTTTCCTCTTGCAATGAGAATATGATGTGTGGATTGATATGGAAAAATTATCTATTTTATTGTGCCAAATAGGAGCATGGATGATTCTTTACCCTTAAAAGAGTACTCCCTATTCTAAGCAAGAAAAGAACATTGACATATTCTAAGTTTAGTCACTAGCTCTAAGGCTAGGCTGGGAGGATACCGGCTCTCACTTCGGAGCTCCCACTCACCCTTCACCTGAAGGCTAAGGCTAGGCTGGGAGGATACCGGCTCTCACTTCGGAGCTCCCACTCACCCTTCACCCGAAGGCTAACCTTAGATATTAGTTACTAATCTTAGAACCAATTTGGGGATTTCAGCCTGTCACTCTGAAATCTCCACATTGAAGTCCATTAAAACATATTTCTCTATTCATTTGCACTCAATTGCCATGAACTACGCAATTCATCCATAGAAATTGAATGGATCTTTCATTACTGTTGTAGGACATTAAATCCTTTCAAACTTAATGTTCAACAACATATTTTAACATTTCAATTGGTCAAATTGAAAGTAAATTAAGTTCTAAATGAAAACCATCACAATCTTTTCATTACATTAAAAGCACATCAAATCCACATCAATCCATCATCACATCTCTATGCAAGAAGAAAGACAAGAGAGACTACTCAGAATTCATGGAGAAGATACAATAAAACATGGATTTTATATATAAAAGAAAAGTCATACAAACCACAAAAGAAAATACAACTTATCTCTTTCTTTTCCCCAATGCAATTCCCTTCAAGTTCCTTTGAATCCTCTTCTCTCTTCTTTACAACACTTGATTCTCTCTTTAGAATGGAAAGGAAGAAGCAATCTCTCACTTTACCCCTTCTCCTTCACTCCTTAGAGAAGAATTCCTCTCAAATCCTTACTCTACACTCACTCTCCTAAACCCTAACACACTAAACTTTGAAGAAGCACACAAAAACACTCTAGACTCGACACCATTTTTGCCCAAAAATAGTTACTTATAAGATAGGGACAAAATCCCAAGAGTTTCCATGGGCATCCCTTCAAAAAGTCGCCAAAACTCTTCAAATTTGAACTCCACCGACTTTGGGCGCCGGCGGCGCCAGATAGGGTTCCAATGGTGCTCTATCGTGCAATTAAGTCTGGACTCTCTGGATTTGGCCGCCGGCGGCGCCAGAACACTTTTTCACTATTTTTCTCCTTTTTACTTCTTTTTGCTTCAGATTCTTTCCTTTTTTGCTTATTTTCACTTTAATCACCTAAAATCATCTTATCTGCAACAAATCATGAAATTACCTTTCTTTAAAGTGCAATATCACCAAAAATGGGTAAAATTATATAGCAAAAACTGTATATATTTTTGGTGCATCAGAATCCCCAAACTTTAACTATTACTTGTCCTCAAGTAATCTTTTTTACTATATAAAATATAACTCTAGGCAATGTACTTTTCAACTGTAAGACACTAAAATTTTTCATTCAAAAGAATATATTGGTTAGATTTTCAAAAAGAAATTTAGCAACTTAGGTTAACACTACAGGTGTAAGAATATTCAGCAATCAAGTTTAAGAGTTCTAGTCTTCTATTTATTTCAAGATGAACCATAATTTGTCATATTAAGAGTGCCTCAAAAGACTATGTGAAAAAAGAGTTCATGTAAACATCATTAGAATGTAGGCCAGTACTTAAAACATATATTCAGAATTGAAATTAAGCTTTCCCTTTAAGATGACTCAAGTGAAGCCAAATTTTAATTAGGCATCTCCTCAAGCTTCTCCTCATAAACATTTTTCTTTATTTTCTTTTCTTCTCTATTTCTTTTTTTCTTTTGGGGATTATTTTTCAATCCTCTTTTTTTTTCTCTCTCTTTTCTTTAATTGAGGATTACTATATCTGGATAGCCCTTTAATGATTTTGAACTTCACTCTCCTCTTTCTAAAGTTCAAACCTGAAACATTTCTTTACTTTATAGTTAAGTATAAGCTTTATTATTCATCATAAAGTTACAATCTCTTCTTAACACACAATACTTTTAAGTCCCTTAACATTTTAAAAATACAGTTTTCTTTACTTCAAATAGTTGTCTATAATCAAATCCTTTCATACTAAATATCTTACTTCTATAAAATCAACCTTTATTACTAAAAAATTTTCATCCTATCATTCCATAATATTTAACTGAAATGAAATGTTTTAGTTACTTACAATGAGGTTCAACTGCCAGAAATTATGCTAATAATTTTTAAAAATATAATAATTGAGAACAAATAAAAGTTAGTATTTCTCTACCCTCCCTCAAACTTAAATTTTTCAATAAATTTGAAACAGTTTAGAGTAGATGAAAACTAACCCCTCTGTGCTGGGATCTTGAAATCTTCAACAATTATCTGGTATTAGTTAAAATTTACAACTAGCAGGCATGAAACAATTATTAGCAGTAATATAACAATTTTAAAATATTTGCATGGGTAAAGAGAAATTAACATTAAACATCTAAACATCCAACAAAACACTAAAACATGAAACAAACTATCACAGTACTACACAGTCCAACTAACAATTTAAATGTTTCAGTACAACATAATAATACACCAACAGAGTTACACAACATATGAAAATAAATACTACAACACAATAAGGTTACACATCACATGAAAAGAAAATATCCACTACACCACATCAACACAACACAACACAACAAGAACAACAGAAATAAAAAAAAACAAACAATCTATCAGTCTCCATCACTAGGATCAGCAGGGTCATCAACAGGGTCATCAGCATGATCCTCAGCAAGGTTAGGTCTATATGGTGTATAGCTGGGGCAAGAAGGAAATATCACATCGGACTCCCCCCTCATAAATCTGACCTGAGCATCATAATAAGCAATATCGAACTCAACTCTCCTCTGCAGATAATCTTCATTCACATAGCTCCTCGCCTCAAATACATTCATCCGACCATGGATTCTATCTAAACTAGCACTCCGTAGTCTCAGCTGCTCCATAATATCAGATATGGTAGGCGGCTCAGAAGTAGATGGAACATCATAACTCGTAGTAGGAATATCAGTACTCCTACGCTCAGCTCTGGCTCCTACATGAGACTCATAAGTATGGATAATATTCTTTGTAATTGGTCTCAAAGGTATAACTACTTCTTCAGAACTACTGAACTCCACTCCAGACTGAACATAGAGGGCATGAACTAAAGTAGGATGTCCTAATCCTCTGGTGGTCTCGCCTCTAGCAATCGTCTGAATATTCTTGTAAATAATAGCTCCAATATCAATCTCTTTCATCTTCTGAATACAGTAGTTCAGAATCGCTCTATCTCTGGTAACTTCGCTCTAGTGATAAGTAGGTAATAGTCTCATAGAAATGAAATAATGCCAAACATTTGAAGCAACATTCAATATGGAGGCGGGAAAATTTATTAACTCTTTTTGACTTACTTTTCATTCTCCTCGCCTGTCAGTCATAAAAGCAGTAATTTCTCTCCTATTATCCCTCCCAGTATCAAAGTTTTTGTATTCACACACGAATGGTTCCTTAGTCTGGTAGAAATCATTGATACGCTGAGGAGTAAACTCAACCATTTTTCCTCTATATACTCAGTCTCAGTCCATGGTAGATTTGAATAGAACTCTCTAACAACTCCCATAACCGCATTTGCAGTGAAATAACAAAATCACTCCAAATTCCGCTCTGCAATCAATTATTCTACAGATCCTCTAGGACTATCAAAATCTTGATCTTGGATACACTTCTTGTTGTGAATGTAAGAGTTATAGTGAAATTGGGCTTTGATGTTGACGAATCTCTCCTTATCAAAATCCAATTTCCTCTTCCCTTTACTCATCCTTAGAGCCATGTAAATTTCTAAAATTTGCAAGAAAATTCCAATAAATCCTAAATTCACAATGTAACAAACTCCAAACACTATTCTAAACAAGTAAGAGCAAATTTCATCATGGAAATCTCAAAATCTCTTAAAAACTCCAAAAATTCCACCATAAGCAATGTGAGAGATTTCCATGGTGAAAATAAAAAAATTTTAACTTAAAGTGAAGCTCTTACCAAGAGAAGTGTAAATATGGTGTCGAAAAGCCTTGAAATCTCCTTAAATATGAGATCTAGCAAGCCCTAGATCTTCAAAATTGCGAAAATTGAGGAAGAAGACGAAGGAAAAGGAAAAATTTGTGGGTCCCAGGGCAAAAATCACGAAATCAAGGGTTTTAGGCCTTTTTCTAGGTTCGAGTGCCGGCGACACTCTATTTAAACAAATTGGCTAAACTCTCTTGATTTGGGCACCGACAGTGCCCATTCTGGCGCCGGCGGCGCCAATCTAAAATATTTTCTGGGTTAGAAAAAATTTTCTTATTTTCGATCGTTTTGACATCCACAATGATATTTAACACTTCAATAGGCATTTACGTCATCCCATAAGCAATAATTAACACAATTCTTCACTCAAACAAAACACAACAATGTTATATATATAAAATCTATGTTACATCATAGAAACCAAATATGTTCATTCAAACCAACTATTCTTAGATATTTAATGCAGCAAGTACTCTACGATAGGCAAACAATAAGATCTAAGCACACAATGAAAGCAAGTACATCCAAATCCAAGTTCAAAGCAAATATTACACATACAAAACATAACTAAGCAAAGCAAACTAAACACTCGACAAACATAAGTAGAAGCCATCAATTACTCCACAACAGTTTCAGAACTATCCTCTCCTCTAATGTATCCAATTGATTGTTGATGCACAAAAAAGTTATAGAATGAACGAAATGGAAATTTTTCAGATGATTTTTCAGTAATCAACGCATTCTTCTTCATCAGATTGATCAAGCCCATCTCAATTCGACTAGTGTGATCGAATTGTTCTTTCATTCTCCAAAAGTGTGATCGAATTGTTCTTTCATTCTCCAAACTATATGATCGAACAAATCAGAAATGTTATTGATCGCATTCATAATGTTTCGTACCTCAGTCTCCAATTGTTTGATCCTCTTCAATATCATTCTGGAACCTTCAGGAAAATAGGGTTGAATCGGTTGTGAAGTCTGCGTTGGTTGATCAGCGAGCAAGTTCATGTCATCTTCATCTCCAACTGTCTGGTAGTCATAGGGATTAGTTGGATCAATAGGCCTCCATGGAAGAAGAAACTTTCCCAACTTTCATAAGGAACCTGTGACTGACTACATAACATAAATATAGTGGACGGGTGTCCAAGGCCATATTTAGATCCATGCACAATTAATTAAATTACTGATTTAACAATGATATTACCAATGTCAACCAACCTCCCAGTTTGAATACATAAATTCTAAATGGCGCTTTCCTTGGTTACCTTGCTAATCTTCAATGTCAGAAATAACTTTGCTGAAATAAAGTAGTGCCACTGCTTTGATACTGGATTGAGAGATGCAGATGAGAAACTAATGTATCCATTCTCTCTAACTTTCCATTCTTCATTCTCATCCGTCTGATATCGATGCACATCATTCATATTATCCCTCGTGGCATTGAAATTAAAATAATGGCAAATAGGTACGTTCTCAATCATAAAGAGATCGTTGATTTGTGCAGGAGTGAATTTGATAAATCTACCACGCAGAAATACAAACCCTTGATTGATCCCATGAAGATTTGCATAAAACTTTTTCACGACGGGAACAACAATGGCATCGGTAGTGTAGCAAAGCACTTCCCAATGTCTCTTCTTAATAATCTCTTCAATTATAGTAGTAGGATTATCCATACCTCGATTTAAGAAGTCTCTTTCCTTGATAATCCTTCTTTTCATCATCACTTTATTGAACAAACGCTGCGCTTCAAAACTTATGAACTTCCTTCGGTTGAAATCACGAAATCGAGGGCTTTCAATGCGAAAGGAATCCATAGGATACGAATTGGGATTGGTGGTTTTCGTTTTTCTGGAGTTAAGAAGTCAAAAATGGAGTTTAAGGAGTTATAAGGATGAAGATCCTGCCAAAAACCGCCAAAACTCACATTTTGAAACTTAAAAATAGGCAAGTTCAGTGCATGGTCTGTGATAGGGCGCCGGTGGCGCCCATTCTGGCGCCGATAGCTCTAGTGGTAAAAAATTCTCATCGAACTTCGTTTGGTCCAAAATATTCCAATATCTCGATTCGATCCATCATTTATCAATTTTTAAAATATTTAGGAGTAATTATGATTCAAAAACAACTATCTAAAAAGTACAACTATAATAAACAAGCAAACACCCCACAAAGATACATATGGGTTGCCTCCCATAAAATGCTTAGTTTAACGTCGTCTGCCCGACAAACCATTCAATTAATCGAGATGACTCAGCATTAAAACCTTTTTGTAATCAGGTTGAAACTCGTCAAAGTAAGGCTTTAATCGATGCCCATTAACCTTAAAAATATTTTTAGTATCAGGATCTTTAATATCAACAGCTCTAAAAGAATGAACTTTTACAACTGTAAAAGGTCCTAACCATCTAGACTTGAGCTTTCTAGGAAATAACTTCAATCTTGTGTTGTATAATAAAACTTTTTGTCCAAATTCCAAGTTCTTTTTCAATATCTTTCGATCATGCCATAATTTCCTTTTTTCTTTATAAATCCTACATTGTGATAAGATGCATTTCTAATCTCTTCCAATTCATTCAATTGCATAAATCTTTTCGCTCCAGCATTTTTCAAATTAAAATTTAACTCTTTTATCGCCCAATATGCTTTATGCTCTAATTCAACAAGTAAATGACAAGTCTTACCAAACACTAGTCTATAAGGAGATATTCCAATAAGGGGTTTTAAAAGAAGTTTTATATGCCCATAAAACAGTATCTAATCGAGCATACCAATCTAGTTTATGATTATCCATAGTTTTCTCCAAAATTCTTTTTATTTCAAGATTAGACACTTCTGCTAAACCACTAGTCTGGGGATGATAAGCAGTAGAGATTCTATAAGTAATATTATATTTTTAAATTAATCTCTTAATTTGATTATTCCTGAAATAGGATCCACCATCAGTTATGATTACTCTCAGCATTCCATATCTTGTAAATATATTTTTCTTTATAAATTTTGAAACAGTGCGAGCATCACATCCAGGTAAAGCAACAAGTTCAATCTATTTTGAGACATAATCAACTGCAATCAGTATATATCAATTTTCAAGTGAAGGAGTAAATGGTCCCATAAAATCAAATCCCCATACATCAAAAATTTCAACTTCCAAATTATAATTTAGAGGCATTTCATTTCTTCTAGAGATATTACCTACTCTCTGACATCAATCACATGATTTAATATATCTATAAACATCTCTAAAAAGAGTAGGCCAATAAAATCCAGATTGTAGAATCTTAAAAGTAGTTTTATCAACACCAAAAAGCCCTCCAAATTCAGAATCATGACATCGTTCAATAATCACATTTGTTTCTTCTTGTGGGACACATTTCCTAATAATCAGATCCTTACACTGTTTATATATATAGAGCTCATCCCAAAAATAGAATTTTGCATCATATTTAAACTTCTTTTGTTGTTGCCTTGTTAAATCATGTGGTACAATATCACTTACAATATAATTTAGAATATCAGCATTCCAAGGCAAACTACTTTCCATAATAGTATAGAGTTGCTCATTAGGGAAAATTTTAGTAATTTCTTTTTTAAATTCAGATAATTTATCATATTCAATTCTTGACAGATGATCAACTATTTGATTGTCAGCTCCCTTCCTATCAACTATCATAAAATCAAATTCTTGCAGAAGAAAAATCCATCTGTCAGCATATTTTTAGGTTATGTGTTGTGTTTTAGAAAGGTGGTTGCCTACAGGAGTTGTCGCAAATTTTTTAGGTTTTGAATTTAATTTAAATATATATATAGTTTGAAAAGTAACATTTTTTTTAAAATAATTTAAGTTTGAAAATTTTAAGATATGAAATCAAACTGATCTCACATCCCAAATAGTTTATATAAACGAGATCCACACCACAAACCGTTTGTCTATCCTGAAGAATAGACACACTGCTTGATGATGGGGCTCGATTAAATAAACTAGAAGATTTGTGACATCCATTTGGTCTGCGAACCAATTTTATAAGCCTACAAGTTTCCATGCTTAATATAAAGGAATTAAGCAGGGATTATATTGCCTGGATTCTTAAAGTTCCCTATAAGGGCAAGCCCATATAGTTAATTTCATCTTAAATGATAGAAATCATTTAAGAAAACTCTCGATAATGATAAGTGGTTTTGCTCTCAAGGACTTCAAAGTTTGAGGTTTCAAAGAATTGAATTTTAAAAATTTCAATAGGGAATGGATCAAATTTGGAACAGTTATTTTTAAGAGTCCAAAGGAAGAGAAGTAGGAGAAACTGAGGATCCAAGAGGAATCTTGGCAATTTCTCAAACTATCCAATGATTTGGCTTTAATTTGAGAGTATTATTTAATGTTTCAATCCTACCAATTTTAATTAATTAGGTCTTATATTTATATGACACAATCATATAAATAGTTTCGAAGATGTGAGGGTTTATATTGTACCAAACGATTACCTCAGAGTCCTAAGACCGGTTAGGGCTTAATTCATATAATATGATTATGCAAATTCCTAAAAAAAAGTTGAGGATTTATGTTGCACTAAGAAAACTACCTCAAAATCCTATGACTTTGTTATTTAATTCTAAGAAAGGTTTTGCTGAAGTAGACACAAGATTTGCTGACGACGATGGCCGTGATGCTCACTATGCTCCAAGCTCCTTGTTGTTGCAGAGGTTTAGTTTTAGAAGATGAAAATCAAGAGACGAGAAAAGTTTTTTTTGTTTAGAAAAGTTTTAGGGATCAGATGTCTTAATGTTTTAATTAAAACAAATCCTAAATTTTGTTAAATAGAACCGATTAAGATCCCACAATTCTGTCATCACGACACCATTATTTTCATTAGATTCACTTAGTCCAAATGAATTTGCTAAACTCAACTAAATGAGTTCCACACTTTCATTTAGACCGTGGGAAATCTCGTTAGCAACACGTGGGTTACATCATCCAAAGGATTCCCGATCATCCAACGAGACATTTTAATTTAGTTGAAGTTGTATTTTTGTTGTTCTGTTTGTGGTTAAATTTTGAGTTGTTTTATCTTTTAAATGTTGTGGCAGTGAATTTTATCTTTTTGTGACTTTTAGTTTAGTTTTGAGTTTCAGTTTTGTG
The DNA here is from genome assembly GCA_022702705.1 of Papilionanthe hookeriana x Papilionanthe teres. Classification (NCBI taxonomy): domain Eukaryota; kingdom Viridiplantae; phylum Streptophyta; class Magnoliopsida; order Asparagales; family Orchidaceae; genus Papilionanthe; species Papilionanthe hookeriana x Papilionanthe teres. The sequence continues at coordinate 14,210,703 of CM040426.1, read as the reverse complement.
GATACCCTGAAAGTTTCAATTTTCATGCAGGGTGGCATTGTTGTTTAACATGCAAGAGAAGTCAAGTACAGTGCTGGTAAATAAATTGCAATAAAATAAAAGTGTACCTGGAGGGTCTTCTCATCATTCCTGGCTGCACTTAAAACACATATCAGAGCATTTATATATTTCAAGGAAAGCACCTAGGTAAAGCTAAGGGAAGATTCTGGTTGTCTAAAAAAATCCTAATCCTATTGCTAGTCAATTCCTATGACGTCTAGGTTCTTGTATTTTGTTGAGAATGATTTTCTTCACCAAAGAACAATTAAGTTCAATTAATCTTCTAAAAGATCCCGTTATATTAAGAAAGTTCTTAGGACGGGTCCTAAACATCTTTTCAATGTTTCTGGGAATATTTCGAGTCCAAAAGAATTTCATTGTATAGTTATCCAAAAATTTAGTTAAGTTTTGTTTCTTGCTAAGTGAATTTGGACATTTGATTGTCCGATGAGTGAAGTGACATTTCACATGATGCTTTATTTAAGAGTTATAATAATGAAAGTCTTTAGGGGTAGATTAGTTTATTAAGGAATTTAACTATCTTTAATTAAAGTTGAATTGTTGATTTAAGATAATTCAATTTCAAAGTTCAGCTTTGGTTTTCTTTTAAGCGTTTAAATTACTTGAGTTGAAATAAGTGTTTAAATTATTTAATTTCATTAAATTTTGATGATTTAAATTTGATTTAAATTAATCATAGTATTTTAGGCTAGTTTTAATCAGTTTGATTTTTCACATTTTTAATTATGAATTGTTTTGATATTATTTAATATTTCAAGTTTATTTTAAGTTTGTTCTCAAGTGATTTCAAATTAATTTTAATGTTTTAAATTTATTTTTAGTTTAATTATTAAATCATTTAATGTTTTAAGCTTTAATTTATTTAAAAAAGTTATTTCCTTTTTAATTATTAATTTTAATCATTACTTCTTTAAAACTAATTAAGAGTTGAATATTATTGAATTAATACATTTAGGGATTTTAGATTAAAGAATTGATATCTTCTTAAGTCATATCCCTTTGAGTAATCCAAATTTTAATTATTCTCTAAAAATTTAAATGAATGAATTAATTAGGATTTCATTTTTTATGTTGTAGGTGATCAACGGGTTTATACCCTTTAATTCCCTAAATTTCAATCATTCAAGAGAAAATTGAGATCAAATATTCATCCCTCCCTTTGATTAAGCCTAAAATATTAATTAGGGTTAAAATCCCTTAATTACTTTTATGCCCTCTTAAGCTTGTTCACTTCATAACTCATTAAATTGAGCTCAAATGAACTTAAAATTTTTATGTCACTTCGCTCAAATGTCAATTAAGACATTAGAGGAGAAAATGTGATTTTTATATTTTTAATTTAATTTATATAATTATTTTTGTGGAAAATAAGGGTTTTCAATGAAAATTTAACAACATGACCAAAGTAAGGTTTCTGTCCTTAGGAAAATTGTGGGATGTTCCTACTGACCAGAGGATAACTTGGACCAATGTTGGTGATTTTTTGAATTATATTTAATTTATTATAATTATTTTGAGTTTTGGGGTATTAATTAATTATAAAATAAAAGTAAAGTTGAAAATTAAGTTTTATATTTTTCTTAAGTCTCTCTGACCTCAAGGAACTCAGAGAAATTATTTTTCTAATTTTTCTTTGAATTTTTAGAATTATTTTAGTGAGAAAGGTTAAAAATCTATTTTTTAATATTAAAAAAATTGCATTAAGCCTTTAAAATTCAATATCTTTACCTAGAGACTTGGAAAAGTATTTAGTTGGTTCCTAAGTGATTAAGGAGCAAAATATGACATTTTTGTGATTTTTAAGATTTTTGTGATTTTTTAATTTTTTAATTATTAAAATATTAAAACTAGGGTTAAAAATGAAATTTTTTAGAAGAATCTAATTTTAATTTTCTTAGACTCATTTGACACCAGAGAGCCCACAAAATAAGTTTGGTGAATTTTTGAAATGTATTTTTGATTTTATGAATTTTTTAATTTTTAAAATAGCTATATTATTTAATTAATTCATTTATTGGGTTAATATAACTCCAATTGACTTAAAATTTTTATGTGAGGTTCTCTGTATCCTAAGTGATAATGGAGAATTGTTTTTAAGTGATTTTGATGTATGGTTACTCCTAATTAATTAGGGTTCAATTTTAAGTGTTTGTGCTAATTAGGATTATTTTTAAGAAATTAAATTAAACCATAATTTTCCTAGGGTCCTCTGGTCCTAAGATACCTCCCCTAATGTTTCTGGAATTTTCTAAACAATATGCTAATTATTAGAATTAAAATACCAAAACAGAGATATAAACTTGGAAAATAGAGAACTTGCCATAGACATGGCCTCTAGCCTTGGAAAATTCAAGGAATGTTCCCAAGAACAGAGGCTACAAAAGCCCTATGGTCTCATTCCATGGTGAATTACTTAGGAGTATTTAAATCACTTAAAAACAATTCTCCATTATCAAAATCACTTATCAATTAAAATATCACAGAGAGTATTTAAATCATTAAAAATCATAGACTTAATAAATTAACTTAATTCTTTTTCCACATTATTCTCCTCTGTTCACTGAGCAAGAGGGTATTTTTATTTTATTTTTATGAAAAGATATGGATTTTTGAAGTTCTAGCTATTTAATAAATTCAGAAAATCCTATTTATCTACTTAAACCAGTCAGCGCAGCGTCATCCTCGACCGCACGTATTGCAATTTGATTCAGCGCCTCCATCCGACTCAGTAGCCACGCGTCCCGCAGTTCCGTCCTGTTCCTTTATCCGACGTGATCCTAGCCATCCATCCAATACACGCGCAAATGGACGTCATCCGTTCATCGTCCCCAGGCGTCCTAACCTGAGAACCGTCTATCTTCTAGACCTAAGATCTCGCTCGATACTCAACCAATCATGTGTGGATGTCTCTATCGACGCGTCTAGACTAGACGAACATATCCTTATGGCTATGATATATTGAAATCAAGCCAAACAAAATGGAGAATTCATAGAAGCTCGAGAGGAAGAAGAGGTCAATACCTTTGCTCTGAGAAGTGAAGCTTCAATCAGAGAGTTGTGGCACCTTTGATTGATCCTAAGGAAGCTCCGGATGAAGTCTCTGGCTCTGAAGAATTGTCTAGGTATGAAAGTGACCAAGGCCGATTTCAAGCTTTGGTCTCCAGCATAAATGGGTGGCCTGGTGAGGGGGCTTCCACTGGGAAACCTATTCCCTTGATCTAGTGAAGGTGTGGTTGAGTTTAATTTGATTTTGGTGGAGGTTTCAGGGATGTCCTGGTTTTGGGCCTGAGATTAAGCTCTGAAATTGGGCTCAACCAGTGGGAGTTAGGGCAGGAAAACAGTGGTGTTCAACTTCTCTGGGCTAGGAGAAGAGTGTGGAGTAATTTTGGCAGAGTTTTGGAAGGATTTTTGTTCATCATCCCTTATGACCGTGAGGGAGGTGGGTTTAAATAACCATGGCTAGAGGGCTCACCAGGGCAAGCTAGGGGCTGGGATTAGCTGCTCAAGGGAGGAGAAGAAGAGCTCCAGTGAAAATTGGCCATGTGACAGCTCAACAAAGGAGAATTTGAATTTTTGGCTCACATGGAGCTCTTGAGTGTGGTGTTTTCTGGCGACACAGGTGGCTGACCGGCAGGCATGGGTCACCATCTTGACCAGTGAGGTCAGGGCTGGGGTTTGGTGAGTTCATTTGGCTTTGGACATGCGTAAAGGAGTTGATTAAAATGGTATGGGGGGAGAGTGTATTTTGGGCTTAAAATGGTCAAGCCATGGAAATAGGTTTGTTGTACCCTCCCATGACCTGATTTGGGTTGAGGGAAAGTCATTTGGTTCAGCTTGATTAGTGGGGTCAAGTCACAATCCAAGTACAATTAGGCTTAAGCATGGGTTAGGGGAAGCATGGGAATGTTTAATCACTCTTAAGGGAATCATTAAAGGGCTCCCTCCTTTTACCACTTTGGTTATGATGAGGTGGAAAGATCTCCCATGGCTATCATGTGGCTTGTTCATGGGTCCTTGGCTAACCTTTGGCTTGGAAAAAGTTGGTTTAGTTTCATGGAAATAGGTTTTAGAAAATTTTCATTTAGGGGTGATTTTCGCATGAGGCTTGGTTTGGAATTATTTTATGATTGATTTAGGACTTAGGTCATGACATCAATTAAAGGGATGATGAGAAGAAAATGTCATGTAGGCTTTAGAGCCAATTTTGGGCTTTTTTTTAAGTTTAGTGAAAATGGGCTTTTAAATGTTTTAGGAAAGTGGGCTTTTATGTTTCAAAATAAACTTTTTGAATGAAAGTTTGATAAAAGGTTGAGCCAAATAAATATTGTAATTGGTTTAGGAATGTGCCATGAGTGATTTGGAACAAGTTTGGGGTAATTTGGAGTTGAATTGGGTTTAATTTGGGTCTTTTATTAATAGGCCCAAAGTGGGTCAAATTGGGCTAACTTGGGCTAAAGTTGGGCTAATGTTGGGTTTGATGTAAAATTAATGTTGAAAAAGGTTTATGGGAGTGTTACAAAGAGTTTCAAATTTTGGTTAGGTCTTGATTTTTGGATTTGGGCTTGTTTGGGTTCATGATTGGTTTAGGCCAATTTGGTAAATTTTGGTTTGAGTTAGGCTTGAGAGAAGTTTGGGTTCAAATTTGGGGCAAACTAATGTAGAGTTTGGTTTGTGAGGATGTTAGAAAGGTTTCAAAACAAGTTTGGGGAAAATTGGGTGACATTTGGGTGGAATTTGGGATAGTTTAGGTTTGTTGGTCATTTTGGGCCTTAAGGGCTAATTTGGGATTTTTGATCAAATTGGGTTACATTGACAAAATTTGGGTATGTGGTAGTTGAACAAAATGAAATTAGGAATATTTGGGATTTTTTGGAATTTTTTGATAATTTTTAGAATTTTTGGATTTTTGAGCCAAAAAGGGTATTTTGGGTATTTGGAGGTTATTTGGAGGGTATTGGGGTATTTTTTTGAAAAGTTTGGTATATTTGGTTATGGCTAATCAATTTGAGTGGTGGGGAATGTTTAGGATTTATTTTGAAATATTTTGGGTAATTTAGGTAATTTTGGAAATATTTGGGCAATTTCGAGGGCATTTGATAGGTTTGGTGGATTTAGGGTCCCAGTGGTCAAAAATTGAAATTTGGGAAAGATGAAGATTGATTGAATGTGAGTAAAATGAAACCATTTTGTTTGAACCGTGAAGCCATATTAAGCTCACAAGAGCCATGAGAGGATTCATTTTAGGCACTCAATATGTTGTTCTAAACCCTCTTAGCCAGGGGCTTAGGGGTTGAGGTCCATCCATATGAATTTCCTACATGAGTCAGGAAGCCAAGTCGGGTAAGAGTGGTTTTAGGATTTGGAATGTGAGTAGGAGTGTGGTGTGTGCAAGCTGAATCTCACCAAGACCAGGCCACCCAGGGTGATCCTAAGGCTTGAACATCCTATAGGAACTCATCCTTGAACCTCCACATTTGACTTTTAACCCTCCAAAGAGGCTTGGAGGTTTATGGTCATTTGTGTGGGTGCAAGAAGAGTTAAGAAGTGTTTGAATTTCTAAGTGGTGGGTCCCACTTCTAGTCCTCTAGAATAGTTAAAGGGAAAACATATGGCTAGATCCTATGCACTAAGGAGAGAGAGAGATCAGACCTCACCAAAAATGAGGTCAACACCATCTAATTAGTCTAGGTTTTGCATCCTTCTTTTGCATTAAATATTTGATAGTCAAATGGTCTGTATGCACAATACTTTTAGTTCCAATTAAATAAGGTCTAAATTTTTCAAAGGCAAATACTATAGCTAATAACTCTCTTTCAGTTGTGGTATAATTAATTTGAGCCTCATTAAGAGTTTTACTAGCATAGTAAATGACTTTGAAAACTTTATCATTCCTTTGCCCCAATGCTACTCAAATAGCATAATCATTAGCATCACACATAAGTTCAAAAGGTTTCTCCCAATCAGGTAAATAATTATAGGTGTAGTGATTAATTTTTCTTTTAATAATTCAAAAGCTCTCAAGCATTCATCATTAAAATCAAACTTTCTATCATTTTCTAAAAGTTGTCACAAAGGTTTAGTAACTTTAGAAAAATCTTTAATATATCACCTGTAAAATCCAACATGTCCTAAGAAACTCCTCACCTCTCTCACAGTAATGGGTGGCGGCAATCTCTCAATCACTCTAATTTTAGCAGGGTCGACCTTTATACCATGTTCAGAAATTTTATGCCCAAGCACAATTCCTCCTGCAACCATAAATTGACATTTCTCCCAATTAAGAACTAGATTTGTTTTCTCGCAAAGCTCCAAAAGTTTTTCTAAGTTTTCAGGAAAATTTCAAATGAAGTTTCGAATACAGAGAAATCAATCATAAAAACTTCTATTCCATTATCTATCATACCACTGAAGATAGACATCATACATCTCTGAAATGTTGCAGGTTCATTACACAGTCCAAAAGGCATTCTTCGAAAAGCAAAGGTTCCATTAGGGCTAGTAAATGTTGCCTTTTCTTGATCCTCAGGAGGAATAGGTATTTGATGGTAACCAGTATATCCATCCAGAAAATAGTAGTACTCGTGTCCAGCAAGTTTATCTAGCATTTGATCGAGAAAAGGAAAAGGAAAGTGAACTTTTCTGGTGGTGGCATTTAATTTCCTATTGTCAAAACAAATTTGTCATTCATTAATTAGTCTTTTGGGTATAGTTTCATTACATTCATTCACTTCAACGGTCACTCCTCCCTTTTTCGGTACACAATGTATTGGACTCACCCAAGCACTATTCGAAATAGGACAAATAATTCCATCATCCGCCCATTTTAAAATCTCTTTTTTAAATACATCTTTCATTATAGGATTCAATCTCCTTTGCGGATCAACTCTCGGTTTATGTTCTTCATCTAATAAAATTCTGTGCTTACAAATCGAAGGACAAACTCCTTTAATATCTGCCAAAGTCCAACCAAAAGCTTTCTTGTATCTTTTTAAAGTTTCCAACAACTTCTGTTCTTGGTATTCGTTTAACTCCAAAGATACAATAACTGGCAAAGTAGATGATTCTCCTAAAAACATATACTTTAAATGATTTGGGAGAATATTCATCTCAAGTTTAAGAGGTTTTATGATAGATGGAATTAAGCTCTTATCTCCACCTTCCATAGTGTCTAATACTTCAAATCTCTCCTGAACATACTCCAAATCTTCATTCTTCTTACTATATGAATTTTCATCATTTTCACTTTCTTCTTCAAACATATTTTTATATTCTTCTTCTTTTTCAAATATATTTTCAAAATGATCGTTTCTTAAGTAATCACAGACCTCCATCCTAAAACATTCATTATCTTTTTCCATTGAGGGATACTTCATAGATTTTAAAATATTAAGGGTCACCTCTTGATCATTAACTCACATAGTTAATTCTCCTTTTCGAACATCAATTACCGCTCTTCCAGTAGCAAAGAATGGTCTTCCCAAAATGATTGAATTTTCTTTATCTTCCTCCATATCAAGTATAATGAAATCCACAGGAAAGATAAATTTATCCACTTTCACTAACACATCTTCCACCAATCCTTTAGGATAAGTAATGGAACGATCGACCAACTGAAGAGTCACAGATGTAGGAGAAATTTATCCTATTCCCAACCTTTTGAAAGTTGATAAAGGCATAAGATTAATACTCGCTCCCATATCACATAAAGCTTTTCCAAAATAATTTTCACCTATAGCACAAGGAATAGTGAAACTACCAGGATCTTTAAGTTTTCTAGAAGCTTCTTCTGAATAATTACACTACACTCTCCGCTAAGTGCAACAGTTTCATGGTATTACTTTTCTTTCTCAGAATATCCTTCATAAACTTGGAATAGTCAGACATCTATTCCAATGCTTCAATAAAAGGAATATCTATAGTTAATTTCTTAAGGATCTCCAAAATTTTTCCAAATATGTTATCCCTGTTTTGTTTCTTCAATCTTTAAGGAAATGGAGGTGGTGGTTCTTAAACAGTTATCTTCATTGGCTCAAGAGGATAATCCAAATCTGGATAAATGTTGTTTGAACCTTTTTCAATTTCCACCTTCTCCTATTCTATTTCAACTTCTTTTTGCACTCTAGTTTACAATTCTTTTCCACTCCTTAATTGAATAGCCTTAAGTTGTTCCTTGTTTTGATCTTTTGGATTGATCTCCACATTACTTGGAAGTGTTCCAGAAGGTCTATTATTAAGTGCAGTGAAAATATGTCTTAATTGATTTTCAGTATTTTTCATAGCAACACCTTGAGCTTGTAATTGATTTCCCATATTCAACATCATTTCTTCAGTAAACAACTTTTATCCTTAAATTATGGGTTACTATTAAATCTAGGAGGATAAGATGGTCTAAAATTAGTATTTACTTGATTGTTCGAATTTCCAATTGGATTTATAGAATTTTTAGCCCAATGCGGGTTAACATTAGCATTACTATTATTCCAATTGATATTTGGGTGATTCTTTCAACCCAAATTATAATAATTCGAATAAGGATTATTAGGCTTATTAATAGTATTTAAAGTCTCATACGGTGTTTGTGATTCTGTTATCTGTCCAAATGAATTTTCCTCTAACACTTGAGGTGGTTGAGAATAATTCATTCCATAATGATCTATTTTCTTTGAAAGGGCTGCAATTTGAGAAACTACCATAGTCATCATACTGAATCATGAACACTAGCTACTCTCTTAAGATTTACCCGTTTAGAGGGCCATTGAAAATTTTTAGTAGCCATTTCTTCAATTAATGTGTATGCTTCATCAAAAGATTTTGACATTAATGATCCACCAGCAGCAGCATCTATAATATATCTCAATGATCCCACGATTCCATTATAAAATGTTTGAATTATTAGTCAATCAGGTAAAGCATATCATGGGCACTTCCTAAGAAGATCTTTAAATCTCTCCGAAGCTTCATATATTGAATCTCCTTCAAACTGACAAAAAGATGTAATATCATTTCTTAGTTTAGCAGTCTTTGATGGAGGGAAATATTTTGATAGAAACTTTTGAGATAATTCTCCCCAAGTTCTAATAGATCCAGGTGCTAACGAGTTTAACCACGCCTTAGCTTTATCCCTTAACAAAAAAGGAAAAAGTCTAAGTCTGACACCGTCACTAGACACTCCATCATATTTAAAAGTAGCACACAGTTCTAAAAAGCTAGCGAGATGTAAATTTGGATCCTCATTAGGTGTTCCTCGGAATTGATTATTTTATACCATTTGGATAATAACAGGTTTAAGGTCAAATGAATTAGCAACAACATCAGGATTTTGAGTAGTTATGTGAATTTCATCTGTTGTTGGTTAGCATAATCTCTTAAAGGTCTTAGAAAATTTCCAATATCATTTCTCTGATTATCTTGATTATTCACCATTTTGCAAAGATTTTCAATTTGTTTTTGTTGTTTTCTAATTTTTCTGACAGTACGCTCCAACTCCGAATCGTAAGGCACTAAACCTATAGATCTACTACTATGCATATACAAAAACAAATATTATAATAAAGGTAAACAAACACACAATTACACACTACAAAATAAACTTACTTTCTTTACTCTGTTACCTTCCTACTTTCTTTCTTTACTCCGTTACCTTCCTACTTTCTTTCTTTACTCCGTTACCTTCCCCAAAGAACGATGCCAAAAACTTGATGCTTGACTTTATATTTTGCAAGAATTTATGAACTCAAATTTATATTTTAGTAAGTTCGATTAGTAGTTATTAGATAGCTAATACATAAAAGTAGGGTACATTTTAATTTTTAATGATTTTGTTAAGTCCAAGTATTCAACGCAAGTATATGTTTCATATCAAGTAATACATGACTCTAATGGAGTCCTGGCTATTGATCACACAGGAAAGTTTGGAATATATAAGAAAGTGTTCATAATATAGGTAACGTAGCACTAAAATCTGATATTTAATTTGTAAATAAAGTTTACTACTTACTATTATTATGCAGGAAACAGTAACGATTAACTACACTGCAATTACTTCTAAAGACTTTAAAAATAGGATTAACTAGCAGACACACTAAACTAAATATTTTAAAGGTTTTTGATATATGAGAAAAGTATCTTTCCTCTTGCAATGAGAATATGATGTGTGGATTGATATGGAAAAATTATCTATTTTATTGTGCTAAATAGGAGCATGGATCATTCTTTACCCTTAAAAGATTTCCCCTTCTTCTAAGAAAGAAAAGAACATTGACATATTTTAAGTTTAGTCACTAACTCTAAGGCTAAGAAAGTCATTTGGTTCAGCTTGATTAGTGGGGTCAAGTCACAATCCAAGTACAATTAGGCTTAAGCATGGGTTAGGGGAAGCATGGGTTAGTTTAATCACTCTTAAGGGAATCATTAAAGGGCTCCCTCCTTTTGCCACTTTGGGTATGATGAGGTGGAAAGATCTCCCATGGCTATCATGTGGCTTGTGCATGGCTCCTTGGCTCACCTTTAGCTTGGAAAAAGTTGGTTTAGTTTCATGGAAATAGGTTTTAGAAATTTTTGCATTTAGGGGTGATTTTGGCATGAGGCTTGATTTCGAAGTATTTTATGATTGATTTAGGACTTAGGGGATGACATCAATTAAAGGGACGATGAGAAGAAAATGTTACGTGGGCTTTAGAGCCAATTTCGGGCTTTTTTTTAAGTTTAGTGAAAATGGGCTTTTAAATGTTTTAGGAAAGTGGGCTTTTATGTTTCAAAATAAACTTTTTGGATGAAAATTTGATAAAAGGTTGAGCCAAATAAATATTGCAATTGGTTTAGGAATGTGCCATGAGTGATTTGGAACAAGTTTGGGGTAATTTAGAGTTGAATTGGGTTTAATTGGGTCTTTTAGTAATAGGCCTAAAGTGGGTCAAATTGGGCTAACTTGGGCTAAAGTTGGGCTAATGTTGGGTTTGATGTAAAATTAATGTTGCAAAAGGTTTATGGGAGTGTTACAAATAGTTTCAAAATTTGGTTAGGTCTTGATTTTGGGATTTGGGCTTGTTTGGGTTCTTGATTGGTTTAAGCCAATTTGGGAAATTTTTGTTTGAGTTAGGCTTGAGTGAAGTTTGGGTTCAAATTTGGGGCAAATTAATGTAGAGTTTGGTTTTCGAGGATTTTAGGAAGGTTTCAAAAAAAATTTGGGGAAAATTGGGTGACGTTTGGGTTGAATTTGGGATAGATTGGGTTTGTTGGTCATTTTGTGCCTTATTTGGGATTTTTGATAAAATTGGGTTAAATTGACAAAATTGGGGTATGTGGCAGTTGAACAAAATGAAATTAGGAATATTTTAGATTTTTTGACATTTTTTGAAAATTTTTGGATTTTTGGAATTTTTAGCCAAAAAGGGTATTTTTTTAAAAGTTTGGTATATTTGGTTATGGCTAATCAATTTGAGTGGTGGGGAATGTTTAGGATTGATGTTGAAATATTTTGGGTAATTTAGGCAATTTGAGGAATTTTTGGGCAATTTCAAGAGCATTTGGTTGGTTTGGTAGATTTAGGGCCCTGGGAGTCAAAAATTGAATTTTGGAAAAAATGAAGATTGATTGAATCTGAGTAAAATGAAACCATTTTAGTTGAACCATGAAGCCATATTAAGCTCAAAAGATCCATGAGAGGAGTCATTTTAGGCACTCAATATGTTGTTCCTAACCCTCTTAGCCAGGGGCATAGGGGTTGAGGTCCATCCATATGAATTTCCTACATGATTCAGGAAGCCAAGTTGGGTAAGAGTGGTTTTAGGATTTGGAATGTGTGTAGGAGTATGTTGTGTGCAAGCTAAACCTCACCAAGACCAGGCCACCCAGGGTGATCCTAAGGCTTGAACATTTTATAGGAACTTATCCTTAAACCTCCACATTTGACTTTTAACCTTCCAAAGAGGCTTGGAGGTTTATGGTCATTTGTGTGGGGTTCAAGAAGAGTTAAGAAGTGTTTGAATTTCTAAGTGGTGGGTCCCACTTCTAGTCCTCTAGAATAGTCAAAGGGAAAACCTATGGCTAGATCCTAAGCACTAAGGAGAGAGAGATTAGACCTCACTAAAAATGAGGTCAACACCATCTAATTAGTCCAGGTTTCGCATCCTTCGTTTGCATTAAATATTTGATAGTCAAATGGTCTGTATGCACAATACTTTTAGTTCCAATTAAATAAGGTCTAAATTTTTCAAAGGCAAATACTACAGCTAATAACTCTCTTTCAGTTGTGGTATAATTAATTTGAGCCTCTTTAAGAGTTTTACTAGCATAGTAAATGATTTTGAAAACTTTATCATTCTTTTCCCCCAATTCTACTCCAATCGTATAATCACTAGCATCACACATAAGTTCAAATTGTTTCTCACAATCAGATAAATAATTATAGGTGCAATGATTAATTTTTCTTTTAATAATTCAAAAGCTCTCAAGCATTCATCATTAAAATGAAACTTTCTATCATTTTCTAAAAGTTGGCATAAAGGTTTAGTAATTTTAGGAAAATCTTTAATATATCACCTGTAAAATCCAACATGTCCTAAGAAACTCCTCACTCACAGCAATGGGTGGCGGCAATCTCTCAATCACTCTAATTTTAGTAGGGTCGACCTCCATACAATGTTCAGAAATTTTATGCCAAAGCACAATTCCTCCTGCAACCATAAATTGACATTTCTCCCAATTAAGAACTAGATTTGTTTTCTCGCAAAGCTCCAAAAATTTTGCTAAGCTTTCCAGGAAAATTCCAAATGAAGTCCCGAATACAGAGAAATCAACCATAAAAACTTCTATTTCATTATCTATCATACTACTGAAGATGGACATCATACATCACTGAAATGTTGCAAGTGCATTACACAGTCCTAAAGACATTCTTTGAAAAGCAAAGGTTCCATAAGGGCTAGTAAATGTTGTCTTTTCTTGATCCTCAGTAGTAACATGTATTTGATGGTAACCAGTATATCCATCTAGAAAACAGTAGTGCTTGTGTCCAGCAAGTCTATCTAGCATTTGATCGAGAAAAGGAAGAGGAAAGTGATATTTTCTGGTGCCGGCATTTAATTTTCTATAGTCAATACAAATTCTTCATCCATTAATTAGTCTTGTGGGTATGATTTCATTACATTTATTCACTTCAACAGTCACTCCTCTTTTTTTCGGTACACAATGTATTAGACTCACCCAAGCACTATTCGAACTAGGATAAATAATTCCATCATCCAACCATTTTAAAATCTCTTTCTTAAATACATCTTTCATTATAGGATTCAATCTTCTTTGCGGATCAACTCTCGGTTATGTTCTTCATCTAATAAAATTCCGTGCTTACAAATCGAAGGACTAACTCCTTTAATATCTGCCAAAGTCCATCCAAAAGCTTTCTTGTATCTTTTTAAAGTTTCCAACAACTTCTGTTCTTGGTATTTGTTTAACTCTGAAGATACAATAACTGGTAAAGTAGATGATTCTCCTAAAAACATATACTTTAAATGATTAGGGAGAATTTTCATCTCAATTTTAAGAGGTTTTATGATAGATGGAATTAAGCTTTTATCTCCACCTTCCATAGTGTCTAATACTTCAAATCTCTCCTGAGCATACTCCAAATATTCATTCTTTTTAATAATTGAATTTTCTTCAATTTCACTTTCTTCTTCAAACATATTTTCATATTCTTCTTCTTTTTCAAATATATTTCAAAATGATCGTTTCTCATGTAATAACAAACCTCCATCTTAAAACATTCATTATTTTTTCCAATGAGGGATACTTTATAGATTTTAAAATATTAAAGGTCACCTCTTGATCATTAACTCGCATAGTTAATTCTCCTTTTTGAATATCAATTACCGCTCTTCCAGTCGCAAGGAATGGTCTTCCCAAAATGATTGGAATCTCTTTATCTTCCTCCATATGAAGTTCAATGAAATCCACAGGAAAGATAAATTTATCCACTTTCACTAACACATCTTCCACCACTCCTTTAGGATAAGTAATGGAATGATCGGCCAACTGAAGAGTCACAGATATAGGAGAAATTTATCCTATTCCCAACCTTTTGAAAGTTGATAAAGGCATAAGATTAATACTCGCTCCCAGATCACATAAAGCTTTTCCGAAAAATTTTTCACCTATAGCATATGGAATAGTGAAACTACCTGGATCTTTAAGTTTTCTGGAAGCTTCTTCTGAATAATTACACTACACTCTCCGCTAAGTGCAACAGTTTCATGATATTTAAACTTTCTTTTCTTCCTCAGAATATCCTTCATAAACTTGGCATAGTCGGGCATCTGTTCCAATGCTTTAATAAAAGGAATATTTATAGTTAATTTCTTACGGATCTCCAAAAATTTTCCAAATCTGTTATCCATGTTTTGTTTCTTCAATCTTTGAGGAAATGAAGGTGGTGGTTCTTCAACAGTTATCTTCATTGGCTCAAGAGGATAATCCAAATCTGGATAAATGTTGTTTGAACCTTTTTCAATTTCCACCTTCTCCTTTGTTATTTCAACTTCTTTTTGCACTCTATTTTCCAATTCTTTTCCCCTCCTTAATTGAATAGCCTTAAGTTGTTCCTTGTTTTGATCTTTTGGATTGATCTCTACATTACTTGGAGGTGTTCCAGAAGGTCTATTATTAAGTGCAGTGAAAATATGTCCTAATTAATTTTTAATATTTTTTATAGCAACACCTTGAGCTTGTAATTGATTTCCCATATTTAGAATCATTTCTTCAGTAGACAACTTCTTATCCTTAAATTGTGGGTTACTATTAAATCCAGGAGGATAAGATGGAATAAAATTAGTATTTCCTTGATTGTTCGAATTTCCAATTGGATTCATAGAATTATTAGCCCAATGCGGGTTAACATTAGCATTACTATTATTCGAATTGATATTTGGGTGATTCTTTCAACCAGGATTATAATAATTCGAATAAGGATTATTAGGTCTATTAATAGTATTTAAAGTATCATAAGGTGTTTGAGATTCTGTTATCTGTCCAAATGAATTTTTCTCTAACACTTGAGGTGGTTGAGAATAATTCATTCTATATTGATCTATTTTTTTTTGAAAGAGCTGCAATTTGAGAAACTACCATAGTCATCATATCTGAATCATGAATACTAGCTACTCTCTTAAGATTTACCCGTTTAGAGGGCCATTGAAAATTATTAGTAGCCTTTTCTTCAATTAATGCATATGCTTCATCAAAAGATTTTGACATTAATGATCCACCAGCAGCAGCATCTATAATAGATCTCAATGATCCCACTAATCCATTATAAAATGTTTGAATTATTAACCAATCAGGTAAAGCATAATGTGGGCACTTCCTAAGAAGATGTTCAAATCTCTCCCAAACTTCATATATTGAATCTCCTACAAACTGACAAAAATATGTAATATCATTTCTTAGTTTAGCAGTCTTTGATGGAGGGAAATATTTTTATAGAAGCTTTTGTGATAATTCTCCCCAAGTTCTAATAGATCCAGGTGCTAACGAGTTTAACCACGCCTTAGCTTTATCCCTTAACGAAAAAGGAAAAAGTTTAAGTCTGACAGCGTCACTAGACACTCTATCATATTTAAAAGTAGCACACAGTTCTAAAAAACTAGCGAGATGTAAATTTGGATCCTCATTAGGTGTCCCTCTGAATTAATTATTTTGTACCATTTGGATAATAGCAGGTTTATGTTCAAATGAATTAGCAGCAAATCAGGATTTTGAGTAGTTATGTGAATTTCATCTGCTGTTGGGTTAGCATAATCTCTTAAAGGTCTGGGCAAATTTCCAATATCATTTCTTTAATTATCTTGACTATTCAACATTTTGCAAAGATTTTCAATTTGTTTTTGTTGTTTTCTAATTTTTTTGACAGTACGCTCTAACTCTGAATCGTAAGGCACTAAACCTATAGATCTGCTACTAGGCATATACAAACACAAATACTATAATAAAGATAAACAAACACACAATTACACACTACAATATAAACTTACTTTCTTTACTTCGTTACCTTCCTACTTACTTTCTTTACTCTGTTGCCTTCCTACTTACTTTTTTTTACTCCGTTACCTTAACCGGCAAAGGCGCCAAAAACTTGATGCTCAACTTTATATTTTGCAAGAATTTATGAACTCAGATTTATATATTTTTAATGATTTTGTTAAGTCCAAGTATTCAACGTAAGTATATGTATCGTATCAAGTAATACAGGGCTCTAATGGAGTCCCGGTTATCGATCACACAGGAAAGTTTGGAATATATAAGAAAGTGTTCACAATATAGGTAACGTAGCACTAAAATCTGATATTTAATTTATAATTAAAGTTTACTACTTACTATTATTATGCAGGAAACGGTAATGATTAACAGCACTGCATTTACTTCTAAGGAATTTAAAAACAGGATTACCTAGCAGACACACTAAACTTAATATTTGAAAGGTTTTCGATATATGAGAAAAGTATATTTCCTCTTGCAATGAGAATATGATGTGTGGATTGATATAGAAAAATTATCTATTTTATTGTGCCAAATAGGAGCATGGATGATTCTTTACCCTTAAAAGAGTACCCCCTCTTCTAAGAAAGAAAAGAACATTGACATATTATAAGTTTAGTCACTAACTCTAAGGCTAGGCTGGGAGTATACTGACTCTCACTTTGGAGCTCCCACTCACCCTTCACCCGAAGGCTAACCTTTGATATTAGTTACTAATCTTAGAACCAATTTGGAGATTTCAGCCTGTCACCCTGAAATCTCCACATTGAAATCCATTAAAACATATTTCTCTATTCATTTGCACTCATTTCCCATGAACTACGTAATTCATCCATAAAAATTGAATGGATCTTTCATTATTATTGTAGGACATTAAATCCTTTCAAACTTAATGTTCAACAACATATTTTAACATTTCAATTAGCCAAATCGAAAGTAAATTAAGTTCTAAATGAAAAACCATCACAATCTTTTCATTACATCAAAAGCACATCAAATCTACATCAATCCATCATCACATCTCTATGCTAGAAGAAAGACAAGGGGGACTACTCAGAGTTCATGGAGAAGATACAATAAAACATGGATTTTATCTATAAAAGAAAATTCATACAAACCACAAAAGAAAATACAACTTATCTATTTCTCTTCCCCAATGCAATTCCCTTGAAGTTTCTTTGAATCCTCTTATCTCTTCTTTACAACACTTGATTCTCTCTTTATAATGGAAAGGAAGAAGCAATCTCTCACTTTACCCCTTCTCCTTCACTCCTTAGAGAAGAATTCCTCTTAAATCCTCATTCTACACTCACTCTCCTAAACCCTAACACACTAAACTATGAAGAAGCACACACAAACACTCAAGAATCTACACCATTTTCGTCCAAAAATAGTTACTTATAAGATAGGGATGAAATCCCAAGAGTTTCCATAGACATCCCTTCAAAAATTCGCCAAAACTCTTCAAATTTGAACTGCACCTACTTCAGGCGCCGGCGGCGCTCTATCGTCATTTAATTCTAGACTCTCTGGATTTGGGTGCCGGCGGCGCCATAACACTTTTTCACCATTTTGCTCATTTTTACTCTTTTTTGCTCCGAATTCATTCCTTTTTGCTTTTTTTCACTCCAATCACCTAAAATCATCAGACTTGCAACAAATCATGAAAAATACTTTTCTTTAAAGTGCAATATCACCAAATATGGGTAAAATTATATAACAAAAACCATATATATTTTTGGTGCATCAAGAACCAAGCGCTTTGTGGGAGGTAACCCATAAGTTATCAGTGTGCATTGGTTTTGATTTGTGTTGTTGTGTTTGTTTTGGAGAATTGTGGTAGTATTTTAAACATTTAGTGATAATTTTAAGGCTTTGAATGATGTCTTAGACATGTAAGAATGAGTATTAGGACGTTAAGCTTACATGTGCTTAACTAAGCACTGGCGCTTAAGTGCCCAAAACTGGCGCTCAAGCGTCAGAGTTATAAAAACATGCCTAAATGACGTTCTAGAAGAATTAAATGTGGGAAAGTGGCCTTGAATGTTATTTGATAGTTTTTAAATGTGGGAATTGGGTGTAGGCTGTACTAAAGTCTATAAATAGCATGAAAATGAAGAGGGAACTTGCCCCTTTCAAAATTTCCATTCTTAAGTCTAAGAGAAGGAAGATTTGAGTTGTTTAAGGAGTGATAAGATAACAAAGATGTCTTTTACATATAATTATTTGAAGAAAAAGTAGGAAGTCATCAAGAAGAAGTTTGTAAGTCAAAGTGTATAAGAGTTTATAATAGATTTCTAGCCGTTAGTATTGAAAGAATAGCAGAAAAGATGGTGAAAATTGAGGCTGATGTGGCATCAATTAAGGAAAAGGTAAATGAAACTAACACAAATTCAGCTCTTATTGGTTGGCAAGTCAAAATGCAATTCATTCATTCAAGTTGTATTGAAGAAGCAGACTAGATGATGTATCTGAAAAACAAATGGATTTAAGAGGATTCCATCAAAGTTCTTCATCACCGTTCGTTTTATCAAATCTATGTGCCAAATAGTTTAGAAGGAACAATTGAAGGTATATAATATATTCCACCTAATGAAGGATGGATTGAAGTTATATGTTTGATTTGTTTGCTTGTTTGTTTGTGCTTGTTTATTTTAAGCGTTTAATGTAATTTTGTCTTGTATTGTGATGAATTTAGAGGGTATCCCACTCAGAAACTTTTGGAATGAGATTAGATATGTGATGTGTGATTGTACTTGTTGAATATATGTTAATGTTTATGTGGAAATATTTATGTTATTGTGATTCAATCTAAATTGTGAAATGTTGAAAATTTTTGAGAAAGAAGTGCAGAGAAGGGGAAGAAATTATTATTATTGACTTGACGATGTGAGGGTAGTTAACTTGGGAAAATATGCATTTTAATAAAAATTTGGAATTATCAAAATTTGTGCACTGGCGCCTAAGCGCCAAAACCAGTGCTTAAGCGCGATCAAACCTAAGAGCCCCGCGCCTAAGCGCCGCAATAGTCGCGCCTAAATGCTGGTTCACTAAAACCAGTTTATTATGGTTTTAAGTGCCCAAAACCACCATTTTTCCTCATTTCACCTTCTTCTTCCTCAAGATTTCACGTTTTTACACCTAGGGCATCCCTAAATGTGCAAATTTCTTGGTGGATTCAAACCAAATTCATTCGATTTCATCTTCTCAAGGTTAGAGCTTCTATTTTATGTTAAATTTTTTTATTTTCACCATGGATTTTGAGTTCATTTTTGAAATTTTGAAAATTTACTATTCATGGTGAAAACTTGATGAAAATTGATATATTTTACATGGAAGAGTGAGTTTAAGCTTTTAGAAGTTAAATCTACTGCGTTAGGATTGATTTTGGAATTTATTGAGAACTTTTTTTGTAATATTTAGAATGGCACTAAGAATGAAAATAAATAAGGGGAAAGGTACATTCGATTCAAACAAACTTGTTTGTTCAAGGCTCTGGATTATTATGCTGAAGCACTTCAATTGAGGAAGTAAATTCCTGAGAGATGTTTTAAAAATTCGAGAGGAGAAGTGAAAGATCTAATTGTTCACCGATAGTGGGATTGATTCTACTGTTTCTTTACTATTGTAGTGATCTCTGTAGTTAGGGAGTTTTATGCAAATCTCCCTGAATCTGAAGATGATCTAGTAATGATGAGAGGAAAGACAATAGCATTTATACCTAAGGTAATCAATTCATTTTATGAACTGCCTATGAGTACTTTACGTTTTTTTTCCAATTATAATCCTACGGAGGAGGATATAGATGAGATTATATCTTCGTTAACTTCTAGAAGATGTATCTGGAAGATTACTAGTGGTAGAAGGGTAAAATTTTCTACATTGAAGATGGATGCCACAGTGAAAGCATGACATTATTTTATTTCTGCTCGTCTACTCCCCACTAATGATCTTATTGAAGTTACCAGAGAGAGGGTTGCACTGAACTACTGCATTTAGTAGTACAAGCTAATCATCATTGGATCTCTCATTTATCAAGTTATTACTAGTTTTGTCAGAGCCGCTACTACTGCAGGTTTGAGATTCCCTTCCTTAATCTTTACTTTATGTGACCAACTTGGTGTTAAATTAGACAGTTGGGAGAAGATTCTTCAACCTATGAAGCCCATTACTAGTGTGAATGCAAAGATTTATTCTGAACATTCAATTTTTGGCTAGAGAGGAGGATTTTCTAGAAGTTTTGGTGCTTCTACCTCACATGCTTCTACATCTAGAACTTCCACATCTCGTGGTAGATTCAGTCCTAATTCTCAAACTACAATGTTGTAGACTATGATGGATAATGTTGATTATGCTTTAGATAAGGTGTCAAATCTTGAAAACCATGTTGATCATATTGATTCCTATTTAGGGAGACATAATGATTATGAGGACAAGTACAACACATGTTTGGAGAGACTTGTTAGAGGTGATCAAAGTGTGGTATTTCCTCCTTATCCACGGTATACTCAGCTTGATTCTGCTAGTTTTTTGAAGGACGATGATAATGAAGGAGATGATGATGGAGACAAGAATGAGTAGAGATTGGGTTATATTAGGATTTATTTGAATTTTTATTATTGTTCATTTTAGGACTACTTTTTGTTTTGTTATTTGTGGTTGTAGTGAACATTATTGTTATTGTTTGTTGAAATGAATATCTATGTGATGATGATGTGGTAGTATGTATTTGAACTCTTTTATTTTAAAAGTGTTTTGTTGGTTTTGTTGAATTTATTCCTGATGCTTTAGTAAGTTTAGATTGAGCTAAAATTCATTTAAGATTTAATGTTTAAATTTTAATTTATAACCATGAATTTTCTGTTATAGATGTGACATTATGTTACTTTGTGTGCTTTGCTTTTACTTTAGCCTTCATTGCATAGAAATTATTTGAATCTCTTAAATACTAAAATCAAAATGAACTATGATAATTTGTACTACTGTTTTTAAAATTTTTTTACCTGCATAATTAGGATATAAAAATTAATGTAAGCATAGTGTTTAAATTTTTCATTCCTGTTTTTATATATTATATGCTAAAATGTTTAATCTTTGTAAATATTGAAGCCGAGGGGTGGGAGGGGGAGGAGGGTGGGATGAAAAAAAAAAATCAAAAACAATTTTCAAAAACTTAAAATTTATTTCTTCAAGTATGCTATAAATAAATTTGATTTTTTATTTAGAAAATGATCATGTGTATGAAGTTATATTAGGAAAGTAAAAATTTTGAATATTGAAATGAGTATGAGAATTTAGTTAAAATCTATAGTAATGATAAAAAATTTAAAGTTAAAAATTTCTTAGTAAAGAAATGAATAATTTTATGTAACTATCTTTAGTCGGAAAATTTGTATTTTTTTCGAAAAAATAGAAGGATTAGACTTTTATTTTCAATGCTTAAATTTCTTTTATTGAAAAATAATTTTCAAAACTGTTATCATATTTTTAAGTAAAGGATATATATCAAACCTTTATTTTAGGAAAGGAATGGTGGAATTGAAAATCATTTAAGGCATATCCAGATATAGTAATCCTTGCCTGTGAAAAAGAAAGAAACAAAATATGTGAAAAGAAAAAAAAAAGAAAAAGAAAAGAAAGTAAATTATATCATATGAAAAATGAAGGAGAAGCTCGAGGATTAAAGAGTCTAATAAAATATTGGTTCCACACTGTTGACCTCATTTTTGATGAGGTCTTTTCTCTTCTCTCTCCTTAGTACTTAGGATCTAGCCTTAGGCTTTTCCTTTGACTATCTTAGAGGACTAGAAATGTAACCCACCACTTAGAAATTTAAACACCTCTTAACTCCCTGCAAACACCATAAGTTTGATTGTAAACCCTTAAGTGACTTGGAGGGTTAAGATCAAATGTGGAGGTTTAAAGGATGAGTTCCCTATAGAACTCTTTGGCCTTAGGACTACCCTAGGTGACCTGGTCTGGTGAAGGTTGACCTACACACATTGCACTTTCACACACATTCCAAATCCTAAAACCATTCATACCTAGCTTGACTCCCCGACTCATGTAGGTAATTCATATGGATGGACCTTAACCCCTAGGCCCTTGGCAAAGAGGGTTAGGAACAACATAGTGAATGCCTCAAATGAGTCTTCTCAAGGCTCTTATGGGCTTGATATGGCTTCATGGATCAACCAAAGTGATTCCATTCTACTCAAACTTGATCAATCTTTATTTTTCCAAAATTTCAATTTTTGACCTCCGGGACCCAAAACCCACCAAACCTACCAAATGCCCTTGAAACTACCCAAAATTTTCAAAATCACCTAAATTACCCAAAATTCCTCAAAACCAATCCTAAACATTTCCTACCATTCAAATTGCTCATCCATATCCAAATATACCAAAAATTCCAAAAAAACCCTCCAAATACCCAAAATACCTTTTTTAACCCAAAAATATAAAAATTCCAAAAATTCCCAGAAAATTCTAGAAAATCTCAAATATTCCTAATTACATTTTATTCAACTACACCATAGGCTAGTTTTGTCAATTTAACCCACTTTCACCAAAACCCCCAATTTGACCCATTCTTAACCCAAGTGGACCCAATGTCAAACCAAATCAACCCAATTGATCTAAATTTTGATCCAATTCATTTCTAAACTTCAATTCAATATCCCTAATATCAATTTAGACCAAATCTAAGCCCAATTTGATTAAAATTTGGATCCAATTCCAATTTGAAGCTTAAAGCCCAATTTTGGCCCATGACCTAAACCTAGCCCAAACCAACCCAATTCAACCCCAATTGGCCCCAAATCTTTTATAAAACCTTTCCAATATCCCCCAAAACAAAACACTTACTAGATTTGCCCCAAATTTGAATATAAACTCCACCCAAACCTAACCCAAAACCAAAATCCTCATTTTTGGCCTAAACCCACCACATACCCAAATGGGTCCAAATCTCAAAATCAAGGCCCAACCAAAGTTGAAAACTCTTTGTGACACTCCCATAAACATTTCTTAACATTATTTTTACATCAAATCTAACATTAGTCCAACCTTAGCCCAAGTTAGCCCAATTTAACCCACTTTAGCCCCTTTACAAAAAAAGCCCAAATTAAATATAATTCCACTCTAAATGATACCAAATCTTTTCTAAAATGTTCATGACACATCCCTAAAGTAAACCCAACATTTTTTTGGCCCAATCCTTCACAAAATTTCCATCCACCAATTTGCTTTCAAACCTAAAGGCCCACTTTCTTAAACCATTCTAAAAGCCCATTTTCATCAAATTTAAAAGCCCAAAATTGGCTCTAAAGCCCACATGACAATTTCTTTTCATCATAACTTTAATTGATATCACCCCTAAGTTTCAAAATCATCATTAAAACATTCCAAATCAAGCTTCAATCAAATTTACACCAAAATGCTAAAATTCATAAAATCCATTTTTATGAAATTGACCAAATCTTTTCCCAAGCCAAATGAAGCCATGGAGCCATGCATAAGCCATATGCAAGCCATGGGAGTCACTTTACACCTCACCATGTCATTTATGGAAAATGGAGGGGGCCTCTTTCTTAATCCTTCATTAAGCTTTTTAACCCCATTCATGTCACACTCTAAACCAAGCTTAGCCACCTCACCATGGAAAGAGACCTCACCACTCTCTCTTGGCTGACCCAAATGATTCCTCCTAGCCCAAAGTCAAGCCTTGGGGAGGTGCACCTAGCCTAAACCATGACTTGGACCAAAATGAGCCCAAAATTATCCTTCCCCCCTTTCCATTTAAATCAAACCTTAGACACATGGCCAACCTCCATTGCTTGCTCTAAATTCAAGCCCTGACCTCCCTGGCCCTGAGGGTGACCCATGCCTGGCTGACCTGCCACCACAGTCGCCGGAAAACACCAGGTCGAGAGCACCCATTTGATTCAAAAAATTAAAACTCACTAGCTGAGCTGTCCCAACTCAATTGGACTCCATGGTTGTTCTTCCCTTGACCAAGGCAGCTGATCCCAAGCACTAACTCCCCCTGGGAGGCCCTCCACCCATGTCTATTTAAACCCACCACCTTCTCGGCCAAACAAGGTGATGAACTAGATCTTAACAAAACTCTGCCAAAATTGCTCCAGGTCATTCTCCTAGCCTAGAGCAATTGATCCCCACTGTTCTCCTGCCCTAAACCCCATTGATTGAGCTCAATTTTGGAGCTCAATTCTCAGCCTAGAACCAGGTCATCTCTGAAACCTCCACCAAAATCAAATTAAACTCACCCACACCTGCATAGGACCAAGAGAAGGAGTTCCCCAGTGGAAGCCCCCTCACCAGGCCAGCCATTCTCTCTATCAGCCAAGCTTTGAAATCGGGCTTGGTGGAAGTTGTACCTAGGCAATTTCCCAGAGCCAGAGACTTCATTTAGAGCTTCCTTGGGTGCAATCGAAGGTGCAACAACTCTCTGATTGAAGCTTCACTTCTCAGAGCCAAGCTATAGACCTCTCTTTCCTCCTGAGCTTCCAGAGATTCTCTATTTTGATTAGTTTAATTTCATAGCATGTAAACTGTATGGATGTATTCGTCTCTTCAAGATGAACCCATAGAGTATAAGAACACAAAAATCCGTTAAGAAATGAGAGAGTTCTTAGGATTTTAGTGTGGACGGTCACGGGTGCACTCCAGTCGTAGACGATGACCAGGCGCCGTCCGATCGAGCATGTATCAAGTGAACGATCCAGATTACGCCGGACCAGAGAATGGTGAGTGAATCGCGGGCCCCTGGAGCGCTAAGTTAGATGGCGGCGTCGAATGGGAGCGCGACGCATGTGCTTTCGAAGCTGCCGAGGTTGAGTCAGCGCCGCGTGGATAAGTAGGAAATTATTGATTTTTTTATTTATATAAATACCCAGAACTTAGAAAATCCATAACTTTGTGTAGAAAAATCACAAAAATAAACTAAAAATACCCCCTTGCTCAGTGAACAGAGGAGAATAATATGGAAAAATAATGAGGTTAATTTGATGAGTATTTTGTTTTTAATTAAATATTTACTCATTTCAGTAGTTTGATTCTCTATTTGCATAGACAATTCACCATGGCATGAGACCATAGGGCTTTTGAAGCCTCTGATCTTGGGAACATTCCCTGAATTCTTCAAGGTCAGAGGCCATCTCTATGGCAAGTTATGTTTTTTTCAAGTTTATGTCACTGTTTTTGGTATTTTATTTCCATTAATTAGCATATTACTTAGAAAATTCTAGGAAAATTTGGGGAAGTTTCTTAGGACTAGAGGATCCTAGGATAATTATATTTTGAGTTAATTCATTAAGAATAACCCTAATTGGTCTAATTACTCAAAACTGAACTTTAATTAATTAGGGTTAACCACACATATAAAGAACTTGAAAACAAATTCTCCACTGATCTTTAGGATCAGAGGGACCTCACATAAAAATTTGGAATCAATTGGAAATGTTTAACCCCACTAAATGGATTAATTAAGTCACATGACCAAAATTAAACTTTAAAAATTCATAACTCTAAAAATACATTTTAAAAACTCACCAAATTGGTTTTGGGGCCTCTCTGATGTCAGAGAAGTCTAAGAAAATTAAAATTAAAATTTTCTAAAAATCTTCATTTTCACCATATTTTAATATATTAAATAATTAAAAAATAATAAAAATCATAAAAATATTAAAAATCATAGAAATGAAATATTTCACCTCCTAATCACTTAGGAATAAACCAAATTTTTTTTCCAAGTCTCAAAATAGAGATATTGAATTTTAATTGCTTAAAACAATTTTTGAATTAAAAAATGAATTTTCCAACCTTTCCAATAAATTAATTCTAATAAATCAAAGAAAAATCAGAAGATTATAAAATTTGTTTCTCTGAACTCCTTGAGGTCAGAGAGATTTATGAAAAATATAAAACTTAATTTTAAACCTTTTTTTATTTTATAATTAATTAACACTCTAAAACTCAAAATAATTATAATAAATAAAATATAATTCAAAAAATCACTAAAATTGGTCCAAGTGGTCCTCTGGTCATTAGGGACATCCCATAATTTTCTTAAGGATAGAAACCTTTCTTTGGTCATGTTGTTTAAGTTCCATTGA
Organism: Papilionanthe hookeriana x Papilionanthe teres; assembly: GCA_022702705.1. Lineage (NCBI taxonomy): Eukaryota > Viridiplantae > Streptophyta > Magnoliopsida > Asparagales > Orchidaceae > Papilionanthe > Papilionanthe hookeriana x Papilionanthe teres. The sequence continues at coordinate 14,184,475 of CM040426.1, read as the reverse complement.
AAGTCCCTATTTTTCATTAAAATATTTATATAAATTAAATTAAATTCAGAAAAATCACATATTCTCCTCTAATGTCTTAATTGACATATGAGTAAAGTGAAATAAAAATTTCAAGTTTATTTGAGCTCAATTTAGTGAGTTATGAAATTAATAAACTTAAAGGTGCATAAAGGTAATTAAAGGATTTCAACCCTAATTAACATTTAGGTCTAATCAAAATGGGGAGGGTAAAATGTTTGATTTTAAAATTTTCATTAGAAGATTGAAACCTAAAGAATTAAGGGGTAGAAACCCATTGATCATCTTGAAAATATTTTAAAGTAAATTTTAATTAATTAAACAATTTAAATTTTGGAAGAATAAGTTAAAATTTGGATTATTAAAATGGGGATATAATTTAGAGAGACTATAATAACTTAAACTAAAATCCCTAAATGAATCACTTTAATAATATTTAACTTTTTAATTAAATTTAAAGTGATAATTGAAATTAATAATTAAATAATTAAAAGGAAAGTGAATCTTGATTAAATTAAAACTTAAAACATTAAATAATTTGATAATTAAATTGAAATCAATTTAAAACAAAAATTATTAATTTCAAAAATCACTTGAAAGCAGATTTAAAATAAACTTGAAACATAAAAAATCAATTTCATAAAAATAGATTCTTAAAAAAATATAATCAAACCAATTAAAAGTTAATCTAGAATATTGCAATTAAATTAAAATTAAATCATTAAAGTCTAATATAAATAATTTAAACTCTTCTTTCAATTCAAATGGTTTAAAATACCTAAGAATAAAACAACTTGGACACTATTCCAAACTTAAATTATTAAAATTTTATAACTAAATTAAACCACTTTAAATCATCAATTCTAATTTTAAATCATTAAAATCTTTAATAAATTAATTTGCCCTTAAAAGGTTTTCATTATTATAACTCTTAAGTAAAGCATCAAGTGAAATGTCACTTTACTTATAGGATAATCAAACACTCTAATTCACTGAGCAAGAAATTAAACTAAATTTTAGGATGATTAATTCACCTGTGCAATAAAACTCATTTGGACTCAAAAAAAATAATCCCAAAAAAATTGAAAAGATGTTCAGGACTTGTCCTAAACACTTCCTCAATATGATGGGATGTTTTAGAAGAACAATTGAATTTAATTATTCTTTGATGAAGAAAATCATCCTTAAACAAAATATAAGAACCTAGTCGTCATAGGTGATGACTAGCAATAGGATTAGGACTTTGGTAGACAACCAAAACTTTTCCCTTAGCTTTACCTAGGTACTTGTTGCAAATATATAAATGCCTTAACATGTGTTTTAAGTGCGGCTTGGATATGGAGAGAAGACCCTCTTGGTACGCTTTTATTTTATTGCAATTTATTTACTTACCTGCACTGCACTTTACTTTTCTTGCATGTTAAACAAGATTGACACCTTGCATGAAAACTGAAACCTTTAGGATAGCCACAAAACTGAAACCCAAAACTAAATTAAAAGTCACAACAGGATAAAATTCACCGCCACAACATTCAAAATATAAAACAACTCAAAATTTAATCACAAACAGAACAACAAAACTACAATTGCAACTAAATTAAAACGTCTCGTTGGATGATCGGGAATACATTGGATGATGTAACGTACGTGTTGCTAATGGAATTTCCCACGGTCTAAATGAAAGTGTGGAACTCATTCAGTTGAATTTAGCAAATTCATCTGGACTAAGTGAATCCTATAAAAATAACGGTGCCGAAATGATGGAACCGTGGGATCTTAACCGTTGTTGTTATAATAAACTTTAATATTCCCCTGATAAAACATTAAAGACATTTGAACTTTAAGATTTATCTAAACCAAAACACTATTCTCATCTCCTGATTTCACCTTCTAAAACTAAACCTCTGCAACAACAAGGAGCTTGGAGCACAGTGGGCAGCACGGCCATCGTCGTCAGCAAAACTTGGATCGACATCAACAAAACCATTCTTAGAACTAAACATCTATAGGATTTCGAGGTAGTTTGCCTAGTGCAATATAAATCCTCAACTCTTTGTTAGGCATTTGCATAATCAAGTTATGCAAATTAAGCCCTAACCGGTCTTAGGACTCTGAGGTAGTCGTTTGGTACGACACAAACCCTCACATCTTCAAGGCTATTTGTATGATCATGTCATGCAAATATAAGTCCTAATTAATTAAAATTGGCAAGATTGAAACATTAAATAAATTTTCCCAATTTGAAGCCAAACAATAGGATAGTTTGGGAAGTTGCCAAGATTCTTCTTGGATCCTTAGCTTCTCCTACTTTTCTTCCTTTGGACTCTTAAAATAAACCATTCCGAATTTGAGCTAATCCCTATTGAAAATTTCAAAATCCAATTGTTTGAAATTCTTAAACTTTGAAATTCTTGAGAGCAAAACCACTGATCATTATCGAGAGTTTTCTTAAGTGTCTTCAGACATTTAGGATGTAATTAACTATAGGGGCTTGCCCTTATAGGGAACTTTAAGAACCCGAGTAATATAAACCCCGCTCAATTCCTTTATATTAAGCGGGGAACTTATCGGCTTATAAAATTGGTTCGCGGACCAAACGGATGTCACAAATCTTCTAGTTTATTTAATCGAGCCCCATCATCAAGCAGTGTGTCTATTCTTCGGGATAGATACATGGTTTGTGGTGTGGAGCTCGTTTATATAAACTATTTGGGATGTGAGATCGGTTTGATTTCATATCTTAAAATTTTCAAACTTAAAGTTATTTTTAAAATCAAATGCTTCTTTCTAAAACTATATATATATATATAAATTAAATTTAAAATTTACCGATAACTTCTGTAGGCGACCCCCTTTTCAAAACACACAACCTAAAAATATGCCGACAACTTCTGGTGACTTCGCTGGGGACTAGTTCTTCTCTCCATCCTAATCAGATGGTTTTGATTTCATAAATCAATAGTAAGTCCATATCTTTAGTGGACTAAAACTATCATTCTTCCGTTGGCATACCACGTTCATTTCTATCTTGAACAAGTATAGTCAACTTCTCTCGGATTTAGGAGCCACTGTTTAGACACCCCTAAACAAAGAGGTTCAGAAATCCTTTTACCTCTTAAGAGGTGGGGTGGACCCCCAATAGGTGTTAGCTTAGGAGCGGTCCTTCGGATTGAGAAGCTTTACGAGAATTTCTATCCCTTTTCAATTCCGAACCGGGTCCCTTCCTTTTTCTATAAACCTCCGTTCTTTAAATATTTTGTTCCTAATAAAAAAATCCTCTAATAAACAAGCCTTTAATAAACAAACTCTTTTAAATCATAAATACGCTAAGATAAACAAAAATGTGTTCGGACTCTTTCTTTTTTCGTCCTAAATTCTGTGACAAAAGGAAGCATAATTCGGGACTAATACTCAGAATCTACCCTGCAGAAAATGTCTACCCCAAAGTTAATCTTCTCCTTCACCAACGAAATAGACTTCGCTGCCTGACAATGGGATCATTCATTTCGGACAAGGATTTAACATTGCAGAAATTAAGTTCGCTGACGTCACTCTCTTCGCACTAATGGACAAAGTGCCAGAAACTGAGAAACCCCTGATAGAGTTCAACCTGAAGTCGACTCAAGAATTCCCTCCACTGTAAAGGGTTCCAGCTGAAAGAAGTACTGCTATTCGTAGGAGGACTGTTGTCTCTACCCCCACCGGTCTAGTCATCCTGCACCTACCCCGGCTTCTGCCAAACTGAAAGGGAAGGAAATCCAAGTCTGTGGTGAGCCTGTCACCGTGGAGGGTACAGATTTTTCTACAATACCATCTGTTTTCGAGATTGGGTCCAGTTCAAGAGTTGCACCCCTAACTCAGACTCAAAGAAGAAATCAAAGCAGAAAGATAGCCAGGATTGAGAAAGCCAAGGCCGCTGAAGTTGCCTTCCTGGAAGAGTCCCTGAACTGCCTGGGTATATACCTCTATTGGAAGGGAGTAGGTTTCACCCCCTCTCTGCCACATCGAATGAAGAAGATGTCTGAAGGATCGCCGCTACACTACCCCGACCTGCACACTATAGTAACTACAAAAGAAAAAGGGTTAAGACTACGCCATTTGCTCGGGTACAAGCTGTGATAGAAAAATTGGCAGAGAATGAAAGATGCCCCGTGTCAGAAATCCTAAGAAGAATGGGATGAGTGTCAGCTAGATCCCGCCTCAGACCGCGAGTAGAGCCTGTCACTGCTGTAGAGAAACCAAGGAAGAAAATGAGAACTAGTTCACCTGTTGTTGTATCGGGCCATCATATTAGGGAGGACACCACCTACCAGCATATAGCCGACAGACCGTCCGGTCCTAGGCCTTTTGCTGCAAGAAGGATGGTGTGACGACCTATTATTACTGAGCTGAGACCAACACAACGTCTTGAGAAGAAAAGTCTCATAAAAGAGCCTGAATCAGAAGGAAGTGATGCTGCAATAAAAGAAACTCCCGAAAAAGAAGTTCAACAATCGTCACATGACAACCGCAAGACCGTCTGGAAGAGACCCCTCGAGGATGCTATAGGAAAGCTAAGGACAGATATATGACGGTTGGCAAAAGAAAGAAGAGAGATGTTGGAAAATGAAGTTGATTCATCAGAATTTATGGATAAAGAGTATGTCGAGATCAACATGGTTGAAACACGAGCATCATTAGCTTCGCAAGGTGCTCCGGAGAATCGCGGAAAGAGATGAACTAGAAGTGATGAGAGCACAGGTTCGGGAAAGAGATGACACAATTTCCCAGATGGTAAGGAGGATGGAAGAGATGGCTGCTGCTTTAGCCACTCTCTAAAGTCAGGTGCAACCTCAAAAAGAAACACCCCCAGAGATCATCCATATTGCAGATGGAGGAAAAGAGATCACATCCGTCAACGGAGATGAGCCACCAAAGAAGGATTCTACACATAATATTATTCCCGAAAAGGACATTAAAAACATGGGTGCGAGAAGCTTTAGCACAATCCAAGAGTGGAGCATCTATTCAAACGGGTAGACCTTACCCTGAAGAATTTGATGTCGTCCAATACCCAAAAGGCTTCATACCACCTCTGTTTAATACTTTTGATGGCACAGGAAACCCCAGGCAGCACGTCGCACATTTTCTCGCTAGTTGCTGCAATGCCAGTGGGAGTGACGCTTTACTCTTCCGTCAGTTCGTCGGCAATTTGTCAGGGATTGCCTTTGACTGGTACGCAGAATTGCCAAATGGTTCAGTTAAGACCTTTGCAAAATTGGAAAACCTCTTCGTTAAGCGGTTTGCCGGGGCTCGGCATCTTATCACTATCGGTGATCTAGTGGTGGAGCACCAAAAACCGAACGAGACTTTAGTGGATTACATACTTCGATGGAGAAATTTAAGCATGAAGTGTGAACCACAACTTCAGGAGAAGCATGCGATCAGTATTTTGCTGAAAAGCATCCACGGCTCGATAGCACTTCTCCTTAAAGGATTTACAATCAAGACTTTCGAGAAGCTGCTTACCAAGGCCGGAAGCTTACAAGAGGAAGCAAAACAGCTAAGTTTCATGGACAAGACCGATAAACAGAAACCAGTGAAAGCATTTGAAAAGAAATCCAGAATCGTCACGGCAGTAGATAAGTGCAAGAAACCAGTGCAGATACAACCAAAGCAGCAACAGCCTGGCTATCAACCACCGTAACGTACTTACCAACAACCTCAGCAGGGTTATCAACAGCCTCGACTGTTCTATCAGTCGCCTCATCATTATGAATAACCACCTCATCCATAGCGTACCCTGAAATATTTTCTGAACAAGGAATATCCATTCAAAATTGAAGCAGTGGCGAAGATGTTCCGCAGTTTAATGAAGACACCAGATTTTCAGCTACCAGAGCCCAAGAGGCCGGAAGAAGTCAATAAGAAAGATCATCCAAACTATTGCCCTTACCACCAGATGCTTGGGCATAAGTTAGAGGATTGCATCACTTTCAAGATTTGGCTTGACGACAATCTCTGGAAAGGGAACATAACAATCCCAAAGGAATACATGAAGGAACCCCAAAAGGGAGGTTTCGTCAATGTTATTTCAATGGATCCTATTGTTCCGATAGACCCTTGCACGACCCATGATGGATGGAGTACCGTCTGGACAAAGTCTTCAAAGAAAATCTTAGATCATATCTAGAATGCTTCGGTGCATGCTTCAACTCAAAGTTTGAAACCCACTGAGCCGGCACTATCGCTTGCGACTGAAGAACCACCTCAGAAGGAGGAGAAGATCGTAGAAGAAAAAAAGATCGAGGCTCCAAAGAGTAGACTAGGGGCTGCTTATCCTAGGATAGTTATTTCCGATTCGGGGGAGAAATCCCTCGAACCTTTGACTCTGTATGATTATTTGCTCGCCCCGGTGGGATCTTATAATGATAAGAGTTTTGGTGTTGGCTACGTTTTGACTATTTCTAACGATTACGTAACTAACGAAAACCAAGCTAATCCAGATCTCGATTTCGATATAAATAACGATTCTCAAATCATACTAAACCTCAATGACCACGATCAAGGAGAAGATGTTCACAAGGATGGCTATGAAAGCTCAACAAGCGACGAGTCTATTTGTGAATTTCATGGAGCTTCGATTGCGATAGAATTAGAGTCATCAGATTCCGAAGCAAAGCCAGGAGAGCAAGTCATTCCGATTCAAGGGGAGACACCGATAGATTCAACACCAGATTCAGAATAAATAACTGAAGTCAATTTAAGAAGTGGAAAAGTTCTACCTCCGAGAATAGGTCCAAAAGATAAAGGAAAGCAGTTGGTTGCTCAGGAAGAGCCAACCCCAGTAGAGGAATTGCCTATTTGGGAGGAAACCGAGGAACATGGTAACAAAGTGGACTATAACGTGCTAGCCCATCTTAGGAAGCTACCAGCCAAACTAAGCATATGCGACGCTCCGATCCTGTCAAAGGAGATGAGGGAAACTCTGATCAAGGCTCTACTTGATCCAGAGATTCGTTTAGCTCAAATGGCCGGTAATTCCTTAGATGAGGTTTGCTCGTTAAAAGAACAACGAGGTGTTACCTTCACGAACAATGATTTACTACTCGGAACGGCTGATCACAACCGACCGTTGTACATTTCAATCATCATTGGAAAGTTTATGCTCTTCAAATTGTTGGTTGATCTAGGAGCATCAATCAACATAATGAATCTTTGGACGCTAGCATATTTGGAAATTGATGCTCGTGAGCTTGAAGCAGACAAGATGTTATTAAGAGGGTTCAATCAGAAAGGAGAAAGAGCTCTTGGATCGATAACACTACTAATGAAAACCGGTGATTTAGCAAAGACAACCGCAAAATTCCATATAATTGATTCTGAGACATCGTTCAAAGCCCTACTAGGTCGGCCATGGATCCATGAAAACCGGATGGTACTGTTGTTTCTGCACATGTGCATAAAATATTATGAAGGAGGAGATAGTGTATCAAAGGTGATTTGCAACCATTCTCCGTTCACGAGATTGGAATTCATAAAGATGCAGCCTACTATGCACCTCCGAAGAAAATAATCTTTTCTAGAAATGTCATACCAAATAAAGCAAAAGGAGTGCAAGACGATAAAGAGCCGGAAATTCTTATCCAACAGTTACTCACCACTCCCTTACGGCGAGATGGTGAAGGTTTCTCCAGAGGTTGAGGCCAGGTTAGAACAGTTGGACAGAAGAAACCAGTCATCGATGTTGATTGGGAGACCAGTTCCGAAGAAGAAAAAATCAAGAAAGAAGCAGCAACAGTAAATCAAAAGAAACCCAAGTTCAATATCTCTCTCGAAGATGAAAAGAATGAAGAATATAAATCAATGTACGAGAAGATTAACCATTATGTACATACTATGACCCTGACCCCCATCCATTCTAATAATATCGAGGGTATGGTGGTCAAGGAAGTGCATGGTGGTGGTACTAAACCAATTAAATTCTACCATGGTGCTTCTTCTTCCAATACTGAAAAAGATGTACAATTCGAAGATGTTACTTCATCTGAATTAATGGAATTTCCTTTTGAGTGGTATTCTCCCTGTGTTCAAAATTTAATTCAACGTGGTGTCTTACCTCGATGATGGACAAAAGGTCGATCACAACACTTTGAAAAATTATGGAACAATGCCAGTCGGCCTCCCAATTCAAAACATGGTCTCGGATTCGGCACAGTAGGGTCTGTTGATGATTCGGGATTTTGCTTGGTTATCACTTGCGAGCCTAATGAAGACAACTTGGAAGCCTCAGAAGATCTCGAAGATCTACCAATCGGAGATGCTCCGCCAGAATTCAAAGAAGAAATTAAATCTATAATAGATGATTTAATGGAAGTTAACTTAGGTACTAGCCAAGAGCCTAGGCCGACCTTTGTTAGCTCCTTACTCAATAAAGAAGACTCTGAAAAGATAATCAAGCTACTAATGGAATTAAAGGTTTGTTTTACTTGGAGCTATGATGAAATGCCAGGATTAGCTTTAGAAGTTGCAGTTCATAAACTAGGAGTGGATCCCACTGTCATTCCAGTCAGACAAGCTCCTAGAAGAATGTGTCTGGAGTTTGAACAACAAGTTATAGCTGAAGTTAAGAAGCTAATAGATGCTAAATTTGTCCGTGAAGAACAATATCCAACTTGGTTAGCCAATGTGGTACCAGTCAGAAAGAAGAATGGTCAGATCAGAATCTGCATAGACTTTAGAGATTTAAACAAAGCATGTCCAAAGGACGAATTCCCGTTACCCATTCCAGAATTGATGATCAACATTGCTTCAACAAATGAAGTCTTCTTATTCATGGATGGATCTTTGGGATACAACCAGATAAAGAAGGCACCGGAAGATGAAAAGCTTACAGCCTTCAGAACGCCGATTGGGGTATTCTGCTACACAGTGATGTCGTTTGGATTAAAGAACGCAGGTGCAACCTATCAAAGAGCAATGACAAGGATTTTTGATGATCTCATTCACAACCAAGTCGAGTGTTACGTGGATGATGTGGTCATCAAGAGTAAACTAAAAGAACATCATTTGTATGATTTGAGAATTGTTTTCGAGCAATTAAGACAATATAACCTTAAGATGAATCCCTTGAAATGCGCCTTCGGCGTCACCTCTGGGAAATTCTTAGGATTTGTCGTCCAACATCGTGAAATTGAAATCGATCCGGTTAAAATTAAAGCTATCTTAGAAATGCCACCTCCTAAAACCTTGAAACAACTATGTTTCTTTCAAGGGAAATTGGCATATCTTCGACGCTTTATCTCAAATTTGTCAGGAAGGTGTCAACCTTTTTCTGCTTTGGTTAAGAAGGATGAAAATTTTACTTGGGACTCCAAATGTCAACATGCATTCAATGACATCAAACAACACCTAATGACACCTCCTGTCATAGCAGCCCCAGTCTCGGGACAACCGTTGATACTTTATACCGCAGCTTTAGACCTGTTAGCCCAAGTCAACAATGAGGGAAAAGAAAATGCTCTCTACTACTTAAGTCGTCATTTAATTCCGATAGAAGTAAAGTATCCCTCGATTGAGAAGCATTGTTTGGCCCTGATCTTCACCGCTCAAAAGCTTAGGCATTACATGCTTTCTCATAAAGTCAACCTTATTTCGAAGTTTAATCCGTTGCAATATTTGATGACCCATCCGACACTTTCCGGCAGACTTGTCAGGTGGTCAATGATACTATTGCAATTCGATATAACTTTCATTCCTCTTCGTGCCATGAAAGGACAAGTCCTAGTAGACTTCCTAGCAGCACACCCTTTACCAGCAGAATCGCCTCTCAACAACGATTTGCCAGACGAGCAGATAATGAGCCTAGAAGACCCCGATGATCAGCGTTGGGAACTGTACTTCGATGGAGCATCTTCAGCACAGAAAGATAAAGAATAGCAAATGATAGTGCCCGGTAAAGCAGGAATCAGACTAATATTTATAACACCGGAGCGGGGGATGTTAAGGTACTCTTACCACTTAACAGAACCATGTACAAACAACGAGGCGGAATACGAAGCCCTTATAACCGGACTGGAATTAACTATTCAGATGGGGATAACGGATATCAACATCTATGGAGATTCTCAGTTGATCATTCAACAGGTCGCAGGGCAATACAAAATTCTAAAGCCAAGACTCGAGCAGTACTTTCAGTACGCCAAGAGACTCTTGGAGCAAATTCCAAATGTAACAATCTATAAGATTTCCAGAAGTGAAAATGCTCTCGCAGATGCTTTAGCCCGCCTTGCAAAGAAATTTGCCTACTTGCAGGATGAGTCAATTGAAGTGTCAGTTCAAGGACGACAGGTCCTATCACAGCTCGACATGGATACAATACACAAATCAGCAGAAAAAATAGAAGAAACAATTGCAGCAGTGACAAAAAATACAAAAGATTAGCGGCAGACACTGATAGACTACTTGCAAAAGTGAAACCTACTAGACGATAAGTCGATAACCCATCAAATCAAGAAAAGAACTCTATCTTACGCATTAATAAACAGCACGTTATATAGAAGGTCTTTTGATCAAATGTGGCTAAGATGCCTGAGTGGGTCTGAGGCTCGTGAAATCGTTAAAGAAGTACACTCTGAACTTTGTGGCGCTCATCAGTCGAGTTCGAAAATGAAAATGAAGATTAAAAGACTAGGGTACTACTGGCCCTCGATGATGACCGATTGCATGAAAATTGCCAAAAGTTGTCACTAGTGCTAAATGCATGGAGTGGTTCTACATCAACCTCTAAATGTGCTACATCCGACAATCGCGTCGTGGCCATTTGAGTGTTGGGGTACAGATATCGTGGGTCCGATAGAAACGCCTTCTTCAAGAGGACATCACTTCATTCTTGCAGCTACAGATTACTTTTCTAAGTGGGCGGAAGCAGTACCGCTCAGAGAAGTGCAAGCACATAACATGCAACAATTCTTCAAGAATTAGGTCGTCTACCGTTTTGGGGTACCGCGCAGAATCATTTCAGATAATGGTTCCGCGTTCAAGAGTACGAAGATCAACAATTTTGTCAGAAGACACGGGATCGACTGACGCTATTCAACAATCTACTACCCAAGAGCGAACGGCTTGGCCGAGGCTTTTAATAAAACTCTCGTCCAAATCCTAAAGAAAACTTTGGACGACAACAAAAGAAATTGGCACGAGAAGTTGTTAGAAGCCTTATAAGCCTACAGGACGACTTTCAGAACTCCTACCCAGTCTACACCTTACGCCTTAGTGTACGGGTCCGAGGCCGTTCTACCCTTAGAGGTTCAGTTTTCGTCTCTCAGAATTGCAATTGCAAACAAGATCACTACAGAAGAAAATGCCAAACTACAACTAGAGGAGTTGGAAAGCTTGGAAGGGAAAAGACTTTCAGCACAACAGAATTTGGAACTGTATCAAGCCAAGATGATCCAGGCCCACGATAAACTAGTCCGTCCAAGGACATTTAAAGTCGGTGACTTGGTTTTGGTTCTCAGAAGACCTATTCTTGCACATCGCAAGATAGGTGGTAAATTTGAACCGACTTGGGAAGGGCCATTCATGGTCGAAACAGTCTACTCAGGAGGTTCCTACCAACTGGTGAATTGACGTGGAGAACGACCTATGCTTTCAATCAATGGATGATATTTGAAGAAATATTACGCAACCTGATGTTTCGAAGGATGAACCTTAAAAATGAGGTCTCATTCCAAGAAGCACGGGTATAGTAATCATTTGCGACTGTGTCCGAACCCAAAACATAAAAAAAAATGGATGATAAAAAATAAAATCATTAATAAAAAAAATGTGTTAAAAAGAAAACATGTGAAATCATAATAATGAAATTTTGATTCCTTCCTTTTGAATCAATTCATTCCTAATCTTTCCCTCATCTCTTCCTACTTTCTTTAAAAATTAAAAGAGATAAATAAAAATTTTCCATTAATAAATATTTTTCTTATTGTTCTTGTTCTTAGTATGCACCCCTAATCATTTCCTTGTTTTTGCGTGGGAAATGTCGAACGAGCGGTTGGTTCTGAAATTTAAGAATGGCGTGAGTCTAGCACTCGATAAAAAGAGGATGAATGATGGAGTCGTGATTGAGATCGACTATGGCTTCACACCAGCTGGGCTACAATACGAAGAAAATGATTGGACCCCAATTGATCGACAAGAGCTCCGTAGCCATACAATGATGAAATTGGGTTGCTCAAGTCAACCATCTACCAGCAAGAAGAGAAAAGTAAATACCGCTCATGCAACAGGAGAGGACAAGAAAGTTAAGTCTGTTGTTGCTACAGTAGAAGGCAGGCTCGTCAGCGCAATGACCACAGAAATTCAAGGGGTAAGGAGAGCTACTCTCACTGCCACCCAGAGGAGGAACAAGAATCACCGCATTCACAAGATGTTAACCATGTTAGGAGCAGATCAACATGAAAAAGCAGTTGCTACCGTCAATACAAATACTCCGAAGAAATTGGTTCGTCAGGAACCAGAAAAGAGGAGACCAACTCCAAGGAAAGCAGAGCAGATAAAGGAAATCCCAAGAAGAGCAAAAATAGAATCAGCACCTCAACACCAGATAAATGCACCAGTTTTAAAGAGTCTTGTTGCGAAGGCATCCCCGGAGGATGTCCCGACAGAGAGTATCCTCGAGGAGCCAAGACATACAGGAGAGCGTGCCGGGGTTGAACCATACATTCCCCAGTACGTTACTAGACCTCACCGATTGTAGATAATTCCAGAATATGAGTTGGAAAGAATGCATAATGTTGAAAAGAAAACTTTTGAATACTTTGAGAGAATTGGAAGCAAGAGCATCAATATCTTAGAAGGCTTCGAGCTGCAAACATATGTGTTCTGAGATTACGAACAACAGCAAATTGTAGGCTGCATTGTTGAGCTTCAGAAAATGGGACGAGCTGGTCTTTTGAGGGAAAAAACCTATTCAGAACCCCGAAGATGGATGCCAGGGAAAGGAAGAGTTACGATCCAGTGTGGATGTTGCTACAACTTCGCGGTAGACAGAAAAGGAAATCCACCAGGGATACTCCGTCGCAGTGAGGTGGATCTGATGCCGAATATTATTAAAAGAATGGTAAAATGGATGATAACATGGAGGGTATTGTCTGCAGATTGCATACCCAACAGCTGCATCATTAACATCTACAAGGAGGGCGACTGCATACCTCCACACATAGACCATCATGATTTCGTTAGACCTTTCTGCATAGTGTCTTTTGTCAACCAGTGCAATATCATGTTCGGATCTGACCTCCGGATAGCAGGCCCCAGTGAGTTCCGAGGGCCGGTGGAGATACCACTACCAGTAGGTTCCGTCATGGTGTTAAAAGGGAATGGAGTGGACATCGCAAAGCATTGCATTCCAGGAGGCCTGTTGAGTGGATCTCCGTCACTTTCATGAGAATGGATGATAGAAAGATTCCTTTTCACTTCCAGCCAGATCCAGAGTTAGAGAGCCTCTGGCTTTACGAGCTGTGAGTTACATGGGAGATAGCACACCTCCAATGCACATCCATATGACATTCCTGCCAAGGATGACTTGGAAGGTGATGTTATTGTCCATGTATCTCACTATTCAGACATGAATTTTGACAGCTGCTTTTAAAAGAAACTTGAAGAATCTTACACAATCCGTTTTGGATTTATATGGATTGTATGAGATATTAAATTCTTAAAGAAAATATAATCATGTTTTGGATCAAGTTTTATTATGTATTTTCAACAAGATTGGAATGAAAGTGACCACTTCATGCTTTGCCTTCACCTCTTTTTGTGCAAATTGACTTAGAAACGCCATTAAATCAAAAGAACTTCGAGAAAAGAACAAAGGGAAATTAAAAATAAATAAGAACTCTTTTTAAAAAATCTGAATGTCAAAACAAACTATAAATAAACACGAACTCTAAATAAATGTGAACCCTAAAATGAAAATCAAGCTAAAAATCAAATTACAACAAACGACGAAAATAAATTCCTGAATCTGAAATCCCCAGCCTTCGGCTATTCTCAAATCTCTTTTTGACTCTCCATGTTTCCTTCCCTCTTTTGAGAAGGTCGACTGAATCTACTGACACAAAACCACGAAAATTTTCGATTTGGTTCTGATGGCATGGATTCATATCCTTCGCCAAGTAAATCAGACTTTGATAGATCCTCATGGGAGGTAGAACACTTTCACGTCTCATTTCAAATCTTGTGCTAAACTCAAATCTCCACAGCAAATTTCCACCCTTTAGACCTTCAAGACTGGAACCAGATTCTAGTTCTCTTTAAACCTTCGAGACTGGAACTAGATTCCAGTTCTCTTTAAACCTTCGAGATCGGAACCGCATTCCGCTCTCTTTAGACCTTCGAGACCGGAACTCGATTCCAGCTCTCTTTAAACCTTCAAGATCGGAACCGCATTCCGGCTCTCTTTAGACCTTCGAGACTCGGAACCGCATTCTAGTTCTCTTTAAATCTTCGAGACTGGAACCAGATTCCAGTTCTCTTTAAACCTTTGAGACTGGAACTAGATTCCAGTTCTCTTTAAACCTTTGAGATTGGAACCTTCGAGACTGAAACCGGATTCCAGTTCTCTTTAAACCTTCGAGACTGAAACCAGATTTCAGTTCTCTTAAAACCTTCAAGACTGGAACCAGATTCCAGTTCTCTCTAAACCTTCGAGACTGGAACCGGATTCCAGTTCTCTCTAAACCTGCGAGACTGGAACCAGATTCTAGTTCTCTTTAAACCTTCGAGACTGGAACCCGATTCCAATTCTATTTAAACTTTCGAGATCAGTACCTAAATTCTTATTCTCATCATTTTCAATCGATACTTAAACTCTGATTCTCTCTCCGAGGCTGGTACCTAAATTCAGTTCTCTTCGCAGTCCCGAGGTTGGAACCTAGGTTCCAATTCTCCTTTCAAATCCAGATTTCCTTGAATTGATTTTAAATTAAACCTCAATCAAAATTGAAACTCAGAACAAATAAAAAATTCAAACTCAACATTAAGACTTATAACAGAAAATGAAATGAAATCTAAATCAAATTCCCCCAGATCTTATGATATGGAATTCAACTCCTTTTCTTTTCCCCAGCGAGAGTTCAGGGATCTCCAGTCTTGGAGATATACTCGATACTCCCCAGCGAAAATTTATTTCTACTCTGTTCTAAGTGTGTCACTTAGACGTCTATGTTGGTTTTGTTGATTGCTTCAGTCAACGCCAATACGCACGGTGTGCTTGGTTAGTACACCACACCTATTGGGGTCCATTTGTTGACCTCATTTTTGATGAGGTCTTTTCTCTTCTCTCTCCTTAGTACTTAGGATCTAGCCTTAGGCTTTCCCTTTGACTATCTTAGAGGACTTGAAATGGAACCCACCACTTAGAAATTTAAACACCTCTTAACTCCCTACAAACCCCATAAGTTTGATTGTAAACCCCTAAGTCACTTGGAGGGTTAAGATCAAATGTGGAGGTTTAAAGGATGAGTTCCCTATAGGACTCTTTGGCCATAGGACTACCCTGGGTGGTATGGTCTGGTGAGGGTTGACCTACAAACATTGCACTTTCACACACATTCCAAATCCTAAAACTATTCATACCTAGCTTGACCCCTTGACTCATGTAGGTAATTCATATGGATGGACCTTAACCCAGAGGCCCTTGGCTAAGAGGGTTTGGAACAACATAGTGAATGCCTCAAATGAGTCCTCACATGGCTCTTATGGGCTTGATATGGCTTCATGGCTCAACCAAAGTGATTCCATTCTACTCAAACTTGATCAATCTTTATTTTTCCAAAATTTCAATTTTTGACCTCCGGGACCCTACACCTACCGAACCTACCAAATGCCCTTGAAACTACCCAAAATTTACAAAATCACCTAAATTACCCAAAATTCCTCAAAACCAATCCTAAACATTTCCCACAATTCAAATTGCTCATCCATAGCCAAATATACCAAAAATTTCAAAAATACCCTATAAATACCCAAAATACCTTTTTTAACCCAAAAAACTAAAAATTCCAGAAATTCCTAGAAAATTCCAAAAAATCCCAAATATTCCTAATTTCATTTTGTTTAACTACGCCATAGGCTAATTTTGTCAATTTAACTCACTTTTACCAAAACCCCCAATTTGACCCATTCTTAACCCAAGTGGACCCAATGTCAAACCAAATAAACCAAATTGACCTCAATTTTGATCCAATTCAATTCTAAACTTCAATTCAATATCCCTAATATCAATTTAGACCAAATCTAAGCCTAAGTTTATTAACATTTGGATTCAATTCCAATTTGAAGCTTAAAGCCCAATTTTGGCCCATGACCTAAACCTAGCCCAAACTAACCCAATTCAACCCCAATTGGCCCCAAATCTTTTCTAAAACCTTCCAAATATGCCCACAAAAAAATACTAATTTGATTTTCCCCAAATTTGAACATAAACTCCACCCAAACCTAACCCAAAACCAAAATCCCCATTTTTAGCCTAAACCCACCAGAAACCCAAATGGGCCCAAATTTCAAAATCAAAGCCCAATCAAAGTTGAAAACTCTTTGTGACACTCCCATAAACATTTCTCAACATTAATTTTACATTAAATCTAACATTAGCCCAACCTTAGCCCAAGTTAGCCCAATTTGACCCACTTTGGCCCCTTTACCAAAAAAGCCCAAATTAAATCCAATTCCACTCTAAATGATACCAAATCTTTTCTAAAATGTTCATGAAACATCCCTAAACTAAACCCAAAATTTTTTTGGCCCAATCCTTCACAAAATTTCCATCCACCATATTGTTTTCAAACCTAAAGGCCCACTTTCTTAAACCATTCTAAAAGCCCATTTTCAGCAAATCCAAAAGCCCAAAATTGGCTCTAAAGCCCACATGGCAATTTCTTTTCATCATACCTTTAATTGATATCACCCATAAGTTTCAAAATCATCATTAAATCATTCTATATCAAGCTTCATCCAAATTTCCACCAAAATGCCAAAATTCATGAAATCCATTTTTATGAAATTGACCAAATCTTTTCCCAAGCCAAATGAAGCCATGGAGCCATGCATAAGCCATATTGAAGCCATGGGAGTCACTTTACACCTCACCATGTCATTTATGGCAAATGGAGGGGGCCTCTTTCTTAATCCTTCATTAAGCTTTTTAACCCCATTCATGTCACACTCTAAACCAAGCTTAGCCACCTCACCATGGAAAGAGACCTCACCACTCTCTCTGGTCGACCCAAATGATTCCTCCCAGCCTAAAGTCAAGCCTTGGGGAGGTGCACCTAGCCTAAACCATGACTTAGACCAAAATGAGCCCAAAATTATCCTTCCCCCCTTTCCATTTAAATCAAGCCTTAGACACATGGCCAACCTCCATTGCTTGCACTAAATTCAAGCCCTGACCTTCCTGACCCTGAGGGTGACCCATGCTTGGCCGGCCAGCCACCACAGTCGCCAGAAAACACCAGGCCAAGAGCACTCATTTGATTCAAAAAATTCATACTCACTAGCTGAGCTGTCCCAACTCAATTGGACTCCATGGCTGTTCTTCCCTTGACCAAGGCAGCTGATCCCAAGCCCTAACTCCCCCTGGGAGGCCCTCCAACCATGTCTATTTAAACCCACCACCTTCTTGGCCAAACAAGGTGATGAACCAGAGCTTAACAAAACTCGCCAAAATTGCTTCAGGACCTTCTCCTAGCTCTGTAGCAATTGATCCCCACTGTTCTCCTGCCCTAAACCCCATTGATTGAGCTCAATTTTGGAGCTCAATTCTCAGCCCAGAACTAGAACATCTCTGAAACCTCCACCAAAATCAAATTAAACTCACCCACACTTGCCCAGAACCAAGAGAAGGAGTTCCCCATGTCGGCATATTTTTAAGTTGTGTGTTTTATTTTGAAAAGGGGGTCGCCTAACAGAAATTGTCGGCGAATTTTATATTTTAAATTTGATTTAATTATATATATATAATTTAGAAAGTAGCACTTGATTTTAAAGATAATTTTAAGTTTGAAAATTTTAAGAAATGAACTCAAACTGATCTCACATCCCAAATAGTTTATATAAACGAGCACCGCATCACAAACTGTGTATCTATCCCGAAGAATAGACACACTGCTCGATAATGGGACTCAATTAAATAAACTAGAAGATTTTTGACATCCGTTTGGTCCGCGAACCAATTTTATAAGCCGACAAGTTCCCCGCTTAATATGAAAGCATTAAACGTGGTTTATATTACCTGGGTTCATAAAATTCCCTATAAGGGCAAGACCCTATAGTTAATTACATCTTAAATGACGGGAATCACTTAAGAAAACTCTCGATAATAATTAGTAATTTTGCTCTCAAGAATTTCAAAGTTTAAGTTTTCAAAGGATTGAATTTTTGAATTTCAATAGGGAATGGATCAAGTTTGAAATATTTTATTTTGGGGATTCAAAGGAAGAAAAGTAGGAGAAATTACAGATTCGAAGCAAACTTCGGTAATTTCCCGACTATCCTATTGTTTGGCTTGGATTTAGGAAAGTCCTAATGTTTATTTAATGTTTTGATCTTGCCAATTTTAATTAATTAGGACTTATATTAGTATGATAAAATCATACAAATAGCTTCGAAGATGTGAGGGTTTATGTCGTATCGGACGACTACCTCGGAATCCTAAGACCGGTTAGGGCTTAATTTGCAATGCAAATGCCTAACAAAAAGTTGAGGATTTATGTTGCACTAGGCAAACTACCTCGAAGTCCTATGGCTTAGTTATTTAATTCTAAGAAAGTTTTGCTGAAGTAGACTCAGATTTTGCTGTTGACGATGGCCGTGCTGCCCACCATGCTCCGAGCTCCTTGTTGTTGCAGAGGTTTAGTTATGGCAGTCATAAATTAGGAGATGAGAAAAGTGTTTTGGTTTAGAGAAAATCTTAATTTCCAAGTGTTTTTTATATTTTATTTAAAACAAATCTTAAAGTTGATTATAACAACACCGGTTAAGATCCCACGGTTCCATCCTTCCGACATCGTTATTTTTATCTGATTCACTTAGTCCGCATGAATTTGCTAAACTCAACCGAATGAGTTCCACACTTTCATTTAGACCTCGGGAAATCCCGTTAAGCAACACGTAGGTTACATCATCCGAGGTATTCTCGATCATCCAACAAGACGTTTTAATTTAGTTGTAATTGTAGTTTTGTGTTATGTTTGTGATTAAATTTTGAATTATTTTATACTTTGAAATGTTGTGGCGGTGAATTTTATCTTGCAATGACTTTTAATTTAGTTTTGGTTTCAGTTTTAGGGACTATCCTAAAAGTGTGGGTTTTCATGCAACAATTGTTTATCTTGCAAGAAGAGTAAGCGCGATGCGATTAAATAAATTGCAATAAAGTAAATTGCAACAAAATAAAAGCGTACCTGGAGGGTCTTCCCGTCATCCCAAGCTACACTTAAACACAAATTAGAATATTTAATCAAGTTCCTAGGTAAAGCTAAGGGAAGGGTTATGGTTTTCTACCAAATTCCTAATCCTATAGCTAGTCATTTCCTATGACGTCTAGGTTCTTGTATTTTGATTTGAGGACGATTTTCTTCATCAAATAACAATTAAGTCCAATTGTTCTTATAAATATCCTATCATATTGAGGAAGTGCTTAAGAAGAATCTTAAACATCTTTTCAATACTGATAGGATTATTTTAAGTCCAAATGGATTTAATCAATCGAGTGAAGTAATCGTCCGAGGTTTAGTTAAGTTTTGTTGTTATCTTACTCAGATGAACTAGGACATTTGAATATCCTATAAGTGAAGTAACATTTCATTTAACGTTCGTTTAGGAGTTATGGTAACCAAAGCTTTCGAGGGCAAATCGGTGTTCAAATGGTTTGTGATTCAATTTAATTTCGCTTATCGGGTTTAAATTGGAATAGTGTTTAAGTTGCTTTATTTTGAATTTCTTTATGTCTTAGGTGATGTTATTATTATTATTTTTAATTCAATTTAATTTAACTTTAATTTTCGTTTAGCTTTTAATTTTAATTTAATTTATTTAATTTAAATTAATTTTAATTTTAACTTGATTTTATTTATTTATTTATTTATTTATTTTTTACTTAATTTAATTCAATTTAGTTTGATTTGATATACTTTAATTTAATTTAATTTAATTTGATTTAATTTAATTTGATTTAATTTAATTTGATTTGATTTAATTTAATTTAATTTAATTTAATTTAATTTAATTTAATTTAATTTAATTTAATATGTTTTAATTTAATTTGATTTAATTAATTTAGTTTGATTTGATTTAATTTAATATGTTTTAATTTAATTTTATTTAATTTTATTCAATTTAAATTTTAATTTAATTTTACTTTTAATTTTAATTTAATTGAAATTTTAAAAGGGTTTAATTTAAATAATTTAACTTTAATTTAATTTAATGATTAAGTCTTTTAACATTTTAAATCTTAAACTTGGATTATCATTTTAATTAGGAATTAAATATTATGGAGATGATTAATTTATGGATTCTTAAATTAAAGAACAAATCTTTTCCTAATAATATCCCTATTTTAATAATTCCAATTTTATTATTCTTCCAAATTTAATCAATTATTTAATTAAGGTTTATTTTAATTATTTTCACATTGTTTGGTAGGTTTCTACTCTTTAATTATTTAAATTCCAATCATCCAAATCATATTAGGATCAGATATTTTACTCTTTAATTTTATTAAGCCTAAAGTTTTAATTAAAGGTTAAAACTTTAATTACCATTTTGTCCTTCAAGCTTAATAATTCCATAACTCACTAAATTGAGCTTAAATGAACTTGAAATTTTATGTGACTTCACTCATATGTAAATAAAGACATGAGAGGAGAAAATGTGATTTTTCTGTATTTAATTTATTTATGTAATTATTTTTGGTGGAAAATGGGGATTTCCAAGGAAAATTTAATAATATGACCAAGGGAAAGTTTCTGTTCTTAAGAAAATTATGGGACATTCTTAATGACCAGAGGACCACTTGGACCAATTTTGGTGATTTTCTGAATTATATTATTTTTATTATAATTATTTTAAGTTTTGGAGTATTAATTAATTTAAAAATAAAATAAAGGTTGAAAAATAAATTTTATATTTTTCAAAAATCTCTCTGATATCAAGGAAATCAGAGAATCAATTTTTATAATTTTCTGATTTTTCTTCGATTTCTTAGAATTATTTTAGTGGAAATGCTAAAAAAATACATTTTTTAATTTTAAAATTACCTTAGGGCTTTAAAATTTAATATCTAATCAAATAGACCTAAGAAAAATATGGGGTTTGTTCCTAAGTGATTAGAATTCAAAATGTGACATTTTAGTGAATTTTATTATTTTTGTGATCTTTATTATTTTTTATTTATTAAAATATTAAAATAATGCAAAAAATTAACTTTTTTAGAAAATTGCAATTTTATTTTTCTTAAATTCCCCTGATATCAGAGAGGCTCCAAAACCAATTTGGTTAATTTTTGACAAGTATTTTGAAAGTTATGAATTTTTAAAGTTTAAAATGGCTAAATGGCTTAATCAACCCATTTAGTAGGGCTAACCAAGTCCAATTGACTTCAAATTTTTATGGTGGGTTCCTCTGATCCTAAAGGTCAGTGGAGAATTGATTTCAAGCCAATTTGATATATGATTAGCTCTAATTAATTAAGGACCTATTTTGGGTGTTTACGCCAATTAGGGTTATTCCAAGTGAATTAATTCAAAACCTATTTTTCCTAGGGTCCTCTGGTCATAAGAAACATCACCAAATTTTTCTAGAATTTATTTCACAACATGCTAATTATTGGATTCAAAATACTCAAAACAAGCAACATGAATTTAAAAAATCAATAAATTCTCATAGGATGGCCTTCGACTTTGGAAAATTCAGGGAATGTTCCCAAATTCGGAGGCTTCAAAAGCCCTATGGTCTCATGCCATGGTGAATTTCCTATATGCATGGAGAATTAAAACAATGCAGAGGGTAAATAAATCATTAAAAATAAAATACTTGATGAAATTAAATGATTTTTTCCACATTATTCTCCTCTGTTCACTGAGCTAGAGAGTATTTTTATTTTATTTTTCTGATTTTCCTACACAAAGTTATGCATTTTTGAAGTTTAGGGAATTAAATAAATAAAAAAAACCCTAATTTCCTATTTATCCACGCGACGCCACGCCATCCTCGGCAGCTCCGAAACGCCGCGTGTCGCGTTGCCATTCGGCGCCGCCATCCAACTCAGCGCTCCGGGGGCCTGCTGTATCGTTCCATCTCCTCATCCAGCGCGATCCTGGCCGTCCGTCCGCGCGTGTATGGAATGAACGGCATCCGTTCATCGTCCCCAAGCGTCCTCACCCGAGAGCCGTCCACACTAAAACCCTAAGAACTCACTCATTTCTCAACGTATTTTCGTGTTCTTGTGCTCTATGGATTCGTCTTGAAGAGACGAATACATCTATACGGTGATCATGCATTGAAATTAAAGCATTTGAAATGGAGAATCTCCAGAAGCTCGGGATGAAGAATTAGCTCATACCTTTGCTCGGAGAAGTGTGGCTTCAATCCGAGGGTTGTGTCACCTTCGATCGGATCCCGAGCAAGCTCCGGATGAAGTCTCCCGGTCCGGTGAATCGCCTGGTATGATTTCGACCAAGCCCGATCACAAAGCTTCGAAGTCCGGAACGGATGGGTGGCCCGGAGAGGGGGCTTTGCTCGGCGGACTCCTTCCCTTAGTCCGGTGAAGGTGTAGGACCAATCAATTTGAGGATTGATCTACCGTGGAGAAGTGTCCCGGTTTTGGGTGGAATTTTGGCCGAGAAATTGGGTTCCGTTGGTGGGGATTAGTGGAAAATTGTCACCTGGGATCAACCGCTCTAAGTATGGAGAGTGTTCGGAACAATTTTGGCGGGGTTTCGGTAAGATCCAGTTCAAGCACCTCTCATGGCCGAGAGGGGGTGGTGTTTAAATAAGAGAGGGTGGAGGGCCTCCCGGGGGAGTTAGGGCTTGGGATCAGCCTGCTCTTGGCAAGAGAAGAACAGCTACAATGGCCACCTGGGGATGGGGAAGCTCGGCAGGTGAGAATTCCAAGTCTGGGCTCACATGTGAGCTCTCGACTCGGTGGTTTCCGGCGGCCGTGGTGGCTGGCCGGCCAGTGGTCGGGTCACCCTCGAGGTCGGGGAGGTCGGGCTCCGGGCTTAGTGCGATCAATTGGGATTGGCCATGTGTAAAGGGCTTGATTTAGATGGAATGGGGAAGGAGCTAATTTTGGGTCCAAATGGGTCCAAGTCATGGATTTAGGTTTGGTTCACCCTCCAAGGCCTAATTTTTGGGCTAAGGGAATCAGGTAAGTCAGCTAGCTTAGTGGGGAGAAGTCACCATCTAAGTACATTTATGTTTAATCAAGGTTTAGAAGAGTCATGAAAAGGCTTAATCACCCTTAAGAAAATCATTAAAGGACTCCCTCCCTTTGCCAAAAATGACATGGTGATGTGTAAAGTGGTCGCCATGGCTTGCATATGGCTTGTGCATGGCTTCATGGCTCCATTTGGCTTGGGCAAAGCTTAGTCAATTTCATGGAAGTAGATTTTAGGAATATTGGCATTTTTGGTGGAAATTTGGATGAAGCTTGATTTGGAATGGTTTAATGATGATTTTGAAACTTAGGGGTGATATCAATTAAAGGTATGATGAAAAGAAATTGCCATGTGGGCTTTAGTGGCCAATCTTGGGCTTTTGTATTTGGTGGAAATGGGCTTTTAGAATGGTTTAGGAAAGTGGGCCTTTAGGTTTGAAAACAAATTGGTGGATGGAAATTTTGTGAAGGATTGGGCCAAACAAATGTTGGGTTTAGCTCATGGATGTGTTATGAGTGATTTGAAGCAAGTTGGGAGTGATTTGGGTTCGAATCGGGCTGAATTTGGGCTTCTTTGGTGAATGGGCCAATATAGGTCAAATTGGGCTAACTTGGGCCAATGTTGGGCTAGGGTTGAAATTGATGTAAAATAAATGTTGGGAAATGTTTATGGGAGTGTTTCAAAGAAGTTTTGGCTTTGGTTGGGTTTTGATTTTGGGGTTTGGGTTTATTTGGGTTAGGTTCGGGTTTAGGTCAAAATTGGGCCTTTTAGCTTTGAGTTGAATTTGAGTGGGTTTGGGTCTAAATTTTGGGTAAATCATGTTAGTGTTTTGTTTGTGGGGATGCTAAGGAAGGTTTAGAAACGGTTTGGGGTTAATTGGAGTTGAATTGGGTTAGTTAGGATTAGGTTTGGGTCATGGGTCCAAATTGGGCTTTAAGGCCAAAAGTGAAATTGGATTCAAATGTTAATCAAATTGGACTTGGATTTGGTCTAGATTGGTGTTGGGAATGTTGAATTGAAGTTTAGAATTCAATTGGACCAGAATTTGGGTCAATTGGGTAGGTTTGGCTTGACATTAGGTTCATTTTGGGTTAAAATGGATCATATTGGGGGTTTTGACAAAAGTAGGGTAAATTGACAAAATTGGCCCATGGTGTAGTTGAACAAAATAAAATTGGGAATATTTGGGATTTTTTGGAATTTTCTGAGAATTTTCTGAATTTTTGGATTTTTGGGTCAAGAGGGGTATTTTGGGTATTTGGAGGGTATTGGGAGGTATTTTTGGAATTTTTGATATTTTTGGCTATGAATGATCAATTTGAGTAATGTGGAAATGTTTGGGATTGGTTTTGAGGAATTTTGGGTGATTTGAAAAATTTGGGTAATTTCGAGGGCTTTAGGTAGTTAAGCGTGTGTAGGGTCCCGGGTCAAAAATCGAAATTTTGGAAAATCGAAGATTGGGTAAATGTAAGTGGAATAAAATCATTTTGGTTGAGCCATGAAGCCATATCAAGCCCACATGAGCCATGAATGGACTCATTTGAGGCATTCATTATGTTGTTCCTAACCCTCTTAGGCCAAGGGCTCAGGGTTAAGGACCATCCATGTGAATCACCTTCATGAGTCGGAGGTCAAGTCGGGTATAGGTGTGGTTTTAGGAGCTGTGTGAAAGTGTAGTGTATAAGTGTAGTGTGTGTGTAAGTCAGCCCTTCACTGCACTGAGCTACCCAGTGGTAGTCCTAAGGCCAAAGAGTCCTATAAGAACTCATCCTTTAAACTTCCACATTCGATTTCAACCCTCTAGGTGATTAGGGGTCTACAGTCAAGTTTGTGGAGTTTGCAGGGAGTTAAGAAGTGGTTTGAAATTCTAGGTGGTGGGTCCCAATTCTAATCCTCTAGGATAGTCAAAGGAAAATCCTAAGGCTAGATCCTAAGTACTAAAGAGAAGAAGAGAAGACCTCATCAAAAATGAGGTCAACACCCCAGTGGAAGCCCCCTCACCAGGCCAGCCATTCTCTCTATCGGCCAAGATTTGAAATCGGGCTTGGTGGAAGTTGTACCTAGGCAATTCCCCAGAGCCAGAGACTTCATCTGGAGCTTCCTTGGGTGCAATCAAAGGTGCCATAACTCTCTGATTGAAGCTTCACTTCTCAGAGCCAAGGTATAGACCTCTCCTTCCTCCCGAGCTTCCAGAGATTCTCTATTTTGATTGGCTTAATTTCATAGCATGTAAACCATATGGATGTGTTCGTCTCTTCAAGAAGAATCCATAGAGTATAAGAACATGAAAATCCGTTGAGAATTGAGAGAGTTCTTAGGGTTTTAGTGTGGATGGTCATGGGTGCACACCAGTCGTAGACGATGACCAGGGACCGTCCGATCGAGCGTGTATCGAGTGAACGGTCCAGATTACGCCGGACCAGAGAATGGTGTGTGAACCACGGGCCCCTGGAGCTCTGTGTCAGATGACGGCGTCGAATGGGAGCACGACGCGTGGGCTTTCGGAGCTGCCGAGGTTGAGTCAGCGCCACGTGGATAAGTAGGAAAATATGGATTTTTTTATTTATATAAATACCCAGAACTTAGAAAATCTATATCTTTGTGTAGAAAAATCACAAAAATAAACTAAAAATACCCTCTTGCTCAGTGAACAGAGGAGAATAATGTGAAAGAATAATTAGGTTAATTTGATGAGTATTTTATTTTTAATTAATTATTTACTCATTTTAGTATTTTGATTCTCCATTTGCATAAACAATTCACCATGGCATGAGACCATAGGGCTTTTGAAGCCTCTGATCTTAGGAACATTCCCTAAATTTTTCAAGGTCAGAGGCCATCTTTATGGCAAGTTATGTATTTTTCAAGTTTATGTCACTGTTTTTGGTATTTTAATTCCATTAATTAGCATATTGCTTAGAAAATTCTATGAAAATTTGGGGAAGTTTCTTAGGACCAGAGGACCCTAGGATAATTATATTTTGAGTTAATTCATTAAGAATAACCCTAATTGGTCTAATTACTCAAAATTTAACCTTAATTAATTAGGGTTAACCACATATAAAAAGAACTTGAAAATAAATTCTCCGCTGATCTTTAGGATGAGAGGGACCTCACATAAAAATTTGGAATCAATTGGAAATGTTTAACCCTACTAAATGGATTAATTAAGTCACATGACCAAAATTAAATTTTAAAAATTCATAACTCTAAAAATACAGTTTAAAAATTCATCAAATTGGTTTAGGGGCCTCTCTGATATCAGAGGAGTCTAAGAAAATTAAAATTAAAATTTTCTAAAAATCTTCATTTTTCACCATATTTTAATATTTTAAATAATTAAAAAATAATAAAAATCATAAAAATATTAAAAATCATAGAAATGTCATATTTCACCTCCTAATCACTTAGGAACAAACCAATTTTTTTTCCCAAGTCTCAAAGTAAAGATATTGAATTTTAAATGCTTAAAACAATTTTTGAATTAAAAAATGAATTTTCTAACCTTTCCACTAAATTAATTCTAATAAATCAAAGAAAAATTATAAGATTATAAAATTTGTTTTTTTTGAACTCTTTGAGGTCAGAGAGCTTTAAGAAAAATATAAAACTTAATTTTCAACCTTTATTTTATTTAATAATTAATTAACACTCTAAAACTCAAAATAATTATAATAAATAAAATATAATTCAAAAATCATTAAAATTGGTCCAACTAGTCCTTTAGTCATTAGAAACATCCCATAATTTTCTTAAGGACAGAAACCTTTCTTTGGTCATGTTGTTGAATTTCCATTGAAAATCTCTATTTTTCATTAAAATAATTATATAAATTAAATTAAATTCAGAAAAATCACATATTCTCCTCTAATTTCTTAATTAACATATGAGTAAAGTGACATAAAATTTTCAAGTTCATTTGAGCTCAATTTAGTGAGTTATGAAATTAATAAGCTTAAAGGGGCATAAATGTAATTAAAGGATTTCAACCCTAATTAACATTTAGGTCTAATAAAAATTGGGAGGGTAAAATGTTTGATTTTAAAATTTTCATTAGAAGATTGAAACCTAGAGAATTAAGGGGTAGAAACCCATTGATCATCTTGAAAATATTTAAAGTAAATTTTAATTAATTAAACAATTTGAATTTTTGAAGAAAAAGTTAAAATTTGGATTATTAAAATGAGGATATAATTTAGAGAGACTATAATAACTTAAACTAAAATCCCTAAATGAATCACTTTAATAATATTTAACTTTTTAATTAAATTTAAAGTGATAATTAAAATTAATAATTAAATAATTAAAAGGAACGTGAACCTTAATTAAATTAAAGCTTAAAACATTAAATAATTTGATAATTAAATTGAAATAAATTTAAAACAAAAATTTATAATTTCAAAAATCACTTTAAAGCAATTTTAAAACAAACTTGAAACATAAAAATCAATTTCATAAAAATAGATTCTTAAAAAAATATATATAATCAAACTAATTAAAAGTTAATCTAGAATATTGCAATTAAATTAAATTAAATCATTAAAGTCTAAATTAAATAATTTAAACTCCTCTTTCAATTCAAATGGTTTAAAACACTTAAGAATAAAACAACTTGAACACTATTCCAAACTTAAATCATTAAAATTTTATAACTAAATTAAACCACTTTAAATTATCAATTCCAATTTTAAATCATTAAAATCTTTAATAAATTAATTTGCCCTTAAAAGGCTTTCATTATTATAACTCTTAAGTAAAGCATCAAGTGAAATGTCACTTTACTTATAGGATAATCAAACACCCTAATTCACTGAGCAAGAAATTAAACTGAATTTTGGGATGATTAATTCACCTGTGCAATAAAACTCATTTGGACTAAAAAAAAAATAATCCCAAAAATTTTGAAAAGATGTTCAGGACTCGGCCTAAACACTTCCTCAATATGTTGGGATGTTTTAGAATAAAATTTGAATTTAATTGTTCTTTGATGAAGAAAATCATCCTTAAACAAAATATAAGAACCTAGACGTCATAGAAGATGACTAGCAATAGGATTAGGACTTTGGTAGACAACCAAAACCTTTCCCTTAGCTTTACCTAGGGACTTGTTGCAAATATATAAATGCCTTAACATGTGTTTTAAGTGCATCTTGGAAATGATGAGAAGACCCTCCAGGTACGCTTTTATTTTATTGCAATTTATTTACTAACATGCACTGCACTTTACTTTTCTTACATGTTAAACAAGATTGACACCCTGCATGAAAACTGAAACCTTTAGGATAGTCACAAAACTAAAACCCAAAACTAAATTAAAAGTCACAACAAGATAAAATTCACCGCCACAACATTCAAAATATAAAACAACTCAAAATTTAATCACAAACAGAACAACAAAACTACAATTGCAACTAAATTAAAACGTCTCGTTGGATGATCGGGAATACCTCGGATGATGTAACCTACGTGTTGCTAAGGGGATTTCCCACGGTCTAAATGAAAGTGTGGAACTCATTCAGTTGAGTGTAGTAAATTCATCTGGACTAAGTGAATCTGATAAAAATAACGGTGCTAGAATGATGGAACCGTGGGATCTTAACCGGTGTTGTTGTAATAAACTTTAATATTCCCCTAATAAAACATTAAAGACATTTGAACTTTAAGATTTCTCTAAACCAAAACACTTTTCTCATCTCTTAATTTTCACCTTCTAAAACTAAACCTCTACAACAACAAGGAGCTTGGAGCACAGTGGGCAGCTCGGCCATCGTCGTGAGCAAAACTTGGATCGACATTAGTAAAACCATTCTTAGAACTAAACAACCAAGCCATAGTATTTCGAGGTAGTTTACATAGTGTAATATAAATCCTCAACTCTTTGTTAGGAATTTGCATAATCATGTTATGCAAATTAAGCCCTAACCGGTCTTAGGACTCCGAGGTAGTCGTTTGGTACGACACAAACCCTCACATCTTCAAGGCTATTTGTATGATCATGTCATGCAAATATAAGTCTTAATTAATTAAAATTGGCAAGATTGAAACATTAAATAAATTTTCCCAAATTGAAGCCAAACAATAAGATAGTTTGGGAAGTTACCAAGATTCTTCTTGGATCCTCAGCTTCTCCTACTTTTCTTTCTTTGGACTCTTAAAATAAACCATTCCGAATTTGAGCTAATCCCTATTGAAATTTCCAAAATCTAATTGTTTGAAAATCTTAAAATTTGAAATTCTTGAGAGCAAAACCACTGATCATTATCGAGAGTTTTCTTAAGTGTCTTCGGACATTTAGGATGTAATTAACTATAGGAGCTTGCCCTTATAGGGAACTTTAAGAACCCAGGTAATATAAACCTGCTTAATTCCTTTATATTAAGGAAGGGAACTTGTCGGCTTATAAAATTGGTTCGTAGACCAAACGGATGTCACAAATCTTTTTATTTATTTAATCGAGCCCCATCATCAAGCAGTGTGTCTATTCTTCGGGATAGATACAGGGTTTGTGGTGTGGTGCTCGTTTATATAAACTATTTGGGATGTGAGATCGGTTTGATTTCATATCTTAAAATTTTCAAACTTAAAGTTATTTTCAAAATCTAATGCTTCTTTCTAAAACTATATATATATATATTTATTTAAATTTAAATTTAAATTAAATTTAAAATTCGCCGACAACTTCTGTAGGCGACCCCCTTTTCAAAACACACAACCTAAAAATATGCCGACACACACCTAATCTTTTTAAATCACAAGTTTTAATAAAATCTTAAGCCTAAGGATATAATATAGTAAGTATAATTATTTTTTATGAAAATTTTGAAGTATAGAAAGTAAAATGCCTAAGCCATATATTTTGAAAACTATATAATTATTTCTAAATTAGATATGAACTCATATTTTTCATAAACCTTTACCTAAGAGATTTCTAAAATTTTAGTTGGTCTCATTTATTAAAATTTTTTCTAAATTGGACTACCACATTTCTAGAATAAAGTTTTAAAATCTTTTAAAGAAACTCATTCACATAATCTACTTATTTGGTTTTATGTGATTAAAGTGTCACTTGAAGACAAGTAACATTTTATGTTTGGGGGAATTTGATATACCTAAATTATATAGTATTTTTATGCACATTTTTATACTTATTTTTTATGATATTTCACTTTAATGGAAGGTATTTATGTATTTTTTTCTTTCAGGTGCACTTTAGTAGAATAAATGTGTTAAAAGGAGTGGAGAAAAAATGAAGAAGGTGTTAAAATAAACCAGGAAGCCTAAACGATCAGATCTGGCGCCTGAGCACCGACAGACAGACAAGGCCTTGCCTAAGCGCCAAAATCCTGTGCTTATGCTCCATGTAGTTACTTTGCAATTTTAAAGAATGTTTGGCAAATTAATAAGAGGTGTTTGAGGCATCGTTTGGTCCAAACATGGGTAACTAATCAAGGGCCCCAAAAGACATTCAAATTTCACTTGAAAGGATGCATCTCTTGGGTAGATTCATTGAATATGGACACATTTTGAAGAGACGCTAAGGAACCTTTTGAGAAAATATAAAGGGACTTGAAGAGAGATAGAAAAGGGGAGTTAGAAAGTAGAATTAGTGTGCTTTTACAGAGTTTAGAGAGTAAGGAGTTGTAGGACTCTTACTTCAGGTTTCTTCATACTTTCCTCATTCCTAGAGAAAGAGAAGGTAAGTAGGGACTCCTATGTAAAAATCCTTTGTTGTAGAGAGATTTAAACCCTCTTGGGTTGAGAGACTAGTCCAAGTGAGTCTTGTAAGAGAAAGGAAGAGATTCAAACGAACTTCAAGAGTTTGGTGGAGAGGAACTTGAGATAAGTTTTTATCTTTGTACTTCATTTGGCTTTAATTGATACTTCTTGTGTTTTCTATATGGTTTCTACTTTTAAAACTATTTGCTGTCATTTTCTTCATGAATTTTGAGTAGTCTTCTTTATAATTTTTCCTTACAAATAAAAAGTAATTAAATGTTGGATGAAAGTTGTGGAAATATTGATCTTTAATGTTGAAAGAAGTTGTGTTGATTTAATCCTTGCTCTTTATTTACTTCTTGATTTGGCCGATTAATATTTGTTGTGAGAATATGTAAGATCCAAGTAGGTATTGTCTCAATCAACAATAGGTAGGAATCACATGCGATTGTATGGATGAGAAAGTAATTCATATAATTTTGTGCAAATAAATAGAGAAATATACTTTGATGGGTGTAGAATTAGAGATTTTAGGGTGACAGACTAAAGCCCCTAATTTAGTTTATTGTTTAAGGTTTTGATGTGAGAGTTAGTCCCCAGATGGATGGAAAGGAGGGAACTATAGTGTGAGAGCTAGTATCTTCCCTACCTAACTCGTCTTTAAAACTATTCAAACTTTAAACTAGCCAATGTTCGTTATAGCCTCTCTAGCAAGGGTAAAGAATAAGATTACTCCTATTTGGCACAACACATTTTGAATAGATCCACAACAGAATTTATGTAGTTACTACTATTCTTGATAAGAAAAAAAATATTTTCATCTATACTTCTGCAATCTTACAAACATCTCGATATAATTAATAAAGTGTTTAATTTATTTCATAATTTAAGAAAATGCCAAAATGAGTTGTATTTTAAAAGTTTTCTGTTATCTGAAACTGTTTAAGTAGGAATCTTTTTAAATAGAATTTGTGATCTAAAAACCTTTTTATCTTTTAATATTCATAATCTTTCCCGTGGGATCGATATTTCGGGGCTTAATTAGAGAGTCCTATATTACTTGATAACAAAATATTCTTGTGTAGAATCCCTAAATTAAAGTATCACTGTTGTATTCTTATTTACATCAGGATCAAATTATTGGTGTCGTTGTAAAGAAGAATATTTTTATATAAAAAATAAAAGTATAATCTGATTACCACAAACATAATTTCACAAGTAGTCATCTGGCAGTCAAAAGAATCGGGATCAATTGTTAATCCACTGAAAATATGTTAGGTTTTTCATACCTTTTTCATGCATATTTTTGATGATATTACACTTTAAAGAAGGTATTTTTCATGTTTTGTTGCAAGTTTGATGATTTTAGGCTTTTGAAGTAAAAGGAAGCAAAAAGGAGCAAATTTGGAGAAAAAGAAGGAAAATTGTGAATTTCTATGCAAGAGCACCGACGATGCCAGACAGGGTGTCGACGATATCATTTTCTAGAGAAGATCCATTAAATTATGTGATAGAGCACTGACGACACCCTATTGAGCGTTGATTGTGTCAATGTCGTTTGGAGCCCTGATTCAATGTATTTGGATGGATTTGGGAGAGTTGCTTGAGGAAACTCTTGGCGAATTCATTCTAAACCTAATTTAAATTATTTGAGCACCCAAAAGAGTATGTGTAGAGCGTCTTTGGTTGCTTTAGAACCTTTGGAGAGTGTAGGGAAAGTCTAGGATTTGATTTCTAGTGTGTTTGAGTGTGTTGTTTTAGTGTTGTTGTGAAGAGCGAAGAAGAATCAAAGGAACTTCAAGGGATTCATTAGGGTGGAACTCGAGATAAGTTGTTTTTACTTCTTATTGTGTGTATGATGTTGCTTATATATATATAATCATTGTTGCGTCGTTTCTCCCTCATGAATTCTGAGTAGATCTCTTTGTCTTCCTCCTTGCAATAAGCATTTGGTGATGTGATGATATTGATTCAATGCAACATTTGATTTCTATGAAATTGTGATGATTTTTCACTTAGTACTCCATTTACTTTTCAATCTGGCTAACTGAATTGTTAAAATTTTTTTGTGAAATATACGATCTAGAAGGACTATAGATTCTACAATGAAAGTGAATGTTACATTCAATGTCCATGAATGAGTGACATAGTTCATGGGAGTTGAGTGTAAATAAATAAGGAAATATATTTTATTGGGCGTATAATTGAGGATTTTAGAGTGACATGCAAAATTCCCAATTTGGTCCTAGTGTTTCGAAACTAAAGCGAGAGTTAGCTTTCATGTGAAGGGACACAAGAGCTCTAGACTGACAACCACTATCCTCTCAGCCTAACCACGGATTTAGTGACATAACCTAGGATTATCCAATGTTCTTTATAGTGCTTGGAAGAGGATAAAGAACATGTAAGCTCCTATTTAGCACAGTACAATTTTAACATTAATCATTATCATTCACTCATCATATTGTCATTGTAAATGGGGAGTACACTTTCTCATATCTGAACTTTCAAAACAAAACTCAGTCTTGCGTCAGTTAGTTGTGTTAGAAAATTAGAAAGTGACTTTAGTAAACTTATATTTTTAGTCATCTTGACGTTCTAGTAGCTTTAGTAATTACTGCATTTGCATTGTGATTCGAATATAAGATTTCTGTTCTACGCTTTAAAGTTTACAAAACATCCTTGTGGGACCGATAACCAAGACTCCAATAGAGTCACATATTAATTGAACGATATGTATACTTGCATTTGAAATTGTGACTTTATAAAAATTGTTATATATAACTTTACTCATAAGTCCTTGCATATAAAAAGTTGCGGTCAAGTTTTTGGCGCCGTTGCCGAGGATGGTAACAGTAAATTTGATAGTATTTAAAAACATTTATTTAAATTATAAAGTAATTGTGTGTGATTACTTACTTTTAGGTGTGTTTATTGTGATTGTGTATGCGTAGTGTTGGATCTAAAAGTTTAATATTTTACGATCCAGAGTTAGAATGTACTGTTAAAAAAATTTAAAAATAACAAAGAACAATAAAAAATATGAATAAAATGGCGAAGAATTTTAACAATCAAAGAAATGAAATTGAACATTAACCTGGATCATTAAGAGATTATGCTAAACCTGCAGAAGATGAAATTTACTTAACTATTCAAAATCCCAATGTAGCTAATAATTCATTTGAACTTAAACCTACTATTATCCAAATGGTATAAAACAATCAATTTGGTGGAACATCAAACAAAGATTTTAATTTACATCTCGCAAGTTTTCTAGAGCTGTGCACTACATTTAAATATGACGGAGTGTCGAGCGATGCTGTCAAACTTAGACTTTTCCTTTTTCACTAAGGGATAAAGCTATGGCATGGTTAAATTCATTAGCACCTGGATCTATCAGAACTTGGGGAGAACTTTTACAAAAAAAATTATCAAAATATTTCCTTCCATAAAAAACTGCTAAGCTTGAAACAATATTACATCTTTTAGTCAGTTTGAAGGAGAATCAATATATGAAGCTTGGGAAAGATTTAAAGATGTTCTTATAAAATGTCCACATCCTGCTTTACCAGATTGGTTAATAATTCAAATATTTTATAATAGATTAGTAGGATCTCTTAGATCAATTATTGATGTCTCCGTAGGTGGATCATTAATGTCAAAACCTTATGAAGGGGCATATTCATTAATAGAGGGAATGACTACAAACAATTTTAAATAGCCCTCTAAACAGGTAAATATAAAAAGATAGCTAGTATTCAAGATTCTGATGTAATAACTATGATAGTTTCATAAATCACTACTCTTTCAAAGATAATAGATCAATTTGAAATGAATTATTCTCAAACACCTCAGGTGTTAGAGGAAAACTCATTAGGACAATCATCTTACAAAACTTTGAATGCTACAAATAATAGACAAAACAACCATTATTCTAATTATTATAATCCCAGTTAGAAAAATCACCCAAATTTAAATTAGAATAATAATAACACTGCTACAGTTAGTCCACAGTGAGGCAAAGAACTCAGTGAACCCATTAGGAAACTTAAACAACCAGGGAAACACTAATTATAGACCTTATTATTCTCCAGGTTTTTATATTAACTAACAATTTTAGGAGAAGAAATTTTCTATAGAAGAAATAATTCTAAATATGGGAAATCAATTACAAAGCCAGGGAGCTACAATTAAAAATATAGAAAATCAATTAGGGAATATTGCTATTTCACTTAGTAATAGAGCCTCAGGAACTCTCCCTAGCAGTGTTGAAATAAATCCAAAAAATCAAAATAAGGAACAAATTAAGGCTATTCAACTAAGAAGTTGAAAGGAATTAGAAGCAAAAATGCAAAAAGAAACTGAAGTTGAAACAGAGAAGGTGGAAAATGAAATAAAAAAACAATAGCATATATCTAGATTTAGAATATCTGCTTAAATCGATGAGAATCACTATAAAAAGACCACCACCTCTGTTTCCTCAAAGATTAAAATGACAAGATAAAAATAATGATTTTCAAAATTTTTAGAAACTTTAAAAAACTATCAGTGAATATTCCATTCATTGAAGCTTTAGAACAAATGCCTGATTATGTGAAGTTCATGAAGGATATACTTAATAAAAAAGGAAGTTTACAGATCACGATACTGTTGCACTTAGTGAAGACTGTAGTGCAAATATTCAGAAAAAGCTTTCTGAAAAACTTAAAGATTCTGGTAGTTTTACTATTCTTTATGCTATAGGTTAAAAGTTTTTTGGAAGAGCCTTATGTGATTTGGGAGCCAGTATCAACCTCATGCCTTTATCAACTTTTAAAATGTTGGGAATATGAGAAATTTCACCTACTTCTGTAACTCTTCAATTAGCTGATCGTTTTATTACTCATTCTAAAGGAGTTGTAGAATATGTTTTAGTGAAGGTCGATAAATTTATCTTTTATGTGGATTTTATTATTTTAGATATGGAAGAAGATAAATAAATTCCTTTTATTTTGGTAAGACCATTCATTGCTATAGGAAGAGCCATGATAGATGTTCAAAGAGGAGAATTAACTATGAGAGTAAATGATCAAGAGGTAACATTTAATATATCTAAATCAATGAAATATCCCTCAAAGGAAAAATAAAATGAATGCTTCCGAATGGAAATTTGTGATCATTTGAGAGATGATTATTTTAAGGAAAAGTTGGAAGAGAAAATAGAGTATGAAGATTTGAAATGTAAAAATGATGACAAGATAGAAGATGAATGTGATGAGATAGAAAACCAAGAACTAGATTACTTTTAGGAAAGATTTGAGATGTTGAATACCATAGAAACTGATAATAAAAGTTTAATTCCATCTATTTTAAAACCTCCAAAACTTGAAATGAAAATTCTTCCTAACCATTTAAAGTATGTGTTTTTAGGAGAACTATATACGTTACCAGTCATTGTATCCTCAGATTTAAATGAGATAAAAGAAAAAAAACTATTGGATACGCTAAAAAGATTTAAAAAAGCTTTTGGTTGGTCTTTAATAGATATTAAAGGAATTGGTAATTTGATCTGTATGCATAGAATTTATTAGATGAACAACATAAACATATAGTTGATCTACAAAGGAGATTGAACCTAATGATGAAAGAAGTAGTAGAGAAAGAAATTTTAAAATGGTCTGATACTGGAATTATATATCCTATTTCAGATAATGCTTGGGTGAGTCCAATTTATTGTGTTCCTAAGAAAGGAGGAGTGACTGCTGATGTGAACAAAAGAAATGAAGTAATATCAACAAGACTAGTCACTGGTTGGCAAATTTGTATCTATTACAGAAAACTAAATACCGCCACTAGGAAAGATTACTTTTCTTTGCCCTTTCAAGATCAAATATTAGATAGACTAGCTGCGCATAGATTCTATTACTTTCTAGATGGATATACCGGGTCCATCAAATTCTTATTGCTTCTGAGGATAAAAAAAGACCACATTTACGAGCCCATACAAAACTTCTGCTTTTAAAAGAATGCCCTTTGGATTATGTAATGCACATGCAACGTTTCAAAGATGTATGATGCAATCTTTAGCAATTTGACAGACAACGAAATAGAAGTGTTTATAAATGATTTTTCAAAATTTAGGGCTTCATTTGATGCATGCTTAAATAATTTACAAAATGTTTTAGAGATATGTGAAAGAAGAAATTTATTTCTAAATTATGAAAAATGTCAATTTATGGTTGTAGGAGGAATTGTACTTGGGCATAAATTTTTTGAATATGGCATGGAAGTAGACCCTGCGAAAATTTAAACTATCGAAAAATTAGCAAATCCTACCATAGTGAGAGGGGTTAGAAGTTTCATAGGATATGCTGGCTTTTAGAGACGTCACATTAAAGATTTTTCAAAAATAACTAAGCCTCTATGCCAACTTTTAGAAAAAGATAAAAAATTTGATTTTAATGAAGAATGTTTAAAAGCCTTTGAATTATTAAAAGAGAAATTAATCACTGAAGTAATTTATATTTGATGCTGAATCTTATTTCTGGGATGACCCATACTTATATAAACAATGTAAGGAACTACTTATTAGAAGATGTGTGCCTTATGAAGAAATTGAACCAACTTTTCAAGGATGTCATGATTCAGAATTTGGAGGACAGCTCAGAACTGATAAAACTACGCATAAGATTTTACAATCTGGATTTTATTGGCCTACTATTTTTAGGGATGTTTACAGATTTATTAAATTTTGTGCTCGATGTCAGAGAGCAAGTAATATTTCTAGAAGAAATGAAATGCCTCTATATTTTACACTGGAAGTTGAGATCTTTGACGTCTGGGGATTATATTTTATGGGACCATTTATTCCTTCATTTAGGAATTTATATATATTAATTATCGTGGACTATGTATCAAAATGAATAGAAGCAATAGTTTTACCCAAATGTGATGCTAGAAGTGCTTCAAAATTTTTGATAAAAAATATCTTCACAAGATATGGGATGCCAAGAGTAATCATTACGGATGGTGGAACTCATTTTAGGAATAAGTTGATTCAAAGATTAGTTGAGAAATATAAAATTATGCATAGAATCTCTACTACCTATTATCCTCAAACTCATGGCTTAGCTGAGGTGTCTAACCGTGAAATTAAATGAATTTTAGAAAAAGCTATAAATCCTCATAAATTAGATTGGTCTATTACATTACATACTGCATTATGGGTATACAGAAATGCTTATAAGACTCTTATCAGAATGTATCCTTACAGATTAATTTTTAAAAAGACTTGCCACTTACAAGTAGAATTGGAATATAAAGCATATTGGGCAAATAAAAGAATTAAATTTCAATCTGAAGAACGTTGGTGAGGATAGATTAATGTAACTAAAATAATTGGAAGAAATTAGAAATGAATCTTATGGTAATGATAGAATTCATAAAGAGAAAATGAAGGTATGACATGATCAGAAGATTATAAAAAAGAAATTTGAGCCTGGACAAAAAATTTTACTGTATAACATGAGATTAAGAATATTTCCTGGGAAACTAAAGTCTAGATGGATTGGATCTTTAAAAGCCTACCAATTTGGTGCTATTGATATTGAAGATCCAAAAACTGGAAAAATATTCAAAGTTAATTAACATAGATTAAAACCATATTTTGAAGGGAATAGACCCAATTATAAAGAGGTTTTAATGTTGAATCATCTTGAATAACAATGGGTTATGTCGGGCTGCAGACATTAAACCAAACACTTTGTGGGAGGCAACCCATAGTTATCTTTAGGATTTATCTTATTTGAGTTGTTATTATTATTAGTTAGTTACATATTTGAGTCATACTCACTCAAAATATTATAAGAAATGAATCACACTAAAAATTTGGAATGTTTTCAATCGAAATGAAGTTTGGAGCTAGACTGTGCTCTGGTGACAAAGGCGCCAGACTAGGCACCGACAGTGGCCTTTTTTAGAGAGTGTAAATTCGCACAGTTCAGGTGCCGACGATGCCCTATTTAGCACCAACGATGTGTTGACTAGTGACGGTTTCTGAAGTTCAAAATTTCAATTTTTGGTGGTTTTAAGCGGGATCTTCAATCGTATATGCCTAAACTCATTTCTAAACTCTAGAACTCCATAAAAATGAAGAGACTGATCCAAAATTTGCTCCCCATTGCTTCCAATTTGTTGGAGAACCCAAGATTTTGAGTTTTCAATAGGAGAAAGTTCGTCAGTTTTAATGCGCAACACCTTTTCGACAAAGTTTTTACAAAAATGTTGCTAATCAAAGAGAGAGGTTTTGTGAATCGAGGTTTGGATACACCAAGTACTTTAGTGGAAGAGATTATTGTGTAGAGGTGTTGGGACGTCTTATGCTACACTACTGCCGCTGTAGTCGTCCCTGTGGTAAATGAGTTTTATGCAAATCTTCATGCAATAAACCAAGGATTCGTTTATGTGTGAGGTAGGTTCATATCATTTACTCCTTCGAAGATCAATGACTTATTCATGATATAAATGTGTCAATCTATCATTACACAAATTTTGCGCCTAAGAGAGATAATATGAACGAGATTTACCAATTTCTGACGGATGAAAGTGATGATTGGGAGATATGAGACAACATGTATGTCAAATATTCTGCAACACTATTAAATCCTGTGTCAAAGCAATAACATTTATTCATATCTTTAAAGTTATCCCCAATTATGAAAATTAGCACATTGACTAAGGAAAGTATGATTCTGAATTACTGTATTCAAATGGGAAGACCTATAGATATTGGTACTATAATTGTGAAATCTATCTTGGGATGGATTGTACATGGATCTAAATATGGGCTTGGACATCCTTTCACCATATTTCTTCTCTGTAGCCAATCACAAGTGTCATATGAAAGCTGGGAGAAAGTGCTTCTTCCCTAGAAGCGTCTGGACCCAACTAAAATGTTTGATTGTCAGGTGATTGGAGATGAAAATGATATGAGCATTACTGAAGACCAACCAAATCAGAGTTCATAGCGAATTCTTCTCTATTTTCTTGAAAGTTTATAAATGATTCTGCAGAAGATTAAGAATTGGAGAAAGAGGTACAAAATCTTATGATTGCAATTAAAAATATTTTTTTTTTATTTGATCATTTGGATTGGCGGATAAAGGAACATTTTGATCATTCTGGGCATATTGAAGAAGGTATGGTACATTTACTGAAGAAAAAGGACATAATTTTTTATGATTAGACTAATGAATTACCATATTGTCCCTTCTAAAATTTGTTCGTGCACCACCAATCCGTGAGAGATATCAGAGTAGCTGAAAGCACTGATACTAACGAGGAGTAGTGGCTCTTCTTTATATCTAGTACTTATTGTTTGAAATTTAGTATATTATAATGTGCTTGGTATTTGGATTGCTTTACTGTTTGATTTCAAACTTGTTATGCTTGAGATGTGTGTCTATGTTTTGTTCTCAGCATTTGAGTATATGTGGTTGTGAGCGACGCTGAAATTCTATGTTATATGGCTTGATGAACTCATGAGTGGTGAAATGTGTATGTTTGTAATTTGGATCTTATATATAAGTGATATTTTGTATTGTTTGTGTAAAATTGTTGTTAGAGGATCACTTCAATACCATATTTTGTGCTTAAATAGGCTAATTGGATGATGGTATGACTTTGAAATGATAGAAATTGTGAAATTTCTTGGAACCTAAAAATCAAACTAGGGCAAATGACACAATTTTCCAGAGCGTTGAGGGACGCAAAATTAAATAGAGTGCCGTCGACGCCCATTTTCACCCCTTCCATCATCTTTAATCTTCAGCCAAAGCCAAAAATTGCACCTAGGGCTTGAGTGCATTAGGATTGAAAGCATTTTCAAGGCTAAAAAATAATGTATTTCAACCTATCTCGGTAAGAACTTCACTGTAAACTATTTTTTTTTCACCATGGAAATCTCTTACATTAGGGAGAATCGAAATTTGGAATTTTTAGTGAAGTTTTGAGATTATCCGTGGTGTTGAAGTTCTTACTTGCTAGATTCATCTTTGGAGTTCACTACATTATGATCTTGAGATTTACTTGGCTATTTTCATATTTTTAGAATATTTCATATGGCTTTAAGGATGAGTAAAGGGAAGAGGAAGTTGGATTTTGATGATAAGAAGTTTGTTAACATTAAGGCACAAAATCATTTTAATCAAAATATTCGCAACAAGAAATGTACGCAAGATTGAGCTTTTGAAAATTCAGGCGGAGTTGTGGAGCAGTTAATTACTAATCAGAAATGGGAATTTTTTTGTTGTTTTTCTGTTGATGCAGTTTTAAACATAGTTCATGAATTCTATGAAAATCTGTAATGGACCGAAGGTGATCACGTACTTGTTCGAAAGAATATTGTAGTATTTACCCTGGAGCAAATCAATGCTTTCTACCAATTGAGAAACACCTCTTTCTGTGAGTATGCAAACTTTGGTACTATGGATTCTAGTCTTAAGCAGGTAATTGATTTTCTTACTGATGGAAAAGGGGAATAGAAAGAGAAGCAAGAGCAAAAGATAAATTTTCCTACTTCTATGTTAAATGCCACATGAAAAGCCTGACACTATTTCATTTCTGCATAACTACTACCTACCTATCATCATAGTGAAGTTACTAGAGATCAAGACATCCTGAATTACTACATCCACAACATAAAGATGATAAACATTGGTGCAGTTATTTATAAGAGTATTCAGACTATAGCCAGAGGAGAGACCTCTGGAGGACTTAGTCATCCTGCCCTGATTCACACACTATGTGTGCAATCATGAATTGAGTTTGACAGTACTGAAGAATGGGTCCATCCGTTAGAGTCTATTAGTAAGGCTAACTTTAAGACTTATGAAGCTTATGTGGGATGGAGTGGAGGTAAGAGAACATATATTCCTTATTCTAGTCATGATATACCATCTACATCTACGACCCCTACTTTTTTTAATGTTATGGAGTAGTTGAGGATTCAATAGGATAGTATTGAGAGACTCCATAGCAGAGTACGTGGACTAGAGTTAAGGAACAAGACCAACGATGATTATTAGATGAGAAAGGTTGAGTACGACATAGCGTAGCATGATGCTCAAATGAGGTTCATGAGTGGAGAAACTGGTGTTATATTTCCTACTTACCCTGCTATAATCCATACCAGTCTGAGGAACCTGAAGGAGCTAAAGAAGCAACTGAGGATGATTGGTAGATTAGTATTCTTGTTACTGTTGATGTTGATCAGTTTATGTCTGTATTAGTTATTTTTTTATTATGATTGTAATGTACTAATATTGTATTGTGATATGTAGTGTTATGTAAAGGACTTGTGATGTTTTGTAGCTTGAATTGCAACTGTGATATTTTTACGATGGTATGTTAATGTGTTAGTTTATGTTTTTATGTTTTCAAAATTTCTTCACCCTCCAAATCTGTAACTTTTTGTGTAGAAAAGTTTCAAGTTGTTTCAGGCCAGCTAGTTCAAGATTTGTAGTAATACCTGCACAGTTAAAATTATCAAAAGCCCGACACATACAGGTATGTTTTTCTTGTAATTTCTTTTCTTTCTACCTCTATTAATTTTACATAGACTGAAAAACTTAAGTTTTGGGGGGTGAGAGAAAAGATTGACTGATTTTTTATTCTCATTTAAAAATAATTTCAAACAAAAATTTTAACATTACTTTTGGTGGTAGAACTAAACTTTATATAGCTGTATTTTTAATTCTATCTAAATGTTATAGTAGACTTGGAATAAAATTCTTAGTAATAAAGGTTGACTTCATGAACTGAGATATTTAGTATAAGAGGATTAGACTTTGGTTAACTATTAAAGTAAAGAAAATTGTATTTTTAAAATATTAAGAATCTTAGAAGTTTATGTGAGAAGAAAAGATTGAGACTCTATGATGAATTAATTAAAAGCTAATATACATATCTGTAACATAAAGAGATGTTATAAGTTTCAACTTTAGGGGGAAGAAAAGTGAAGTTAAATATTATTAAAGGCTATCCAGATATAGCAATCCTCACTTGAAAAAAAAAGAAAGGATTGAAAATTAATCCCAAAGGAAAAAGGATATAAAAAAAGGATTGAAAAACAATACATATGTGAAAAGAAAAGGAAAATACATCTGAGGAGAAGCTTAAGGAGATGCCTAATTTAAAATTGGATTCACGTGTATCCACTTAAAGGAAGAACCTAATTACATTTCTAAACTTATATTAATGTATTAGCATCCTTACTAGTAGAGTTCTCATGAACTCTTTTTTCATATGATTCTTCAAAAGTGCCTTAATAAGACAAATTACAGTTAG
The DNA here is from genome assembly GCA_022702705.1 of Papilionanthe hookeriana x Papilionanthe teres. Classification (NCBI taxonomy): domain Eukaryota; kingdom Viridiplantae; phylum Streptophyta; class Magnoliopsida; order Asparagales; family Orchidaceae; genus Papilionanthe; species Papilionanthe hookeriana x Papilionanthe teres. The sequence continues at coordinate 14,140,994 of CM040426.1, read as the reverse complement.
TCTTGAAATGAATAGGAGACCAGAACTCTTAGAATTGAAGACTAAATAGTCTTAAACCATAATTTTGACCCGAGTTATTCAAAAAATCTTTCTAAAAAGTTTTGCTATTATATTCATTTTGATTAAAAATTTTGATATTCCTAAAGTAAAGTTCTCTACCTTGAATCATACTTTTATGTAGTAAAAGGATTACTTAAGAATAATTAATAGTTATGTTTGGGGGATTTTGATCGACTGAAAATATGTTAGGTTTTTATACCTATTTCATGCTTATTTTTTATGATATTGCACTTTAAGGAAGAGTATTTTTTATGTTTTGTTGCAAATATGATGATTTTAGTCATTTGAAGCAAAAGGAAGCAAAAAGGAGCAAATTTTGAGCAAAATGAGGCAAATTGTGATTTCTGTGCAAGAGCGTCGACAGAGCCAGACTGGGCGTCGATGACGCCCTATCGAGCGCTGACGACACCAATGTCAGTTGGAGCCAAAATTCAATGTAGTTGGACGTATTTTGGAGGGTTTCTTGAGGAAACTCTTAAGGAATTCATTCTAAACCTAATTTTAACTGTTTGGGCACCAAAAAGAGTGTGTGTAGAGTGTCTTTAGTTGCTTTAAATTCTTTGGAGAGTGTAGGGAAAGTCTAGGGTTTATGTTCTAGTGTGTTTGAGTATGTTGTTTAAGTGTTGTGGTGAAGAAAGAAGAAGAATCAAAAGAAATTTAAGGAATTTGTTGGGGAAGAACTCGAGATAAGTTTTAATTACTTATTATTGTGTGTGTGACGTTGATTTTATATATAAAATCATTGTTGTGTCGTTTCTCCCTCATGCATTCTGAGTAGATCTCTTTGTCTTCCTCCTTACAATGTGATTTGGTGATGTGATGATATGGATTCAATGCGCCATTTAATTTCTAAGAAATTGTGATAATGTTTCACTTCGTACTTCATTTACTTTTCAATCTAGCTAATTGAATTGTTAAAATTTGTTGTGAAACGTACGATCCAGAAGGACTATGGATTCTATAATTAAAGTGAAGGTTACATTCAATGTCCATGAATGAGTGACATAGTTCGTGTGGGCTGAGTACAAATAAATAGGGAAATATATTTTATTGGTCATAAAATTAGAGATTTTAGGGTGACTGACTAAAATCCCCAATATGGTTCTAGTGTTTGGAAACTAAAGCGAGAGTTAGCCTTCAGGCGACGAGACATGGGAGCTCTAAAGTAACAGCTAGTATCCTTCCAGCCTAACCACAGATTTAGTAACTTGACCTAGGATTAGCATATGTTCTTTATAGTGCTAAGAAGAGGATAAAGAACATGTATGCTCCTATTTGGCACAATATAATTTTATCATTAATCCTTATCATTCACTCATCCCATTGTCATTGTAAAGGGGGAGGACACTTTCTCACATCTAAACTTATAAAAAAAACTCAGTCTTGCGTCAGTTAGTTGTGTTAGAAAATTAGAAAGTGACTTTAGTGAACTTATATTTTTAATCATCTTAACATTCTAGTAGCTTTAGTAATTACTGCACTTGCATTGATTCGAATATAAGATTTTTGTACTACAATTCAAATTTTACTAAACTTCCTCATGGGATCGATAACCAGGACTCCAATAGAACCATGTATTACTTGTACGATACATATACTTGTGTTTGGATTTATGGCTTTATAAAAATTGTTATATATATCTTTACTCATAAATCCTTACATATAAAAAACGCGGTCAATGGTAATAGACTTAAAACCTTATTTCTCCATTGGATAAGTCAAACTTGATGACAAAATGACGTTGGGTCACCCAGAATAAGCACTGGGTATGTCGGGCTGATGACGTGAAACCAAGCGCTTTCTGGGAGGCAACCCATAGTTATCGGTGTGATTTGCCTTGTTGTTATTTTGTGTGTTTTGTTGTTTGGTTTGAAGTAAGAAAAATATGGTAGTATTTTGATTATATTATATCATAGTGGATATTATGAATCTTAATTTATAATTTAGATGAGATAGAGTGACTATCTGGACGTTTAGCAGATCTGTGCGAAAATGAGCACTAGGGTTAAGCACCAGAAGTTGGCACTTAGGTGCTGGACTTATGAAAAACATGAAAAATGAGGTTCTAGAAGCCATAATCATGGGGATTTATTTTAGAAGTTATTTGGTGGTTTTAGAACGTGTATGGATGGTTTTGAAGCTTCTAAAGTCTATAAGTAGGACCAAGATTAAGAGGTATTCACCCAATTCCAAAATTTCATCTCTGAAGTCTGAGAGAATAGTCTTAATTGCAAAAATGTCTTCCTGAGAGAATCAAGTTAAGAAAGAGGATGCCAACAAGAAAAAATACATTAGTGAGAGTGTGTAGAAGTTATTCACTGGATTTATAGCAGTTAGTATTGAAGGAATAACGGAAAGATTGCAAAGATTGAGACTGATGTCGCTTCAATTGAAGCAAAGGTAAATTAAACTAACACACATTTAGCGCACATTAGATGGCAATTGAAGATGCAATTTAATCATACTAGTCATATTAAGGAGGCAGATAAAGTGATGTTCCTGAAGAACAAGTAGATAGAAGCAGGTTCAATCAGAGTTTTCAACCATTGCCCATTCTATCAGATTTATGTACCAAGTGCCTCAGAAGGAACAAATGGAGGTTCAGGATATGTTTTGCCTAATGGAGATTGGAATTAAGCTCTTGAGTCATGTTTAGTTGTTAGTTTTTGTGTTTTAGCAAAAATGTCAAAATTTGTTCACTGGCGCCTAAGCATCGAAGCCTCGCACTTAAATGCCAGTTCACAAAAACCAATTCACAAGTTTTGAAAACCCGTAAATAGCCATTTCCAAACCTTCCCGTCATCTTCTTCCCCAAAATTGTGCGATTTGGAAGCTAAGACAACTTAGATCTTAGGGATTTTTGAGTCGTTTGAAGCAAAATTTGTTAGATTTCATCTCCTTGAGGTAAGATCACTACTTCTAAGCAAAAAACTTTTATTTTCCCCATATATTTGAAGAGCATTTTGGAGAAAACCTAAAATCACAATTCATGGTGAAAATTTGATGAAAAACTTTGAAAACTGCTTAGATTTAGTAGTTTACACCTTTAGGAGCCGAGTTTAGTAATTTTTGCTAATTTAAAAAATTATTGTAATTTTTATGCAAACTTTAGAAATGACACCAAAAATGAAAAGGACCAAGGAGAAGTCTAGATTTGATTCGGACAAGTTTGTTAGTTTAAGTGCTCAGGACAGATACGTGTAGGCACTATAGTCACGTAAGCTGATTCTGGAGAGATTTTTTTGTAAGCCAAAAGGAGATATTAAGGACATGATCATACTTATATTGAGACAAATTCTGCTGTTTTTCTGTGGTGGTTGTTATTTTTATTGTCAGAGAGTTTTATGCTAACTTACCTGAGGTTGATAAGGACTTTGTTTTACTTCGAGAGCAACTGGTACATTATACTCCTGAGGTAATTAATGGACTTTATCTTCTATTGCCTATTACTTTATTTTTTCATTGAAATTATAACCCTACATAAGAGGATTTTGATGAGATTATATCTTCTTTGACTTTTGGATGAGGTTTATGGAAGATAACAAATGAAAAGAGAGTTAACTTCCTAGCTTCAAAGTTGAATGCCACCTCTAAGATGTGGCATTACTTTATATCATCCAAATTGATTCCTACAAATCATGTTAGTAAAGTCACAAGAGAAAGAGCTACATAGAACTATTGTATCCAGCAGGGAAAGCCGATTGATATAGGATCGATTATCTATCAAAGTATTTGGAATTCTTCTAGAGCTACTACTACTGCAAATATGGGATTTGCATGCCTTATCTATTCTTTATGTGAGCAGGGTAGTGTGAAGGCTGATACTTAGGAGGAGATTTTACAACCCCTAAAGCCCATTACTAGTGTAAATGTGAAGTCTTACATTGAGCATTCAATCTTTGGTTGAAGAGGTGGATTCTCTAAAGCTACAGGTTCTTCTACATCAGCAACTTCTATATCTTATGGTTTGACTTCTTATGCATCATCTCAAGGTCAATTTTCTGATTTGCAAACCGAGTTCTTACATAAAATTAAAGATAATTTGAATTATATTGTGGGTCGAGTTCATGATATAGAAGGAAAAGTAGATCATATTGAAGATTATCTACAGAAGCATTGTGCATATGAGGAGAGTTATCACAGTTATTTGGACAAAACTGATTAGAGGAGATCATAAAGTTGTGTTACATCCACATCCACACTATACCCCATATGTACCTACTAATGTTTGGAACGGGGGAGATGATGATGAAGAAGATGAGAATTAGGATTGATGTTATATTTGAACTCGTGACATTTTTTGTGTGTTTTGTGAAATTTTATTTATAGTTGTTATTTAACTTTTATGTTATTTAAAAATTAGATGTACTTGTTTGTGGACTACTACAGTTTTTATGTTATTTGTGGATGTTATTTTATTTGTGTTATGTGTTGTGATTGTTTAATGTTTTTTTGTGATAGTAAATGTGTTAACATAGTTATAGTGTATTGTGTTTAGTACTGTAAAATTAATTCCAAAAACTATTAGGAAGATTTAGATCACTATTAGAAACCACTACTGAACTTTATGTTTAAACTTTTCAAAATTTGCTACCATATATATATATATATATATATGTATATATATATATATATATATATATATATATATATATATATATATATATATATATATCTTCTGTATGCTGATGTGATTTCTATTAACTTGGGTGTATTTGCTTATGAAACCTCTACTACTTTAGAAGTCTTTTGAAATTCTTTTATATATAGAATTAAAGAGTAGAATTTGATCTTTATTTACTCTTATTTTTAATTTTTGTAATTGCATATGTAAGATATAAAAATTCTTGTAAGCATGTTATTTTCAGTTTTAATACCTACCCATGTATCTTTTATTATGCTTTAATGTTTTATCATAACAAAAAATTTAAGTTTGGGGGATGAAAAACAAATTTTCAAAAATAAAAAAATAAACTAAAATTTTATTTGTTTTCAAATATACTATTAATAAATTTGATTTTTGATTGAAAAATGATTATGTATGTGAAGTTATATTAAGGAAGTAAAATTTTGAATATAAAAATGAGTACAAGAATTTTGTTAAAATCTATAGTAATGATGAAAAACTTCAAGTTAAAAACTTCCTAGTGAATAAAATGCTATATAGTTTGTAATTATCTTTAGTAGGAGATGTTGTATTTTTTTGAAAAATAGAAGAATTAGACTTTTATTTTTAATATTTACATTTCTTTTATTAAAAATAACTTTCAAAACTATTGTTATATTTTTAAGTAAAGAATATATATCAAACCTTTATTTTAGGAAAGGAATGATGGAATTCAAAATCATTAAAAACCCTATCTAGATATATTTATCCTTTCCTGTAAAAAGAAAAGAAAAAGAAATAGAAAAAGAAAAGAAAAGTAAATAATGTGAAAAAGGGAGGAGAAGCTTAAGGATTAAATGGCCTAATTAAAAATTGGTTCCACACCTGATCTTTTTAAAATATAAGTTTTGAGAAAGTCTTAAGCTTAAGGATATAATATAGTAAGTATAATTATTTTTAATGAAAATTTTGAAGTAAAGAAAATAAAATGCCTAAGCCCTACATTTTGAAAATTCTACAATTATTTCTGAATTAGATAGGAACAAATATTTTTTTTAATGGTCTTTTACCTAAGAAATTTCTTGACTTTAAACTGGTCTCATTTACTAAAAATTTTTCTGAATTAGACTACAACATTTCTAGAAAAAAATTTTGGAACCTTCTAAAGAAACTCATTTACATAATTTATTTATTTGGTTTGCATGATTATAGTATCACTTGAGGACAAGTAACATTTCAAGTTTGGGGGATTTTGATACACCTAAAATATATAGAGATTTTATACACATTTTCATATTTATTTTTAATGATATTATACTTTAATGAAATGTATGATTAAATTGTTGATTGTGATGAAAAGAGTGAAAAAGGATCAGATTTGGAGCAAAAATGAAGAAAGTTGTGAAATTGAACTATGGCGGCTAAGTGCCCAGACCTGGTGCTTACGTGCCAGAGCCTCATGGCTAAGCATTGATACCTCGCGCTTAAGCGCAGAAGTTACTGTGGAAAATTTAAATAATTTTTTTCGTCATTTTTGAAGGGTTGTTTGAGGCATCCTTTGGTATAAATGCGGGTAACATCTTATTGGCACCATAATTAATTTAAATTTCTCTTGAATGGATGTATCTCTTAGAGGATTCATTGAATCTGGACATAATTTGAAGAGACACCAAGGCACCTATTGGAAAATTATAAAAAGAAGACTTGGAGATCAGAAAAAGAGAAGAGATTTGAAGTGAGTTTGGCGGTTGAAGGAGAGAAGAAGAGTTAGAGAGAAAGCAAAGTCTTCTTCAACCCACACTTTTTTCACTTTTCTACAATTTAGTATATTTATTATTAGAGTTATAAGTTAGAGTTGGAGTCCTTAGTATTGGGCCACCACCTCTAAGGAACTCTGTAAGGGAAAGCAAAGGTTTCAAAGGAACTTTAAAAGTTTGTTGGAGAGGATTTCCAGAAAAGTATTTATCTTTGTTTTTACATTTTTTTTTAAATTAAAACTTTTTGTGTTTTCACTAAGATTTATACTTTTAAAACAAGTTGTGAATGTGTTTTCTCTATGAATTATTAGTAGTTTCCTTTAACTTTTTTCCTTAAAATGATGAAGTAATTAAGTTATGAATGGAAGTTGTGTGAAGTATAGAGTGTCGATGTTAGAAAAAGTTGTGATGATTTAAAACCTTGTACTTCATTTAACCTCTTCATTTATTGTGAGAACATGTAAGAACTGGTTTAATATTGTCTCAGTTAACAATTGATAAGAATCACATGAAATTATATGGGTGAGAAAGTAGTCAATATGATTAAGTGCAAATAAATATGGAGATATACTTTAATGAGTGTAAAATTAGAGGAATTTAGAGTGACAGGCTAAAGCCCCCAATTTGATTTTTTATTTCTATTTTGATATGAGATGTTAACCCCCATATGGAGGGAGAAGAGGGAATTCTAAAGTGAGATCTAGTATCTTTTCTCCCTAACCTGTCTTCAAGATTTTTAAAGCATCAGATTAACCTATGTTCTTTATAGCAGCTCTAGTAAGAGTAAAGAATATAATTGCTCATATTTGTCACAACACATTTTGATACTTCCATAATCGAATTTCTAAAACATATTACTGATACAAAATAAAGAAAAAGATATTTTTATTTGCATTTGTCTTCATCTTACAAAAATATTGTTAAGCCAGTTAGTATTTACTTTACTTTAAAAATTTAAAAATATGCAAAAACTATTGAGCTTCCATTCCTAAAATATTTTCTTTAGTTTGAGTAAGATTGTTTTTAAAAGTAAAAAAAGGTCATTTTTCTATTTTCTTTATTAAAAATTTAAAACTTCCCCGTGGGTTCGGTATCTCGGGGCTTAGTAAAAAAGTCCTATATTACTTTATAACGATACATATACTTACGCAGAATCCCATTTTCAAAATATAACTATTTAATACTTCTTTACTTTAAAGTTTTTGGCACATATACCTTGTGCACTGATACACCTAAAATATATAGTAGTTTTATAGATATTTTTATACATATTTTTGATGATCGTGCACTTTAATGAAAGGTATATTGTGTGTTTTTATTACAGGTATGATTAAATAAAGGATTGTGTTGTAAGGAGTGCAAAAAGGATCAAATTTGGAGCAAAAATGAGGATTGTGCAAATTTGGCCTTTGACGACTAAGCGCCAGAGCTCAGTAGCTAGCCATGGTAGTTAACCTATGCAATTTAAATTAACTTTGGCACAAATTTGAAGGGGTTTTTAAAGCATCCTTTGGCCTAAACCTCTATAACTTCCCATTGGAGCGAAAATTCATTTAAAATTCGAAAGGATATATGCATCTCTTGGTAAATTCATTGAATCTAGACACAAATGAAGAGACACCAGGGCACTTTTTGAAGATTTATAAAAGAACAAGAATTACAATCAATTAGAGAGTTTTTTAAAGTGCTGGAGAGTTGATTAGGAGTATTTGAAGTTAGAGAGAGTCTAGTTGGAGGGGAAAGAAGTGGTGGTGAAGTCTTCTTCATACCGTTCTTCTTTCATCATTTATCACCTTAAATAATAGTTTGTATTTGAGTTTGGGTGCCACCCACTAAGGAGTTTGTAATGGGAAGCAAAGGTCTTCAGAAGAACTTCAAGAGTCTTGTGGAGAGGATTTTCAAATAAGTCTTTATCTTTGTGTTTACATTTGGTTTTTAATTAAGACTTGTTGTATTTTCACTAAGATTTCTACTTTTAAACCAAGTTGAGAATGTGTTTTCTCCATGAGGTTTTGAGTAGTTTTCTTTATCTTATCCTTTCAAATGAGGCAGTAATTAATTATGGATGTAAGTTGTGTGAAGTATATATATTCAATTTTGGAAGAGGTCGTGATGATTTAAAACCTTGAACTTCATTTACCTTTTGATTTGGCCAATTAAGTTGTTAATATTTGTTGTGAGAATATGTAAGAACTAATGCGGTATTGTCTCAGTCAACAATTGGAAAGAATCACATGAAATTATATGGGTGAGAATGTAGTCCATATGGTTGAGTGAAATAAATAGGGAGATATGCTTTTTAATGGGTGCATAATTAGAGGACTTTAGAGTGACGTGCTAATGCCCCCAATTCAGTTTGGTGATTGAAGTTTTGATATGAGATTTTAGCCCTAGGTGGAGGGAGAAGAGGAAACTCTAGAGTGAGAGCTAGTATCTTCCCTGCCTAACCCATCTTCTTAATTTTAAAGCATCAGATTAACCTATGTTCTTTATAGCAGCTCTAGTAAGGATAAAAATTATAATTGCTCCTATTTGGCACAACACATTTTAGATACTTCTACAACAAAATTAAATAATTATTATTGATTCATGAAAATGAAAAATATATTTTATTCTAATTTGCTTTCATTTAAAATATTTTTTAATTTAGTTACTTGATTTAGTTTTAAAGTTATCAAAAATAACATAAAGAATTAAACTTTCATTACTAGAATATTATCTATAGTTTAAGTAAGATTGTTCTCAAAAAGTAAAAAGATGTTTTTCTATTTTCTATTTTATTTGAATTTTTAGAATACTTTCCTTGTGGGTTCGATTTCTCGGGGCTTAATCAGAAGGTTCTATATTACTTGATGACGATACATATACTTGCGTAGAATCCCATATTATAAATATAAAAGTTAAAGTAGTATTGGCATCGAGATCAAGTTTTTGGCATCATTGTAAAGAAAGAGATATAAGTGAAAGGAAATATAAAGTATAAATTCATATAAAAAATGAAAACATAATGGTTAGGGATCAAGTTTTTAGCGTTGCTGTCGGGGAAAGAAATTAATTAAAACATAATTTGAAGAAAATTTAAGAAAAACTAATATTTTTACATTTTAAAATTCTTATTTAAACTTTTTAGATTTATTTTAGGAATATTTTGTGTTGTTTTCATAAAAGTTCTTGTTTGTGTGTTGTTTTATTTTATCTTAATTTTGTTGAATAGTAGTGTACGCGTAGTTCAGGTTCTGAAGGACTAGTTTCTTAGGATTCTAAATTAGAAAGAACTATTAGAAAAAAAATAAAATCTAGAAAAAGATAAACATATTCAAGAAATGGAAAATTAAAACAATCAAAATGTTGAAATCCTGTTGACCTCATTTTTGATGAGGTCTTCTCTTCTTCTTTTTAGTACTTAGGATCTAGCCTTAGGCTTTTCCTTTGACTATCTTAGAGGACTAGAATTGGGATCCACCACCTTTTAGAGATTCAAACCACTTCTTAACTCCCCGCAAACTCCACAAACTTCGACTATAGACCCCTAATCACCTAGAGGGTTGAAATCAAATGTGGAAGTTTAAAGGATGGGTTCCTATAGGACTCTTTGACCTTAGGATCGCCACAGGTGGCCGGGCTACGGTGAGAGGCCGACTTACACACACACTACACTCATACACTACACTTTCACACACCTCCTAAAACCACACCCATACCTAACTTGACCTCCCGATTCATGTAGGTGATTCACATGGATGGTCGCTTAACCCCTAAATCCTTGGCAAGAGGGTTAGGAACAACATAGTGAATGCCTCAAATGAGTCCCTTCATGGCTCATGTGGGCTTGATATGGCTTCATGGCTCAACCAAAATGATTTCATTCCACTTATATTCACCCGATCTTCAATTTTCCAAATTTTCAATTTTTGACCCGGGACCCTACACCACTCGACTCTACCCAAAACCCTTAGAACTACCCAAATTTCTAAAAAATTTCCAAATCACCCAAAATTCCCCAAAATCAATCCCAAACATTTCCACATCACCCAAATTGATCATTCATACCCAAAAATATCAAAAATTCCAAGAAAACCTCCAAATACCCTCCAAATACCCAAAACACCCATCTTGACCCAAAAATCCAAAAATTTAGAAAATTCCCAGAAAATTTCAGAAAATACCAAATAATCCCAATTTCATTTTGTTCAACTACACCATGGGCCAATTTTGTCAATTTACCCCACTTTTATCAAAACCCCCAATTTGACACATTTTAACCCTAAGTGAACCCAATGTCAAACCAAACATACCCAATTGACCCAAATTCTGGTCCAATTCAATTCTAAACTTCAATTTAACATTCCCAACACCAATCTAGACCAAATCCAAGTCCAATTTGATTGGCATTTGGATCCAATTTCACTTTTGGCCTTAAAGCCCAATTTGGACCCATGACCCAAACCTAACCCAAACTCACCCAATTCAACTCCAATTAACCCCAAATATTTTCTAAACCTTCCATAATATCCCCACAGACAAAACACTAACATGATTTGCTCAAAATTTATACCCAAACCCCACTCAAATTCAACCCAAAGCTAAAAGGCCCAATTTTGACCTAAACCCAAACCTAACCCAAATGAGCCCAAATCCCAAAATCAAAGCCCAACCAAAGTCAAAACCCCTTTGAAACACTCCCATAAACATTTCTCAACATTAATTTTACATCAATTTCAACCCTAGCCCAACATTGGCCCAACTTGGCCCATTTTGGCCTATATTAGCCCATTCACCTAAAGAGCCCAAATTCAACCCAATTCAAACCCAAATCACCCCCAATTTGCTTCAAGTCACTCATGACACATCCATGAGCTAAACCCAACAATTATTTGGCCCAACCTCTTTACAAAACTCCCATCCATAAATTCATTTTTAAACTTAAAGGCCCATTCCTTAAACCATTTTAAAAGCCCATCTTTTGCCACATCCAAAGGCCCAAAATTGGTCTCAAAGCCCATATGACATGTCCCCTCATCATACTTTCAATTAAACTCAATACCTAAGTCCTAAATTCATCATCAAATCATTCCAAATCAAGTTTCATACAAATTTCCATCAAATTACCAAAAATTCCTAAAATCGATTTTCATGAAATTGACCAAGCTTTTCCCCAAGCCAAAGACAAGCCATGCAAGCCATGGATGAGCCACATGAAGCCATGGAGGGTTTGACATGTGATCAAGCCATTAATGGAAAAAGGAGGACCCCCTTTCCTAATCCTTCTTAAGACTTTTTTACCTTAAGCATGTCACACTCTAAACCATGCTTTGCCACCTAATCCTTGATGGAGACTCCACCACACATGGGAGATTGACCCACCGACCTCCTCGGCCCAAAACCGAGTCTTGGGGAGGTGCACCCAACCCATTTGCATGGGTTGACCAAAATAAGCCAAAATAGCCCCTTCCCCTTTCTACTTTGATTCAACCACTTTACACATGTCAAACCTCGATTGAATGCACCAAACCCCACTACGACCCACTCGAATAAGATGGTGACCAATGCCCGGCCGGCCAGCCACCGTGTCGCCGGAAAACACCACGGTCGAGAGCTCGCATGTGAGCCAACTTTGGGATTCTACCTCGTCGAGCCGCCCCATGCCCAATGGCCACCATGGCCGTTCGCCCTTGACCTAAGCAGCCGATCCCAAGCCCTAACTCTCCCGGGAGGCCCTCCACCCTCTCCTATTTAAACACCACCCCTCTCGGCCATGAGAGGTGCCGAAAACAAACCTTAAGAAAACTTCGCCAAAATTGTTCCGGACTATTCCCCATACATAGAGCATTTGATCCCCACTCGAATTCCGACTCTAATTCCCTCCAAGTCGAGTTCAATCTCGAGCTCAAACTTTAGCCCAAAACCAAGACACTTTGCCACGAGTGAGCTAATCCTCAAATGATCGGTCTTACACCTTCACCTGGACCAAGAGGAGAAGTTCCCCATCGAAAGCCCCATCTCCGAGGCCACCCAGTTGCTCCAGCCCTCCAAGCTTTGTGATCGGGCGTGGTCGAAATCCTACCTAGGCAATTCACTGGACCGGGAGACTTCATCTGGAGCTTGCTGAGATCCAATTGAAGGTGAAACAACCCTCAGATCGAAGCCACACTTCTTTGAGCAAAGGTATGGCCTCACTCTTCTTCCCGAGCTTCTGAACATTCTCCATTTTTATTAAGCTAATTTCATACCACATAAACTGTAAGGATGTGTTCGTCTTCTCGAGACGAATCCATAGAGCATAAGAACGTTAAATTTGGTCGAGTATCGAGTGAGATCTTAGGCACAGAAGATGGACGGTTCTCGGGTTAGGAGGCTTGGGGACGATGAACGGATGCCGTTCATTCAATACACGCGAGGACGGACGGCTCGGATGGCGTCGGACCGGGAGATGGTACGTGAACCGCGGGATCCGAGCCGCCGACTCGAGCGGCGGCGTCGAATGGGAGCGCGACGCGTGTGCATTCGGAGCTGCCGAGGTTGAGCTGGCGCCGCGTCACTTAAATAGAAAAATAGGGATTTTTTTATTTATTTAATTCGCTAAACTTGGAAAATTCATAACTTTGTGTAGGAAAATCATAAAAATAAAATAAAAATACCCTCTTGCTCGATGAACGAGAGGAGAATAATGTGGAAAAGAAATCATTTAATTTCATCAAGTATTTTATTTTTAATAATTTATTTACTTGTCCGCATTATTTTAATTCTCCATGCATGTAGGAAATTCACCATGGCATGAGACCATAGGGCTTTTGAAGCCTACGAATTTGGGAATATTCCCTGAATTTTCCAAAGTCAGAGGCCATCACTATGATAAGTTATTGATTTTTCAAATTCATGTTACTGTTTTGAGTATTTTAATTCTAATAATTAGCATGTTGTGAAATAAATTCTAGGAAAATTTGGTGATGTCCCTTATGACCAGAGGACCCTAGGAAAAATAGATTTTGAGTTAGTTCATTTAAAATAACCCTATTTGGCTTAAACACCCAAAATAGATCCCTAATTAATTAGAGTTAACCATACATCAAATTGACTTGAAATCAATTTTCCATCGACCTTTAGGATCAGAGGCCCACCATAAAAATTTGAAGTCGATTGGACTTGGTTAGCCTACTAAATGGGTTGATTAAGCCATTTAGTCATTTTAAACTTTAAAAATTCATAACTTTCAAAATACTTTTTAAAAATTCACCAAATTGGTTTTGGAGCCTCTCTAATATCAGGGGAATTTAAGAAAATTAAAATTTCAATTTTCTAAAAAAGTTGATTTTTAATATTATTTTAATATTTTAATAATTAAAAAATAATAAAAATCATAAAAATAATAAAATTCACAAAAATGTCACATTTTGAATTTTAATCACTTAGGAACAAACTCCATATTTTTCTTAGGTCTATTTTATGAGATATTAAATTTTAAAGCCCTAGGGTAATTTTAAAATTTAAAAAATGTATTTTCTAGCATTTTCACTAAAATAATTATAATAAATGAAAGAAAAATCAGAAAATTGCAAAAATTGGTTCTCTGATTTCCTTGATATCAGAGAGATTTTTGAAAAATATAAAATTCATTTTTCAACCTTTATTTTATTTTTAAATTAATTAATACTTCAAAACTTAAAATAATTATAATAAAAATAATATAATTCAAAAAATCACCAAAATTGGTCCAAGTGGTCCTCTGGTCATTAGGAATGTCCCATAATTTTCTTAAGGATAGAAACTTTCCTTGTTCATATTACTAAATTTTCCTTGGAAATTCCTATTTTCCACTAAAAATAATTATATAAATAAATTAAATATAGAAAAATCACATTTTCTCCTCTCATGTCTTCATTGGCATATGAGTGAAGTCACATAAAAATTTCAAGTTCATTTGAGCTCAATTTAGTGAGTTATGGAATTATTAAGCTTGAAGGGCAAAATGGTAATTAAAAAATTTTAACCCTTAATTAAAACTTTATGTTTAATAAAATTAACAAGTAAAATATTTGATCTTAATCTGATTTGGATGATTGAAATTTAAATAATTAAAGGGTAGAAACCCATTAAACAATTTAAAATAACTGAAATAAACCTTAATTAAATAATTGATTAAATTTGGAAGAATAATAAAATTGGAATTATTAAAATAGGGATATTATTAGGAAGAGATTTATTCTTTAATTTAAAAAATCCCTAAATTAATCATTTTCAATAATATTTAATTCCTAATTAAAAATGATAATTCAAATTTAAGTTTTAAAATATTAAAGGACTTAATCATTAAATTAAATTAAAAAGTTAAATTATTAAACTCTTTTTAAATTCTCAATTAAATTAAAAATTAAATTAAATTAAAGATTAAATTAAATTAAATTAAATAATCAAATTAAATTAAATTAAATTAAATTAAATTAAATTAAATTTAATTTAATTTAATTAAATTAAATTTAATTTAATTTAATTAAATTAAATTAAATAAATTAAATAAATTAAATTAAATTAAATTAAATTAAATTAAATCAAATAAATTAAATTAAATTAAATCAAATTAAATTAAATTAAAGGAAATTAAATCAAATTAAACTAAATTAATTTAACATCAAATCAAACTAAATTAAATTAAATTAAATTAAAATAAAAATCAAATAAAATTAAAATTAAAATTAAAATTAAAATTAAGATTAAAAATTAAAGTTAAATTAAAATTAAAACTAAACCAAATTAAATTAAATTAAAGATTAATTAAATTGAATTAAATAACATTACCTAAGACATAAAGAAATTAAATATAAAGCAACTTGAACACTATTCCAAATTTAAACCCTTTAACTGAAGTTAAACTAAATCATAAACGATTTCGATACCGAGTTTGCCACTCGAGAGCTTTGGTTATCATAACTCCTAAACGGAACATTAAATGAAATGCTACTTCACTTATAGGATATTCAAATGTCCTAGTTACGTGAGCAAGATAACAAAACTTGAATTCCGGACGATTAATTCATTTGTATGATTAAATTCAGTTGGACTTAAAATAATCCTATCAATATTGAAAAGATGTTTAAGATTCTTCTTGAGCACTTTCTCAATATGATAGTATACTCATAAGAACAATTGAACTTAATTATTCTTTGATGAAGAAAATAGTCCTCAAACCAAAACACAAAGACCTAGACGTCATAGGAAATGACTAGCTATAGGATTAGGAATTTGGTAGAAAACCATAACCCTTCCCTTAGCTTTACTAGGAACTTGCTTAAATATTCTAATTATGTTTTAAGTGCAGCTTGGGATGATGGGAAGACCCTCCAGGTATGCTTTTATTTTATTGCAATTTACATTATTGCAATATCTTTAATTGCATCGCACTTACTTTTTCTTGCATGATAAACAACTGTTGCATGAAAACCCACACCTTTAGGATAGTCCCTAAAACTGAAACCAAAACTAAATTAAAAATCTTTACAAAATAAAATTCACCGCCATAACATTTCAAAATATAAAACAACTCAAAATTTAATCACAAACAGAACACAAAACTACAATTACAACTAAATTAGAACGTCCTGTTGGATGATCGGGAATACCTCGGATGATGTAACATACGTGTTGCTAACGGGATTTCCCGCGGTCTAAATGAAAGTGTGGAACTCATTCAGTTGAGTTTAGCAAATTCATCTGGACTAAGTGAATCCGATAAAAATAACGATGCCGGAAGGATGGAACCGTGGGATCTTAACCGGTGTTGTTATAATCAACTTTAAGATTTGTTTTAATTAAAATATTAAAAATACTTGGACTTTAAGATTTTCTCTAAACCAAAACACTTCTCTCATCTCCTGATTTATGACTTCTAAAACTAAATCTCTGCAACAACAAGGAGCTCGAAGCATGGTGAGCAGCACGGCCATCGTCGTCAGCAAAATTGAAATCCACATCAGCAAAACTTTCTTAGAATTAAATAACCAATCCATAGGATTTAGAGGTAGTTTGCTTAGTGCAACATAAATCCTCAACTCTTCGTTAGGCATTTGCATGGAAAATTAAGCCCTAACCGGTCTTAGGACTCTGAGGTAGTCGTCCGATACGACATAAACCCTCACATCTTCGAAGCTATTTGTATGATTATGTCATACGAATATAAGTCCTAATTAATTAAAATTGGCAAGATCAAAATATTAAATAAACATTAGGACTTTCCTAATTCTAAGCCAAACAATAGGATAGTCGGGAAATTACCGAAGTTCGCTTCGAATCTGTAATTTCTCCTACTTTTCTTTCCTTGAATTCCCAAAATAAAATCTTCCAAATTTGATCCATTCCACTATTGAAATTCCAAAATTCGATCCTTGAAAACTTAAACTTTGAAATTCTTGAGAGCAGAATTATTGATTATTATCGAGAGTTTTCTTAGGTGATTCCCGTCACTTAAGATGTAATTAACTATAGTGGCTTTCCCTTATAGGGAATTTTAAAGAACCCGGGCAATATAAACCCTGTTTAATGTTTTTATATTAAGCAGTGGAATTTGTCGGCACATAAAATTGGTTCACAGACCAAACGGATGTCACAAATCTTTTAGTTTATTTAATCGAGCCCCACCATCAAGCAGTGTATCTATCCTTAAGGATAGATACACGTTTTGAAGTGCGGTGCTCGTTTATATAAACTATTTGGGATGTGAGATCGGCTTGATTTCATATCTTAAAATCTTCAAATTTAAAATTATTTTCAAAATTAAATACTACTTTTCAAATTATTTATTTAAGTTAAATCAAAAATACGCCGACAATTTCTGGCGACTCCGCTGGGGAGTATTCCTCTCTCCATTTCAATCAGATAATTCTGCTTTCAAAAATCGGTAGTGTATCCATATCCCTAATGGATCAAACTACCCTTCTTTCTGTTGAGATACTATGTTCATTTCTACCTTGAACAAGTATAGCCAACATTCTCTCGGATTTAGGAGCCACTGTTTGGACACCCCTAAACGAGAGAGGTTCCGAGATCCTTTTACCTCATTTACGAGGCGGGGTGGACCCCGATAGGTGTTAGTTTAGGGGTGATCCTTCGAGTCGAGAAGTCTTGCATAAGACTTTCTTTTCCTTCCCAACTCGAATCGGATTCCTTACCTTCTCTACACCTTTGAACACTCCGTTCTAAACAAACAAACCCTTTAATGAATGACTCTTTTAACAAATAACCCCTTCTTATAAATACATGAACAAGAATGTGTTCGGACTCTTTTGATTCCTTTCTTTTCGTCCTAATGAGAAGAAGCATAACTTGGGATCGACAATCGGGATCTACCCCGCGAAATGGAAGCTCCAAAGTTGATTTTCTCCTTCACCAATGGATCGGACTTCGCCGTTTACAAGGATGAGCTCGCCCGACAATGGGATCATCCGGCTTGGACAAGGATTCGAGAACACAATTGTCAAGATTACCGACGTTTCCCTTTTCGCGCCGACGAACAAAGTATCCGAAGCCGAGAAGCCGTTGCTCGAGTTCAACCTCGAGTCCACTCGAGAGTTTCCTCCCCGCAAAAGATCCCGACCGAGAGGAGTATCGCTGTCCGCGGAGGACCGTTGTTGCTACCCTCGTCGGTCCGGTTGTCTCTGCACCTACCCCGGCTTCTGCCAAATTAAAAGGGAAGGAAATCCAGCATTATGGTGAACCTGCTACCGTGGAGGGTACAGACTTTCCTGTGAGACCTTCTATTTTTGAAATCGGGTCCAGCTCAAGAATTCCATCACTAACACGGACCCGGAGAAGGAACGAACGGGGAAGATTGCCGGGAAGGCCGTAGCCGCCGAAGTCGGTTTCTCGGAAGAAATCCCGGAAATCCCCGAGTACACACCACTACCCGAATACATACCATTGCTCGAAGATACACCCTTTCTGGAAGGAAGTAGATTCCATCCCCTTCCGCCGCATGGTCGATGAGGAAAATGTCCGCGGGATCGTTTCTACATTACCTCGACCAGCATACTACGACGACAGCAGAAAGAAAAGGGCTAGGATCACGCCATTTACCCGGCTACAGACTATGATCGAGAAACTAGCGAAGAAAGAGAAATGCCCCGTATCAGAGATTCTAAGAAGGATAGGGCGGGTGCCAGTCAAATCCCGTCTTGAGCCCCGAGTAGAACCTGCCGTCATTACGAAAAAGCCAAATAAAAGGATGAAGGCTAATCCGCCTGTCGTCGTTTCGGGATTACGGATTAGGGAGGATACCACCTTCCGGCATTTGGTCGACGGACCATCCGGTCCTGAGACCTTCGCCTGCTAGAAGGATGGTATGGCGTCCCACTTCTCGGGCGATTAAGATTGAAACAACAGCTCGAAAAGGAAAGTCTCGTCAGGAGACTTGAATCTGAAGAAAGCGCCACTGCGGTAAAGAGGACTCGTGAGAAGGGGACCCGGCAGCTATCGCACGACAACCGCGAGGACGCACAGAAAGGCCCACTAGAATATGCCATGGAAAAGTTGAGGACTGATATTCGATGACTAGCAAAAGAAAGAGAGGAGAAATTCGGAGACGAGATTGATTCTTCAGAATTCATGGACGATGAGTATGCAGAAATCAACATGGTCGAAACACGAGCTTCGTCAGCTTCACAAGGTGCTCCTGCGGCCGCGAAGAGAGGAGCCGGAAGTGATGAGAAGACGGCTTCAAGAGAGAGACGATACGATCGCCCGAATGGCGAAGAGGATGGAAGAGATGGCTATAGCTCTAGCCACTCTCCAAAGTCAAGTGCAACCCCAAAGAGAGACGCCCCTAGAGGTCATTCACATTGTGGACGGAGGAAAGGAGATTACATCCGTCAACGGGGACGATCAGCTAAAGAAAGATATGACACAAAGCATGATTCCAGAAAAGGATATCAAGAGCTTGGTGGAACAGCAGGTGCGAGAAGCCTTAGCACAATCAAAGAGCGGGACATCCATTCGAACGGGTAGACCTTACCCGGAAGAATTCGACGCTGTCCAATACCCAAAAGGCTTCGTACCACCTCCGTTCAAGACCTTTGATGGGCCAGGAACCCCGACGGCATGTTGCACACTTTCGTGCCGGTTGTTGCAATGCCGGCGGGAGCGATGCATTACTCTTCCGACGGTTCGTCGGCGGCTCGTCGGGGATCGCCTTTGATTGGTATGCGGAATTACCAAATGGTTCAGTGAAGACGTTCTCAGAACTAGAAAACCAATTCATCAAGCGATTCGCCGGAGCTCAGCACCACATCACTATAGGTGATTTAGTGGTAGAGAAGCAGAAGCTGAATGAGACTTTGGTGGATTACATACTTCGATGGAGGAACTTAAGCATGAAGTGTGAACCACAACTACAAGAACAACATGCAGTCGGCATCTTACTTAAAAGCATTCACGGCCTGATAGCACTTCTCCTCAAAGGATTCACTATTAAGACTTTCGAGAAGTTGTTAAGCAAGGCCGGAAGCTTGCAAGAGGAGGCAAAGCAATTAAGTTTCGCCGATAAGACGGACAAGCAAAAGCTCGTGAAGACTTTTGAAAAGAAATGCGGGATCGTTGCAGCGATCGACAAAGGCAAGCGGCCGATACAAATATCGTCCGAACGGCCGCGACAATCTCGACGAGTTATCAACAACCCCGACCCAGCTATCAGTCATCTCCACAGTACGAACAACCGCCTCGTCCGCAACGTACATTAAGGGAGCTTCTGAGCAGGGAATATCCATTCAAAAATGAAGCAGTACCAAAAATGTTCCGTAGTCTGATGAAAACTCCAGATTTCCAGCTGCCAGAGCCTAAGAGACCAGAGGAAGTCAACAAGAAAAGTGATCCCAACTTTTGCCCTTATCACCAGATGCTTGGACACAAGATAGAGGATTGCATTACCTTCAAAAGTTGGCTCAATGACAACCTTCGGAAAGGGAATATAACAATCCCGAAGGAGTACATGAAGGAACCCCGTAAAGGAGGTTTCTTCGATGTTGTCTCAGTCGATCCCATCATTCCGATAGATCCCTATACGACCGACGATGGATGGACTACCGCTTGGACAAGGTCTTTGAAAAAGATTTTAGACGACATCCAAGCCGCTTCGGTGCGAGCTTCGATTCGAAGTTCGAAACCTGTTAGCCGATCTTATCACTTGCGATAGAAGAACCACCTCAACGAGAGACGACTGAAGAAAAGAAGAAAATCGACGAAGAAGAGAAGACTGAGACTCCTAAGGCTAGGCTAGGGGCTGCTTATCCTAGGATAGTTATTTCAGATTCGGGGGAGAAATCCCTCGAACCTCTGACTCTGTATGATTATCTGCTCACTTCGGTGGGATCTTATAATGATAAGGGTGATGGCGTTGGCTACGTTTTGACTGTTTCTAACGATTACGTAACTAGCGATAGTCCGGACATCGATTTCGATACCAATGACAATTCTTAAATCATACACAATCTCGACGATCACGACGACGAAGAAGGCATCCACCGAGGAGGCTACGAGAGTTCGATGAGCAACGAATGCTATCCGCGAGTTTCGAGGAGCTCCGGTCACAATAGAGTTAGAGCCTTCGGACTGCGAAGCTAATCAAGAAGAACTCGTCATTCCGATTCGGGAAGAAACACCGGCAAGCTCAACACTAGATTCGAAGAAATTACGAAGTAAACTTAAGAAGTGGAAGAGTTCTACCTCCGAGAATGGGTCCGAAGGACAAAGGAAAGCGGAGTGATTGTTCGAGAAGAACCAACCCCGACGGAAGAAATACCCATTCGAGAAGAAATCGAGACACATGGAAATAAAGTGGACTACAACGTGCTAGCCCATCTTAGGAAACTACCGACAGCGCGAGCATCTACGACGCTCTCATCTTATCGAAAGGAGATGAGAGAAGCTCGATCGAGGCCTTACTTGATCCGAAAATTTGCTTATCTCGAATGGCGGGAGATTCCTTAGATGAGGTTTGCTCGTTAAAGGAACAACGATGTGTTACCTTCACGGACAATGACCTACTACTTGAGACGAGCGAGATCACAACCGACCGTTGTACATTTCGATTACAATTGGGAAGTTTACGCTCTCCGGAGTATTGGTGGATCCGGGAGCATCAATCAATATAATGAGTCTTCGAACACTAGCATATTTGGAAATTGATGCTCGTGAGCTCGAAGCGAACAAAATGTTATTAAGAGGATTCGACCGAGAAAGGAGAAAGAGCCCTCGGATCAATAACGCTACTAATAAAGACCGGTGACTTAGCAAAGACAACCACGAAATTTCACATAATTGATTCGAAACGTCGTTCAACGCTCTCTTGGGCCGACCATGGATACATGAAAATAGGATGGTACCATCATCTCTACACCAGTGCATCAAATACTACGATGGAGGGGAACAGTGCATCAAAGGTGACTTACAACCATTCTCCGTACATAAAATTGGAATCCATGAAGATGCAAATTTTTATGCACCACCGAAGAAAACAATTTTCTTCAGAGATACCATGACAAATGAAGCAAAGAAAGTTCGAGACAACGAAGAACACTGAAGTTCTAGTCCGACGGTCGCTCACCACTCCCTTACGGCGAGATGGTGAAGGTTTCTCCACAACTCGCATCCGAGGACGAGGCGGGGACGAGGCCGTGGTAGAGACGTTAGGACAATTGGACGGAGGAAACCGACCATCAATGTTGATTGGGAAGACAGTTCTGAAGAAGAAAAAGAAATCAAACAAGAAGCAGCGACGATAAGTCGGAAAAAGCCGCAATTCAAGATCTCTCTCGAAGATGAGAGGAATGAAGAATATAAATCGATGTACGAGAAGATTAACCACTATGTACATACTATGACCCTGACCCCGATCCATTCTAATAAGATCGAGGGTATGGTGGTCGAAGAGGTACGTAGCGGCGGTGCGAAAGCCGATCGAATTCTACCGTGGTGCTTCTTCCTCCAAAGCCGAAAATAATGTACAATTTGAAGATGTCACTTCATCGGAATTAATGGAATTACCTTTTGAGTGGTACTCTCCCTGTGTTCAAAATTTAATCCGGCGTGGTTTCTTACCTCGACAATGGACAAAAAGCCAAGCACAACATTTTGAAAAATTATGGAATAACTCCGGTCGTCCACTCGATTCAAAGCATGGTCTCGGATTCGGCACGGTAGGATCAGTTGACGATACTGAATTTTGCTTGGTTGTCACTTGCGAGTCTAATGAAAACTGCATGGAAACTACAGACGAACTCGAAGAATTATAAATTGGAGACGCTCCACCAAAATTTGAAGAAGAGATTAAATCTACAATAGATGAGCTAACGGAAGTTAACTTAGGTACTAGCGAAGAGCCTAGACCTACCTTTGTTAGCTCCTTACTCAATAAAGAAGACTCCGAAGAAATAATCAAGTTATTAATGGAATTTAAAGACTTGTTTTGCTTGGAACTACGATGAGATGCCGGGATTAGCTCCGGAGGTCGCGATCCATAAGCTAGGAGTGGATCCTACTTCATCCGGTCAGACGAGGTCCGGAAGAATGTGTCTAGAAATCGAACAACAAGTCATAGCTGAAGTTAAAAAGCTAATAGACGCTAAATTTGTCCGTGAAGAACAATACCCGACTTGGTTAGCTCGATGTGGTGCCGGTCGAAAGAAGAATGGTCGGATCAGAATTTGTGTGGACGTCGGAGATTTAAACAAGGCATGTCCAAAGGATGAATTTCCTCTACCAGATCCCGAATTAATGATTGACATTGCTTCGACACATGAAATATTTTCATTCATGGATGGATCTTCGGGATACAACCGGATAAAAATGGCTCCGAGAAGATGAAAAGCTTACGACATTCGGAACGCCGATCGGAGTATATTGCTTACACGGTGATGCCATTCGGACTGAAGAATGCGGAGAGCAACATACCAGAGAGCGATGACAAAAATTTTTGATGATCTCATCCACAATCAAGTCGAATGCTACGTGGACGATGTGGTCATCAAAAGCAAAGTAAAGGACAACCACTTGTATGATTTAAGAATTGTTTTCGAATGATTAAGGCAATTTAACCTTAAGATGAATCCCTTAAAATGCGCCTTCGGTGTTACCTCCGGGAAATTCTTAGGATTCGTTGTCTGACATCGTGGGATTGAAATCGACCGGAAAAGATTAAAGCTATCTTAGAAATGCCGCCTCCCAAGACCTTAAAACAACTACGATCTTTTCGAGGGAAGTCGGCATATCTTCGACGCTTTATCTCGAACTCGTCGGGTAGGTGTCGGCCTTTCTCGGCACTAGTTAAAAAGGACGCCAAATTTATTTGGGAAGAGAAATGCCAGAAGGCCTTCGAGGACATTAAATAATATTTGATGACACCTCTTGTCTTAGCGACCCCGATCTCGGGTAGACCGTCGATACTTTATACCGCGGCTCTAGACGACTCTCTCGGAGCCCTGTTAGCCAGAGTCGATGATGAGGGTAAAGAAAATGATCTTTCTTATTTAAGCCGTCGTTTACTTCGACGAAAATAAGGTATCCCGCAATTGAAAAGCATTGTTTGGCCACGATCTTCGCCGCTCAAAGCTCGGGCACTACATGCTTTCTCATAAGGTCGACTGATCTCGAAATTTAATCCATTGCGATACTTGATGACTCGTCCAACACTTTCCGGCGGACTTGCCGGATGGTCGATGATATTATTGCAATTCGATATAACTTTCGTGCCGTAAAGGGACAAGTCTTAGCAGACTTTCTCGCGGCACACCCTTTGCGGCAGAATCTCCTCTCGATGACGATTTGCCGGATGAACAAATAATGAGCCTAGAAGACCACGATGATCGACGCTGGGAATTATATTTCGATGGAGAATCTTCAGCACACAAAGACGAAGAATCGCAAGTGATAGTGTCCGGTAAGGCAGGAATCGGGCTAATCTTTATAACACCAGAGCGGGGGATGTTAAGATACTCCTACCACTTGACAGAACCGTCTACAAACAATGAAGCAAAATATGAAGCCCTCATAACGGGACTGGAATTAACTATTCAAATGGGGATAATAGACATCAACATCTACGGGATTCGCAATTGATCATTCAACAGATCGCCGGACAGTACAAAATTTTAAAGCCAAGACTCGAGCAATATTTCCAGTATGCCATACAATTGTTGGAACAAATTCCGAATGTGACAATCTACAAAATTCCCAGAAAAGATAATGCCTTGGCAGATGTGTTAGCTCGCCTCGCAAAAGAATTTGCCTGTTTGCATGATGAATCAGTGGAAGTGTCAGTTCACGGACGTCGAGTCCTATCACGACTCGACATAGACACAATACACAAATCGAGAGAAAGAAAAAGAATCGGTTGCGACGAGTGACGGAAAACACGAGAAGATTGGCGACGGCCATTAATAGACTACACCGCAAACGGAAAGCTACCGGACGATAGGTCGCTAGCCCATCGGATCGAAAAGAACTGCGTCCTACGCATTAATAAACAACACCTTGTACGGGAGGTCTTTCGATCGAATGTGGCTAAGATGCCTAAGCGGGTCCGAGGCCCATGAAATTGTTAAAGAGGTGCATTCGGGACTGCGTGGCGCTCACCGGTCGGGTCCGAAGATGAAAATAAAAATTAAAAGACTAGAGTACTACGGCCCTCGATGATGATCGGCCGCATGAAAATCGCCATGAGGCGTCACCAATGCCGAGTGCACGGAGTGGTTCTACACCAACCTCCGAATGTGCTACATCCGACAGTTGCGTCGTGGCCATTTGAATGTTGGGGCACGGATATAGTGGGTCCGATAGAACCACCATCTTCAAAAGGACATCGCTTCATTCTTGCGGCTACGGATTACTTTTCCGAGTGGGCGAGGCGGTTCCACTTAGAGAAGTGAAAGCACACCACGTGCTACGGTTTTCAAGAACCGAGTTGTCTACTTAGTTTCGGAGTGCCGCGCATGATTATCTCGGATAATGGGTCGACATTCGAAGCACGCAAATCAACAATTTTGTCGGGAGACACGGAATCGGCTGGCGATACTCGACAATTTACTACCCGAAGCAAACGGCCTCGGCGAGGCTTTTAATAAAACTCTCGTTCAAATCTTAAAGAAAACTTTGGACGATAATAAGAACAATTGGCACGAGAAGTTGTTAGAAGCCTTATGGGCCTGCGGGACAACCTTCGAACTCCTACTCGAAGCTACACCTTACGCTCCGGTATATGGGTACGAGGCGAGTGTTACCTTTAGAGGTTCGGCTTCCTTTACTCGGAGTCGCAATTGCAAATAAGATCACGACGGAAGAGAACGCCAAATTACGGCCAGAGGAATTAGAAAGCTCGGAAGGAAAAGACTTGCAGCGCAACGGAATTTAGAACTATACCGAGCTAAGATGGTCCGAGCCCATGACAAGCGGTCCGCCGAGAACTTTCAAAATTGGTGACTTAGTTCTCGTTCTCAAGAGACCTATTCTTGCACACCGCAAGATAGGAGGAAAATTTAAACCCACTTGGGAAGGACCGTTTGTGGTTGAAGCAGTATACTTAGGAGGTTCCTACCAGCTAGTGAATTGTCAGGGAGAACGACATATGCTTCCGATCAACGGATGATACTTGAAAACGTATTACGCTACCGATGTTTCGAAGGAATGAATTCTTCATCCCTAAGAAACACGGGCGAAGTAATTACTTATGATTGGGTCCGAACCCAAAAAATAATAAAAATGTGCTAAAATAAATAAAATCATGATAATAAAGTTTTCCTTGTTTTCTCTTCCATATCAAAATCTCTTTCCTGATCTTATCCCACTTCATTCTGTTAAATTTAAAAATACAAGAAGTAATAAAAAAATGTCTTTAATAAACACTTTCTTAATGTTCTTGTTCTTAGTACTGACTCCGATCCTTTTCCTTGTCTTTTCGCGGGGAAATGTCGAGCGGGCGGTTGGTCTCGAACTTTAGAAATGGCGTAAGTCTTGCACTCGATGAAAAGAGGGTGAAAGATGGAGCGATAATCGAGATTGACTCGGATTTCGCACCGGCGAGCCTATAGTACGAGGAAAGTGGCCGGGTCCCGATTAACGAGAAGAGCTGCCGAGCGAGACGGTGATGAAAGTGTGTGGCCCAAGCCACCAATCCGACGACAAGAAAAGAAAGACAAACACGAAGAAGATAAGAAAATGAAGTACGTAGTCGCTACGGCGGAGGGCGAGCTTGTCGGCGCCGCGCCCGCGAGAGATTCAAGAAGTTCGAAGAGCTACTCTCACGACAACGCAACGAAGAAATAAGAATCGCCGCATCCGCAAGATGTTGACCAAATTAGCGGTGGACCGGCGCGACGAGACAATTGCTACTTGCCAGCACATACACTTCGAGGACACCGGTTCACGGGAACACGAAGAAAGGAGGCCGGCTCTAGGATAACGAAAGGACCGGGGAAATCTCACGAATATCGGAAGAAGAAGGCTACCACGCCATCGGATAGAACCACCATGTAACGCATGACCTTGATGCGGAAGCGACCCGGGGGATGTCCGGACGGACATCATCCACGAGGAGCCGAGGTATGCGGGAGAGCGTGAAGGGATTGAACCGTATATCCCACAATATGTCACCAGGCCTCGCCATCTGCAGATTATTCCGGAATACGAGCTGGAGAGAATGCAGAATGTCGAAAAGAAAACCTTTGAATACTTCGAGAGAATTCGAGGCAGAAGGATCAATATACTAGAGGGCCTCGAACTACATACAGACGTATTCTCAGAGTATGAACAACAACAAATCGTGGATTGCATACGGGATTTGAAAAGAATGGGCCGAGCTGGCCGCTTAAGGGAAAACACATACTCAGAACCCCGGAGATGGATGCCAGGGAAAGGAAGAATCACAATACAATGTGGATGCTGTTACAACTTTGCGGAAGACGGGAAGGAAACCCTCCGGGAATACTCCGATCATGGCGAGTGGATCCGATGCCACTAGTCATCGAAGAGAATGGTAAAGAGATTGATAACATGGAGGGTGCGCGGCGGATTGCATACCCAATAGTTGCATTATTAACATCTACGAGCGGGGTGATCGCATACCCCCCACATAGATCACCACGACTTTGTCGGACCTTTCTGCACGGTCTCTTTCCCGAACGAGTGCAACATCATGTTCGGATCGACCTCCGGATAGCGAGGCCCGGGTGAGTTCCGAGGGCCGGTGAAGATACCATTACCGGTAGGTTTCGTCATGATGCCGAAGGGCAATGGAGCGGATATCGCTAAGCATTGCATACCGGGAGTACCGGTGAAGCGGATCTCGGTTACTTTCGAAGGATGGACGACGGGAAGACACCTTACCATTTCCGACCGAGACCGGAGCTAGAGAGCCTCCGGCCTTACGAGTTGTGAGTTACATGGAAAATATCACACCTCCAATGTACATCCATACGGCATCCTTGCCAAGGATGGCTTGGAAGGTGATGTTATTGACCATGTACCCCACTATTCAGACATGGATCTTTGACAGACGCTTCTTTGGATGGATCGACGAAGATCATACATAGTCCATTTTGAGTTTACATAGATTGTATGAAATATATTCCAGATCGAGTTGTATGATGTATCTTCGACATGATTGGAATGAAAGTGACCATGTCACATTTTTGGCCTTCACCTCTTTTGTGCAAATTGACTGGGAAACGCCATTAAAGTTAAATGAACTTCGAACAAAGAACGGAGAAGAAAAAAAAAGAGAATAAAAGAAAACTTTCCTAAAAAAAAAAATCTAAAAAATGTCGAACACCAAATCCACATGAACACCAAATTAACAACAAAAAATGGGATAGTTAAAGGACAAACAAAACAAATTTAAAGCTCAAATTGAATTCCAGTTTAAATCCATCTTTTCAAATCCTCCAATCCTTCTTCAAATCAAGATCTATTCTAGACCTCCCTTGAAATCCTCTCTCGGGATGATTTCAGAATCACGAAGAGTTTTCAATTTGATCCGGATGGCACGGGTTTGTACCCTTCGCCAAGTAATCAGACTTTGATTGATTCCCATGGGATATAAAATACTTTCATATCTCATTTCGATCTCTCACTAAATCCAAATCTCCACAGTAAATTTCAATTCAAAATTTCTGAGACTGGTACCTAAATTCCAGTTCTCATTTCGAGATCGATACCTAAATTTTGATTCTCATCTGAATTGATACCTAAATTTCAATTCAAAATTTCTGAGACTGGTACCTAAATTCTAGTTCTCATTCCGAGATCGATACCTAAATTTCGATTCTCATCTGAATTGATACCTAAATTTCAATTCCAAAAATTTCTGAGACTGGTACCTAAATTCCAGTTCTCATTCCGAGGTCGATACCTAAATTTTGACTCTCTTCCGAGATTGATACCTAAATTTCAGTTCGCATTCCGAGATCGATACCTAAATTTCGATTCTCGTTTGAATTGATACCTAAATTTCGATTCAAAATTTCTGAGACTGGTACCTAAATTCCAGTTCTCATTCTGAGATCGATACCTAAATTTCGATTCTCTTCTGAATTGATACCTAAATTTCAATTCAAAATTTCCGAGACCGGTACCTAAATTCCGGTTCTCATTCAGAGGTCGATACCTAAATTTTGACTCTCTTCGAGATTGATACCTAAATTTCAACTATCATTTTCGAGATCGATACCTAAATTTCGATTCTCATCCGAATTGATACCTAAATTTCAATTCAAAATTTCGAGGCCGGTACCTAAATTCCGAGTTCTCATTCGAGATCGATACCTAAATTTCGATTCTCATCCGAATTGATACCAAAATTTCAATTCAAAATTTCCGAGGCTCAGTACCTAAATTCCGAGTTCTCATTCCGAGGTCGATACCTAAATTTTGACTCTCTTCCGAGATTGATACCTAAATTTCAACTCTCATTCTCGAGATCGATACCTAAATTTCGATTCTCATCCGAATTGATACCTAAATTTCAATTCTCAACTTTCTGAGACTGGTACCTAAATTCTAGTTCTCATTCCGAGATCAGTACTTAAATTCTGATTCTCATTCTTTTCGAGGTCGATACCTTAATTTCGACTCTCTTTCGAGATTGATACTTAAATTTCAATTCTCATCCCTTTCGAGATCAATACCTAAGTTCGATTCTCATCTTTTTCGATCGACACTTAAACTCCGATTCTCACTCCGAGGCCGGGTGCTCGGATTCCGGTTTTCTTTGCAATCCCGAGATTGGAACCTAGGTTTCAATTCTCGTTTCAAATCTAAATTTTCTCAAATTAATTTTAAATCGAACTTCAATCTAAAATAAAAAAAAATCAATCAAAATCTAAAATTACACATCCGAACTTAAATTGAAACAAAATGCAATCTAAGTCGAAATTCCCGAGATCATGTGATTTGGAATTCACCTCCTTCTCCTTTCCCAGGCGAGAGTTCGGGAATCTCCGGTTTCGGAGATATCTTGGACACTTCCCGACGGAAACTCTTCTACTTCGTCCTAAGTTTGTCACTTGGACATCCGTGTTAGTTTCTTTGATCGCTTCGGTCAACACCAATACGCGCGGTGTGCTCCGTCAGCTCACCACACCTATT
The DNA here is from genome assembly GCA_022702705.1 of Papilionanthe hookeriana x Papilionanthe teres. NCBI lineage: Eukaryota > Viridiplantae > Streptophyta > Magnoliopsida > Asparagales > Orchidaceae > Papilionanthe > Papilionanthe hookeriana x Papilionanthe teres. The sequence continues at coordinate 14,110,958 of CM040426.1, read as the reverse complement.
GGGGTCCATTTGTCGACCTCATTTTTGATGAGGTATTCTCTTCTTCTTTTTAGTACTTAGGATCTAGCCTTAGGCTTTTCCTTTGACTATCTTAGAGGACTAGAATTGGGATCCACCACCTTTTAGAGATTCAAACCACTTCTTAACTCCCCGCAAACTCCACAAACTTGACTATAGACCCCTAATCACCTAGAGGGTTGAAATCAAATGTGGAAGTTTAAAGGATGGGTTCCTATAGGACTCTTTGACCTTAGGACTGCCCTGGGTGGCCGGTCTGGTGAGAGGCTGACTTACACACACTACACTCATACACTACACTTTCACACACCTCCTAAAACCACACCCATACCTAACTTGACCTCCTGATTCATGTAGGTGATTCACATGGATGGTCCTTAACCCCTAAATCCTTGGCTAAGAGGGTTAGGAACAACATAGTGAATGCCTCAAATGAGTCCCTTCATGACTCATGTGGGCTTGATATGGCTTCATGGCTCAACCAAAATGATTTCATTCCACTTATATTCACCCGATCTTCGATTTTCCAAATTTTCGATTTTTGACCCCAGGACCCTACACCGCTAACTTCTACCCAAAACCCTCGAAACTACCCAAATTTCTCAAAAATTTCCAAATCACCCAAAATTCCCCAAAATCAATCCCAAAAATTTCCACATCACCCAAATTGATCATTCATACCTAAAAATATCAAAAATTCCAAGAAAACCTCCAAATACCCTCCAAATACCCAAAACACCCATCTTGACCCAAAAATCCAAAAATTCAGAAAATTTCCAGAAAATTCCAAAAAATCCCAAATATTCCTAATTTCATTTTGTTCAACTACACCATGGGCCAATTTTGTCAATTTACCCCACTTTTATCAAAACCCCCAATTTGACCCATTTTAACCCTAAGTGAACCCGATGTCGAACCAAACATACCCGATTGACCCAAATTCTGGTCCAATTCAATTCTAAACTTCAATTCAACATTCCCGACACCAATCTAGACCAAATCCAAGTCCAATTTGATTGGCATTTGGATCCAATTTCACTTTTGGCCTTAAAGCCCAATTTGGACCCATGACCCGAAACCTAACCCAAACTCACCCGATTCAACTCCAATTAACCCCAAATCTTTTCTAAACCTTCCTTAACATCCCCACAGACAAAACACTAACATGATTTGCTCAAAATTTATACCCAAACCCCACTCAAATTCAACCCAAAGCTAAAAGGCCCAATTTTGACCTAAACCCAAACCTAACCCAAATGAGCCCAAATCCCAAAATCAAAGCCCAACCAAAGTCAAAACCCCTTTGAAACACTCCCATAAACATTTCTCAACATTAATTTTACATCAATTTCAACCCTAGCCCAACATTGGCCCAACTTGGCCCATTTTGGCCTATATTGGCCTATTCACCTAAAGAGCCCGAATTCGACCCGATTCAAGCCCAAATCACCCCCGATTTGCTTCAAGTCACTCATGACACATCCATGAGGTAAACCCGACAATTATTTGGCCCAACCTCTTTACAAAACTCCCATCCATAAATTCATTTTTAAACTTAAAGGCCCATTCCTTAAACCATTTTAAAAGCCCGTCTTTTGCCACATCCAAAGGCCCAAAATTGGTCTCAAAGCCCATATGACATTTCCCCTCATCATACTTTCGATTAAACTCAATACCTAAGTCCTAAATTCATCATCAAATCATTCCAAATCAAGTTTCATACAAATTTCAATCAAATTACCAAAAATTCCTAAAATCCATTTTCATGAAATTGACCAAGCTTTTCCCCAAGACAAAGACAAGCCATGCAAGCCATGGACAAGCCACATGAAGCCATGGAGGGTTTGACATGTGATCAAGCCATTAATGGAAAAAGGAGGACCCCCTTTCCTAATCCTTCTTAAGACTTTTTTTACCTTAAGCATGTCGCACTCTAAACCATGCTTTGCCACCTAATCCTTGATGGAGACTCCACCACACATGGGAGATTGACCCACCGACCTCCTCGGCCCAAAACCGAGGTCTTGGGGAGGTGCACCCAACCCATTTGCATGGGTTGACCAAAATAAGCCAAAATAGCCCCTTCCCCTTTCTACGTTGATTCAACCACTTTACACATGTCAAACCTCAATTGAATGCACCAAACCCCAGCCCTGACCCACCTGAACAAGATGGTGACCAATGCCTCGTCGGCCAGCCACCAGGTCGCCGGAAAACACCACGGCCGAGAGCTCACATGTGAGCCAACTTTGGGATTCTACCTTGCTGAGCTGCCCCATGCCCGATGGCCACCATGGGCTGTTCGCCCTTGACCTAAGCGGTGATCCCAAGCCCTAACTCTCCACGGGAGGCCCTCCACCCTCTCCTATTTAAACACCACCCCTCTCGGCCATGAGAGGTGCTGAAAACAAACCTTAAGAAAATTCGCCAAAATTGTTCCGGACTATTCCCCATACATAGAGCATTTGATCCTCACTAAATTCCAGCCTCTAATTCCCTCCAAGTCGAGTTCGATTTTGAGCTCGAAATTTAGCCCAAAACCGGGACACTTTGCCACGGTGAGCTAATCCTCAAATTGGCTGGTCCTACACCTTCACTTGGACCGAGAGGAGAAGTTCCCCACTGAAAGCCCCATCTCCAGAGCCACCCAGGTTGCTCCAGCCTCCGAAGCTTTGTGATCGAGCGTGGTCGAAATCCTACCTAGGCAATTCACCAGACCAGGAGACTTCATCTGGAGCTTGCTGAGATCCAATCGAAGGTGAAACAACCCTCAGATCGAAGGCACACTTCTTTGAGCAAAGGTATGGCCTCACTCTTCTTCCCGAGCTTCTGAACATTCTCCATTTTCATTAAGCTAATTTCATACCACATAAACCGTATGGATGTGTTCGTCTTCTCGAGACGAATCCATAGAGCATAAGAACATTAAATTTGGTCAAGTATCGAGTGAGATCTTAGGCCTAGAAGATGGACGGTTCTCGGGTTAGGAGGCTTGGGGACGATGAACGGATTGCGTTCATTCAATACACGCGAGGATGGACGGCTCAGATGGCGTCGGACCAGGAGATGGTACGTGAACCGCGGGATCCGGGCTGCTGACTCAAGCGGCGGTGTCGAATAGGAGCGCGACGCGTGTGCATTCGGAGCTGCCGAGGTTGAGCTGGCGCCGCGTCACTTAAATAGAAAATTAGGGATTTTTTTATTTATTTAATTCCCTAAACTTGGAAAATTCATAACTTTGTGTAGGAAAATCATAAAAATAAAATAAAAATACCCTCTTGCTCAGTGAACAGAGGAGAATAATGTGGAAAAGAAATCATTTAATTTCATCAAGTATTTTATTTTTAATAATTTATTTACTGTCTGCATTATTTTAATTCTCCATGCATGTAGGAAATTCACCATGGCATGAGACCATAGGGTTTTTGAAGCCTCTGAATTTGGGAATATTCCCTGAATTTTCTAAAGTCAGAGGCCATCCCTATGAGAAGTTATTGATTTTTCAAATTCATGTTACTGTTTTGAGTATTTTAATTCTAATAATTAGCATGTTGTGAAATAAATTCTAGGAAAATTTGGTGATGTCCCTTATAACCAGAGGACCCTAGGAAAAATAGGTTTTGAGTTAGTTCATTTAAAATAACCCTATTTGGCTTAAACACCCAAAATAGATCCCTAATTAATTAGAATTAACCATACATCAAATTGACTTGAAATCAATTCTCCACTGACCTTTAGGATCGAGAGGAACCCACCATAAAAATTTGAAGTCAATTGGACTTGGTTAGCCCTACTAAATGGGTTGATTAAGCCATTTAGTCATTTTAAACTTTAAAAATTCATAACTTTCAAAATACTTTTTAAAAATTTACCAAATTGGTTTTGGTGATATCAGGGGAATTTAAGAAAATTAAAATTTCAATTTTCTAAAAAAGTTGATTTTTAATATTATTTTAATATTTTAATAATTAAAAAATAATAAAAACCATAAAAAATAATAAAATTCACAAAAATGTCACATTTTGAATTATAATCACTTAGGAACAAACCCCATATTTTTCTTAGGTCTATTTTATGAGATATTAAATTTTAAAGCCCTAGGGTAATTTTAAAATTAAAAAAATGTATTTTCTAGCATTTTCACTAAAATAATTATAATAAATCAAACAAAAATCAGAAAATTGCAAAAATTGGTTCTCTGATTTTCTTGATATCAGAGAGATTTTTGAAAAATATAAAATTCATTTTTCAACCTTTATTTTATTTTTAAATTAATTAATACTTCAAAACTTAAAATAATTATAATAAAAATAATATAATTCAAAAAATTACCAAAATTGATCCAAGTGGTCCTCTGGTCATTAGGAATGTCCCATAATTTTCTTAAGGACAGAAACATTCCTTTGGTCATATTATTAAATTTTCCTTGGAAATTCCTATTTTCCACTAAAAATAATTATATAAATAAATTAAATATAGAAAAATCACATTTTTTCCTCTCATGTCTTCATTGGCATATGAGTGAAGTCACATAAAAATTTCAAGTTCATTTGAGCTCGATTTAGTGAGTTATGGAATTATTAAGCTTGAAGGGCAAAATGGTAATTAAAAAATTTTAACCCTTAATTAAAACTTTATGTTTAATAAAATTAACAAGTAAAATATTTGATCTTAATCTGATTTGGATGATTGAAATTTAAATAATTAAAGGGTAGAAACCCATTAAACAATTTAAAATAACTGAAATAAACCTTAATTAAATAATTGATTAAATTTGGAAGAATAATAAAATTGGAATTATTAAAATAGGGATATTATTAGGAAGAGATTTATTCTTTAATTTAAAAAATCCCTAAATTAATCATTTTCAATAATATTTAATTCCTAATTAAAAATGATAATTCAAATTTAAGTTTTAAAATGTTAAAGGACTTAATCATTAAATTAAATTAAAAAGTTAAATTATTAAACTCTTTTTAAATTCTCAATTAAATTAAAAATTAAATTAAATTAAAGATGAAATTAAATTAAATTAAATAATCAAATTAAATTAAATTAAATTAAATTAAATTAAATTAAATTAAATTAAATTAAATTAAATAAATTAAATTAAATTAAATTAAATCAAATTAAATTAAATTAAAGGAAATTAAATCAAATTAAACTAAATTAATTTAACATCAAATCAAACTAAATTGAATTAAATTAAATTAAAATAAAAATCAAATAAAATTAAAATTAAAATTAAAATTAAAATTAAGATTAAAAATTAAAGTTAAATTAAAATTAAAACTAAACCAAATTAAATTAAATTAAAGATTAATTAAATTGAATTAAATAACATTACCTAAGACATAAAGAAATTAAATATAAAGTAACTTGAACATTATTCCAAATTTAAACCCTTTAACTGAAGTTAAACTAAATCATAAACGATTTCGATACCAATTTGCCCTCGAGAGCTTTGGTTATCATAACTCCTAAACAGAACATTAAATGAAATGCTACTTCACTTATAGGATATTCAAATGTCCTAGTTTGCTGAGCAAGATAACAAAACTTGAATTCCGGACGATTAATTCATTTGTATGATTAAATTCAGTTGGACTTAAAATAATCCTATCAATATTGAAAAGATGTTTAAGATTCTTCTTGAGCACTTCCTCAATATGATAGTATACTCATAAGAACAATTGAACTTAATTGTTCTTTGATGAAGAAAATCATCCTCAAACCAAAACAGAAAGACCTAGACGTCATAGGAAATGACTAGCTATAGGATTAGGAATTTGGTAGAAAACCATAACCCTTCCCTTAGCTTTACCTAGGAACTTGCTTAAATATTCTAATTATGTTTTAAGTGCAGCTTGGGATGACGGGAAGACCCTCCAGGTACGCTTTTATTTTATTGCAATTTACTTTCTTGCAATTTCTTTAATTGCATCGCACTTACTTTTTCTTGCATGATAAACAACTGTTGCATGAAAACCCACACCTTTAGGATAATCCCTAAAACTGAAACCAAAACTAAATTAAAAGTCATTACAAAATAAAATTCACCGCCACAACATTTCAAAATATAAAACAACTCAAAATTTAATCACAAACAGAACACAAAACTACAATTACAACTAAATTAAAACGTCCTGTTGGATGATCGGGAATACCTCGGATGATGTAACCTACGTGTTGCTAACGGGATTTCCACGGTCTAAATGAAAGTGTGGAACTCATTCGAGTTGAGTTTAGCAAATTCATGCGGACTAAGTGAATCCGATAAAAATAACGATGCGGAAAGATGGAGCTGTGGGATCTTAGCCGGTGTTGTTATAATCAACTTTAAGATTTGTTTTAATTAAAATATTAAAAATACTTGGACTTTAAGATTTTCTCTAAACCAAAACACTTCTCTCATCTCTCGATTTATGACTTCTAAAACTAAATCTCTGCAACAACAAGGAGCTCGGAGCATGGTGAGCGACACGGCCATCGTCGTCGACAAAGCCGAAATCCACATCGGCCAAACTTTCTTAGAATTAAATAACCGATCCATAGGATTTCGAGGTAGTTTGCTTAGTGCAACATAAATCCTCAACTCTTCGTTAGGCATTTGCATGGCAAATTAAGCCCTAACAGGTCTTAGGACTCCGAGGTAGTCGTCCGATACGACATAAACCCTCACATCTTCGAGGTTATTTGTATGATTATGTCATACGAATATAAGTCCTAATTAATTAAAATTGGCAAGATCAAAATATTAAATAAACATTAGGACTTTCCTAAATCTAAGCCAAACAATAGGATAGTCGGGAAATTACCGAAGTTCGCTTCGAATATGTAATTTCTCCTACTTTTCTTCCCTTGAATTCCCAAAATAAAATCTTCCAAATTTGATCCATTCCCTATTGAAATTCCAAAATTCAATCCCTTGAAAACTTAAACTTTGAAATTCTTGAGAGCAGAATTATTGATTATTATCGAGAGTTTTCTTAGGTGATTCTCGTCACTTAAGATATAATTAACTATAGGGGCTTGCCCTTATAGGGAATTTTAAAGAACCCAGGTAATATAAACCCTGTTTAATGTTTTTATATTAAGCGGGGAAATTTGTCGGCACATAAAATTGGTTCGCAGACCAAACGGATGTCACAAATCTTTTAGTTTATTTAATCGAGCCCCACCATCAAGCAGTGTATCTATCCTTAAGGATAGATACATGTTTTGTAGTGTGGTGCTCGTTTATATAAACTATTTGGGATGTGAGATCAGTTTGATTTCATATCTTAAAATCTTCAAATTTAAAATTATTTTCAAAATTAAATACTACTTTTCAAATTATTTATTTAAGTTAAATCAAAAATACGCCGACAAATCCTTCAAGAATTTAGACCTTTAAGAGATTATGCTAACCCTACAGTAGATGAACATCATAGTAATATTCAAAATCTTGTTGTAGCGGCTAATTCATTTGAACTTAAAGATAGCAAAAATTCATGAAATTGATGTACTGACGATCTTAACTTCTCAAGTGGCAGTAATTATGAAAATGTTAGACCAATACAGGATGAATCAATCTCAAGGACCCCCAGTCTTTGAGGAAAACTCATTTGGACAGGTGGTTGGTACTATCTCCTTTGAAACTATCCATGCGATAAAAAATCACCCAAGTTACCCATATTTAAATTATTACAATACAGGTTGGAAGAATCATCCCAAGTTTATCTAGAATAACAATTCTAGAGGAGGAAACCAATCATGGGGAAATAATCAAGTTAATTGTAAATGTAATTGGAATAACAAGGGTAATTCTAACTTTAGACCTTTTTTCCACCTAGATTTAACTCTAACACTCAATTCAAAGAGAAGAAGCTATCATTAGAAGAGGTTGTTCCTCAAATAAGAGGTCGGCTACATGGTCAGGAGACTGCAGTTAGGAACATAGAAAATCTATTGGGACAGATTGCTTCTACAGTTAGTAGTCGTCCTCAAGAAATTCTTCTTATTAGTACTGAGGTGAACCCTAAGAAGAAGGGAAGTGAGCAAGTAAGACATGAGCTACATTTGGATTCATTGGGCTGACAACGTTAAACCAAGCTCTTTTTGGGAGGAACCCCATTGTTATCTTTGTTATCTGTGTTGGAGTGTTGTTTTTGTGTTTTGTTTGTGAGTGCATTTGTTAGTGAGTTTGTATGTTGAGTGAAATTTTGTTGGTGATTGATATGATTGGTAGTGATTGTGGATGATTAGGTGTGAGAGTGGATTGATTTTACGTTTGTTTGTCTTGAGGGAGGTTATTCCTTAGCTTCTCGTCATGGCTAGACTTGTATATGCTCTCTTGTTGTAGTTGGATTGACGAGTCCATTGCGACTTGGGTCTCAACCGAACTTGAGTTTTACAAAAGACATGTTGAGTTTGAACATTGGATAATTCCATCTCAATTTTGTTACTTCCTTTATCTGGCTTTGTTTTCATTTGGTAGGGTCATGAACTTACTTAATGAGTAACATGAGAAATGACCATCACTATCTATATACAGTTAGAGGGGCATACATTACGGGATGAGGTAATGCCTGAGGTTGGCAAAACATGAGTTAATATAATATGGATAATTTTGTCCACAAGATTAACCCTACAAAATTTGTAGAAGGCACCTAATATATTAGTTTAGTGATTCCATTAGAAATTGGAAGGTAGGGAAATTGGATGAGTAAAAGGAATAATTTATTTCATTAATCTAGTGTGTTTGTTTATGTGTTACATGGGTGAAGTAGGACTCATAGAGGATCACATTTTTATTTTTAAAGACCAAGAACAAAATCAAATTGTGTAATAAGGCATGTGAACCATCGACATAAAAAATCCAGGATTGGAAATTGGCGCCTAAAAGCCCAAAAACTGGCACCAAGGTGCCTGACTTACAGGTTGATTTTTGGCTACTTAAACTGCCCAGTTTAGGTCATTTTCATGTGATCTTCTTCATCGACTCATTCAGGAGATTTAGGGGTGATCCTTGGCAAACCATTTTCTTATTCCGCTGAGCTCAATCTAGGGGGTTTGAAGGTTGAAATTCATCTTCACATGGTAAATTTCATCACTTTGAGCTTGCATTCCTTGTTCATCCAATAATTTGAGAAAATTTTGGGGACACTTTGAAGAAGAGGAAAAGGTTAAGGAATATAGAGGAAAATTTTTAGGGAAGAGTTGATTAATTTCTTAATTAGCATATTGATTACATCACTACCATTTGCAAGCTCCTTTTTTGTCTTTGTCATCACTGTCTTGTTGTCATGGCCCCTAAAGTCTTAGTTAGGAAGGGCAAATCTTCTTTTGATAAGAAGAAATTCATTAACCTTAAAGCTCAAGTGATGATGATGATGATGAGGAGCAGGAGTTGTGATATTTTAGAATGTTATGCTTAGTTGCTATTGTATCGATCTGATGCTGATGTATTTCCTTGATATTTGTTGTACTGGAGCTTAAAACTTGTTTTTATTTTAAATTTCTAATAATTCTAGACAAATGTAGTTGGTTATTTTTATATGCTTATGATGATACCTGCATTTTATTTAGACATTATTTTGTTCAGTTTTCGTTCTAGCTAGACTTACTTTCTGTGGCTTACTGATCTATCTTGATGAATACATGAAAATGTTTCTAAAATACATGTGAGATAGACTGTATTTCTGAGCTATGATTTTTCTTCTTGCTTACATTTCCTATATTGAATGTTATATATGTTAAAAATTAAGTTGGGGGGGGGGGTGGCGGGAGGGATGGGGAAGTTAAACTTCAATTGTCCTCAGTAGCTTACTTATAAAATTAATATCACTTTAAAATGACTTGTGGTATTTGGTGTTAAATTTATGATGCTATAAATTTGATTTTGTGGATTTTTTATAGGACTTCGTTGAAATTTTTGATAGGACTGTTATAGAGTTAAGGTATTTTGTAGGAGACAATAGAAAAATGATTTTACTATTTATGGTAGGAAATAATTGTATTTTTGAAAAACTAAGATTCTTAGATTTACACTTTTAAAGAATTTAGACTATTAAAACCTATTTTTAAACTAATACTTACAATTTTCAAGTAAAGGGAAGTGTTGAGTTTTTAATTTTGGGAGGAGGATAGTAAAATTCAAAATCATTAATGACTTATCCATAACAATAATCCTCACCTAAAAATTTATGGACTAAAAGATCCTAAAAAAGAGAAAAAAGTAAAGTATGAAAAAGGAAGGAGAAGCTTGAGAAGAAAGCATAATAAAAAATTGGTTTCCTTAGAATCTTCTTAAGGAAAAAGATTTTAATAAATTCATAAACTTTTTTTCTATCAAAAAGAGTATTAGTAACATTTTTTTATATGGAGTACTTAAATTCTGTCTTTAGACTTTCTGGGAATCCTAAGTTTGACAAATTGCAATTACTTTTGAAGTAGATAGAAAATCAGAATTCCTTAGTTGAATACATAATATACTTAACTCTAGTCCTAGGCTGATTCACTTGAATCTCTTCTAACTTGCACTATGACATTCCTAAGGTAAAATTATAGGAAATCTTAATGAAGCCCACTACCTCAAATCAACAAATTTAGTTTTCGAAGTTGTAGTGTTACTTGAAAACAAGTAATATTTAGGTTTGGGGGATTTTGATATGTCTTTTAGCATGCTTAATTTTCTTTACTTTTTGCAATTATTTTTGAATGAAATGATACTTTAAAAAAAGTATTTTCATGTTTTATTGCAGGTATAATAGGTATGATAATTGGAGTGAATAGGAGTGAAAACGGAGGCAATTTGAGCATGAAAATGCAAGCAGACTGGAAAATGCAAGCAGACTGGCGCTAGGCGCCATGCGCCTTGGCACCAGAGTCCTCCTAGCAAACTAAGAAGGCAACACCTAGGCACCGCAGACTGGGTGCTTAGGTGCCAGAATAGTTTAAGGCAGTTTCAACATGAACTAGGGGGTTATTTGATGGATTTGGACAGTTTTGAAGATGACTTCTGGCGACGTTTTGGCATATACAAGTCCAGGAATCCTCTAAGGATGTCAGAAGGATGTAGGTAGGAGTAGAAATTGTAGAATCCACTTGTTGTTGAGAGATTGGAGAGGAGAATTTGAGTGATTTCTGTAAGGGATTTGTATCAACATTGCAAGGATCGGTTGAAGGCTTTGTTGAAGGGATTTACATCTATTTATCAATGGAGAAAACCTAAGTATTGTGTTTTGATTTCCTAGTACGTGATTGTAAACAAATATTTAGTGAATTTTCTTTGATTCAATGAAATTTTTAATGGTTTTAAACATGCTTTGTGAGTAGACTTTCTGCATTTTTCTCTTGTGATTGTTAGGTAAAACTTGCAGAATGTTGAAAGCTATGGAATTGGTTTTTCTTACTTAAATGTGATGAATATTCTACTAGGCTTCATGCACAATTCATACTGGCTAAATGACTTGTTAAGATCAGTTGTGGCCCATTAGGACTTGGAAGAGCGATGGTGAAACAACTAGAATATTCACATTGGTCGATAGGTGATACACCTAAAATATATAAGGTTTTTATGCACATTTTTATATTTTATTTTGATGATATTACACTTTTATGGATGATATTTTGTGTTTTTCTTGCAGGTATGATGAAAATGACTGATTATGATGAAAGGAACAAAATAGGATCAAATATGGAGCAAAAATATGAAGTATGAAAAATTTGAGCATTGGCAGCTAAGCGCCGCATGGTTGGCACTTAAAAGCCACATTTACAAAATTAAATTTAAATCAAATTTGGCACATTATTAAGGGGTGTTTGAGGCAACTTTTGATGGTAACTTCCTTAACTTCCTCTAGGGGGCAGATGTGATTAAAGGGATGCATTTTATGGTGGATACATTGAATATGGACATGATTTGAAGAGACACCAAGGAACCTTTTAGAAAATTATTAAAATGAAGTCTTATAATTTGCATGAGAGTCTTTTTAGAGTGTGAAATTAGTGTGAGAAAAGGCTAGAGTCGTTTTATAGTTGTTAGTAGAGAGTAGAGAGTAAGAAAGGAGAAAGGGGTTGGTGTGAAGCCTTCTTCTCACCAATTTTCTTTCATCCTTGTATCTAGTTTTTATTGAAGTCTAAAGTCTGTATCTAATTCATCAGAGTTAAGCGACCCACTCTGTAGAGTCTTTTTGTGGAAAGCAAAATTTCAGAGAAACTTCCAGAGTCTTGTGGAGAGGATTTTTAGATAAGTCTTTGTCTTTTTTTTTACACTTGGTTTTAAGTAAGACTTGTTGTGTTTTCACTATGATTTATGCTTTCAAATCAAGTTGTGTTTGTATTTTCTTCATGAAGTCTGAGTAGTTTTTTTTATATTTTTCTTTCTTAGATGATGAAGTAATTAAATTATGGAAGTATGTTGTGAAAGTATAAGTGTTTAATGCTGGAAGAAATAGTGATGATTCAAATCCTCGTACTTAATTTACTTCTTGATTTGGCCAATTAAGATGTTAAAATTTATTGTGATATTATGTAAGAACCATTGTGGTATTGTCTCAATCAACAATTAGAAAGAATCACATGGAATTATATGGGTGAGAATTGTAGTCCATATGATTGAATGCAAATACATAGGGAGATATGTTTTAATGGGGAGTAAAGTTAGAGGAATTTAGAGTGACAGGCTAAAGACCCCAAATTTGGTTTGATATTTTAAAATTTTTTTATGAGATGTTAGCCCCTAGGTGGAGGGAAAAGAGGGAACTCTAGAGTGAGAGCTGGTATCTTCCCTGCCTAACCCATCTACAAAATTTCAAAATTTCAAATTAACCAATTTTCTTTATAGAACCAAGGAAGGGTAAAGAATATCATTGCTCCTATTTAGCATAATACATTTAAATACTTCCACAACAAAAATTTCCATAATTATTACTGATTCATTGAAGAAGAAAAAAGATATTTTATTCTTATTGCTTTTATATTGTGCTTAGAGTCTTGATAATTTTAATTTTCTGCTTAACTTTTTATTAAAAATATCAAAAACAACTTTTCAAACTTTTTATCTCAAAACATACTTTTCAAAAAAGAATTAAAAAATAAGAAGTTATTTTTCTTATTTTTTAAAAGTTTTCGACATTTCCCTGTGGGTTCGATATCTCGGGGCTTAATCAGAAAGTCCTATATTATTTGATAAACGATATGTATACTTGCGTAGTATCCCATATTATAAAACATAAATCTCATATCTAAAATGTATGCCTAAATATTCGGGGATCAAGTTTTTTGCGCCATTGCCGGGGAAATTAATTAAAATTTCATTTAAAGAAAATTAAGATTTTTTTTTTACTTTTCTTTGTTTTTGATAGTGTGTTTTGTTTCATTTTATCGTTGTATGCATAGTTTAGTGTTTGAGGAACTTGTGTCTTACGATTCTGAATTATAAAGAACTATCAAAAAAAAAAATAAAAATATTGAAAAAGATAAAAATATTCAAGAAATGGCAAATCATCAAAATCAAAATGTTGTCATTCATCGAGAATTCAGACCTTTAAGAGATTATGCTAATCCTGCAGTGGATGAAATTCATGGTAGTATTCAATACCCTGCTATAGCTGCTAATTCTTTTGAGCTTAAACCTGCTATTATTCAAATGGTGTCTAATAATCAGTTTGGGTGAGCACAACTGAAGATGCTAATTTACATCTTGTCAATTTTCTAGAGTTGTGTGTTACTTTTAAATATGATAGTGTTTCGAATGATGCTATTAGACTTAGACTTTTTCGTTTCTCACTAAGGGATAAAGCTAAGATATGGTTAAATTCATTAGCACATGGATCTATCAGAACTTGGGGTGATTTAGCAGAGAATTCCTTGCTAAATATTTTCCAACATCAAAGACTGTGAAGCTTAGAAATGATATCACATATTTTTTCAGTTTGAAGGTGAATCTATATATAAAGCATGAGAATGATTTAAAGATCTCCTAAAAAAATGTCCACATCATTCGATACCAGATTGGTTAATAATTTAAACCTTTTACAATGGATTAGTTGGATATATTAGATTTATTATTGATGCTGCTACTCGAGGATCATTGATGTTTAAACAGTTTACTGATGCTTATGCTTTGATTGAAGAAATTACTACTAATAATTTTCAATGGCCTTCTGAAAGGTTAAATCCTAAAAAGGTAACCAATATTCATGTAAATAATGTTTTTGCATTGCTAGCAAATCAAGTTGCTCGTTTTCAAAGAAGATAGACCAATTTGGGATGAATTTTTCTCAGCCAATTTTCATGATTAAAGAAAATTCATTAGGCCAAATGTTTGATTCTCATACTTCACCAGAAACTTTGATTGATATAAGTCAGCCTAATAACCCATGTTCTAATTATTATAACCTAGGTTGGAAGAACCATCCAAACTTTAACTGGAATACCAATAATCAGGGTGGTAGTAATCAACAATGGGGGAACAACCAAGTAAAATCATTAGGGAATTGGAATAACCAAGGGAATAATAATTATAGACCAACCTATCTTCCAGGTTTTAACAATGCTTAACAATTTAAGGAGAAGAAGTTGTTAATTGAAGAAGTGGTGTTACAAATGGAAAATCAACTACAAAGTCAAGGAGCTATAATCATAAATATTGAGAATCAATTGGGACAAATTGCAAATTCATTAATTAATAGATCCCAAGGTATGCTTCCTAGTAATACTGAAGTAAATCCAAGATATAAGAATAAAGGGCAAGTGAAAGCAATTTAACTGAGAAGTGGAAAAGAGTTGAAAGGTAGAGTTCAAAAAGAAATTGAAGTAGAGAAAGAAGAGATTGAAGAATCAAAAGAGGACTCTCTAAAAGGTTTAGAAAAACGTATTTTTTCACCTAAGGAATATTTGAAAAAGCCACCCCCTCCATTTCCTCAGAGACTTTGACAACAAAAGTTGGATAAGCAATTTTCAAAGTTCTTGGAGATATTTAAGAAGATTACAATCAACATTCCATTTACTAAAGCCTTAGAACAGATGCTGAGCTATGTGAAATTTATGAAGGATATTCTTAATAGAAAAAGGAAGTTTGAAGATAATGAGAAAGTTGCACTTAGTGAATAGTTCAGTGCAATAATTTAGAAGAAGCTTTCTAAAAAGCTTAAAGATCCTGGTAGTTTCACAATTCCATGTGCGATCAGAGACAGATTTTATGGAAAAGCTTTATGTGATTTGGGTACAAGCATTAACTTTATGCTTCAAAAGACTGGGATTAGGAGAAGTAACCCCAACTATTGTAACTTTGCAATTAGCGGATCATTCGATCACATATCCTAAAGGAGTTATAGAAGATGTTTTGGTAAAAGTTGATCAATTTATCTTTCCTGTTGATTTCATTGTACTGGATATAGAGGAAGATAAAGAGATACCCATAATTTTGGGAAGACCTTTCCTAGCCACAGGCATAGCAATGATAGATGTGCAAAAAGGAGAATTAATGATGAGAGTTAATGATTAGACTGTTACATTTAATATTTCAAAATCAATGAAATATCCTGCAAGAGGTAAAGATGATGAATGTTATAGTATGGATGTTATCATATATTTGAGTGAATGTTATTTCAAATCAACTTATGAAGAGAAACCTAAAAGAGAAGAATTGAAACATGAGCAAGAAGATGACTTACATCATTCTAAAGATTTTCATGAGGAAGATCTAAATTATGTTCATGAAAAATTTTGAATTGTCAGACATGACTAAAAAGGATGAATCTTTCGATCTATCAATTGAAAAACCTCCTAAACTTGTGTTAAAGATGCTTCCTGATCATTTGAAGTATACTTCTTTAGGTGATTCCTAAACATTTCCAGTTATAATTTTCTCTCAATTAACTAAAAAAGAAGAAGAGAGGTTGCTTGAAGTTTTAAAGAAGTACAAGAAAGCCTTTGGATGGACAATAGCCGATATTAAATGAATTAGTCCTTCAATTTGTATGCATAGAATTCTTATGGAAGATAACTGCAAACCTCAGGTTGATCCTCAAAGGAGATTAAATCCTATCATAAAAGATGTTGTTAAGAAAGAAAGTTTAAAGTAGTTGGATGCTGGAATTATCTACCCTATTTCAGATAGTACTTGTGTTAGTCCTATTCACTGTGGTCCTAAGAAAGAAGGAGTAACTGTGACTGATAATGAGAAGAATGAGATTATACTGACAAGATAAGTTACAGGATGGCAAATATGCATTGATTATAGAAAATTAAATCTTGCCACAAGGAAAGATCATTTTCCACTCTTATTTTTGGATCAGATGTTGGATAGACTGGTTGAGCATAAATACTTTTTGTTTTCCGGATGGATATACTGGTTACCTTCCAAATTCAAATTCTTCCTGAGGATTAAGAGAAAATAATGTTTACCAGTCCTTATGGTATGTTTGCTTTTAGAAGAATGCCTTTTAGTTTATGTAAAGCCCCTACTACATTTCAGAGATGTATGATGGCTATTTTCTGTGATTTAATTAAAAAAGGGATTGAATTTTTTATGGATGACTTTTCAGTGTTTGGAAGTTCGTTTGAATCATGTTTAGAACATCTATTTAAAGTTCTAAAACGCTGTGAAGAAACTAATTTGGTTCTTAATTAGAAAAAAATGACAATTTATGATAGTAAGAGGAATTGTATTAGGACATCGTATATCAAAAAAAGATTTGGAGGTAGATCCTGCAAAAATTCAAGTTGTCTCTAATTTACCTGGCCCAACCAATGTAAGGGGAATTAAAAGTTTTATGGGACATGCTGGATTCTACAGGCGTTACATTAAAGACTTTTCAAAAATTTCAAAACCCTTATGTCGTTTATTGGAAAAGAATGCAATATTTTATTTTGATGATGAATGCCTAAAAGCTTTTGAAACATTAAAAGAAAAATTAATCATTGCACCTGTTATAATTTCACCAAATTGGGAAAAACATTTTGAATTAATGTGTGATGCTAGTGATTTTGCTATTGGTGTTGTTTTGGGTCAGAAATATGACAAAACTTTCATAGTAATTTACTATGCTAGTAAAACTCTTAATGAACCTCAAATTAATTATACCACTACTCAGAAAGAGTTATTAGCTATAGTATTTTCTTTTGATAAATTTTGATCATATTTAATTGGAACTAAATGTGTGGTGCATACTGATCATTCTGCTATCAAATACTTAATGAAGAAGAATGATGTAAAACTGAGACTTATTAGATGGATTCTACTTTTGCAAGAATTTGATTTTGAGATAGTAGATAGGAAGGGTGTTGATAATCAAATTGGTGATCATCCATCCGGCTTGAAACTGAAAAATCTCTCAGTGATGCTGAAGAAATTAATGAACATTTTCCTGATGAAAAATTGTTCACTATTAATGAGTGGCGTGTTCCGTGGTATACCGACATTGTAAACTTTATTGTTAGTGATATTATACCCTTTGGTCTTACATACCATGAGAGGAAGAAATTTTTATCTGATGCTAAGACTTATTTTTGGAACGACCCATTTTTATATAAACAAGGAAATGGTCTTATCATTCGAAGATGTGGGCCTTTAGAAGAAACTTATGAAATTATTCAATAATGTCATAATTTTGATTATGGGGGTCATTTTGGAGTTGATAAAACTGCTTATAAAATTTTACAATCTGGATTTTATTGGCCTACAATTTTTAGAATGTTAATGCTTATATTAAAAATTGTGATCGATGTCAATGTGTAGGCAATATTTCTAGAAGAAATGAGATGCCCCTCAATTATATGTTGGAAGTTGAAATATTTGATTTTTGGGGATTAGATTTCATGGGACCATTTACACCATCTTTCGGAAAAATTTATATTTTGATAGCAGTAGACTATGTATCCAAATGGATTGAAGCTGTTGCTTTACCTCAATGTGATGCGCAAAGTGCTGCAATGTTTTTAAGAAAAAATAGATTTTACAGATTTAAAATACCAAGAGTAATCATAACCGACGGGGGAAGTCGTTTTAGAAATGCGATTGTGGAGAAATTAGCAAAGAACTATCATATTAACCATCGCATTGCTACTGCTTATCATCCACAGACAAGTGGTTTAGTTGAATTATCCAATTGTGAAATTAAAAAAAATTGGAAAATTTTGTTAATCCAAATAGAAAGGATTGGTCAATCAAACTGATTATGCTTTGTGGGCTTATTGGACTGCTTGTAGAACTCGTATAGGAATGTCCCCATATAGGCTGATTTTTGGAAAAGCTTTTCATTTACCTGTTGAACTTGAGCATAAAGCATATTGGGCTATTAAAGAGTTCAATTATAATTTGAAGGATGTTGCTGAAAAGAAATTATTGCAATTAAATAAGCTTGAAGAGATAAGGAATGAATCTTATGAAAATGCTAAGATTTATAAAAAGAAGATGAAGTTATGACATGATCAAAAAATTCTTACTAAAAATCTTGAGCCAGGACAAAAAGTTTCTTGTATAATGCCAGATTGAAAATTTCTGCTGGAAAACATAAGTCCAGGTGGATGGGTCCATTTATTGTGATAAAAGTTTATTCTTATGGAGGTGTTGATATTCAAGATCCTAAGACTGGAAAAATATTCAAAGTTAATGGTCATAGAATTAAACCCTACTTTTCAGTCGATCAACTTAAACCTGATGAGAATTTGATGTTGGGTCACTTATAATAAGTTTTGGGCATGTCAGACTGAAGACGTTAAACCAAGCGCTTTGTTGGAGGCAACCCATAGTTATCGGTGTGTTTTGCTTTATGTTTGCTTTGTGTGCTTTATTTAGTTTGTTTTTATGATTAAGTGGTAGTATTTTGAAGTTGTTATGTTATAGTGTTGTTTATTTGACCTTATCTGATGACTTAGGGGAGTCAAAATAAAGATTTGGACATTTGGCAGACCAATGCTAAAATGAGCACTGGCGGCTAAGCGCCGCCTGGTTGGCGCTTAGGCTCCACAGTTATAAAGAATGTGAAAATTGAGGTTCTAGAAGCCTAAATCATGGGGTAGTGGTTTTGGAAGTTTTTTTGGAGTTTTAAAACATCTAGGGTCAGTTTTAGTACTTCCCATGTCTATAAAAAGGCTCTGAATTAAGTGAAGCACTTGCCTCAGTTCCTATTTTCATTCCTGAGTCTTAAGAAGAGTATTTTGAGTGCAAAAATTTCTTCTTGGGAGAGCTAACTTAAGAAGAAAGAGGAAGTCAACAAAAAGAAATTTATTAGTGAAAGTGCGCAAAAATTATTCAATGGATTTCTTGCAGTTAGTATTCATGGAATTGCATAAAAGCTTGAAAATATCGAGGCCGATGTGACTTCTATCGAAGCAAAGGTGAATGAGACTAACGCAAATTTATCACATATGGGATGGCAACTCAAAATGCAATTCAGTCATACAAGTCATGTGGAAGAAGCGGATAAGGCAATGTTTCTAAAGAACAAATAGTTAAAAGAAGAAGATGTGAGAGTTTTCAACCATCGCCCTTTCTATTAGATTTATATTCCATATGGTTCAAATGAAAATAATAGTGGTTTTGGAAATATTCCACCTTATGGAGATTGGAATTAAATTTGAGTGTGGTCTTGTGTTTAGTGGTTTGGTTTAAGTATTTTATGTGTTTTATGCGTCTAGTGTATTGTGTTTGTGTTTTGTTGGACTTGAATGTGTGTTGTTACATCTTAGTGATGTAAATTTATCTTTATTTTTATGTTCTTAAATCCTTGTATATTGTGGAATTTCATCCAAAGTGTTTGGATAGAAATTTATAGTTTGAACTAAGTGTGGTTGTTTTTAATTAAATATAAGTTTGTGTTTGTGTGAAAATTATTTGGAATCGATGGAAATTTAAGTTTGTTTAGGCCATTAGAAGAGTTTATGGGGGAGAGATAATTATTTGAAGTCATTTAGGGTGATTAAGCAAGAGGTTTAGTGCATTTTTTTATTAATTATGAAAATCTGGGCACTGGCGCCTGAGCACCAGAACGTCGGTGCTTAAGCGCCAGATTTTGCGGCTAAGTGTCGTATGCCCCGCGCATAGGCGCTGATTCGTGAAAATCAGTTTTCTGATGTTAAAAACCTAAAAATTGACATTTTTAACACCTCCCGTCACCTTCAACCTCTCAAAATCGTTAAAAAGTAGTCTAGGGCGTCTTTAAGTTGGATCAATTAAGAAACAATTTCAATGAGATTTGTCAGATTTGAATTCCTTGAGATATGAGCACTACTCCTAAGAAAAAAATTGAGATTTTCACCATGTATTTTGAGTACAATTTTGAAAAATCTTAAAATTACTATTCATGGTGAAAATTTGAGGAAAAGCATGAGAAATTGCTCGGATATAGTTGAAATTACCTTTGGAAGTTAAGTTAGCAAGTTTGGACTGATTTTTGATTTATGGCGAATTTTTTTTGCGAATTTTTAGAGATGGCTCCAAAATCGAAGCGCTCGAAAGAGAAAGCAAGATTTGATTCCAACAAGTTTGTTAGTGCAAGAGCAGAGGATCGATACGTCGATGCACTATCGTCACGTAAGTTGATTCCTGAACGTGTGTTTAGTAAACCTGGAGGAGATATTGATGAGATGATTACTAGAAGGAATTTGGAGAATTACTGTTACATCTCTGTTGTTTCTGTTGTTTCAGTGGTCAGAGAGTTTTATGCGAACATACCTGTAGCAGAAGAAAATATGGTGATGGTTAGAGATGAAAAAGTGGATTTTTCGCCTGCTATAATTGATACTTTTTACCGACTGCCTCCTGAGATGTTTTGTTTTATGCTAACTATCATCCTACCGAGGGAGAATTAGATGAGATAATATCTTTTCTGACTGATGAAAGAGGTTTATGAAAGATAACGAATGAAAGACGAGTAAATTTTCAGGTCTCTAAGTTGAATGCCATTTCAAAGGCATGACATTTCTTTATCTCATCTAAATTGTTGCCTTCAAGCCATATAAGTGACGTTACGAGGGAGAGAGGTTTTTTATACCATTGCATTCAGCAAGGGAAGCCTAATTACATTAGAGCTATTATTTTTTACTATTTTGAGAACTGTGCCAGATCTGCCACTACTACAGGTATGTGATTTCCTTCCCTGATTCATTCAATTTGTGAGCTGTCTGGTGTGAAGTTTGAAACATGGGACTAAGTTCTTCAGCCATTGAGACTTATTACCAATGTAAATGTTGGCACTTACACTGTGCATTCAGCGTTTGGCTGGATAGGATGATTTGTTAGAGCTTCCACTGCTTCTGCTGCTTCTGCTGCTTCTACTTCACATACTACTACTTCACGAGCATCATCATCTAGTGATTCACAGACTGTATTATTGAGGAAGATTTTGAAGAAGGTGAGTCTTACTCATGAGCATGTTAGAGACATGGATGGTAAGATGGATAATATGGAGAGATATATTGTTAAACATGATGAATATGAGGAGAATTATTAACGGTACATAGACATATTGATTAAAGGTGATCATAGTGCTGAGATGCCTCCTCATCCGTATTATATACCTTATGTTCCATCCAGAGATTTGAATGAGTGGGATGATGATGACGATGAGGATCATGAGTAGGATTGTGTCTTTTTGTAATGTTGAGTTTTTTGTATCTACGTTGGATTGATGTTTTATATGTTGCGATGTGTGATATGTGTGTGGTAGTAAATGTTTTAATGTGTATTTAGTGTTTGAGCTTTTAATAATGTGTAATTTAATTCCAAATCTGTTAGAAAATGCAGAACATTATTAAAAACTACTATTTGAAAATTGCATGTTTAAAAGTTTTCAAAATCTACTACCATTTATTATCTAGTATTAATATGATTTTAGTTATGCTAAGTTAGTGTGTATTTGCTTTAAAAACATCCACTATTGTAGAAGTCTTTTGAAATTTTTATTTCATGAAAAACTAAAAAAACTAAATTTGGTTTCTTTTTACTCCTATTTTTAAACTGTTATACCTGCATATTTAGGATATTAAGATTTTTGCAAGCATGTTAGTTTAGTTTTTTAATCTCACCCATGTATCATTTCTTATGCTTAAATGTTTTATCCTAACTAAAAATTAAAGTTTGGGGGGGGGGATTTTAAAAACAAAATTTTTCAAAAACCTAAAATTTTATTTGTTCTCAAGCATACTTAAAATAAGTTTGATTTTGATTGAAAATAAATATGTATATGAAGTTATATTAGGGAAACATATTTTTGAATATAGAAATGAGTAAGAGAATTTAGTTAAAATTTATAGTAATAATGAAAATTTTAAAGTTAAAATTTTCTTAGTAAGGAAATGTTAAATATAGTTAGACAATCTTTAGTAAGAAATGTTGTATTTTTGGATAAATAGAAGATTTGACTTTTATTTTTCAAAGCTTAAATTTCTTTTATTAAGGAGTAATTTTCAACACTATTATTATGATTTTTAAGTGAAAGATATATATCAAACTTTTATTTTGAATGGAAGGGTGGAATTCAAAATCATTAAAGGCCTACCCTGATACAGTAATCCTTGCCTTATAGAAAAAAAGGAAAGAAAAAGAAAAAGACAAAGAGAAGAAGAAAAAGTGAAAAATAGTATGTAAAAAGGGAGGAGAAGCTTCAGGATTTAAGGGCCTAATAAAAAATTGGTTCCATACCTAAAGTTTAAAATATAAGTTTTGAGAAAATCTAAAGCTTAAGATTATAATATAGTAAGTAAAATTATTTTAAAATAAAAATTTTTAAGTGAGAAAAATAAGATGTTTGAATCCTATATTTTGAAAAATCTACAAGTATTTCTGAATTAGATAGAGCCTCAGATTTTTCATTATCCTTTACTTAAAAACTTCTAAACTTTAAGTTGGTCTTAATTACTAAATTTTTTTTCTAAATTAGACTATTTCATTTCTAGAACAAAATTTTGATACATTCCTAAAGAAACTCATGTACATAATTTGCATGTTAAAATTTTCTATGTGATTAAGTGTCTCTGAAGGACAAGTAACATTTTAAGTTTGGGGAATTTCGATACACCTAAAATATATAGTGTTTTTATGCATATTTTTATACATTTTTTCGATGATATTGCACTTTAATGGAAGGTATTTTATGTTTTTCTTGCAGGTATGATGAAAATGATTGATTATGATGAAAGGAACAAAATAGAATCAAATTTGGAGCAAAAATATGAAGTATGAAAAATTTGAGCATTGGCGGCTAAGCGCCGCCTGGTCGGGGCTTAAGCACCACAGTTACCAAATCAAATTTAAATCAAATTTGGTGTCATTTTCAAGGGGTGTTTGAGGCAACTTTTAATGGTAATTTCCATAACTTCCTTTGAGAGACAGATGTGATTGAAGGGATGTGTTTTATGGAGGATACATTGAATCTGGACATGATTTGAAGAGACACTAAGGCACCTGTTGGAAAATTATTAAAATGAGGTCTTATAATTTGCATGAGTGTCTTTTTAGAGTGTGAAATTAGTGTGAGAAAAGGCTAAGTCGTTCTATTGTTGTTAGTAGAGAGTAGAGAGTAAGAAAGGAGAAAGGGGTTGGTGTGAAGCCTTCTTCTCACCAATTTTCTTTCATCCTTGTATCTAGTTTATATTGAAGTCTAAAGTCTGTATCTAATTCATCAGAGTTAAGCGACCCACTCTGTAGAGTCGTGTTGTGGAAAACAAAATTTCAAAGGAACTTCCAGAGTCTTGTGAAGAGGATTTTTAGATAAGTATGTATCTTTATTTTTACACTTGGTTTTAAGTAAGACTTGTTGTGTTTTCACTATGATTTATGCTTTGAAATCAAGTTGTGTTTGTGTTTTCTCCATGAATTATGAGTAGTTTTCTTTATCTTTTTTTTTCTTAGATGATGAAGTAATTAAATTATGGAAGTATGTTGTGAAAGTATAGGTGTTTAATGCTAGATAAAATTGTGATGATTCAATTCCTCGTACTTAATTTACTTCTTGATTTGACCAATTAAGATGTTAAAATTTGTTGTGAGATTATGTAAGAACCAATGCAGTTTCGTCTCAATCAACATTTGGAAAGAATCACATGCAATTATATGTGTAAGAATTGTAGTCCATATGATTGAATGCAAATATATAGGGAGATATATTTTAATGGGGAGTAAAATTAGAGGAATTTAGAGTGATAGGCTAAAGCCCCCTAATTTGGTTTGATATTTTAAATTTTGTTATGAGATGTTAGCCCCCGGGTGGAGGGAAAAGAGGGAACTCTAGAGTGAGAGCTGGTATCTTCCCTGCCTAACCCATCTACAAAATTTCAAATTTTCAAATTAACCAATTTTCTCTATAGAACCAAGTAAGGGTAAAGAATATCATTGCTCCTATTTGTCACAATACATTTAAATACTTCCACAACAAAAATTTCCATAATTATTACTGATTCATTGAAGAATGAAAAAGATATTTTATTCTTATTGCTTTTATATCGTGTTTAGAGTCTTGATAATTTTAATTTTCTACTTAACTTTTTATTAAAAATATCAAAAATAACTTTTCAAACTTTTTATCTTAAAATATACTTTTCAAAAATCATTTTAAAAAGTAAAAAGTTATTTTTCTTATTTCTTTAAAGTTTCAGACGTTTCTCTATGGGTTCGTTATCTCAGGGCTTAATCAGAAAGTCTTATATTACCTGATAAACGATACGTATACTTGTGTAGTATCCCATATTATAAATCATAAATTTCATATCTAAATCATAAGAATAAATATTCAGGGATCAATAGTTACATGGTGAAGTAGTCAAGAGGCTACGCAAATATAGGAAGATGTGTTTGTCGGCATTATTTTTAGGTTGTGTTGTATTTAGAAAAGGGGTCGCCTAACAGAAATTGTCGGCGAATTTAATTTAAATAAATAATTTGAAAAGTTGTATTTGATTTTGAAAATAATTTTAAATTTGAAAATTTAAGATATGAAATCAAACTGATCTCACATCCCAAATAGTTTATATAAACGAGTACCGCACCACAAACCGTGTATCTATCCCGAAGAATAGGCACACTTGCTTGACGATGGGGCTCGATTAAATAAACTAGAAGATTTGTGACATCCGTTTGGTACGCGAACCAATTTTATAAGCCGACAAATTCCCTGCTTAATATGAAAGCATTAAACGGGGTTTATATTACACAGGTTCTTTAAAATTCCTATAAGAGGCAAGCCCCATAGTTAATTACATCTTAAGTGACGGGAATCACCTAAGAAAACTCTCGATAATAATCGATAATTCGGCTCTCAAGAATTTCAAAGTTTAAGTTTTCGAAAGGATTGAATTTTGGAATTTCGATAGGGAATGGATCAAGCTTGGAACATTTTATTTTGGGAATTCAAAGGAAGAAAGGTAGGAGAAATCACGGATCCGAAGCGAACTTCGGTAATTTCCAACTATCCTATTGTTTGGCTTGAATTCGAAAGTCCTAATATTTATTTAATGTTTTGATCTTGCCGATTTTAATCAATTAGGACTTATATTCGTATGACATGATCACACAAATAGCCTCGAAGATATGAGGGTTTATGTCATATCAGATGACTACCTCGGAATCCTAAGACCGTTTAGGGCCTAATTTGCAATGCAAATGCCTAACGAAGAGGTTGAGGATTTATGTTGCACTAGGCAAACTACCTCGAAATCCTATGGCTTTGTTGTTTAATTCTAGGAAAGTTTTGCGATGTAGATTCGAGTTTTCTTGACGACGATGGCCGTGCTGCCCACCATGCTCCGAGCTCCTTGTTGTTGCAGAGGTTTAGTTATAGAAATCATGAATCAGGAGATGAGAAAAGTGTTTTGGTTTAGAGAAGTCTTAATTTCCAAGTGATTTTTTGTGTTTTAATTAAAATAAATCTTAAAGTTGATTATAATGACACTGGTTAAGATCCCACGGTTCCATCCTTCCGGCATCGTTATTTTTATCGGATTCACTTAGTCCAGATGAATTTGCTAAACTCAACTGAATGAGTTCCACACTTTCATTTAGACCGTGGAAATCCGGTTAGCAACACGTAGGTTACATCATCCGAGGTATTCCCGATCATCCAACAGGACGTTTTAATTTAATTGTAATTGCGAGTTTGTGTTCGTTTGTGATTAAATTTTGAGTTGTTTTATATTTTGAAATGTTGTGGCGGTGAATTTTATCTTGTAATGACTTTTAATTTAGTTTTGGTTTCGGTTTTAGGGACTATCCTAAAGGTGTGGGTTTTCATGCAACGAGTTGTTTATCATGCAAGAAAAAGTAAGTGCGGAGCAATTAAAGAAATTGCAATAATGTAAATTGCGATAAAATAAAAGCGTACTGGAGGGTCTTCCCGTCATCCCAAGCTGCACTTAAAACACAATTAGAATATTTAAACAAGTTCCTAGGTAAAGCTAAGGGAAGGGTTATGGTTTTTACCAAATTCCTAATCCTATAGCTAGTCATTTCCTATGACGTCTAGGTCTTTGTGTTTTGGTTTGAGGACGATTTTCTTCATCAAAGAATAATTAAGTTCAATTGTTCTTATAAGTATCCTATTATATTGAGGGAGTGCTTAAGAAGAATCTTAAACATCTTTTCAATATTACTAGAATTGTTTTAAGTCCAAATGAATTTAATTATACAAATGAATTAATCGTCCAGGAATTTAAGTTTTGTTATCTTGTTCAGTGAACTAGGACATTTGAATATCCTATAAATGAAGTAACATTTCATTTAATGTTCTATTTAGGAGTTATGATAACCAAAGCTCTCGAGGGCAAATTGGTGTTCAAATGATTTGTGATTTAATTTAATTTCAATTAATGGGTTTAAATTTGGAATAGTGTTCAAGTTGCTTTATTTTGAATTTCTTTATGTCTTAGGTGATATTATTTAATTCAATTTAATTTAACTTTAATTTAATTTAATCTGGTTTAGCTTTAATTTTAATTTAATTTAATTTAATATGTTTGATTTGATGTTAAATTAATTTAGTTTAATTTGATTTAATTTCTTTTAATTTAATTTTAATTTGATTTAATTTTAATTTAATTTAATTTAATTTAATTTAATTTAATTTAATTTAATTTATTTATTTATTTAAATTTAATTTAATTATGTTTTAATTTTATTTAATTTAAAATTTAATTTAACTTAATTTATTTATTTAATTTAATTTAATTTAATTTATTTTATTTTAATTTTATTTATTTAATTTAATTTAATTTAATTTATTTGTTTGATTTAATTTAATTTAATCTTTAATTTAATTTTATTTTTAACTTTAATTTAATTGAAAATTTAAAAAGAGTTTAATAATTTAACTTTTTAATTTAATTTAATGATTAAGTCCTTTAACATTTTAAAACTTAAATTTGAATTATCATTTTTAATTAGGAATTAAATATTATTGAAATGATTAATTTAGGGATTTTTAAATTAAAGAATAAATATCTTCCTAATAATATCCCTATTTTAATAATTCCAATTTTATTATTCTTCCAAATTTAATTAATTATTTAATTAAGGTTTATTTCAATTATTTTAAATTGTTTAATGGGTTTCTACCCTTTAATTATTTAAATTTCAATCATCCAAATCACATTAAGATCAAACATTTTACTTGTTAATTTTATTAAACCTAAAGTTTTAATTAAGGGTTAAAATTTTTTAATTACCATTTTGCCCTTCAAGCTTAATAATTTCATAACTCACTAAATTGAGCTTAAATGAACTTGAAATTTTTATGTGACTTCACTCATATATCATTAAAGACATGAGAGGAGAAAATGTGATTTTTCTGTATTTAATTTATTTATGTAATTATTTTTGGTAGAAAATAGAGATTTCCAAGGAAAATTTAATAACATGACCAAAGAAAAGTTTCTGTCCTTAAGAAAATTATGGGACATTCGTAATGACCAGAGGACCACTTGGACCAATTTTGGTGATTTTTTGAATTATATTATTTTTATTATAATTAATTTAAGTTTTGGAGTATTAATTAATTTAAAAATAAAATAAAGGTTGAAAAATGAAATTTATATTTTTCAAAAATCTCTCTGATATCAAAGACATCAGAGAATCAATTTTTGCAATTTTCTGATTTTTTTTTGATTTATTATAATTATTTTAGTGAAAATGCCAAAAATTGTATTTTTTAATTTTTAAATTACCTTAGGGCTTTAAAATTTAATATCTCATTAAATAGACCTAAGAAAAATATGGGATTTGTTCCTAAGTGATTAAAACTCAAAATGTAACATTTTGGTGAATTTTATTATTTTTGTGATTTTTATTATTTTTTAAGTATTAAAATATTAAAATAATACAAAAAATCAACTTTTTTAGAAAATTACATTTTTATTTTTCTTAAATTCCCCTGATATCAGAGAGGCTCCAAAACCAATTTGGTGAATTTTTAAAAAGTATTTTGAAAGTTATGAATTTTTAAAGTTCAAATTGCCTAAATGAGCTTAATCAACCCATTTAGTAGGGCTAACCAAGTCCAATTGACTTCAAATTTTATGGTGGGTTCCTCTGATCCTAAAGGTCAGTGGAGAATTGATTTCAAGTCAATTTGAGGTATGGTTAGCTCTAATTAATTAGGGATCTATTTTGGGTGTTTAAGCCAATTATGGTTATTTTAAATGAGTTAACTCAAAACCTATTTTTCCTAGGGTCCTCTGATCATAAGAGACATCACCAAATTTTCCTAGAATTTATTTCACAACATGCTAATTATTGGAATTAAAATACTCAAAACAGTAACATGAATTTAAAAAATCAATAACTTCTCATAGGGATGGCCTCTGACTTTGGAAAATTCAGGGAATGTTCCCAAATTCAGAGGCTTCAAAAGCCTATGGTCTCATGCTATGGTGAATTTCCTATATGCATGGAGAATTAAAACAATGCAGAAGGGAAATAAATCATTAAAAATAAAATACTTGATGAAATTAAATGATTTCTTTTCCACATTATTATCCTCTCGTTCACTGAGCAAGAGGGTATTTTTATTTTATTTTTCCGATTTTTCTACACAAAGTTATGCATTTTTGAAGTTTAGGGAATTAAATAAATAGGAAAAATAACCTAATTTCCTACTTATCCACGCGGCGCCCCGTCATCCTCGGCATCTCCGAACGGCCACGCGGCGCGCTCCCATTCGACGCAGCCGTTCGACTCAGCACCACGCGACCCGCGGTTCATGTACCATCTCCTGGTCCGACGCCATCTGAACCGTCTGTCCGCACGTGTATTAAATGAACGGCATCCGTTCATCGTCCCCAAGTGTCCTCACCCGAGAGCCGTCCACACTAAATCCCTAATATCTCACTCAATACTTAACGGATTCTCGTGTTCTTATGCTCTATGGATTTGTCTTGAAGAGACGAATACATCTATACGGTGATCATGCATTGAAATTAAAGCATTTGAAATAGAGAATCTCCAGAAGCTCGGGATGAAGAATTAGCTCATACCTTTGCTTAGAGAAGTGTGGCTTCAATCTGAGGGTTGTGTCACCTTTGATTGGATCCCGACGAAGCTCCGGATGAAGTCTCCCGGTCCGGTGAATCGCTCAGGTATGATTTCGACCACAACCGATCACAAAGCTTGGAGGTCGGAGCAACTGGGTGGCCTGGAGAGGGGGCTTTTGCTGGTGGACTCCTTCTCTTGGTCTGGTGAAGGTGTAGGACCAATCAATTTGGGGATTGATCCACTATGGAGAAGTGTCCTGGTTTTGGGTGGAATTTTGGCTGAGAAATTGAGCTCTGTTGGTGGGGATTAGGGCAAATTGTCACCTGGGATCAACTCGCTCTAAGTATGGAGAGTGTTCGGAACAATTTTGGCGGGGTTTCGATAAGGGCTGGTTCAGCACCTCTCATGGCCGAGAGGGGGTGGTGTTTAAATAGGAGAGGGTGGAGGGCCTCCCAGGGAGAGTTAGGGCTTGGGATCAGCTGCTCTTGGCAAGAGAAGAACAGTTGCAATGGCCACTGGGGATGGGGCAGCTCAGCAGGTGAGAATTCCAAGTTTGGGCTCACATGCGAGCTCTCGGCTCGGTGGTTTCCGGTGGTCGTGGTGGTCGGCCGGCCGGGGTCGAGTCACCCTCAAGGTCGGGGAGGTCGGGGTCAATCGCCATGGACATGTGTAAAGGAGTTGAATTGAAATGGAATGGGGGATGAGCTCATTTTGGGTCCAAATGGGTCAACCCACCTTTTGAGCTTGGTTCACCTCCCCATGGCCGATTTGGGCTGAGGGAGGATCAGATGGATCAGCTAGGAAAGGGTGGAGAAGTCACCATCCATGAATATTTTGATTAAACATGGATTAAGGTGAAACATTAAAAGGGTTAAAACCTTTTTAAGGGGGCTTAAAAGAGGCTCCTCCTTTTGCCATTAATGGCTTGATCACATGTCAAACCTTCCATGGCTTCATGTGGCTTGTCCATGGCTTGCATGGCTTGGGAAAAGTTGAGTCAATTTCATGGGAATGGATTTAAGAAAAATTTTGGTATTTAGGGGTGATTTGGCATGAGGCTTGATTTGGAATTATTTGATGATGGGATTATAACTTAGGGAATGGCTTTGATTAAATGGATGGCAAATGGAAATGTCATGTGGGCTTTAGGGCCAATTTTGGGCTTTTGTATTTGGTGGAAATGGGCTTTTAGGAAGGTTTAGGGAAGTGGACTTTTGGATTTTAAAATGGATTTTATGATGGAATTTTAGTAAAGGCTTGGGCCAAATAATTGTTGGGTTTATCTCATGGATGTGTCATGAGTGACTTGGAGCAAATTGGGAGTGATTTGGGTTTGAATTGGGTTAAATTTGGGCTTCTTTGGTGAATGGGCCAATATAGGTCAAATTGGGCTAACTTGGGCCAATGTTGGGCTAGGGTTGAAATTGATGTAAAATTAATGTTGGGAAATGTTTATGGGAGTGTTTGAAAGAGGTTTTGACTTTGGTTGGGCTTTGATTTTGGGGTTTGGGCTTATTTGGGTTAGGTTTGGGTTTAGGTCAAAATTGGGCCTTTTAGCTTTGGGTTGAGTTTGAGTGGGGTTTGGGTCTAAATGTTGGGCAAATCATGTTAGTGTTTTTTTTGTGGGGATGTTAAGGAAGATTTGGAAAATATTTGGGGTTAATTGGAGTTGAATTGGGTGAGTTTGGGTTCTGTTTGGGTCATGGGTCCAAATTGGGCTTTAAGGCCAAAAGTGAAATTGAATCCAAATGTCAATCAAATTGGACTTGGATTTGGTCTAGATTGGTGTTGGGAATGTTTAATTGAAGTTTAGAATTGAATTGGACTAAAATTTGGGTCAATTGGGTAGGTTTGGTTTGACATTGGATTCACTTTGGGTTAAAATAGGTCAAATTGGGGGTTTTGACAAAAGTAGGGTAAATTGATAAAATTGGCCCATGGTGTAGTTGAACAAAATGAAATTGGGAATATTTGGGATTGTTTGGAATTTTCTGGGAATTTTCTGAATTTTTGGATTTTTGGGTCAAGAGGGGTATTTTGGGTATTTGGAGGGTATTGGGAGGTATTTTTGGAATTCTTGGTATTTTTGGGTATGGATGGTCAATTTGAGTGCAGAGAAATGTTCAGGAATGATTTTGGAGAATTTTGGGTGATTTGAAAATTTTTGAGAAATTTGGGTAGTTTCAAGGGTTTTGGGTAGGCTAAGCGGGTGTAGGGTCCGGGGGTCAAAAATTGAAAATTTGGAAAGTTGAAGATTGGGTGAATATAAGTGGAATAAAATCATTTTGGTTGAGCCATGAAGCCATATCAAGCCCACATGAGCCATGAAGGGACTCATTTGAGGCATTCACTATGTTGTTCCCAACCCTCTTAACCAAGGGCTTAGGGGTTAAAGACCATCCATGTGAATCACCTACATGAGTCGGGAGGTCGAGTTGGGTATGGGTGTGGTTTTAGGAGGTGTGTGAAATTGTAGTGTATAAATGTAGTGTGTGTGTAAGTCAGCCCCTTCACTCGGACCAGGCCACCAGTAGGCGTCCTAAGGCCAAGAGTCCTATAGAATCGATCCTTTAAACTTCCACATTTGATTTCGACTCTCTAGGTGATTAGGGGTCTACAGTCAAGTTTGTGGAGTTTGCAGGGAGTTTAGAAGTGGTTTGAATTTCTAAGTGGTGGGTCCCAATTCTAATCCTCTAGGATAGTCAAAGGAAAAGCCTAAGGCTAGATCCTAAGTACTAAAGAGAAGAAGAGAAGACCTCATCAAAAATGAGGTCAACAGTGTTGTTAGGTGATCTACTTTAAAATTAACCATTTTTATAGACAAATTATTCTTATACTTTTAAGGATATTATGCTTTAATGAAAGATATTTTTATGTTTTTGGTTGCAGATATAAGAAGATAAGTTTAAAGATGAAAATAAGCAAAAAAGAGCAAAATTTGGGCTTTTTGAAGAAAAATTAACAGATTAAGTCTGGCGCTTAGGTGCCAGAAACGGTTAAAGAAGTTAATTTTTGAACTTTGATGGTTCCAAAGTATTTTAGAAGGCCTCAGATGATAATGCACATTTCAAATTAAGTATATAATGAATCTAAACATATTTGAATTAAGAGATGTGACCCTTGAAGCAAAAAAAAGACGCTCAAATGGATCATTTGAACTGGCGCCTAGACTTGATAGTTATGTTCTACAAGATTCAACGAATTTGGATGAATTTTGAAGAGATGTCTGAAACAACCCCTGGTCATTTTTGAAGCTCTATAAATAGGAATTAATTCTACAGTAGATGAGAGTTGTTTTAGAGTCATTCTCAATTAATACATAGTTTTTTTCACTTTAAGTTTAAGTTTGTAAGTGTTTAGTGAGTATTTGTGATTCCCTGAAGTTTAAAGTTAAATAAAGAGTGTGAAAGAGTTAGAAAAGTCAGAGAACATCAAAGGATTGCTTTGGTGAACATTCCAGATAAGTATTTGTAACTTAACTTTTAAGTTGTGTGCTTTGGTTTTAATGATTATAAATATGTTTTGTTGTGTTAATCTAATGCTTTCCGAGTAGTTTTCTTCTCTTTCTCCTTACAAATATAATGTAATTAAGTCAAGAGGTTTGGATTTTTGTTTAAGAACTTTTTCTTTTTCTTACCTAAAATTGTGATGATATTTTACCTAAACTTCTTTTACTTTACAACTTGACCAATTATATTGTTAAAATCTATGAAGAAATCTTATAGACCTAACTGTGGGCTAATATTTCTTCTTGTAAAAATCACATTTCACTTTAGAAGATCAGTAATTATCATCTGAATGGGAGTGTAAATAGATAGAGAGATAAGATTTCATGGGTGTAGAATTGAATGCTTTTAGAGTGAAAGGCTAAATTCTATCAGTTTGGTTTAAAGTGAGGAAAATGGGTCACTGGTAGGTCCTATAGAGAGGGCACAGTGGATAATCTAGAAGTGAGAGGTTAGAATCTACTCAGACCACATTCTGCACCAACCTTTAGACTAGCCAATATTCTTTATGTCCGGACCAAAGGGTAAAGAATATTTATACTCCTATTTGTCACAATACAACATTTTTAAGTTCTAAACAATTTGAATTCTTCTACTTATTACATCAATATTTGTAAGGAGAAAGTATCTTAAATTAATTAAGTATTTTATTCGTGTGCTTAGACATTTACTTGCATAATTCTGAAAGTATAGTAAGTTTAATTTTACTCTTTTTTGTTATATAGATAAATTAAGAATTAGTACTTCTTTTTATTTTCGGTATATTTAAAAATTTAATTTAATTCACACTAATTTCTCCCGTGGGATCGATATATAGGGTTTTAAAAAGAAAATTCTATATTACTTGAAATGATATGTATACTTGCGTAGTACCCCTAGTGTGTTTATTATTATATAAAAATTATTTAAATATTGTACACTAGTCGCTTATTTTACGGTCAAGTTCACCTATCTTTTATAAGTTTAATTATTTGTGTGATTGTGGGTCGGGTTAGTAGGGTTTGAACATGGAGTTTCTAGGGTGACAGCTGGAAGCAAGAATCAAAATTGAACCATACTTATTTACGCGCTCGACAGAGGGTAAATAGATTTATGCTCCTATTTGTTACTACATAAATTGCAATTTAGACTAGTCACATCTACAATCTACCTAGTAAATCACATGAGAAAAGTACTTTATCAATCTTGAATTTTACAAAATCAATTGATCTAGATAGTTTTAACTTAGTCAGAATCTTAACTTAGGAATAACTGTTAGAAAAACACCTCTAAGGACATTCCAAACTAGGACCTGAAAGTAGTGGACTAGAACTTCGCCTTAGGAATTATCTACCTCCCCTTCCCCATAGGATCGACATTTCGGACTCAATAGAGCCCTATATTACTGAAACAATATGTATACTTACGTGAGAAACCTCAGTGATTAATAATACCTAATTTTAAAAACTCCATCAATTTACTAGGGAGCAGATCAAGTTTCTGGTGCCTTTTTCAGGACTTATATAAATCATGATAATCGCTTGGGTGGATCAAATACCACCAAATCTGCAACAATACCACTCAAATAACACTACAATAACTACACAATAACATTGCGATAATACAATATTAACACTGGAATAACACTAGTCGAGAATACCACAAAGCCGCCACAATACCACTCAAATAACACCTTAATAATACCTCAATAACCCCAAAATAATACCATAATAACACCATATAACACCAGTTGAAAATACCACCATGGAGCCGTCACAATACCACTCAAATAACACCACAATAACACCACAATAACACCATAATAATATCACAATAATACCATAATAACATTGAAATAACACCAGTCGAGAATACCACTAAAGTCGCTGCAGTGCAACTCAAATAATGTCATAATAACACCTTAATAACACCACAATAACACCACAATAACATCATAATTACAGCTCAATAACACCATAATAACACTATAATAACACCAATCGAGAATACCACCGTAGAGCTGCAACAATAAGACTAAAATAACATTATAATTACTACACAACAACACTTCAATAACATCATAATAATACCACAATAACACAACAATAATATCACAATAACACCATAATAACATTGAAATAACACGAGTCGAGAATACAATGAAAGTCGCCGTAATACCACTGAAGTAACACCCTAATAACCCCACAATAATACTGAAATAACATCATAATATTACCAGCTAAGAATTCCAACACAGTGCCGCTACAATACCATTCAAATAACGCCACAATAACACCTCAATAATACCTTAATAACATCGCAATAACACCACAAGAACACCATAATAACACTGATATAACACTATTCGAGAATACCACCAAAGTCGCTGCAATACCACTCAAATAACACCATAATAACATCTCAGTAACCCCACAAAAATACCGAAATAATACCATAATAACACATGTTGAGAATACCACCACAGAGCCTCCGCAGTACCACTCAAATAACACCTCAATGCTACCACAATAATACCATAGTAACACTGCAGTAATACTATAATAACACCACAATAACTGCATAATAATACCCCAGTGACACCACAATAATTCCATAATAACACCATAGTACTATTGAAATAACCCTAGTCGTGAATACCACCAGAGCCGCCACAATACCACTCAAATAACATCATAATACCACCTCAATACAACATAAAAATACTGCAATGTAACCATAATAACTTCAATTGAGAATACGATCACAGAGCCACCGTAATGTCACTGCGATATCACCTAAAAAATACCTCAAAAAGACCTCAAAAACAACACAAGGATAACCTTACCTCCACAAAATCATCACAAAAAAGCATTAGAAAATTAATATAATACTATTGATTCAAAGTACATAAGAAAAATTAAATTAATGTCGATATTTCAAGCGCAACTAAACTCACTTCCGTTTCAAACTTCTCGCCATTAATGTCTTGCATTAAAATAAGAGTTTTTCATTCTTTATTCAGTGGGTCCGCCACTTACACGTGACAAAATTTCATTGGAGTTTGGATGTATCTGTGCTCGAACTCCTGATGTAATATTTTCTC
The DNA here is from genome assembly GCA_022702705.1 of Papilionanthe hookeriana x Papilionanthe teres. Taxonomy (NCBI): domain Eukaryota; kingdom Viridiplantae; phylum Streptophyta; class Magnoliopsida; order Asparagales; family Orchidaceae; genus Papilionanthe; species Papilionanthe hookeriana x Papilionanthe teres. Next base: position 14,074,903 of record CM040426.1, on the reverse strand, counting down.
TCGCTACGTCATTTGTTGCCATTGATGTCATTGATGTCATTGACCACCACTCATCGCCACTAATCTCTTTTAATTGTTGATAATTGATAATATTAGCTACTACTTACCACTATGCTGCTATTGCTATTGCCGTAATTGCCGACAGACTATCGCCAAACATTCTCCTTTGTCATTGCAAGCCCATCTTTTGTGAGCAATCGTTCGTCATCACTAATTAAAACTTATCATACCCAAAATTATTTGAAATAGTTTAAAAGCAATCATACATTATAAACTAAAATCATCTATTTTCTGATAAATATGAACAAAATATTATATACATATGATTCTATTTTAAGTGTTACTCAGAATACTTCAGAGTTCCAATTACTTGCAAATAAATAGCCCCTTTAGTGGTGCTGCAGAGAAATAAATTGCTCACATAATCCATTACTATTTTGGTCATCTGAGTGAAGTGTTTCTACCTTGATGTAATCCCACTGGCAACCAATCAGCCCTAACGTTTCAGATTTGAACTTTTTGTCAACAAACGACGGCAATCGCGAAGGATCAGTGATGTGGGGGAGCGCAGACGGGGGACAGCCGGAGGTCACTCTCGAGACTTCCATGGGTTCATTCACCGTTGAGGTAAAGTTCTGTCTTTCTTTTCATCTCATCTCGCTCTCTACCCTTCTCGTCTCTTGCTTCTCTGGGGTTTCTCTCGCTGACGAAATTGAGGGTTGTGGTTCTGTAACAGATGTACTACAAGCACACACCAAAGACATGCCGGAACTTCGTGGAGCTTTCGAGAAGGGGTTACTACGATGGCGTTAAATTCCATAGAATCATCAAGGTGCTCTTCTCTGTTCAGTTATGATCCACATTTTTTTGATGTTCTTATCTTCCGTTTTCCTTCATATGTTCTGGTATAGGATTTTATGGTACAAGGGGGAGACCCGACTGGCACCGGGAGAGGAGGAGAATCCATATACGGGTTGGTTTCTGGTTACCAAATGCCCATAATGAGGGACCTTGCTTCAAATTTTAAACTTTAAAGAAGTGTTCATTTTGGATAAACACGGAAGTATCCGCTTGAGATGAAAGCTACTGATTAATTCGCCATGAATCATCTGCTAATCTTTTTAAATCAATAATATTAGTCGTAAAAAAAAAAAAGAAAACTAGCAAAGTATTGATAGTCAGCATTGATTATGATTTGTCTCTTTGATTCCGAACAGTTCTAAGTTTGAAGATGAAATAAGATCTGAGCTGAAGCACACTGGCGCTGGTATAATATCCATGGCAAATGCGGGTCCAAATACAAATGGAAGCCAATTCTTCATCACACTAGCACCATGCCAATCTTTGGATGGTAAGTGCTGTTGAATATAATCCTATTTGTACGTATTTTATGTTTAACATTATAGCTTTTGTTTTGTTATGGAGAGGTATTGACGGTCAAATGTTGACTGTCAGGATCATCTTAATAGCTTAATAGTGCAAACTGACTCATTTATTGTTACAAAAGTTTCTTTCACCTTTTTCCTGGTTAAAATTAGAACTCCAATGACTTCTGTCATTATTATTATTATTTATTTTCTGGCATGCTTTTGAAATGCTGCATCGTTTTAAGATTTTCATGGTTTTCTAGTAGTAGAGGTTTGTTTCTTTGAGATAGACTGTTTTTTAAAATTAGATAATATAAGACATATTTTAAGGCATACTTTATGGTTTATTATGTGAAACGTTTGCACACATAATGTGAGGTGCACCTCGCCTTAGTTATTATGAGGCATGGCGTGCACAATCTTGAATAGGTTTGTCTTAAGTAATAGGACCAAATCAAATAAGTAAACCCTTTTATTAAGTAATCCTAATGCCCCCTGCGTCCCATTCATAGTATAACCAAACTCGATCCGAGTGCCTCTCTCACTCATCTCCTTATTTAGCCTAAACGCATGCTACCGCCACTGCGTTCTCCTTGTCCATGTCTCTTCCCCCCACATCTGTTCTTTTGGTGACAATTCCAAGAGCGTAATTTTTTTTTTTCGTTAATTTAATGTTTTGTTTATTTTAACTGTATCATGTTTTAATTTTTTTTTCAATCAGAATTTCTTGTTTATTTGATCATTCTAGGATTTTATAAGAAATGATTAAGGGTAAGGATAAAAACATAATGGATAAAAAAAGACCTAGCATTGAGGCAACAAGCAAGTTGATATTAGATTGAATAAAAGGATATATGTGTTTCTAAAGGGTAATTATTATGATAAGGTTATTAAAGTGGTGTTATAAGAATGGAAGTACATATTTCTAGCTCTTGCACCTTGTGCCAAACTGTTTGAAGCCGTGAAAGAGGAGATCCATGCATATGAATAATGCGGCAATATCATAGTTTTTAACACAATGACTATTATAAAATAATAGATATTGGTTCTTATTATAGAAACGGATTTAGCGACAAATATTCTTTTAACTGTTTTGTCAGAAATGTCATATAGAGGTGCAAGAGGAATCATTGATGAATGCATGATAAATGTGGAGGATGATAGATAATTTTGTGAAGGTAGCCTATAGGAAGTCTCTTAAAAATGCTAGAGAGGTGCACATATATCTCTTTATGTATATTTGAAGATTTTTATGAAAATGCTATTCAATTCAATGTGACAAACTCTTCTTTTTATTTCAATATGATCTGTTGCATAAGTTCCTATGACCGAGACTTGAAACTTCCATCTATGTATGATTGATGGGCTTGGGTTTTGGATAAGATGAATAACACCAAATAAGTCATTGAGAAGACTAGAAAAACTTGGAATAAGACTAGGGTGATGATCATATCTAATGGTTGGTTTGATATGAGGAATGGAAGCTTAATCAATATTTTGATTAAGATTGTCTACAACACTATTTTCTTAAAATATATTGAATAATCAAATAATTTTAACAATGTAGGGTATTTTTTGGACTTTAAGATTGAGTTATAGAGGAGATTGAAGTGAATCTAGTAGCATATGTTTTTATAGAGAATGCTAGTGATTATATGATAGTTTAAAAAAATAGTTGATTGAGAAGAGGAAACATATGTATTGGACACCATGTTTGACATATTGTATGGATTTGATTTTATAGATACTTAATAATTACTTCAACACGAACACCTTGAGCAAAACAATGAAGATAACAAAGTTTATCCATATTTATTCATAATTTCGGCTTTGATGAGAACATTTTTTAGAAGATGATTCTTACAACATGTTACAGCTTGATTTGCTACATCCCATTTGTCTCTAGAAAACAAGTTCAAGCTATTGTTTTTTCCACACAATTGTTTAATTGTCTTTGGGCATAGAGCTAAATGAAAATGAGTTAGAGAGATTGTATTAAATAAAAGGTTTTTGTTTAGTGTTAATCATACAATAGTAACAACAAAGCCATTAGTTCAACTTTTAAAGATGTTGAATTCAGAGGAAAAATCAGCTATAGGTTTCTCTTATAATGCAATAGATAGTCCATGGTGTTGGTAACTTTAAACTTAGGAGGAGATGAGCTCAGCTTCACGGAGATTTTGTAAATTATTGGTGAAAAGTGCGAGTTTCAGCTTCATTATTATTTGCTTGTCACGGGATATTACTTTCATATTTTCATCATGCTGAGAATAAGGTGACTAAACTTAATAAATATGTTTATGTCATTGCATGAATAGGTTGATAACTCACAGAATTGAGAGGGAAAATTTTGATATGCAACTTATATTATTTAGAAATAAAGAAGGATTCATTAGATAATTGCAAGACAAAGATATAGTTGCAAACTACTCTCGTTAATTTTATAATTTATTGTTTGAAATAAGGAAGGACATTGCTGATTTTATTTATTTTTTTTTACAACTTTATTTGAATGATGAATTTAGTTTGGCGATGAAACATCAGAGCTGAATTGATTGCCATTAAAATATTTGTACTTACATGCACATCATTTAATTTAGTGCGAAATTGGAGTACATAGAATCGTTTGAATACCTTACGGATGAACATTTTGATTTATTTCATATACAAGAGATTAAGGGTCTGTTTGGGGTAGCTGCAACTTATCCAACTTATCCAGATAAGTAAATTATTACGATAAAGTTACTGATAAGCTACGAGATCCGGATAAGTTCGTTTGTCCGTTTGGTTTGAGCGTTGCAGAATACAGTGATTCTAGTATTTGTTGTGAAAATGACTGTTACGCCTTCGAAATAAATAAGTTATTAAGTTGTTTGGTTTCACGGTTTAAAACAACTTATTTGTAATTGTTTGTAGAAAAATAACGATTTATTCTCCTCTAAAATTAATAAAATTTTATTAACATATAAAATATTATTTTAAATTTAAAAAGGATTATTTTAAAAAATAAAAATTTTATTTTTAAATATAAAATCTTATTTTAACAAAAGATATATTTTTCATATTTAAGTTATAATTTATGTTTAAAATAAATTTATAAAAATTTAATCTTAAATTATGTTTAACATAACTTCTAATTAATAATTTACATTTTATACAAATTTTAAAATTAATTTAAGATGAAGTTTATGTGCAAGATATGTAAATACATAGTAATAGAGGTGTGTATAGAAATCTTATCCAACATTAGATAAGTCAAAACAAGATAATAACATAACAATTTATAATTGTGATGCTCTCTCCACTCAACAAAAATTTTAAGATACCCAATTAAAACCCAAATACATATTGCAACTATAAATAGTAAAAGGATTACAACGTTCAATTTAAAATGCAAAAGGAACATCTCAGGAGAACCGTTGCTTGGTTGTTGCACGATCGATTGCCCAATGACATTATGTGGTTCAGAAACACTCGAACCAGAAGTGATGCTCTCCAATTGTGATAACATGGAACCCCGTGCAACATTGTCAGATTGGGAGAATGTCGAATCCGAAGGTGTGTCTGCCCACCTAAAAAAACTTGTAGTTCTCTAGTCTCTGCTTCCACCTTGGGCAACAATAAAACTATCATCATAGCTACGTTGCTTGCGTGACGTAAGTAACAAGGATGTCAGCCCGCAGTGGCACATCACTTGTCCGGATTTCCCTGAATACCTGGAACTCATCGTCCTGCAGTTATTAAGAAGAGATTACTTAGTCAAAAAATAGAGAGAATAAAGACAGTGTACATACAAGTTGCTTAATCACCCAACATGTGTAACAATTATATTAGCAAAAGAAAGGGAACCACAATGCTTGCATAATATTTTGGGCCATCCAAGATGCCAGCTTATAGATATGAGACATTTCACTTTGCATAATATTTTGGGGCATTTACATGAATACCACACCTAATTCCTATGTTTACTCCCCCTCCATATAAGATTGACATACATTGCACTCCATTCATATGTATTTACACATATAACAACATTGAGAAAAATGTGAAAAGTAAGGTGGCCCCTATGTAATTTTGAAAACCAAGTAGCCTCATATATTTTTGCGGCGAAGCCAACATGCCCATCCAAAATGAAGCTGTTAGGAAAAAAAAAAGATAAGAGTCTGATTGGCAGTACTTCTTTCAACAAGTTAAATGCATTGACTATAGGCTCTGTTATTAGTAAAGTAATACTTTTTGGCTCTTACTGATAAGAGACATATTCAATTATTTTAAAAACAAGAAAGATTTACATACAACCCATTCAATTCTTATGTATTTAAATATCTAACACTTGCCTACATGTATTTTGTGGAGTATGCTATTGGCACATACTTGCAAGATAGTCTTGCCAGTGAGGTGTGTGAAGGAAAAAAATAATCTGAGGACTCAGCATAAGAGATTTGTGGAACCATTCTGAGATCATGAGGAGTTATTTCAGATATCGATATCACCTACTCAATGAAGCAAGCTTCAAATTTCTTTGCTGAGTAATTTGAATATGCAGTTTTTGTGTATTAACATTTTTCAAGAGCTATTGCATGACAATTTTGATTCCTCTGTACTCATGCTGTAAAATCTCTTAAATTGCTGAAATTTGTAATGCATTTTCAATATCGAGCTCCATATAAAACCTCCCAAAATCAGACATATCAGAGGAAAATAAATGAATTCTTGAAGACTGAATTCATTTGCTGCTTTTGTTTGTTTTAAGAATTGATGATTGTTATCTATAGCTTCTTGGGATTGATTGCTGTTAGCCTGGAATGCAGCTTTTATCTAGTTCAGGAATGTTGCTGATTATTCTATGCTGCTAATCAGCATGCGTTATATTTCCATTATGTTCATATTAAATTGAAAATTGAAGCCAAGTCTTGCAGTTTGATCATACTAGCACAAACTAGGTTTTACCTCCTGGCACTCATATTCTGTAGGCAGCCCATTTTTGTTTTTTTAGAAATTTACATACATACCTCACAATTCTGCCAGTATTTAAATATTTAACACCAAAATTTTGATCTTTACACTTATAACACTTCGGTGTTATAAAACTATGCATGAAAAACTGGATTTCACCTATTCAAAGTTAATAATGATGCCCATCCAAAATGAAGCTTTTAGCAAAAAAAAAAAAGATGAGTCTGATTGGCACTATTTCTTTCAACAAGTTAAATGCATTGACTATAAGCTCTGTTATTAGTAAAACAATACTTGTTGGCTCTTACTGATAAGAGACAGATTCAATTATTTTAAAAACAAGAAAGATTTACATACAATCCATTGAATTCCTATGTATTTATATATCTAACACTTGCATACATGACACCACCCAAATCTTTCATGTCGCAAAAGAATACCACCACTTTTAACTTGCAAAAAGTGAAGTAAACCATTTCATGCATAGGGTAAGGTGGCATGTGTGTAAAAGTTGAAGTTTAGGTGTTAGGTATGTAAAAAATTATGTAAGTCATCCTTATAATAAAGTCTTATAGTTTCCAAATATTGAATTGCTGGAGTAATTCTGAGTTAAAAACAAGAACTAATAAAACACTCAAATTTCAATTACACAGGCACAGGCTTTTTTTTTGTCTTTTTTTTAGGTGGAAGCAATTACATGCATAAATACATTTGTTTTGTAAAATTTCCAACCCATAGTACAATTGTGAGATCGTGGCATGCATAAATACATTTGTTTTGTTGTCACAAAATTCATCAGGGTGCTTGATTTGTAAATATCAATGTTTTGGTTGGTTTGTATGTAATTATTTTCTTTCATAAATGCTAAGTCCAGATTTTTCATAGAAAATATCCTCTCAATTAAAACTGATGAAATAAAAAAATTACAGCCATTCATTTAACCTTTTGCTGTTCACATCAACCTGAGGATATTGAAATGCTAAGTCCATACATTTTTAGCTTATGAAAGCCTCCCTTACCTATATTCCTTTAAACACAACTTATCGCCAACAGACAATAATGCCAAGTAGATGGCCTACAAACAACAACAACAAGTGACACACAAATGATATTTCTAAATGCATATTAACAGATAATGACTTTCATACCCATTTCAAGATTTGTAGATGGTTTACTAACAAGACAGAGGCTGTAATTATCATTTTTATAGGCTCTACATACAATTGAAATAACATGATCGAAATAGCCCTCCAAACACAAAAAGGAAACAAACATAAAGCTAGAAATTTGAACGTTGTCCGACAAAAACCTGCATGTCAATGTAAGTATCAAAAGAACACAAAAGTCCACGACTTGAAAAACCTTCAAAGCTGTAAAGTGCCATTGTGGATAATGTCGTCTGCTATTCGCTCCCTCAAATTTGTCATCTCCGATGCACCTTCACCATCTTCGGTGTGTGCTTCAAGCGAAGTCATGTCAAGTTGTGGTATGTTACGTCCGACATGAAATTCAAATGCTTCGGGTGAAATCTGTTGAAAATCTTGTTCAACCTCTTCAAATTCTGCATCCGATCTTGAGTGATGCCGTCGGATGAAGTTGTGTAGTGCTATTGTGGCCACTACTATCTTTACCTGCTTTGGAAATGGGTTATTTGGCATATCATGTAATATAACCCATTTCTTCTTCCATAGTCTGAAGACTCTTTTCGATCACACCGCTTAAGGATGAATGTCTTTTGTTAAAGCATTCTTTCTTGCCTCGTGTCGCTCTGCTTGATCTTTCAAAATCGAGGATATGAGATTTCAGATATCCGTATATGGCTTCAGATACCCCCTTGTAAGTAATATCCGATATCGACTAAATAAGTACTTACACTGTTCGATTAAGGTAATTAGCAATAAAATTATGAAATGATACGTACTTGTTACATACACTTACCTGGAGGATGGATGAGGAAACCATTTCGTTCGGTTTACAGTGGCAGACCGAAAACACTGGCTATCATATGCGCTATCCTTCCCATCCAGTACATTACTAAGGTGAAACATATATTGAAATCACACACTGCCATTACATTTCTGTGTTAGGGATCCACGACGTCCAATGTAGCAGACCTTTTTCAGTAGCAGACAACACTTAGCATCGACATGTTTTTTATCAATAACTCCAATACAGTCCTGTGTTTGAGGAAGTACTCCATCAGCATTTATATCACTACTGTACATTAATTTGATGTTAAAGAAATACCTTAAAGAACGACATGTATCGAGGATCATTTGCAATATGTCTGGGAATGGACTGGAACGTTGGATCCTCGGGTTTAACTACTCGCGTCGTGCCAAGCTCACTAGTGCATTTAAACCAACCGTAGAAATATCTATCGATGGTCTCCGAGGAATGTTGAAATCGCTCCATGCCTAATTTAATGGATTCGTTATGGGATAAAATATATAGTGTAATCGCTAACACCTCTCTTGTCGTCGTTCTTACTAGAGCCGTGCAACCCATAGTGCTTCAGAGTTCGTTAAGCGGTCGAGAAATATCTCTTTCGTCATACGAAACATATGTGTCAAAGCCAGTGTAGGGTGGCCCCGTAATAACTCACTAACCCATCTATCTCCAATATAACTCGATGTCATACAGGGTGTTCGATCAACGTATATATAATAGTAATGGTAGAGCAAGGCAAGAAGGAGAGCGATTTTGAGGTTGTGGCTAACTTGTTCTTCATCCATTCTACGAGATCTGAACATAAGGTATTTTTTAAAGATCAATTAAAATAACATGAGTCAATTGTAGCGATACATAAATAGTGGAATGGAGGGTGAGAACACCAAAACATAATATAATAAAAGATAAAGTGCCTACATGGAAAACAATAAATAGTTCATTACAATAAATAATACGAAGATCCGTAGTAAATAAAATCTAACTGCCAAAGTATTCAATCTTTCATGAAAGAGCACAAGTAATCAAGTTGGAATTACGGTCTAAACTCTAAAAAAATTGTCTCCGACTTGAGTTTCCAAGCACCTTAACATACTTAAAATACATAATTTTGTCTTCCTTAATACCAGGATGTGCATTAAGGAGCTTAATACATTCCTTAATCGAGTTGTCCTTTCTCTGGTTCGTACCTGAACTTTCGCATGATTTAAGGATTGTCTCTATGGTACTTCTGAGAATCCGACTTCTTTTTCTTTTTTCACTCTGGATGCTTTGTCCACCTGGTGGATTGAACATCTGTGTTGATTTGCTTGGACCCTTCTTCCGACTCACCGATATGCTCGGTTTCGATGTTTGGTTGTGAGTTGTCGAATCTTCGGTTATTTGGGGTTAAAAGCATAGACCCCGTTCATGACAACCCAAGTGAACATAAGATCCAACTTCTCAGAATTGGATCAACGCGCTCGATTTGAATTTTTTCTTCTGTAAGTACTTACTTGTAACATTGAAACAATTTCATATTAAATTCATTTGAATGTCGTAATGTATGCGATAAGTAATCTGAGGTTTTTTTACTCGTAATCTCTCACTGCACTTAAGCTCTCCGGTGCATCAATTGTTCGTTTCAGTGGATTCCAACCCAATTCTGTTGAACCTATATTAAGTTCAGTCCAGATTTTCCACACTTTTTTTAACTGATCCCACTTGTTCTTTAGTTTCGTGCGATCATAATTCTTTCGAGTCACTTCGTTGAAATTAGAAATAATATTCTGCCAACCTTCTTTACTAAAATGCGTTGTGGGCCTATTACCCAAGTCGATCTCCCTCAGACAAATATCACAAAAAAGTAATAGTGCTCTCTCTATCCCACAAGGTTGATACTCCGGTCTCTCTAGGTTTACTCATGTTGACAGAGAGAGAAACGAGCTATCATGAAATTAGCATTAGAGAAAATATCAGCCCAATAACTGCTATTAATCACATAATATATAAATAACACAATGTACACTAAGAAGATTTTGAAAATATCATGAAGCCATAATAATGACCTCCCCAACCTAAAAGTATTCTACATGTAGCAATAATTTTAAAATAAAAAAATACACTTAGAATGAAATAAAAAGATGTGACCCTGAGAACATGCAAAATAAGCTGCTTGGTATATTGTTTTGTGCAACATTTAGCTTCAACGATCCCAAAACAGATAATATTAAATATAGCTAAACGATCCCAATTCATTATCACAATTGTTAAACATAGATATAGCTTAAACGTTCCCAAAACAAAAATTCAGAAATTTAGGAACTTGAAATCTAATAAATATGATAAATCCTGTTGCAAACTCATTATTAATTACATAAAGAATTTTGGTTGAATTCCCCCATTTTAGATAATCTCATAGTCAAACAATCTATCAGAATTCAACATCATTTAACAATTGTGAAGCCAAATAATTCCAGATTTTGATCCTAACAAAATTTACTAAATCCAAATCCAGTTCAAAACATGAAAGAATCCAAATTAAAAATTTGAATTAAAACAATCAGAATGCTAGGCGCTACTAAAAAATGAAACCAACAAAAATCAGAGCAGCACAGATGATGCCCTTCTAAAAATAAATTGTTAAAACCAATGACCCCAGACGTAATAAATTGATTACACTACAACAATTAAAATTGACCAAAAACATATAACAAGAGAAAGCAATCTCTATGTCAGAGCACATAAAGGAAAACAAGCAGCAGCAAAATGGACATCTCAAAAACAAATAATAAGTGAAATATGGCAAAAAAAAAGGCAAAAGAAGATCCAACGACAGATCTTAAAATTACTGAAGAAATGCCCATCTCTTCGAAGACTGTTATGCAAATGCACTACAAAATAGAGAAATTAATCCTGCAAAGGATATAGCTAATCACCCGAAGCATCGTCGTTAATAACAAAATGTACAAATAACACATACCTGTTGACAGTCGAAATGGATGGATCAGAAATGTGGAGGAAGAATAGGACCAGAAGAGCCGAAGAAGACAGATAACCGGAAGAGCCGAAGAAGATGATGCGAAATGCGAGGAGGATCGGAAGAGCCGAAGAAGAAGAGGACCGGAAGCGCCAAAGAGGATCTGGCGAGGTGCGACGAAGGACCGGAGGGAGAAGACCGGAAGAGCCGAAGAAGAGGGGGACTGGAGCTCCTAGGGTTTACGGTGCGAGATGCGAACGCGAGGAGGAGATGCGAATGAGAAGCCTAACAATAAGGGTACGGGGGTAATTCAAAGACAGAAAACGCGAAGGATAATCCGACCGCGGGGGTCCCTCTGCGGTCTGCGTGCAGCATAATTTAGAAAACGGGGTTTTCAAATAAACTGCGAAAAAGCTCAATACAAACAGTGCTGCGGAGTTTTCAAAAACGCCGCAACACTTATAAGCTGTCCCAAATGGGCAATAAATGATAGAAATCTTCAAATGGGCAGTAAATGATAGAAATTTGAAGATAAAATATTGATGGATGATGAATATCACTTTGTAATGTCCTTCAATCAAATGATGGATTATAATTAACATCATCTGATTTGCAATAAGATCTTAATATTGATTGTTAGACAGAACTAAGACTAGTAAGTCTAACACAAGCCGATAAGAAATAACCATAAATTATATTCATAAATATTTTTATAATTGAAGTTGTAATCATCAAAATAATCATTGTTTTAAAATTTAATTAATATTTTGATTGATTATTATTAATTAGAGAATTGAAAGATGATTGAGATTGTAGATGAAGAGCAATGGGAGAATATGAACATAATTAAGGATGTTGCAGGTTAGAAATCAACTCACATATATGATGATTCTACTTGCTAGACTCAAATCTATTTGTAGGCAAAACTTAAATTCTACTAATAGGTTTTGTGAGGGTAAAATGATAGAGAAAATTGAGATAGAGAGAAATTTTGCAAGAGAAGCTATTGGGTATTTTAGTCACCATGGTATAGAGTACAAAATACTATATATGTCCCCTTTAATTGTGGTTAAAGCTATAAATAGGTGTCATTAAAAACTTCCTACTTGAAGAGTATTTTGACGTAATTTGTAGTGGTATTATGATTTTATTAATATTTAATGATGTAAAATGGTGGTATAATTATTTTGAAAAATTTTTGGGATATATTTTTAAATAATTTGGGGCCATTTGTTGTTTTGAAAAAGTAATAGAGAATAAAAGGAATACAGAATAAGGGGAATACATTATATATTTGAAATGTTTGAGTTATTTGGTTGGGTGTGAAAAAACGCTTGTGATTATTATTACTTTTTTTTTGTGTCCAGGAAAAACTTGAATTATGGAGATCTACATTGGAGTGTAAAGGTCTTCGTTTGAGTAGAACTAAAACTGAATACATGGAATGTAATTTTAGTAATAGTAGGTTTAGTGACAGAAGTGTAACTTTGGGTGATCAAATTATTAAAAGGTGTGAACGATTTAGATATCTCGGGTCCATTGTTCAAAGCGATGGTGATATAGATGGGGATGTTAATAGTAGAATTCAGGTTGTTTGGTTGAAGTGGAGGAATGCATCCGGCCTATTGTGTGATAGAAAAGTACCGCTTAGACTGAAAGGAAAATTTTATAAGATGGTGGTGAGACCTTCAATGCTCTATGGTGCTGAATGTTGGCCTTTAAAAGAGAAGCATAATGTTAAGTGTTGCCGAGATGAGAATGATTAGGTGGATGAGTGGCTTTACACTTAGAGACAAAATGCGAAATGGATATATCCGTAATAGGGTTGGAGTTGCACCAGTGACGAATAAAATTAGAGAGAGTCGCCTTAGATGGTTTGGTCACATTAAACGTCGACCACCTGATGATCCGATTAGGAGAGTAGATGTTTTAAATACAACTTATGTTAAGAAAGGCAGAGGCAGACCTAGGAAAACTTGGGCTTATTGCATAAAAAATGATCTTAATGTATTAGAATTAAACGGAAATTTGACACTAAAAAGGACGCAACGGAGAAAAAGGATTCATGTAGCCGACCCCACTTAGTGGGATTAAGGCTTTGTTGTTGTTGTTGTTGTTGTTAGTTTGATGTAAATGAATTTAATGTAAAGCTGAACAACGGAAGCAACAAACGTGGGTGGTAGGGGTGGTGCTGGGGACATGCAAGGGTGGCAATGGCTGGTGTTAGGCAATGGCTGGTGTTAGTTCGTGGTGACTACTGGCTATAGGTGACGACAATGTGGCTTGCAGTGTATTCAGAGTGAGACCAAATCAGCAGATTTGGTTGCACCATAATTGTATTCTGCATTTCATTTACTTTAATTCAAATACCTATGTTTTCAATATCTTGCATTGTAAATACATTACACATATTATAAATCCAACCGTATGACCACTTAGTTTTGTTGCTTTTGTTGAGCTTTTCTGAGACTGATGTTTTAGTTCTGCTGGATGTTGACTCCTGACATCTGGGTTGGTTTATGAAAATATATAACTAGATTTAGTCCAATGTGCTTTAAAACTGATATAGAATCTATGATTACGAGTGATATTATATTTTTGGTTACAAAATTTCCCTTGTAGGAAAGCACACAATTTTCGGAAGAGTTTGCCGTGGAATGGAAATTATCAAGCGTCTTGGAAGTGTGCAAACCGATAATAATGACAGGTGATTTATTTTTTCTAGCATGATTATGTTTCTGTATCTTTTTTTGCCAAAGTGCAGTGGGAAATGTCAGGTGACATAAATGGTAATAATATACTGCGATCATCATCTCATCATCCGCATTATTGTAACTACTAAGATTTAGTCTTATAAATCCTTGTTAACCAAATACTTGTCGGCTATTATATATAATCTTTCTTTTATGGAACACTAGTGTGAGGTAGAACCACCCATAATTCATCATAAAAAATTCAATGTATTTTTCAATCCCAACTCAACTGTGGTTTGCTCATTACTAGTGAACTCAAAATAGCAATCAGAAGGAAAATATCAATGAGTTGCAGAATAAATGGATTAGCCCCATGTACAGGGAAAATTTCACGAGTATACTGATATAAATATATATTTTGGTCTTTGTATTATAAGAAATGAGTTCTTAATCTTATCTTGTATTAATTGGATAAACCATGTCTTTGAGGTTGTTTTTTTAGTTCTTCAGGTTGTTGTTCACTTTGCTAGATTCAACCGATCATTACTAATATATATATCTAGTTTCTCTATTAAGGATCTCGTCCAATATAGAAATTTTCTGTTGAAGAAAATAACTGAATTACATGTTTAGGAGTTGTATAATAAAGAATGAGGTATTTATCTGGACCTATCTTACAGATAAAATTTATGATAAATTGACTGAATTAAATGTTTCAGTCATGTATTAAAAGGAATGTTACCTTACTCTGGATCCAAATTGATTGTAAAATCATGTCATTGAGGTTGTTTTTTTTTATTGATTTCCTTAGTTTGCCTCTTCTTGGCTAGATCCAGCTTATCAATGCTCTCTAGCCTATATCCAACTACATGCTTCTGAACTGGGATCTCGTCAAACAGAACTAGCATGGGCTGTATATATATAGTATTTGGATCCTTTTTTTTTCCCGGAAAATGAGGTAGAGTTTTTAATGGGAAGTGATGCGGGGATCATTTTGTGGCTGCTCTAATCTTATTTATCATCTAAATCAACTGGTTTAGTATTGAAAGTATCTGGATCATTACTATGGCTCTTCATTAATACTTTTTAAGCCTGATACTTTTTTTTTGTTATTTTTCCTTTTTCATATACTTGCAGGCTACAATTTTGATTTTGACTGAAAAAAATTAAATGGAACATGCACTTCTTCCATGGCTTTGCAATTGATCTTGACGACTTCATCAAACTCTAGAAGGGTTTAAGCTATTCCAAAATGGATGGCCCTGTAGGGCCATTTTTTCCCGTCCATATGAAAGGTTCCATGTACTCTTAAAATTGCATCTTTAAAAGTAACAAAATTTGAATTTACACTTAATTGATGGCATTAAAATTAAGGTTTTTTTTATTAAATTGGATCTTAGAAATTTTATAAATTATAATAAATTACCTTTTCTAAACTTTGGGATATTTTTAGGAAATTTATATTAATTGCTGAAATTTATAAATTTAACATGTATTGTTTTCATCACATAGTATCTAAGAATGAAGTAATAAATATTAGGAATTTTACAGATAAATTAAATACCAATTAAGAAAATTAGAGATTGTTGGGAGGGGCCCGAAGTTATAAGTACGGATGATAGAGAACAATGGGATTCCCGACTCCTAATATTCAGACGAGGATGAAATCCAGGAACTTTTAGGATTAGACACAAATGAAAGTAGAGAACTATTGTTTGATAGAGGGCTATTGATAACTGCTATATTGGGAGGGGCTCAACCTTTATAAATAGTTAATATAACATACGGGCTAAGTGACGACTCGATGATATATCGTAACATGAGAATAGTTGAGACCTAAACAATCAAAAGTGATACTTCTGTGATTTCATTAATGACTCTTATGAATATGCTTATGATTGCACATGAATGAATGAATTATATACTTTATAAAGCTGTCATGATTTCCTGCATTACATGCATTTTCTTTTACATATTTTATATGATTATTAATTGTTTTGACATTTATTTTAGACATGTAAATGAGCTACATATTAACCCACACGTTTTCTTTCCATCTATAAAATCTTTCTTTAGCTTTGATTATTTTGCTGAGCTTATTATTAGCTCTCTATGTTGACTTTCAGGAAGGGGTATGGAGCACCAGGACGAGTAGCTAAATATGACTAAAGCAACCTTTACATTATAGTTTTAGGAGCATGTACAAACTTTTGGGATATGTATTTTTATTTTTCTGGATTTAATAACTTTGTATAGATATGTGTTTTGGTGATATGATCTTTCACTTTACTAAGTATATGAATACAAAATGAATGTTTTATGTACGTTTATAGAGATTTAGTTTGACTAGTTCATTGCACATTGAGTCCTGATTAGAAAACCTGGGACGGGTGCTGACTAGTTCATTATTTAGTTTGGCTGAATTGTCCACCTTCATCGCAGCACAGTTGACTTAAAAGGGGGTCAGCTGGGGATGAACATAATGATGGAAGCATGTTGGATTTAAAAGAAGAATGAGATCAAGTATGGATTTATTTATATAGAGCTATAGATTGATTGATTGGGGGTTGATAACCCATGTGACTTACGATATCATGCATGCACAACATAATTATTATATAATAAATTATATTTGAGTAATAAATTGTGTCAATATAGATGAATATACCTGAGAAATTTTTAAAAAGTATTGATGGTCAGTCTCTTAGACAATTGTAGAGCAAGAAGTTCAAGCTAAAAGTATTTTGAACAAAATGATAATCATAATGGGCAAATGAAGAATATAGGGCCACTAAGTTATAGGGTATTGTTCATCTGATATCGCGAGTAATTTTATAAAATGATTGCTATTGAAAGATCTGCTATCGGTACAGGACTCAGATCTGAAGATAATACAAGAGTTGATCGACAATTGAAGAGCTTTTAAACATTCAAGCCACCTGCATTTACAGGTTACTTTCATGCTAGAAGGCGAGGCAAAGAGGTGATGGTAGGCACAACATAAAAATTTCAACTGACACTTCTTTCATAGATTCAGTGGGATGGTTTTATCAAAATTTTCAAGGATTGGTTTATTTTACTTTCGACCATATTAACATTGCAAGATAAACATTTCATTATTACTCCAAGGCCCAAGACAAGTATGCAATATGAGATAGGATTCACCTCTCTTCACAAATATGCACCTTACCATATCAGTACCCAGGAAGAAAAAAATGTGAAAATTTTTTGCAAAGCCACGAAGATCAGTTGAGGTTAACTTCGGCTCTTAAAATCAATGATTTCTTAGTACTGGTTGAAAGGGTTGGGAGAATTGGAAATGAGCTGAATTTCTCCAATAAGCGGTGGCAACCCCAAGCAAGCAAGCGATGACTTTAACAAGAGACAAGAACCCTAGAGCAAGAAACTTAAATCAGAAGGTAAGTAAAAGCAATCGCAATTAGAAATGCTAGTTTGTTAGAAATGTGAAAAAATATATTTTGGGCAATTCTTGGTGCTATAGATGTTGACAATCAGGGCATCTGTAGATGAACTCTTTGCAGGAAAATAAAAGAGATAGCATGCCCCAGAGATTTCAAGGACAACGACAATTAAAAATTTCTTTTTGAAGATAGTTAGTGCAGCAAAACTTAGTTTTTGGGAAAGCCTTCGATGCAAGCAAATTGTGAAACCTCAGAGCGCATAAATGAACAACCAATGCAGGCCAGAGTTTCTACGCTTACTCATCATGAAGCTAAAGAATCTGAAGAAGTGGTTACAAGTACGCTTCTGAGATTTTAAATCAGTCTACCACTGTTTTATTCGATTCAAGTGCATCACATTTCTTTCATTTCTGAAGAATTTGCTACCAGCTTATTTGTTGAAAATTTGCACTCTTCTGCCTTATATGTCATTATGTCTGAAGGAAATAGTTTGTATGCAAACATGAAATATTTTGTGCATGTTAGTATTTCTGATAGAAAGTTGCAAACAGAATTAATTATATTGCAAATTCATACTTTTGATGTCCTGCTGGGAATTGATTGGATGGTGAAACATTTCACTGCAATTAAATGCTGAAAAGGTTTGAAATTCAATTTGCCGATGAAAACTCATTCTATATATTGTGTGATCGAAATGTAATCTTTTCTGATTAGTACAATGAAGATTAGAAAATAATTGTGAAGTTGCGAAATGTTGTTTCTAGCCAAATTAGAAGTGCAAAATAAAAATGTGCAGGAATTGAAGAACAACTTAGTTATTGCATAGTTTTTTGAAGAATAACTCATTTGTTGAAGAAGTGGTTACAAGTACGCTTCTAAGATTTTAAATCAGTCTGACATTTCAGATACATCACATTTCTTTCATTTCTGAACAATTTGCTACCAGCTTATCTGTTGAAAATTTGCACTCTCCTGCCTTATATGCCATTATGTCTCAAGGAAGTAGTTTCTATGCAAACATGAAATATTTTGTGCATGTTAGTATTTCTGATAGAAAGTTGGAAATAGAATTAATTATAATGCAAATTCATACTTTTGATGTTATGCTGGGAATGGATTGGATGGTGAAACATTTCACCACAATTAAATGCTGAAAAGGTGAGTGAAATTCAATTTGCCCGATGAAAAGTCGCTCTATATATTATGTGATCAAAATGTAATCTTCTCTGATTAGTACAATGAAGATTAGAAAATAATTGTGAAGTTGCGAAATCCTGTTTTTTAGCCAAATTAGAAGTATAGAATAAAGTTGTGCAGTAAATGAAGAACAACTCAGTTATTGCAGAATTTTTTGATATATTTCCTAAAGAACTACCAGGGCTACTGCCAGAGCGGGAAATTAAACTTGACATTAATTTACAGCCAGGGACATCTGCAATTTTCAAAGCTCCTTCTAGGATGGTTTCGAAAGAATTGCATGAATTCAATTATCAATTGCAGGAACTGATATATAGTAATTTTATCAGGCCAAACAATTCACCTTGGAGTGCTCTTGTATTATTTATGAGGAAGAAAGATTGATTTATGCAACTATGCATTGATTATAGGGCTGAATAATATAACAATAAAGAACAAATATCATTTAGTTAAGATTGATGATTTGTTTGACCAGTTAGAGGGCACTACTGTATTTTTCTGCGATTGATTTGAGATCAAGGTATCATCAGGTTAGAGTCATGGAAATACATATAATTAAAGTCTATTTTTGGGACAATGTATAGTCATTATGAATTCTTAATTATGCCTTTTGGACTAAATGCCCAGGTAATTTTTATGAATCTGATGAATCTGATATTCAAGGCTTATGTGAATTATTTTATCATTATCCTTATTGTTGATATTTTGATGATGATCATACAAGCATCTGATGATAGTGTTGGAGCTATTGAGGCAAAATCAACTGTATGCAATGTTATCATAATGTGAATTCTACCTACAGAGTATTTGCATTTTTGGGGCAAATCACCAATGGGCAAGGAATATCAGTTGATATTTAGAGGTGAAAGTAGTTCTGGAATAACCTACACCAAAGACTGCTATGGAGATACACCATTTCCTTGGTTTAGTTGATTATTATAGGAGGTCCGTTAAAGGTTTTTCTTAGATAATTATGCCATTATCCACGCTGATGAGGAACTACATTTATTTAGAGTGGACTGCAGATTGTGCGCACAATTTTTAAGTGTTGAGGAACTATTTGACTACTACTCCAGTATTAACTAGCTATTCCATCAG
Organism: Papilionanthe hookeriana x Papilionanthe teres; assembly: GCA_022702705.1. Taxonomy (NCBI): domain Eukaryota; kingdom Viridiplantae; phylum Streptophyta; class Magnoliopsida; order Asparagales; family Orchidaceae; genus Papilionanthe; species Papilionanthe hookeriana x Papilionanthe teres. The sequence goes on along the minus strand of CM040426.1, from coordinate 14,055,264 downwards.
GAACAGAAAGATTTTTAGATTTAGAGTAATGTATCGCTGCGAATCTTTGGATATGTTATAATGCAAAACAAAAATGTTATAGCTTATGTGTTAGGTGTGGAGTCTGATTGGAGCCCATGAGCAATAGTTAGGCTGGCTTTCTTGCACATAGTGCTCCCGACACCTTGGTGTATGGCTATGGTTGCTCAAGCACCCATTGGGTGTTCTCAGACCAAGTAAGTGGAAATTCTGCGCCCATTCTGGGCGCTTAGGCGTCCAATGTGGGCGATAGTCTCTAACTTATGGCGCTGAAGCGCCAGCTTGGCGCTTAGGCACCCAGAACAGTTAGTGACGGGATTACAGTTTTTAATCCCGATTTCAATCTCTTTTGTTCAGTTTTGCTGTTTCTTTCTTTAGTTCTTTGACAAACATCTTGATGAAGGTGAGAAGTGTCGAAGAGGTAAATTTCAGTGAGTTGACTTGATTTTTGCGCCAGATATAAGGGGGAAGATTATTGGTATAAGTCATGTAAGTTTCTTTGTGTGTGTGGAGAAGAAACTTGTGTGAGTCCTTTATAAGACTTTCTAAATTACATAATGAAATTTGCGGTGGTGTGGCTCTGTGATTTTTTCCTGTTCTCGTGTTTTTTCACATAAAATTCCTGTGTTTTTTTTGTTTTGATTGTACTTCTGTGTTTAAATTTTTTGTTCCGATATTCTCGAATCTTGTGATTCTATTCCATAGCGAAAATAAGAAGAGTACTCTTTTGCAGTAGTTTTCTTAACAAATTGGTATTAGGAGCCGGGGGGTTCAATTCTAGTGTGAGTAATGGCCGAAGAAGCAAGATTCAAGGTGGGAAGTTCAATGGGACGAACTTTGTATTCTGAAAGATGCAGGTGGAGGATTTGCTGTATCTTAAAAAATTATACTTGCCACTACAAGGAATTATAAAGAAGTCTGAATCAATGTCTTTGGAGGAATGGAAAGTGTTGGATCCAATGACACTAGGTTTGATCAGGTTGATAGTTTACTTATCTGTTGCATTCAATATTGTGAATAAGAAAAATATGGAGGATCTCATGATGGTACTGCACAAGTTGTATGAAAAATCTTCTGCTTCAAATAAATTTTTTGGATGAAGAAATTCTTTAACATGAAGATGGTAGAAGACAGTTCAGTGACATAGTATTTCAATAACTTATAAGCTGTGAGGAGCTAGTTTTGCTCTGTGAGGATCAAGTTTGATGATGAGGTCAGAGCTCTGGTGATACTATATTCATTGTCAGAAAGCTAGGATGGTTTGGCAACGACAGTGAGTAATTCATCAGACACTTCGAAGTTGAACTTCGATGACATCGTGGGTCTGATGCTGAATGAAGAAGCTCGCAGAAAAGCAATGAATAGTGAATCTTCAAGTTATGCATTAAATGCTGATAACATGGGAAGGAATCTGGGCATGAATAGAGAAAGAGACAGATCTGAGTGCAAGAAAGGAAAGCCCAAGTAAAGCAGAGGCGAATGTTGGAACTGTGCTAAGAAATGACATTTCAAGAAGGACTGCAATGCTCCAAGGAAAGCTGGTGGTGGAGGACAGGAAAGTAACCTTTCTACTAATGTCTCTATAGGTTAAATAAAAAATGACTCCCTAGTGTTATCCCTAGTCAGCACTGATTCCTGGATAGTGGATTCACATGCTTCTTTTCATGCTTGCCCTAATAAAGAGATATTTAAAAACTACACTTAGAGTGATCTAGAGAAAGTTTATTTGAGAGATAACAAGACCTGTAGTATAGTAGGAAATGGTGATGTTGATATTAAGTTACCGAATAGAGCAGTCTGGAAAGCTTACTAAAGTCAGACATATTTCTAGTTTAAAGAGAAATCTTATCTCTGTGAGCCAGCTGGCAAAGTTAGGACTCGTGGCTAATTTCATAGGTTATTCGTGGAAGGTGACCAGGGGCATTGGTGATGGCTTGGGGCAACATTGAAGATGCCCTTTATCTGATCAATTAAATGACTGATTTTATTTGTGGTTGGAATGCGGTGGATTCAGACCTGTGGCGCTGTAGGCTTAGCCATATGAGTATGAAGTCCTTACTTTCAAAAAATAAACTTCAGAGTTTGAAATCAATTGATCTGCATTTCTATGAAGATTGTATTTATGGTAATCTGAAGAAAGTTTTATGACAAGCTGAAGAAAGTTTCTTTCTCTTAAAGCGGGTCAGTGGTGAAATCAAAGAAACTTGAGTTAGTCAGATACTGACGTATGTGATCCTACTCCAGTTCAGTCCATTAAAGATTCTCGCTATTTTGTCACATTCATTGATGATCACATGAGAAATGTATGTGTTTATTTCTTAAGGCAGAATCTGATGTATTTGAAGCCTTTAAAAATGGAAGGCTATACTAGAAAATGAGATAAACTTGAAGCTAAAGTATCTTACATCAGATAATGGAGATGAGTACCATGATAAGAAGTTCAGGAATTTCTGTGCTACAAAGGGGTCAGATATGAGTTCACTGTTTGAAAAACACTGCAGCAAAATGGTGTAGATGAGCGCATGAACAGAACAATCACTGAGTTGCTAGGAGCATGAAACTGCTTGCAGGCTTGCCAAAACAGTTTTGGGCTGAAGCAGAAACACTACAGTTTATCTAAGCAACCGTAGTCCATCAGTATCTTTGGAGAAAGACTTACCAGAAGAAGCCTGTAGTGACAAAAAAGGTAAGTCTACCTCATTTAAGAGTATTTGGGTGTTCTGTATGTGTGCATGTTGATGTAGGGTTCAAGAGCAGCTTGACTCAAAATCTGTCAAATGCATTTTCATTGGATACGACTCAGTGTGTTTGGGTATAAGTTATGGGATTATCATAATCAGAACTTCATCAGAAGCAGTGATGTCACTTTCAACGAAATAGAGATGTAGAAGGAAATGATTAGAACTCAGCATAACCCGTCAGTTACTTCTGAAAAATTCAAATATGTGGAGATAGATGATGCTGGTGATCAGAAAGATGAAGAAAAAACATGTACTCAACCAGAAGGGAGCATTAGAAGTTCCTCAGTCGCCTGTTACAGAAGTCAAAACATCCAACAGAGTGAAACAACCCATACAAAGGTATTCACCTTTTTTACACTATTTATTATTAACTGATAGTGGTGACAAGAGTGCGTTGCGGAGACCACTCAAGTTGAAGATTCAAGGGAGTGGGATCTCGTCATGGATGAAGAAATGCAATCCTTGGAGTCAAATCAAACTCGGGATTTGACGGTACTACCAAATGACAAAAGAGCACTGTACAACAAATGAGTTTACAGGCTGAAAGAGGAATCAGACGACAATGAAGCGCTACAAGACAATGCTTGTTGTGAAGAGTTTCCAACAGAAGGAAAATGAGTGTACACAGAGATCTTCTCCCCAGTGGTGAAGATGATGACTATTAGGGTTGTGCTGAGTCTGGTAGCCGAGGAAGATCTACATCTGGAGTTAATGAATTTAAAAAACAACTTTATGAAGATCTGGAGGAGCTATACATGGTGCAATCACAAGGTTACGAGGTTCCAGGCCATGAAGGTTTGGTCTGCAGATTGAAGAAGAGTCTATATGTCCTGAAGCAGGTCCTGAGACAGTGTTACATAAGATTTGACAGGTTCATGTCAGACAATGAGTACATAAAGTGTCAGGTACTGTTGCTTCATTAAACACTTCGGTACTGTTATATTGTTTCTTTTGCATGTGGACAACACGCTGATTGCAGGGTAGATGTGGAGAAAATCAGGACTTGAAGAAACAATTATCAAGTGAATTCGAGATAATAGATCTAGATCCAACTAGGATGATTTTAGGGATGAGAATCAGTAGGGATATGAGTGCATAAACACTAAAGTTGTCTCAGACAGAGTATATTGAGAAAATCCTACAGAGAGGCGAAATCAGTTAGCATTGCCTTAGGTAGTCACTTCAAACTATTTAAGGAGCTATCAATACTCTGAAACAGAGCAAGAACATATCAGATGGAGAGAACTCTATATGCTTCAGTGGTTGGAAGTTTGATTTACACGATGATCTGTACTATACCAAATATTGCATATATTGTATGAGTGGTCAGCAGGTACATGGGCAATCCAGACAGACGTCATTGGGAGGCGATAAAGTGGATTCTCAGGTATTTGAGAGGAACAATCACTGGGTTTTTTGTGATGAAAATGCATGGATCGGTCTACTGGGATTCATAGATTCATTTCTGGTGGGAGATGTGGACAATAGGAGAAGTACAACGGGATACATCTTTACATTGGGGAACACAACAGTGAGCTGGATTTTCAGGTTGTAGAAAATCGTTGCACTTTCAACTACTGATGTTGAATATGTTGCTATTACTGATGCTAGAAAAGGAAATGATTTGGCTACAAAATTTCATGGCAGAGTTGGGCAAGGAGCAGGGGATTGGAAAGCTCTACAGTGACAATATGAGTGAGATTCATCTTGTTAAGATTGCTACTTTTCATGCCAGGACGAAACACATCTAGCTCAGCTGTGCTTGGCTTCAGTTGGGTTTCATGAAGGTTGAGACCATGGGTGAGTGACACCACGGTACGTGATCGCAATACGTAATTATGAAGGCGATTCATATGGAGGTGCAGGTACAAAGGACTGGACTAGATGCTATTAGTTTTCAAGTCGGAGATTGTTAGGTCTGCAGTTTGATTGGAACACCTGAACAACAAGTATGTTGGTTTTCTCAAATGTTTTCTTAAGTTTTTTTTTTTTCATTTTTTTTAACATTCATCACTACGTTAAATATGTTTTTAATAAATTTTTTTCTATGCATCTTGAAGATTATATCCGATTATGTTTGTTCTCTAGTAAGTTATATCCTGATAAATATTCTATGTAGTCCATGTAAAATTAACATCATAATATGGGAGTTTGTAATTTAAAAATGTAGATGTGCCGGTTATCTTTGATGTCTTGCTAATCTTTTTTTTTTTCTTTATATATTTGTTCTTAAGTCAATCTTCGAGGGGTTAGCATGTTTCAATATAATATCTTTCTTTTTAATATGTGATCCTTGGGTTATAATATCTGATGACAATTAAAATTTTAGTTTTTTTCACTGTTTTGTAATGTGACTGCTTTTGTTATTTTCATGCAAAACAGGCAAGTTAATTTCTCTATAGTGCTCCACCTTGATAATTACTGAAAAATCACCAATCATCCATGGAGGCGTTGCTTTCATATGAAATTTTATTTCTTGAAATTATCATATACACATTAATTTTCATAAAAATTTTAGCTCATCTGTCAATGATTGTAAGTATACATTTATTTTATTTGGATGGTGCGACCCAAGAATAATATTCATATGAAACAATATAAAGGGGTGCTCATGGATTTTGAGGTGTTATTATAACTAGCCTATATGACTAAGGTGATGCAGCTTGATTGTATGACATAAAATCATCAACACATAATTCAAGCCTGACATTTTATGGATTAGAAGAGAACATACGATATGATCAATGTGCTTTCGTATTTTATCATTTGATGGATGACTCAAATTTTTAGCTGAATTATTCTCGTGGTGCCATCTTAAACAGAGCTCATAAATATATACATTCTTTGTAGATGTGAAATGAGAGAGATAAAATAATGTTTATTTTTAGGTGTTCGATGAAAATTGCATTTGTTTTCCATCATATTAGCTTTGTAACACAATATACAATTGCCAATGCAATAATCTTTTTCTGCTTTCGACTGAAATGAATGCAAAGTAGCCAAATGATATGCTAAGATGGAATATTCTATCTTTTATATATAGGAGCAAATTGTAGGGGAGCTATGAAATAGCGGGCTCCGTCGAAAGACTAGAAGCTTCTAAAATCTTCTAGAACATCCTACAAGGTTCAAAAGCTTTTCAGAGGCATTTAAATATCCCTAGATACTTTTATGGCATCCTTAGAATATTCCCTGGGATGATTTTCCAGCGTAAAATTTAAATTCTAAGAAAGGTAGGATGACCGCACTTTAAAGGGGAAGTTCAATTTGGATGTTTAAAAGATGGAACTACCCCACCTTTACTTCTTATGCCCGACTTCATGATGGATTTGACATTGAATTGCCATTTGAATATAGTACTTTGAAGCATTAGCAACTATTTTCATGGTTTGTTCCTAATTTTAGGGAATTTGAAATTCTAGTTTTAATTTTCATATAATTTGAATTTTCCTTTTAGACTTTTCCCATTCTATATATATTAATTTATTGTAATTAACATGAAGCTAATGAAAGTTTTATTTATTATTCTAAACCTAACAGTCACATCTTTTCTCTCTTTTCACGTTGTGATTGATGTGGATACACACCTCTTAAAACCCAAACCCTGGAGAGTCTACTTCTCTCTGTTATATTTTGTCCAACAGTAAAGCTTCAAACTCTGAATCTAGCTTGATTTAAAAGCAAAAATAAGATAGCGAGGATAATTATAAACCCAAGGATGGATTTCTTGGCTAAGCAAGAGAAGAAGGCAATGGTGAACTATTAAGGACGTTGTCCTCATTATAGAAGCAAGTTTGGTAATAACTAATCCTTAATTAAATTACATATTCTCCTTGTGTTTGCTGGGCTGTTTCATCCACTTGACCAACTTCCTTTGATGATTTGGTTTTGGTTGAACCTTTAATCATCCTCAAGAAATAATGAAGAAAAGCAATTTTGCATTCATTCAACTAGCACAAAACCATTTACTTGTTTGACTCTGTTACTTTCTTGGATGAAAAGGTTTCTGTTTACTATTAAATCAATGCTTTTCTAGTGTTTGGAATAATTGAACTAAGCGCAACAACATAGGTACCCATCGCTTGGGCCGATTGACTATAGTTGTACACTGACTTAGCCCCGTGAATCTTGATCAAAATCTATGTACAACTTCGTTGCTATGTAGCTCATCTATCCCTATGAGGGTATTGAAGACTCATCTCATACAAAATTGCTCATGTATCATGAATTGAAGTTTAAATCTTAAACTGTCAACTCATAATTGAGGGTTTGTTTGGGATCATTTTTATATTTCATTTTTTATTTGTATTTTCATTTTGTATTGTTTATATTTTGATTTGAAATAAAACATATTTGGCATGCTTTAAAAAATCAAATTATTTTTAAAAACATTTTTTTGTGTGTTTTTAAATACATCCTGATTTGTTTGAAGAAAATAAAACACTTGAAAAAAAAGAAAAAAAAAACAAACTTATTTTTAAAATTAAAGAAAAAATAAAGTAAAAGATAAGAGAACGAAATTGGTCCCAAACAAGCCCTAAAGCATGTTTGTAATTTCAATCTATGTTATTGAAAATTGCAAAATTGATCATTCACTTTTTTGTTATAGGTTTCTACACACATTTCCGAATATGTTCTCTTGTGTATAATTTTACAAGAAATAAACAATTGATATACAACTTCATTCTTTATTCAAAAGAAAAATGCCATCTCCTTTCATCTCCTTGCCATAACTCATTCGAAAAAGTTTATATTTGCTATGCAAGAATTCACATGGATAAATCCTTCTTTCGTATGTTTCTGTTCATGATCCACTTTCTAATTTATTTCATTTTTTATTCAAATTCTTGTCTCCCATCGAAACTGTAGCTTTAAAGGGGCTTTGAATAGCCAGTCCATCACTTTTACATTTCATTAGTCTATTATAATATATTCAATGATAAAATTTCTGTAGGCTAATGAAATGTCTTTTCAGTGAACTCAGCTATGAGAGTCATTGAAATGATAAATTAATTACAATAGAAAAATTATGAAGAATAACATAAATAAGAAGCACAAGTCTTGGAACGTGAGACTAAACTATTACTCTTAATATGAAGAACAACATAAACAAGTAAGGAACACAAATTAGAAAGGCGAGATTAATTTTTCATGCTTAAATTAGATAACATTTCTTCCTTCTGGACTTGTCATAGTTATTGATCCCAAGATTGCTTTCAAAGGCTCATTCATTTCTTTATCACAAGACGAATATATGGGTTTGTAAACTCTCATACCATATAGAATCCAATGGGAAATAAAAATTAAGTATTAAACAAGAAAAAGAAATGCTATACCTATAATGACCCATTCAATGTGGAGCCAAGGAAGCAAACCTTTCCTAGACTTTATCAGATATGCATTAAGTTAAAAAAGAAAGGAGAGAATAATAAAAATTAAACCTATTAACCACCCATTACCACAGTCCACCTGGCCTTACAATTTAGAATATATATATAAGGTGGAAAGAGTAAAACCCCATTTTAAACGATAGCTAATCTATATATATATATAGATTAGCTAATATATATATATAGATATATATATAGATTAGCTATCGTTTAAAATGGGGTTTTACTCTTTCCACCTTTTTGATAATTTGATAAAACATCAAGCAAAAAAATATTATGATTTGACTAAGTGAAGTCAAGAATTCAAGATAAGATTTAGATTCATGATGAAATTTTCACAAGGGCCAGGAGGGCTTCAACAATAACTATTAATTAAATAAGCTCTAATTTTGAAATATTTAAATTTGTGTTTATGATTAAAGTTAATTTTAAAATTTTAAGCTTATTTAAATTTTTAGACTTCAAAATTTCTATTTCCTATGGGACACTTTTTATCATCAATTTTCATATTTTGATTTGTTTTAATCCTAGGCTAGATGGCTCGCATTAACTTCATTATAGGTTTTCAGTTGGAGTGATTCCATTTTACTTTCTATTATTGTATTCAATCCTAAGTTGTATAATTTTAATGTTTCTTCATTTTAAAGTTTATTTAAATTTCAATCATTAGAATTTAGATTTAATTTTAGTAAGTATTTTCTTGAATAAATAAATAAGTGTTTTTTGTGATTTGACAAAAAAAATTAGTGGAATTCTAACTTTAAGAGTTTAGTGGCGGACTCCTCCTCTTCGGATTCTTCTTAGTGGAAGCCTTTGGTATCTCTTCTCCACTTGATGATAACCTCTCATAATATTTTCTGCCACATTCCGAAGACACACTACAAGATTTTTTTTCCCTACCTTACAACAATAAAAAAGTTTTTCATGTCTCCTTGATGTGGACAACCAAATTAGTGAAACTCTTGACCTATTTGGGTTCTCCTTTCACCTCCCTCCAAATCCCTTGTTGACTAATTACTAAAATCTTCAGATTTGATTTTTTAACAGATCTCTCAAACATTCTCAAGCCTTTAACCCTTATATTCTCCATCCAGATCTTCCTCAATCCACTATTTCAATATTAGTCAAAATCAATCGAACTTTGCACTTTGATTTAGTCTTGATCCGACTCCCATTATGCCATTAAAAAAAAAAAAATTCAGAACACAACTCCTTATTATTCCCCTATGACTTTCAGGTAGATCTATGCCCTAAATCCATTTTTGCTCCATAATCCTAATTTGAAATCCAAAGGAGTTGCTTTAGGGTTTAGCTTACCAGCACGGCTTAGCTGATCTCTCCCTTGGCTCTCTATAGCAAGTAACTTCCTCCAATTATCTCAAGGATTATTCCTACATTGTGTACACTTTCCTACAAAAGACAACATAAGGAACAAGGAGTAATCAAGATCATTTGTACTTAAGATTAGTAGATTTATCATCCATCAAGGGGTAATCTTCGACTGTAAATTTCGTTAGTTTTTATTTAATTTAATTAAGACAAAAATTAGATGTTATTGTATGTTTACGGAAAGCTTATGACGTTATGTACTTAACTCCAATTAGTTGTCTCCCCTACAAAGGCTGGTCCGTTACTTTTGTGTGAACAAATCTTTAAACTCTATATTTAGTAATTTCCTTTGTAAGGGTGCACTTCATGCACAAATTAGCATTCAGCATCGAGTGTTAGCCCTCACTTAAAGCTAATTTCATATTGTTTCAGATTAACTTATGATTTATTTTAAGCACACTTTTCAAAAGGTTTTATGCTATATGCTTGCTTGAAAATTACTACAAAAAAACTTAAAATTTTAAAGTCATGCATGACACATTCCCTTGCATTAAGAAAACATTCTATAAATTATTTATTTGTGAAGTTGAATTATTTGAAATGGTTGGTCCAAGGCAAGCACTTGTTGTAGGAGGATGCTTCCGTGTTAAGAATAACCTACTAAGTGTTTGATGAAGTTCATTTATTATGGAGGGCCAAGGTAGTTTCCTACCAAGCCTTAGCGGTTGACTAACCTTTAAGCTACTCCTTCGAGTTTCATATTATGGTTTTGGTATGTTGGAGGATTTAGTAATGGTTTAAAATCAGTTTCGTTGGTTGGGTTCGGGTCTGAACCAAAATTGACCCAAAATTGACCTGACTATTGAACGGGTAGAATTTGAGTCAAATTCGGGTTGACGTTTAAAATTCAAACCGACTGATCCACGTAGCCCATTTAGCATAAGCATAACAATTATTCAGATCAATTTTGGAATAAATTTGAGTCAAATTCTGGTTAAAATTCAGGTCATTTTAAGGTTGATAGGCAGGTTCGGTTTGGCTTGTTAATCTTGACCCAACATAAAAAATTAAATGTGTTGGGATTCTTATCCCAAATCCATTTCAAGAAATAATAAGGTCAACCTAAACTATGATTTTCTTAGTCTTCTTCAAATCGAGTTGGTTTATCATATCGGTTTTTGGCACTCGAAGGATTTAGGGAATAAGCTTATGAGTGCAAGTGGAATGTTAGGAGAAGTGTTTTGAAAATTTTAATGGATTTCTTAAAGATTTAGGGTTTGTGCTAGGCAACCTACACTAAACCGTCGAAGTGCTTAATTTATGTTAAATTTGACTAGTCTTATAATATTGAATTGGGGGAAGAGCATAATGGTGTGTAGGGGCTAGATGGTCTTCGAAGCATTAGGTGAATGTTCTAGCAAGAGTTTTTGATAGAAATGCAATATGCTTAAGAGTGGTGGAAGGGTATGGACAATACTTGATTAAGGATTGTTGTAATTTGGCCATCCACTTTAAAAGGAGGCTTAGGGAATTTTTTGCTATTGTTTTTATTTTTTGGTTTTGTTTGGTGGTGGTGAGAGGGGGGGAGGGGGGAGGGGGGTGTGTGTGTGTGTGCGGCGGCAGGATGACATCATCTGAACATATATTTAAACTATTACGTTGGGTTCCAATATTTGAAATTCAAAGAAACTACAAAAGGAGGAAAAATTTAAATTTAAGGCAATATGGAGGTGGAGCGGAATCATGTTAATTTGAGTTTGGGGATTTTTTATCAAAATGCCAAAAACTCTACTTCATCCAACTATTTAATCAATTATATTAGGTTCCAATAGTTGAAATTCAAAGAAACTATGAAAGGAGGGAAAAAAGGAAAATTTAAGAAAGCAAATATGGTCCGCATAATTGAGTGTTCGCCTCCTTTCTAGTGTAGGATTAAAACAAATTAAAGAACATGAAACTAAAAATCAAGGGCCTCCCACATTAAGATTATGATTGATAAACTATTACATTGGGTTCCAATATTTGAAATTCAAAGAAACTATGAAAGGAGGAAAAATTTAAATTTAAGGAAATATGGAGGCGGAGTGGAATCATTTTAATTTGAGTCCGGGGATTTTTTATCAAAATCCCAAAAACTCTACTTCATTCGTCTAAACATATATTTAATCTATTACATTGGGTTCTATTAGGTGAAATTCAAAGAAACTACGAACGGAGGAAAAATGAAAATTTAAGAAAGCAAATATGATTCGCTTAATGGAGTGGGCTCCTCCTTTCTAGTGTAGGATTAAAACAAATTAAAGAATGGGAAATTAACAATCAATGGTCTCCCACATTAAGATAATGATTGATAGTTTAACAATTAAAATTTAAAATTTTTAATTTTTAAATGAATATAATTTTCAATATTTTAACATAAGGACTTATTGAATCATGCATAGTTTATGGAACTCTCTTGGTCATTGAATTGATAGAGTGATGTCGCCATTATGGCTCATGTCCTCATTTTAAAATTCTTTAGCTTGCTCTGATAGTGGGTGTGATGACAATTTACTACTTGATGTTTTGCATCGACTACTTTGGGCCCATTTGAACTTCTGCATTTTAGAGTTGAAATTCTAGTATTCTCTTCCAAGTTGTGGTGTTTGCTTTTCTAAGTTTTCTTTTATGACCCATGTATTCTCAATAGGTGGTTTATTCTTCCATCCCATCAAGAACCTTTGATCCTTAGTTTAGTTTGTCCATAATGATAAAATGGTGAGGGTACCTGCAATTGCTTCGAAAGATCAGCCAAAGGATTACTTGAATAATTTGATGTTTTCTATTTTTTTTTAAAGCTTTTATATGAGAAATAAAAACAACAATCATCTGCAAAGTGATTGAAAACAATAGTAATGCTAAAAGAAAAAGAAATATTATAGCAAATAAATCTTGGTTCACTATTGTGCACCTCGTAGGCTGAAAGATACACTTTGAACCTGCATCAAGTGATAATTTTATAGGATTGAAGATCTTTCTCGACGTAATATCTTTGATTAATCCTGCAATCACACACAATAAGATTGCATCGAGATTAATTTTCATATCACAAATCTGGCAACAAATAAAAAGATTTTAGTTAATAGGTATGCAATAAAAAGCATTTGTCAAGCACTACGAATAAGAAGTTGCTATTTGTTTAGAAGAAATTTCATCTATGTTTTTCATATAAACATGTCTATATTCATATACCAACTGATAAAATTATTGTGAACAAAAATGTTTTATTTAGGATGCTAGCTGTTGTCATTTCATAAATATATGATTTTGTTGTCCAAATATTAAAACAGATAGTGAGCCAATACTCAAGGTTGGGGTATTTTTCCTTGTCTGGTGGAAGAACTTCCACTTGGGCACTATGAAAAGAATCATGTACGCATAACTTAGTGTAACAAGAAGCAAAAAAATGTATGAAAAATTACCATTCAAAATCCTTGGGCATAGGAGATTAATTTAAATATCTTCCTGAATAAAGTGTGAATAAGCATTAATGGTTTTAACAACTTTTCATTTTCACAAAGCTCATTTAATATTATGCTATAATTTCATAGAAGTCATCCTGCCGTGTGACTTGTGCTTGTAGTGCCGGTTTCTCTTTGAAAAAAAAGAATCCTGATTATGCTTTTGCTTGAAAGCGTAAATTCAAATGATTATTATGTTCGCATGTTTGAAATGCATGTAATGTTTCTAATGCACTGCCTATGTGCGTATTCATTTCTAAGTTACACCTGCTTAGCACAATTGTGCTTCACGCTCAGAACTGGACGTTGCTCATGACTGGAAGAGGTTATATACTTTGAACCGCATAGTTATGTCATAGTATTTGTGTACTTAGTATGTATAGAAGTTAAATTGATAAAGAAAAATTACTTGGTAAAAAGAAGAGGCTGGTCTACAATGACCATGTACTTGCGGAGCCAAATAAGCAAGCAATCCCTACTTCTCCTGTAGTCCTAAAAAGAAAGAAAGAATATTAAAATAAGGTGTAGTTACATGCATACCATACAATTCTTATATATTTACATGTCTAACTAAACTTTCATATTAACATAGATGACACTCAAATCTTCAACTCCACATGAAAAATATCACTATCACTAATTCTTTAGAACTAGAATACACCTTTTCATGTTTAGGTTTTTAATACGAAAGTATTATAAATAAGGGAAATTACATAGATATTTTAGTGAGAAATTGAGAAATGGATGAAAGACGGTCCTAGATTTGTAAATAGCCTTATTTCGGGTGCTATCTATGTAAGCAGCCCTAAAAATATCAAACTCTAGGTTTTAGATATGTAAATGCATAGGAAGCGTGTCACATGTCTGTTAATTTCCCTAAAAATAAATGAAACCACCCACTGATCACATGCTTCACATTCTAGACTTCGAGCCACTTGACTTGTCTGTATTTGATTTGGCTTCGTCTTGGAAAACTTGGCTGTTGTTAATTTATCCCTTCACTCGTTCCACCTTTTGGGATATTCTGTTTGCTTTATTTGTTTATTCTTCAAGCCTTTTACAGGATAAATGAAAACAACTTTCTTGCAGACGTTTAGTGCTCGAGCCAGTTGAATTAACATGTAGTTATTTTCATTGTTTTTTTTGTCAATAAGGCCATTAAACGACTCTGTTTATATTTTGGTTGTTTATTATTTATTTAGAGCATGAATTTCTATTTTTAACAATCTCCTATTTCCTTGTAATATAACATTATAGTATTTTTTAACGCCGAGTACATTGCGTTTGATTTCAAGTGACATTTGATTATCTGTCAGTTAATAAGTATTTTCATAGTTTATTTATCGGTTTGTAGGCCGATTCATGAAGTGAAAATAGTGAAAACCATTGTAAAGGATTGAAGAAATCAAAGCAGCCGTGTGATGTCAGATTTCACTCCTCCAGTATCCACGTCAAATGGTGTCTCAAAGGCGGATGCATGTTTCCAATGGTGGATTTTAGCTAATTTACAAAGAACAGAATCCTTTTTTTCTGATTACATATAATTTTAAAAAGCAGAAACCTGTTTTCAGATCACATAAACAATCATGGGTGTAATTGGAGGAGCATAATGTTGACTAGTTTTCTGATACCACGCCTTTTTCATTTGTCTTTGGTAGAAGCTCCGTAAAATATTTACATCACTCTGAAAGGGCTGTTTAAAGTTATTTATATATGCAACAACAACAAAACCTTTAATCCCACCAAGTGGGGTTGGCTACATGAATCCTTTTTCTCCAATACGTCCTATTTAGTGTTATATTTTCATTTAATTCTAATAAATTAATATCAACTTTTTATACAATATGCCCAAGCCTTGGTCTCGTGCCTTTCTTTACATAAGTTGAATCTAAAATATCTGTTCTTCTAATCGGATCTTCAGATGACGTGTAATGTGACCAAATCATATATGTTAAAATTTTGTATATATTATTATTATTATTATTATTATTATT